>OV121084.1:17798959-18998959 GCA_921293015.1 Phorcus lineatus
AAAAATATTTTTTTTAAAAGACGTAAAGGTAAATTTGCCTTTATTACAAACTTGTACAATTAATTCTGAGATCCATCTCTTACAAACAGCACAGTAGCATTAATAGCACCCATAAAATGATACCCTATTAACCGACCAGTCACTTAAACAACCCATTAAGATGCGAGTATTACAAAGTTTTTGAAACTTTAGAATTTCTAGCAACAGAAAAATCGAAAACTGTTCTGAAACTCAATGAATATTTTCAGACTTTTATACAAAATAACAGGTCTAAAATTGTGAGAAATGTGAACGAACTGGTTGATCTTTTTTCAAAATGATTGGATTGAGATGAGATTTCACATCTCACACATCTATTCTCAGTAGCCATGGGATCATGTAGAAAGGAAATGAACTTACCTTTGAATTAGTCATTCCGTCCGGCGCTTATACCCGCCCACATGTATGAGACGTGAGTGTCGCCACATTGATAAGTTAAAAAGAAAAGTTCATTTCCTTCGACGTGACCCCTTTAATTCCACTGTAGGAAAGGAATCTAGGCTAGAATTCTAGATTAATTAAAAGGTAGGTTCCTTTTCTTCACTTGGTTCAAGGTTTTAGAAACATTAGCCACTTTTTAAAATTTCAAAATCATAATCTTATATTGAAAATTCTTGTTAAACTTGTTTAGGAACAACGGATCAAAATGTATCATTCTTCTTAAAGTGACACAGAGTAGGTTTCCTTAATTTTGTATGCATCTTAGATAGAGCGAAAATATCCTATGACCTGAGTTATGTTCAAATCGCCTGTCTAAACTTGTATATTTATCTCTTAAATGCCCAAATTATTACATTTTCTTGTTTTCGATTGTAGATTAAAAACGGTCAAACACTCGTAAAAGATAAGAAGTCGAAATTCTGCGTCTCATTTACATGTATATTAGTTAGAAGACCTTTAAATAAGTTTCCAAAAAGACTTGAGTTTTTGGCGCGCGCCATTGTCCGGTTTTCGATCATAAATCTCGTCATTTTTCCTGTTTATTGTCACTAAGCTCACCGAGAAGCATTAAGATGATAATTTTCAGAAACAACCCCTATATGTCGATGAATCAACAACATTTGACCCCAATATCATACTCTGTGCCCCTTTAAATGCCGATGCTGAAAGGCAACTTGATTAGGAATAGGATTAGTGCCCTTTAATAACTAGCATCAGGTGATTTTCCAAATGGATAGAGGTTGGTATTAAGAATATAGAGCGATTGGTTACTAATTAGGAATGTTTAACAATTCCATTAGGCTAAGTAAAGGCATAGAAGAGAGTATTAGAACACCAACTCTTTTTGCTTTCTGGCTATTATCTTCAACCTACATTAAAGGCACTAGTGCACGCTTTTACGGTTTGAATTGGCTATTTTAAGGTGTACGAGGACTCATGCATTCACTTAAACAATTAACTTTCTATCAATGCAATGAAATACTAAACATTCTTTACAATTTACCTGCAATCAACAGTATTAATGAAAACGTTAAGACAGCCGCTGTCGGCTTGGACATATAAAAATTTATGGTTAGCTGTGCACTAAACGGATAAATTATTGACACTTGGAAACGGCTGAACCAGGATTGTGTGAAGCTATTGAATTTACCTAAACTCTGAACTGAGAACAAATCATGAAATATGTTTTATGAAAGCAATGTTGTAAATCAACCGATTTAATAACACAGTATGAGCATTGTTATTAGATTGACCATGGCGGCTGCAGCTTCCGCTTTTCTGGTTATGACCAAAATTTTAATATTTCCGATATCGTAGTTCATGCGCTTGTTGATTTTTACATACTAAGCTTTACCTTGTACTCACACATTATCATACATTCGATTATTGTAAGTAAACTATCTTGATAAATATCACGGCAGTGATTCAGGAAACAGGTGTTAAATTACTTACCTATTTCAGTGTGAAATCGAAATGTTTAGTGATAATTTAATGTACAATTAGAGTCACATTTTTCGGAAAACATTTGGAAGGCAGTAATATTGTATGAGTACACAATACTTATCTCTGACATTTATTCAAATGCTCATAAAAAATTATCTCAAAAGATATAACATTCTGAATATGTCTTTTAATGAGATGAGAGGTTATTAGAAAAGAAAAGAAAAGTTAGAATGAGTTCTTTCACTTTCGTAACCTTTGCGTACTTTTGAAAAGTAAATGTTTCAAGGCGATGAACTGTTTTAAGAAAATAATCGTCAATTTAGAAATGTTATTTTATGGAGGCTCATTTCAAAACATTGGATTGCATAGCAATTATTTGAACTATAATTTACATTGTCAGAAAAAATGCGTGATAATTGTATCAGAGAAATGTTTCAATGCAATTTATTGAATAAAAATGCTTGTTGGCAGCAATTACCAGAGGGGAGATTGTACTGGATATATTAATCACATTCGATGTTAACGTTTCCAATCCTTACAATTACTGACACATACTTACTTCCATCCATAATTATGATGATAAACATGTTATCGAAATAGCGCACTAGTACAAATTGAATACACATATCAATGTCAATTAATTTTAGATAGGAAAGGCCGAAATTCAGGAATATTTGAAGTGATGTAATTTTTGGATTAAATGCTACTTTAAAGAGGATTTCACTTTAATCACCACTTTTAGTAATTTTGCATGGAAAAAGGCCGCAAAGTCAACGTGGCTAAGTTTTGCGGTGAACTGGTAAACCTTATACTGGTACAAGAAAATCACCTGAAATGCTAACTCAAAGAGCCTTAGCATTCTCGTATTAACATCCTTTTCGATGGCAAAGGCATGGTGTTGTTAATCTTGAATTAAAGGTTGTAGGCGCGCCTTGTTCATAGATAACACCATTTAAGACGAAGACTTTGTCGTAATGATAAGACAACTCAGATCTGTTGGAGTCGTACATGCCAAACGTTACGAAAAAGAAGTACAGACTGTTGTTTAAATGTTTCAATCTAAGTCTAATCGGTTAGGTTTTGTTATAAAATAAAAGAATTAATTCGTCATTATGCTAACAATAAATAATCTATTACTGCTTGCGCGAGGACAGTTTTGAGTTAATAGTGTTTGATGGGTTGTATACTCAGTATTTATATAAGTGCGGAAGTGATATACATGAATGGCACTTGTCCGAATTTTTATTGAACAATTACATTTAATTTTTTAGCATATAAAGATGAATATATAACATATTTAATTCATGTATGCATATATGGTATTTGTCTCATATAAAAGCCAAGTTTATCACATGAAAATTGCGTTGTGTCGTTTTAAGAACCTATGTACTAAAACAATTAACCAATACTTTATTGTTGGTATATTTTTACCATAAAAGTATATACTGAAAAGGAGCCTGTTCAGTATTTCGTTTATACGAATTTAACCTTGTTAAGGTTTATCAAAAAAACGTAAATGACAGACTGCTTCAACATAAGGCGAAAAAGTGTAACGACAAGATCCAATGTATCAAATAAATTAAGTGTGTCTTGTTTCAATATATTAAAAATAACGGGCACAGATTCGTGTACTACAGACTGGAAAAACAAACATATCAGATATAACATCGTGTAAGTTTAACAAGACCTTATGTGATATCAGGTTTTCGATACTGTAATAGCGAAACATTTTCAATGCAATATGTATCAAATTCAAATTTACAGTATGAAATGAACATCGTCATGTCATATCATGACACCATCACACTGATGACTGTAAAATAAGAAGAATTGATATCCATCAGTCTCATTGACTTTTTTTCTCTGATAATCTGACGTTAATTTGTTTACATAATCTTTGAAAGAAACGTCATTTCGTAAGACGTCAATGGCCATGACATCTACATCAGTAATTCATTACATAATGATGTTCTTTTAGTTATCATTCGAGAGATATGTCTGAAATAATAAATAGAAACAACTTTAGGAAAATGCGTCATTTTCAAATAGTTATTTCGGCTTCATCATTATGCTGAATGGTAAATATGACTTTTAAAAAATTCTATCTGTAACTCACTGATTATTCACTTAATAGCCCTTCTACTTAAGGATGTCTTTATTACGGTTGCTATTATGCATTGTTTTTAACAAAAACCCTTACAACAGATTTAACTCAGAAACATTTTAGACTTTCAAGTATTTAATTTCTTTTCTAAACCCTAATAGTTTAATAATATTTTTCAAAGAACTTTAATGAATACATCAAACTCATCTTGAAATCATTTAGTAATTTCTCGTTGCTATGCTGAATGACATGCTTAATCTTGATTCTCCACCTAGTGCTTGATGTGGACATGACGTTCATTTAAACTTTAAAGATGAACGAATTCTGAACTCAGTTGTAGTTGTATGGCATCCGGCTAATAGTTTCCTGCAGCCGATTATATGCCAACATTAGTTTTCATCTTCGAAGCGATAGTCTTTGATAGTCTTTTGACAGTTCCTTAATGGTTTCAGAAGAATGTTATTAAAGAAGGTTAATGAAATAAAGATATCTTAAACGCCTAATTCAGGTGTTTTAATAAGCGTCTTGTTTTTATTTACAAGATTATATATATATATATATATATATATATATATATATATATATATATATATATATATATATATATACACACACACACTTTTATGTATATTTTAATTGGTAAGTTGTCATTGGTTTCAAATCAATTCTGTTTACATATTTTCGATTTTAAAATGCAAAAATGTATTTTGACTGGTTTGAATTAATATTAACGAAGTGTTATAGTGGTTGACTTGACAGATTTGTATTCAGAAATGACGATGGCTGGGATATGCTTCGACACATCAAATAAATTCTCAATCAAGAGATACACAAAGTCCGTTGTGTTAAATAAATACTTTATTTCGCTTTCTAGATTTCAGCGCACTACAACAGCATTTTTTCTATCACAAAACAATACAAAGCAGTATTTCGTTCATTAACAATACACTGATAAATATCATCGAGAAGATGGTCTGTAAAGATTGGAGAACGTTACATTCCGAAACTGGTTTCTCATTTACATTTACAATATGCAGTATTTATAAAATGAGAATATGATACAACATTCAAGGAAATAATTTAACACATACATTGAAGAGGAAAACTTAGGTCCGTTTAACAGATAAAACATTAAGGCTATACATAGCTGTTAGACGTATATGAAAGATAATCTAGAACCATTTTCAGGGATGCTTAAGAAATTCCCATTAAACATCTTAATTTTAATCAAATTTGTTGTTTCGACATCTGTCACCGAAATAAGCATCAGAAACACACGATGCAAATAACAACAATGTCCTTTCAAGATAATGTTTTAGTTTTTCGAATAGTAAGGTCAACCGTCCGGCAAAATAAATATTAGAAACTTTTTGCTGAAATAGTCATTTAGGCACCAACTATTAATATTTCTTCCTTCAAAGCAACCTTGTATTATAAACAAGATAAACAATTTTAAGTCAGAATTCATGAATTACATGCCGTTTTAGAAAATCTTATAATTGCCGTTGCAGCAATATTTGAAAATAAGCTCAAAAGAAAGTCAAATTAGGAACTCAAGAAAATCGAATTTGCCTAAATATTATATGCCTGCAAGGAAAAAATAATAAACGTGATAGATATGAGATCATTTGAGGTAGCATTGTTGTTAATTAAGTTTCCTGAAGGGATAACACAAACAACTGTATCAAATTTTTAGAATTATCTACATTCAGGTATTTATCAACTATCAAATGATAATTAATCTAAATATTGCACTTCGTAATTATGACATGGATATACTCAAAAGTGGAAACACGAAAACGATCTTGACTATTTTCCGAAATGTAAAATGGAATAAGCCTGGTACAGGTCAGTTTTCCTTTCATCATATGCTTTTATTAATGACTGCCATTTCACATACCGTGCATTATTCTTTAACAAGTGCATCAATTAGTGTCACCATTTTGTCTATTCATAAGGTGAGTTTATGTTTTAAACTGATTCTAGCAATCAAAAAATATGTTTTCTGTGCAACGCACGAATGCTACGACTTTCAAACTAATTCTGGTTTCACACTGATGTCACAGTGTACATTTGGACCCCTCAAATACCAGAAACGTGCAAGAGCCGTAACACAATGAAATCTAAGGTTGTTTTCGAAAGAAATTGTAGCAAAAGTTCTGACATTTACCCTGAAGTGTAGATAAGTGAGGGTTATTTAATCGTTTAAGTTTTTTTCTTTGGTCACAAAGGTGTCTTAATAAAGTTGTTTAATCCTGAACTAAAACGAGCTGTTCTACTGGAACATAAAACATACACATTGTAGATAACAAAGCATGAGAGCAGCACGGGCTCTATTGCACCACCAAAAAACCCACACTACAGTAGCTTTAGAAGAGAAGTTTGAAATAGGATAAGTTTATAGACGACGAACGATACACCGACGCCAGACTACGGTTCATGCCACAAGCCTATCCTGCCTTATAGGTTTGATGAGGTATAATTAGAAGCAAACAAACATACATAAAATTATTTAAAAACTGTTTTAGGCTCTTTAAATGTAAAGTTTAAAATGAATTTATATAATCAAAAAAATTTAAAAAGTCTTAAAACTATTAAACTCGAAAAAAATTCCACGATATGCTAAATGTATAAACATAATAACTTTTACATAAACAACAGGACAAACATACACTTACAGAGGAATCTTCCCCGATCAGTGAAAATAATGGTCAAGCGAAGATCACGCGTACGTAAGATATCGATTGTAAGATAACATAATAATATTGACAACACACTATCGGCGACATTGAGAAAGATTAAGACCAAGCTGCTCAAAGAAGGGCTGGGTACATATCACAAAAGGGACTGAGTTAAGTCTGACTCGGTCTGGTCCTCATCGCTCACATAATCCCCTTCATCCGCCGCACACGTTGTCTCAGTATTATTGTGCCGAAGCGAGTTACTCGAGCGGCTTTGTCTTAAATATATCATGTTGGAATCGGATTCTATTCGAGGCCAAACAATGTTCTTGTCGTCCAAGGTACACGACTTTTTATCACTCTGGATGTATGGCTTAAAGCATTCTCCGTCTGAACTGTCCTGTCTTGAGTAGGACGAATCGCTAAGGAACGATGTTTCTGTATTACTACTCAGGTTAGTGTCCATGCTCGATTGTTTGTCGTAAGTCATTTTGCTGCTACGTCGTCTTGCGTCTTTCTGATTGGCTGGGTAGAGGATCACGTATTCACTTGCACTTCGAACACGATTCTCTCCCTTTGAATTATCCAAGCCACCAGTGCAGATCTCCGAAACATCATTTTTTAATTCTTGACCCTCAAAATCTTCCACGATTTGAGTTGTTTCCGGGACAGTGGTCAACTTTCTTTCTTTGCCTTTTTCCCCCGGTGAGATAAGAACAGGTGATGTGTAAGAATTAGGACTGCTCCCGGGGGAGATAGGGGATATTTTGGGGGTGATCACTGGTGTTGTAATTGGAGTGCCATGGGGCGTTGCTTTAGGTGTGTTGCCATTCAAACTCATCTTTGACCCTTTATTGCTCTGAGTCAAATGAGATAACATTGATATATCCGACGGATGATTGACGTTATGTAGAACTAAGCCATTGTTCTTTGACTGGGACATAGATCTGGTCATGTAAGTTCCCTTGTATTGATTGGCTCGTTCTGTGCAGAGTCCATAACGTCCGAGCAGTATAAACACATCCTTCCTGAACTGCTTTGTTAATATTACATAGAGGAACGGATTAGCACAAGAGTTGAGAGGGTAGAAGAACACAAGTAATATTTTAGAATTTGTAATGTCTATGAGAGGCCATCCTGCACCAGCTGTTAACCCAAAGAATGCAATAGGAGCCCAGCAAACAAAGTTAGTAAACACTAGAAGGGACATCCGCTTTGCAATGGTAGCATCGTTACTTCTTGCAGCCGAGTCACTAGCCTTCACTTTGAAGTACATGCTAACATAGCATCCACATATGACAATGAAGGCGGTTCCATTGAGCAAGAGAATAGAGAAGATGTAGCCCTTGTCCAGGACACCATGTACTTCCATGGGCAAACAAATACTGACCCTTCCATAACTGCTGACCCCAATTAAAGGCATAGAGGCCATGACGAGAGCGTACAACCAGCCACACACCATCAGACATGAGGCTTGGCGAAGACGCAATCTCTTGGTGAGGTGAATGGCGTAACTAATAGCATACCATCTCTCCAAAGTGATGACCATCAACACAAACACAGAGAGTTCACTTGAGAATACGGTGAGGAAGCCAGCCACCTGACATCCACCATCATTCTGCCAGGATACGGCATGGTTGAAGTATTCCCCTAGGGAATGCACATCTATGGATGCCAGGAGGAGGAGGTACAAACCCATAATGAAGTCAGCAAAAGAAAGGTTACACATCAGGAACTTGGGCACTGTCATTTTACTTCTTCCTGTGATCAACACAATTATCACTACGATATTACCCAGTAGGGTCGCTAATATGACAACCCAGACGAACACACGCAACCATTCATATCCCATGACGTCCTCACAAGGATTTAAAGCATTTGGTTGAGGCGTACAGTACACCTTCCCATAATTAATGGACACATTTCCACACTGGACTTCCTTGATAGTATCATTGTCAGGAAGAATGACATCAGCTTCGAATCCTTGTCTGATATCTCTCTGAGGGCTCTTTGTAGAGGCTGTCACATCATCGCGAATAGCTCCAAAGGGATCATTCTCAAATCCAAAGGACCCAAATCCACCATCCCCACTTGCGGGATTTTCATCACTGAAGCCGTCAATGCTACCCCAATACCCATCACCAGCCGCATATCTCCTGATCCGACCCGATTCTCCCTCGTTGAGCATATTGGGAGTGAAGGAATTGGTTGGAGAGGTAGAGGTCGTTGATGGTGTCATGGCACATTCTTTTTGGAGTTTTTCCTGGAACTCTTTGACACTCTTCCAAAGCTCTGGGTTCTGTTTCTCCGGATGCTGGAAGGCGCAGCAGTGATGAGCGTAGTAGAGCCGGGCAATCTTGATATTGTTAAAGGTCAACACGGACGGGAATTTCTTCAAGGTTGGCGTGTCTTCAACGTTGATCTCTTCTACATTCTTTAGGCCGTCTGTTGGAAGTGACGTAATGCTGGTTTTGGAGAGATTTCTGCAAATACAATGTAAGCATCATTTATTTGAAATCGATATATGTCACAAACATTTACCATGTGTTTGGTAGTAACGAATTCCGTGACACACTATTTAGTGAGCATTTTGATTAACTAATTCTAATCCTTACGTCAAATTTGTTCTTAATAAATCATATATTTCCAAATTTGAAGTGATTGGTATCCTATTGATTTCTTTCACCAGGAGCACATGTAGAATTACACGTGGAGGTACATGTATTACAGCTTCTTGGTTTGATTCTTCTCATTTACCCAACAAACCATGGAACCAACCAGTGAATTGATCTTTTGATGAATGATGTAAATTGATTAACCGCCTAAATTTTTAATATTTTAACTAAGATGAAATTCATGTTCCTGTAAACCTTGATTTCCTTTAACATATCTTATCTTTTATGGGGTGAGGTTAGTTGGGGTTTAGCGCCGCTTTCAAGAGTATTTCACTTATATCGCGGCTGCTAGTATCATTACAGGGTGAAAGCCCGAATCACCATAGTGGCTATGCATTGCGGTGAAACCTGCGAGCATCGGATGGAACTAGCGAACCATGGGTGGCACTGCGCTGAATTTCAGTGTAGCATTGCACCCAAACCTGACTGCATGTAGAACAGTTTTCTACTGGCGGCATTCGAACCACGGACCTCTTGATCCAAAGCCGAACGCGCTAACCACTGCGTTATCCCAACCCTATTACATTAACATTCTAAAGCATAAACCCATTTTCTAACCTGTATTTATAACACTCGAGTATACAATGAATAATGCACGATCAAACTTATTTTAGATATAGCAGTAGAAATATTCACGTTTCATTTACAAATAAAGTGTATGAACGAAAGTAACATTTCATACTATTGCTCATGTGAATGAATCTTGAAAAGCAATCCAATTGAAATATGTATAAAATCTATGTGAAATGAGAAAGTTATATTTTCTTAAACCTAAGAAAAGGTATTAGAGAGACAATCAAAGTTGAAGAAACTACTTACAGCGAAATGAGATCTCTGATTCCAACAAATGCCTTAGGTCCTAGATTCGATAAGCTTGGGTTATTGGTGAAGTCCCTGTAATCGATATAGCATATGATTGCACAATGGTATATATTTAGTTTAAGTATCATTTGGACTTAAAATGAACCTCTTACATTATCGATGTATTTTACACGTAGTTCTTTAAAAAATACAGAAAGGTCATTTTGATTCACCCCTTGTTACCTTTATCTCCTAACAACAGTAACAAATACAACAAGTGTTTGATGTAGGCCTTTAGGGGAGGAAGGGTGAAGTTTCTTGTCTTTTTCAAGGGCACACAATAGATGAACGTATACTCGAA
The DNA here is from genome assembly GCA_921293015.1 of Phorcus lineatus. NCBI lineage: Eukaryota > Metazoa > Mollusca > Gastropoda > Trochida > Trochidae > Phorcus > Phorcus lineatus. The sequence goes on from OV121084.1 coordinate 17,809,505, forward strand.
CAAACATACAATTTTGCAATTACTGCTCCAGAAAAAGCATTGTCGTCCACCGACTCCAATTCATTATTTTCAAGCCGACTGGAACAAAGAAAACATTATGCACTTGTTTATACTGAAATTTGTCAGGGTGGTTGTGGTTTTACTAATAAACTGACATGCCAAGTGTTACTATCAAACAAATGTGTCCACAATAGTTTCATATCAAACGAGTTAAGATTTTATCTATCACACTGTTAGTCAACATATGCTACGTTCATGTAGGGTTTCTCTGCTTTTCTTTTATCTTTTTATTCTGGTGTTGCTTAAAACTGTTTTTGAAGAAGTAAATCTTGTGCCACGAGTTTGAGTGGATGGTCAAGACTGGACTATTTTAAGCCATGAAACAATAGATATATATATATAACAAAATAATCAATTCATACAGCACGTAGGACTTGACTCTTGAGAAGCTTCGCGAAGGAACTGTCTTTATTCTGTTTGTCGACAAATCTCTGAAAAAAGCAGAAGATGAGTTAAGACCTTTCAACGATTGCTCCAAGCAATTATTGACATTGGTCAGGCAATAGGTATAAGGCAAATATGTGACTATCTGAAACAAGAGATGATCATCAGAGTTTTTACGCATGGATTATTTCAAGAAAAAGGGAATATAGTTTAAATGAATATGTTTTAGCCTTACGAGGATTATCTCTAAACAGAAAATGTACAATAACTTCAATAATTTCATTGAAATATGGTCATATTTTTTTCTCTTAAACCAGTTTAAGGAAATTTGCTTATGTCCATAATAACATTACGCTAACGTGAACATACATATTGTATTGCCTTAAGTCTTCGAAGGAAAGAGGATCTTTCTTAATTTCATATGTAATTCCAATATGGGCAACATAAAACCAACAAGAGAACCTTTAATTGTTTTTAAAATCGCGTTTTGTCTCAATTTTTTCCAAAATGGTGATTGTTACATTTTATCACGAATTCAAAAAATACACATCGAATATTACAACTTATGAAAGAAAACGTTGATTTAATGTATTTGTTCTAATAAAATAACAAATACAACTTTAAAAGCATTACATTGCGTTGAATCCTGTTAGTTAGAGTATTTTCTCTTTTACCAACAGACGGGGAGATTTAATGCAACGTTTGCATTATTTACATGAACATGGGTAAGCCACATATTTGTATTTGACATTTGTTTTTAAATTGTCGGTTATGTTCGTATCATGAAGAACATACATGTTTTTGCAAATTTGCGGTCGCCAACAATCCAAGCATAAGGGGCAAAGTCCTGGATTGACTTATTCAAAATGCAAAATGTTAATCGGACAGCTAAAGTTATTGGGCCTTGAGGGTCTTGGTAGCGTAGATTACGACATTAATTTATTGGGATGGACTAACATGGCAATCTTTAAATATAAAAAAGCCAAACCTTTACAATGATTATCTTGTCACAGAATCAATAATATACGCTAACACGTATCTATTTATTACAGAAGGGTTATAATTATCTTGAAATGAAATAAAAATAAGACCCTTTCAAGAATTATTTTGGCACAGAAGAGGGATATTGCAGTCTGGCAATGATAGTTTGACAGAAAAGAGGGATTGCAGTCTGGCAATGATTAGTTTGACAAAGAAAAGGAATTGCAGTCTGGCAATGATAGTTTGACAGAGAAGAGGGATTATGTATCTACTTATTACAGAAGGGTTATAATTATCTTGAAATGAAATAAAAATAAGACCCTTGCAAGAATTATTTTGGCACAGAAGAGGGATATTGCAGTCTGGCAATGATAGTTTGACAGAAAAGAGGGATTGCAGTCTGGCAATGATTAGTTCGACAAAGAAAAGGAATTGCAGTCTGGCAATGATACTTTGACAAAGAAGAGGGATTGCAGTCTGGCAATGATAGTTTGACAGAGAAGAGGGATTGCAGTCTGGCAATGATAGTTTGACAGAGAAGAGGGATTGCAGTCTGGCAATGATAGTTTGACAGAGAAGAGGGATTGCAGTCTGGCAATGATAGTTTGACAGAGAAGAGGGATTGCAGTCTGGCAATGATAGTTTGACAGAGAAGAGGGATTGCTGTCTGGCAATGATAGTTTGACAGAGAAGAGGGATTGCAGTCTGGCAATGATTAGTTGGACAAAGAAAAGGAATTGCAGTCTAGCAATGATAGATAGTTTGACAGTGAAGAGTGATTGCAGTCTGGCAATGATTGTTTGACAGTGAAGAGTGATTGCAGTCTGGCAATGATTGTTTGACACAAAAGAGGGATTGCAGTCTGGCAATGATTAGTTGGACAAAGAAAAGGAATTGCAGTCTGGCAATGATCGATAGTTTGACAGAGAAGAGGGATTGCAGTCTGGCAATGATTGTTTGACACAAAAGAGGGATTGCAGTCTGGCAATGATAGTTTGACAGAGAAGAGAATTGCAGTCTGGCAATGATAGTTTGACAGAGAAAGGGGATTGCAGTCTGGCAATGATTAGTTGGACACAGAAGAGGGATTGCAGTCTGGCAATGATAGTTTGACAGAGAAGAGGGATTGCAGTCTTGCAATGATTGTTTGACACATAAGAGGGACTGCAGTCTGGCAATGATAGTTTGACAGAGAAGAGGGATTGCAGTCTGGCAATGATTGTTTGACACAAAAGAGTCTTGCAATGTTTGTTTTTTCAACGAGTGTACAAAATTTCACACCATAGCAGTGAGTAAAACGAAAAGTGATGAGGCGCTGGGTAACTACATGTCATGGCTTATCTTGATACTGCCTTTACCAACATAATAACATTTCTAAGATTAAACAGACCATTAGAAGTGTGGAAACTGTCCGAGTGACTAACAATAGAAAGAATTCAGATAAAATTCAACTCCCAAACCCAAATCAGAATTATTACTTGAACAACAGGCATACGCTTGTGATCCGCCCTTCAAATGGAAAAAGCTACTATGAAAATATCTTATGTCACATCGACCTTTCCATTATACATTTGATAAAAGTTAAATAAATGTTAGTGTTTCCAAATGAGCTCATATTACATTTGCAATTTAATTTGCACATGCAGGACATCCTCCTTCCTCACAATTTGTTAATTAGGACACGCATAATATTATCACGCACGGTACTATCAATATGAACGAATATCTTAGGCCACTTGTAATACCGTTCGGACATCACCAATTGATTTTGCAGGTGAACGATTCTAAATAACTACCCAATAACAAGTTCAAAATTGTTCTCTCATCATATTAACGAGAACTAATAAGCACATTAGTTGCCGAGTCAGGTAAGCAGATGAAGGAGATGAGAAAGAGCCCGACAAGATCTGATACCTTATTTACAACTATTCTCTGATGGAATATTATTGCAGCCTTTGATGTTTCCTCGTATTAGTGGACATGACAACTAACCTAACTAATTACACAGACAGATTATCAAGTCTAGAAATATATGTAAAGACACTGAATGAAAAACTGTATAAAATATTTGACATAAATTTCCTTTGGCTTGCTTTGTGTTTTCGTGGATAGTTTTTGATACTCTGCTGTTGTCCAACAAATATAGGGATAAGTTTGTATTTGAACGATACATATCCATGTTTCAGATGGGAGATTCTGTTATCAATCCTTGCTTTATGAAGCTGAACTGCATCATGTAAAGGTAGAGTTATCTATGTGCAAAATAATGAAATGTATTTTACGTTCTCTTGCAACAATGAAGTGATTTGAGTTAAACAGTTGTATCAACTTACATTTCATACATGGTGCCATTGGAGTCTTTGGAACTGGTGTTGAATTGTGAAAAGTCAGGAACTTCTTCAAGTCCACTTTTAACTATTTTCCTAAAAACAAATCATTCTTTAAACCTAGCAAAGTAACATAACAAATTCAAGATTTAAGGAACCATTTTTAAAAAATCAGAAAAACTAAAATTTCATTATCATTTGTTTTTTGAACACTTTTTAATTTTATTTTAAAGTTAATTAATATAACAATATGTCCATGCCAATGTCAAATTTTAGCTTCATCCCTTCATATCCTCTTTGGCCAATATGCAAGATACTCACAAGGTGTTTAATTCCTTGAAGCCGCCGAGAACTCCCTTTTGAATCTTATACAACTTCCCGCAGTCGATTATCCACCTTATACAGATAAATGAAAAATGAGTTAGTTACCAATTAAATAGTCATAGTGTTTACAATAAAGGCATTTACAAATACAAGAAATCCTTAATACATGAGTAACTTAATGTTTGTTCGTTAGAGACAGAGACACGCAGAGAGAAATGTCTAGATTACTGCCCATGCCAACAACTCGTTTTGTCAAATATTTCTTTTCAAAACATTGTAAGGGACCTTACAATACGTTTCGTTTGATAAATGTATTTTGATGACAGTTAAACCTTCAATTTAAATAATCTTCCTCTTTCGGGCCTTGCGTCCATGTTTCTGAGGTATAGTTAGTTGAATTTTTAACCGAAACAGAAAATAGTAAGAAATCGAAATGGCTTGAGGACTAATTTGTTTTGGCATTTTTCCCAAACTTAATTGTGCATATTTTTCACATTATAAGAATGTTTTTTTAATAAAGTTTTGCTAAATACTGTTTGATATAAATAAGTTTGACATCTTACCATGTACCGCAAACTTTATCAATATATCAGCTTACACCTACACACAAAGAACATTCACACTGAACAGGTTTGGACAGCAAAAATCTTAATTTGATACTTACAGAATCCTTAGCTCTGGCATTCCATTAAACGCTCCTGGGGTAATTGTCTCCAAGGACGTGAAATTACGAATATGTCTGGAAAGGAGAGAAGAGGTAATTAGAAAACGAATATCAAGTTTCCGACCTTGTGCTAAGGCGAAATTGGAAAAATTAGTAAATTTTATCTTAAGATTCTGTGCCATTTAAGAAACAAATACGTCATCGGATTATCCGTGGATTGGGAATTAACGGGAATTATTGTAAAGAATGGAAGCGATTTTAACTTGTATATTTTGCTATACTCAACATGACTTGGCATATGAGTGATGGATTAACCTAGACATAGTTATCGAAATGAAATGAACACGATAACTCTTGAGTATTTAATGACACTTTTTTGAGTGCCCTATTTGGGTTTCTGGACACGCTGCTATTTAAGAATGTCAAGTCATCAAATTCTATTTTTATACTACTCAAATATCTATGTTTGTCTGCTTGTAGTCCTTATCGAATATAAGTAAAAGTCTCATAATCGAATAAATCAAATTTCGATTCAAGAATATAACGCGATATCATTATCCATGTTTGTTAATTATAATGATAACCGGCAATTTAGCTTTATATATGATGCTTAAATTGCTTGTTTTAATTTAATATCGTTCCTGGCAACTGTACGTATTCATGATTTTCAATGATGTAAAGTCGCACTCCAGACATTATCCAATTACATGTTTAATACGTTTGGCAGTAAAACATGTTCTTCTTAATTCAATTATCTGAACAAAAGGTTCAGGTATCACTATTATCTAGAGAAGCATATGTCTTAGTTATACCAAAGGGGCACTCCATTGACAGAAGGATTCACATCTGCCAAAAGTCGCACATTGTGTTATTTTATCGAGAAGTGCTAGTTGTTGCTGAAAAGTATTATTTAAGGCTTATAACGGTTAAGAATAGTAACAAAATGAAGGTAAGAATTAAACATTTCGAATGAAACCGGGCAATATACCGCTGCTTGTTCTTAAACGTGCTTCTTAAAAACTTATCCAAAGCAGACGGAAAACATTTTTGAGTTGATAGAGTTCGTTAGGTTGTATAACTGTTAATCATGTAAATAGGGCGTAAGATTTCGGATCCTGTACTTATTAGATTCTTATTGAAAATGATTAATTGTTATACGAATACGAAGAAGAATAGGTTAGATGTCTACATTAGTTATCAACAAATCAATCAAATAACTATAAAAACAAATACACTGTTATAAACCGCACATAGTGAAGAAACCAAAGGTTAAATCTTTTAATCGTAGGAGTAGGTTTCACACTTAATCATTTGTATTTAAACAGCCTATATTTTTCATACAACCCCATCTTCACCCTACGAAAGTTTATATTTAACCTCATGTCTTTACAGGCCATATATCATGATGCATCGAAAATGAAGTCTTCTCATTTATTGAAAAATATGATCTATTGGTCATGTGACCAATTACAACTGATATCAAGAAGTTTTTTGTTTTGTTTCTAATCAGTCTTATGTCAGTCTCATACATCAAAATAGAATGACATTTCACAGACGTCAATGATATAGGCAATTTACGTCAATGACATAGGCAATTTACGTCAATGACATAGGCAATTTACGTCAATGACATAGGCAATTTACGTCAATATTATACGGTTAACAGGTGTACATTTAAGTCACTGTGTAGTCACGGTCAAGAGTGTGTATCATTTGTCATTAGAGATTAAAAGAAAGCTGATACAAAGCTACAGCTCTCAAGCGCAATTCATTAAAAGGCGTTGTTTGGGTCACAAGGGTTTAGATTTTTAACTACTATGACGTCAAGACCTAGCATCGGGGTGCCACACTTGTACTTCCGAAAAGTAACCAACTGATAAGAGCGCCTCAGTATTTCACAGGTTTGTTGTGTAAACTGTATCACAGTGTCAAAAACTCTTATTTAACTTTAGAACCATATAATTTTGAATGAACCTGATTATTGCAATTGATTATCTGACAAAAATACCTGATGCTCGACTTGAAATATTGAACTTAGTGGGTATATTTCTTATGGAGGTACTGCACATTTTTTAGTATGTTATTAAAGTTACAACAATGTAGATACATAGAGATTATTACACCACCAAGTGTGTCATATGATATATACGAAACGAGTGTCCATTGTTGTAGTACCCGAGCGAGAGCGAGGGTAATACAACATTTTGTCACGAGTTTCGTATATATCATATGACACACTTGCGAGTGTAATAATTTATTTATAATCAATTTAAGTTTTGTTAGAATTCCCCCGAAAACGGTGTATTTAGCATACGAAACGCATGAAGTAGAAACTAGGTCATTGCGCACTGATACTTTACGGCGAGCTCAGTGACAGGAAATATAGTGCAAAGTTAAGTCTCTAGCTTCGTCTAATAGAGAGAAACATACTGGGAAAATAACGGAAGTATATGGCCATTTACTTTACTCGTTTACGTTATGTAAGTAATATATCGACATTGCTTTCACAAATAGCGAAACTGTTACATCGCTGTAGAAAGATAAAAGTTAGCATAACAGTGACGCGGCCATTTTAACGTGTTGATCGTTGCCGTTAAAGCAAGACTGATGGAATGAGTTATTCAGCTGAAGGTAAATGACAGAAAGAGTTGAAATTCAACTTAACATTTTAAATAACTTTGAATAATAATATGGCATCATCGATGAAACGTGAGTGTTTACGTTCGAAGGTTTTATTCGTCATCTGACGAGAGGTCGAGGGGACGTTAGATTCTCCGTTATTTGGCTTGAGGCGATGTAGGCGACATGCACTCATTCACACCGGCACCTGACCTGATAGTGATGTTGAGTAAAAATCTCAAACGATAATGAGGAATTGGTTCGATTGTACCTGCTTCCTTACGAATCACAAACACATTAAAACTTCCAAGTGGCTGAATTATGTCAATAATTTTGACAACAATCTATTTTAACAAGAGAGTTGACAGGCGAAAACGTCGCCATGTTGTCGGCTAGCTGCTACGTAAACTTGTGAAAATTGTATAACCAAATTTTGTAGAAAAACTAGAAAATAACGTATACAAACTTAATATTTGTTGACGGTTCATTTAGTGACAATTTATGAATAAAGAAAGCGTTTATTGCTGTTATGATTCCCGACTTGTAATCTCGTCTCATCGTGATTGAAAACCGTGAATGAAGTTTACGCTACGTAGTAAAAACTTATGAATGGAGTAAGTAGTCCCTCGTTTCGTTCAGAGGTCAAGGTCATATTTCAACCAATCAGATACGCCAAAAGTGATATGTGCACATGTGCTCGAATCGAAAATATTAACTCGCTTATCATCAACCATATTGATAATAATAAATATTATTTTACATCAAACAATTTCAAAATATTTCTGATCACATTTCCACAAAACGAAGATTTTAAACTGAACTCCTTCACATTATCGCTCATTTTATCACATTTGAAAAAAGCAACCTTTTCATTACTTTCGAAAACGTTCTTTTAATTAACTGATTTGTTTTTAACAATTTGAAATCTAACTGAAATATTCCATTTTTGGTCTTACATGTTTTCTTTTGTCGTGTAAAAACAGAAGCGTATTGTCAAAGATACTCACCTGTATCTTGAAATAAGTAATATTCGATTCAACCCTAAGACGTTCTTCGATTCAATAACGAAACTTTACAGACATACGTAATCATTGGGAACAAGGTCATAACACTGACGAGGATATCAGACATGTGATGCAGAGAGTTTACCAAGCATATTCCTGCCATGATGATAAGTGCTATCATCAAACAACATAAGGCATGTCGGTGAATTCATACAATTCTAGAAGTTTTTCATCATTGTAAGTTAGATGATTAAACCATCCAATCTAGTTTTCAAATTTCTCGCTTTGTTCATGGTCTTTTGGGGACTACTGTCAGTCTAACAATTCTGCTATTGGCTATATCTCTAGATCCTAGGTGAAATTGTTTTTGAACGAGTTGGATTGAGGATCACTCAGTGATAAATATCTAGTTCAATATTCCTACTAAATTATTGGTGATATTTAATGATAGACCTCTGACTGTATTACATTCCTTACCTTAGAGAAATGGATCTCCTTCTCACCCATGCTTCATGGTAATGAATCATATCCTAAATACCGACTGCTTAAAACACTGTATTCCCCAATAATAATCTGGGGTGAACATTAAAAATCATTAAAGAACTTTTTTCTTAAAAAAAGCATTTGACTCCGTAGCTCATCAGGTTATCTATATATTATTTTATGAATGGTCACAGGGTCACCATATGAGCTGTCACAGAATCGCAAAAATACAATTATTATCATCCTCATCAGTTGAAGAGATTGTACACAATCATTTTTAGCTTTCTGGAGAAGACCTTTTGCCTCTGGGGAAAATAAAAATAACTTTTTAAGTGTTTCTCCAGTGGTCCTTATAATGGCCACAGGGTCACCATATCTATACGTTAAAAACCTCATCATTTAAGTTGCATGTGCATGAGATTTCAGATTTCCTGAGTCAATGGTTCTGGAGAAGAAGATGAAACAGTGAAACGTTTACAGACAGAAGTGTTAATGGATGTACGGACGGACGGACGCCGGACGCCATACCACGCCATAAACCAATCAGACCTTTCAGGGCAAATGATATAAAAATGAAGGGATATTCTATTGTTGATGAAAACAGACGGGTTATGGAAAACATTTATGATAATTTTTAATAAAATTATACTTACAGTTCTCTTATTTTCTTGTACTTTTCGAAAGCCCTCGTTGGTATTGATGAAATCCTTGTGTTACTCAAATGACTGAAATTCAAAAAGTATACTTTCACAAAAAATAACATTGCAAACATTCTGCTAACTTGATTTTAACCAATGATATAAATTTACAAATACATACAAATATTACAGAACTATCAACGTCATTTTTCACATGTATTCACGGTTGTAAGAAACAGCAAAACAACTGATTGAAAACAAATAATGTATATGTATAAACATTAAAATGTATACAGAATATAAGCCGTTCTTCCATAGCTATCCAAAACATAATGTTCTTCTCCTACTTCCCCCCCCCCCCCCCAAATACATACTTTGTAGTACTGTTGAACCACAGCAATATTCCCAGTCAAATGCAATGTTTGTGTAAGACTTCCCGAGACAATATGTGTTTTTTCACTCTTTGAAATACTTAAAAGCAAAATGTACATTTCTAAAGAAAGTTATAATGAATGTTGTAGCATTAGCGGTTATCCAAAAACGATCACATATTTAGTGTTTTCCTGTATTATTGTTTCATCCTATTTGATATTTACGTTTATGAAATATTGATAATTCTTTGACGTTTTCGTGTTAAAATGTAGCTATTGTTAGTTATAGTAATTCATACATTTGATTGCCAGTTTCATTGGTGTTTTAGTAACGAACGTAAAAATTCACTATTAAATAACCTCGTGATAATTAGAAAAGACAAAACTCGGTCCCAAAATTTCGAAAAACATAATGTTTTTACAATTCTAAAAAAATATTAAATGAAACTTATGCATTGTTTCTTTCAAAGAACAAAAATGAGGAAACGAATTACTCTTTCAAAGGCCATGGTGTTGCAACGTTGAAAAAAACGTCGTATTACGATCCACAGTAGCCCCATCAATGCCAACACATGAACTATGCTGCTGTGTATTAGAATTATAATGGTTCAAATCCACAAGTGATAAATGACAAGGTTTAGAACCCGCTAACTGTTTCATAGAATTTGCATAAAACCCAGACATATCATTGAGTTAGTTCCGGGGAGAGAGAAGTGGCCATTCTAAATTAGGACATCAGGCTGACACAAGATTCTGTTGGAGTGGACATTGATGAATGTCATTGACCAGTTTTCCTATTGACAATGACAGATAGAGAGGCCTATGTGTTGAAGTTGAATGAGAAGTTGGTTAGTAGGCACGATAATATGGCAAAGAAGATTACGTTGAAAGAAAACCAATTGTGTTGATGCCTTGCTCTTATCTGGTAAGAGCAAAATATTATAACTTACACTCTACACTTAATATTTGTCGAATCCCTTCGAATCGAAGCCTTTAATATTTTCATATATCACCCATTTACAACTGTCTTCAAAGAGATATTTTCAATCATACAATTAGTGTAATAACCAAGGTATTACCATCATTGTGAATGTTAAAGTTAAAAAATCTAGATCCGACTCAAGACTAAAAGATTCAAATGAAATCAAGAATTTAATGCTACTTGCACCTTTAGAGGATCACGTTTTTTAATTTTTCGAACTTTTTGAGTGTGAAGCAATGAAGAACACATCATCGTCGGAAGTGTCGTGTCTACAGTTACAAGCAAAGCAATGTTCACTATCGTGAAATTGGATGATTCTGTAGGAAAATATAAGCCGGGCTTAGTCAGAAATTGCGGATATGACTTGTAGATAAATTCTTTGAAGAAAAAAGAGGGAGAATGTTAATGTCTAAATTATAAAGGAACTATATCGTTCGTTTGTATGTCAGAATGTAGCTCAGGCTATTGTAGAAGAACAGCCTGGTATTATGTCTGCTGAGGATCGTTCCCCAAACCACATGATGGTTTGACCTGTTACTACCGATTCTATCTAAATATTAAAATACCTCAACAGTAATATGCTGAAAATAGAAAATAATTACATGTGAACTTCATAGAACGATCAATGTCATAAGCCTACAAACGTTTTAGGGGACGTTTATATCAGCCAAATAAGTTGATCGCTCGCCAAGGAAAGCAAGAAAAGAAAGAAAATCCTACATTATCAATACAAGGATTTCTTAAATGAATTTTAAATCAAGGTTATATTATGTATAGCTTTACCTTCATCAAATGATTAGAATGTGACCACACTAAAATGGTCGCAAAGAGTTTTCGCTAAATAAGCGACACCTGTTTCATTACGGATATACCAATTGGATAACGAGATGTCTTGCCCTGTGAAGAAAATATATGTTTCATAAACTAATATCAAATGGAGAAAATGTTAAGAAATAAACAAAATAACAAAAGGTGACACATTGTCTATAAGTGGTTAAAGCATTCATAAATATACCTCTCTAAATCTTTGTATGAGGAGTTAACAACAAGGGTTAGAATGTGTTGTCAACTCTGGTAATGACATTTCCCATGACATTATATGTTAATCTGGTCCTTAAACAGAATGATGAAGAGGGAACCGAAGAAAAGTCTGAAGAACATAAGAGAGGATCTCATTACTTAACTTTTGGTCAAGACATTCATATCAAAATGATCATAAAGTTTGCTGAGCTACATGTAATTTTCACTATCGCCTATAGTAATAAAATTGGGTAAGGATTTGAAATACAACTATATCAACTGCTTTAGAATAGTTTAAGGTTCCCACGTACATGTATGTGATTTGTAAAGTGAGAATTGTAACCTCCCAAAATGAAACGTATTTATGGTAAAATCTTCCAATATCATTTATCTTATTTATGAATGAATTATGGTTACGTTGATCTCATTTATCAATACGATCAGAGAAAACATAAGAGAAACTTATCTAATGGAAATGGGTTTTTTTTCATTTCTCGTTATAGATATGTCATATTAGGAGTCTTCCTCAAGACAAAATGGCATAGCGTTGGTGGGTAATTACCTGAAATCGATTTATCTTCGTTTAGGAGGTTTTTTTTGTTTGGTGCAAATTCAACACATTTTCTGCATTTTAATCCAATGTTTTCAAAATACCCTTTTACAATGCTTATCTAATTTATTTTAATCAATGAGAGTCATGGTGTCTTAATATTTAACTCAAAAGTTTTTCTGATAAGACATTTAATCCGGAAAATTTATTTTCGAAGATTACAAAAACGAAAACCATTCGTTGTTGAAGCTATCTCAGATAACATCTTAATGCCTTAATTTCCATGTACAAGAAAAGACGAAAGAGGGTGTTTGGTAGCGGAAATTTCTCAACACAACGTTTGGATAATCCCAACGAAAGAAACGAGATTCCGTTTTCCAAGGGGATTGGTTTGAAAAATTGCATTTCCTGTTCAGCATTTTTCCAGAAACAAAAGAAACTGATCTATCCGTCATTTTCTTTTACTACAACTATTCTATCAAGTCATCGTTGTTTAATACTTTTACAATTATATATTGGGAGATGTAAGAGATAATATTTCTGTTCGCAGATTACTCTGCGGTGGTGCCCATAAAAGGTCATATTGTAACGTGCAACATTCCTTCATCACGACGTCACGTCAACGGAGGCTAGCCTTGCATAGACATATTGTGATGTTGAAGTTCTTCTATAATATTGAATATATGAATTGAGAAATAGGAAAGGAAACATACAGTCCCATCATACAAGGGAGCATTTGAGCACGATTTGAGAATTGTGTCTTCTCGTAAACCTCACGCCTGTCGCGACCCAGATTTTGATAATGATAAAAGACGGACAATTCTAAACAACGATGGTTTAACTTTATAGATTAAGACCAACCATTTGATTCAAGAATCATTCGAAGAAATTTTATTTAAAAAACCCATGTACACTGACATCCAAAAGGTACCGATGTCATTAATGAAGTCCCTGCGGGTATTTTACGTTGATGAGTTACCTATTGGTTTCACAGACATCATTAAAATGCTTTGAGATAATTATGTTTCATATGAATTAAGAAACCACGTTTCAAGTAAACTAAAAATAGATATGTCGTATGGGTATTCTATTAATTTAAAAAAATATCAAAAAACACAAATTATGAGAATTAGAACGTCCTGTTTTCACAGCAACGTAAATCAGCAACAATTGTTCATCTGTGAATTGGAAAATATACTCAACAGACTTAGGCACATTATAGTTAACCATTTCTCTTTATGTCATTGTCTCGAATCATATCTTATAACATCCGTTGCTCAATTTCCTAATTTCAATAATTTATATAGTATAAATAGGTCACTTGTTCATTAAGATGATGTTGTCTTTACAAAAGGGCTGTACTAGCTCACCCGTTTTAGTCTCAGACGTACTGAGTTACTATAGCAATTACGTATACTTTCATCTGTGTGCAGGACGATTGCCTTTATATATACACTGTTCCAATTTTCGAAATCATACGGCATTGTCACTGAAAACAGATGATTTATTATGTGTTATTTTTTTATTTCCTCTTCACGCCCCGATTTATTCTTCCTTTAACAGTGATTCTGTTTGATACCTCCGATGATCAAATACGGTTATACCAAGCATGCATCCTTATAGATTTATGACATCCCTGTTACCACACAGTAACAAATTGCTCCGGGACACTCAGAACTCCGTCACATCTGAGATAACAGAATAGGGAGATCAACGAAAAGTGATAAAGTAATAAATCAAGCCTTGCAAGTCACATGAAGGTTTTCGGTGTAGCGCTTACCATGAGGAGCAGCGGCGTTTATTACGGAAGAGAGGTCAACATTATAGGGGTCTATATAGTAAATAGCTGACAAACAACGAAGGCATGACTCTGTAAATGATCACTTTGTTCACAAAACATTTATGATATTTCATGTAACTGTATATGTCAGTAACTAGATATAATTTTCTATTCTGTTAAACGGTATTTTATAATGAAATGTACCGAATCTCCCTTAAGATATGAAATAAAAACAATTGAACAACAAGTGGTTATTTCTTTCAACTATAAATTGGTTTTAATTATTCTTAAACCACTTCATCGCTCTCGGCAAAACGACTGTTCCAATCGGTATTCTTAATTAAAAAAATAAAACCATGGAATCTGCAGATCATCAGGTACTACGTTATGCATTTTAGTTAAAGTCGAAGACTTACTTATTGTATTATCTTTGTGGTCTCTGTCATTGTTTAAGATGGACTGAAATGACCCAGGGCAACTTTCATGATTCATTAAAATGTTTTCGAATTTATCAGTGACTTTGATTAAAATTTTCGAAATCAGCCGTTAAACAACTTTAATAGTGCTTTTTCGAAACACCAGCTTATTAGCACCAGTGAAAAGAATTGGAATGGCCCGTGGATATTGGAGGATGAATCCTTTCACGTGACGTGATTAGACCTATTGGATTTTCAAGCGGTTCATGTCAAACATCCTGTCATAATGGCGTAACTCTTGGCATTCGACTGCTATTTAGTTTATTGTCACGACGTCCAATCATCATGAACCAATGAACTTGTAAAAAATTAATTCAACCAATAAATTATGAGAAGGAGATTTGGCTCATGCATTTCTACCGACGATTACAATATTTTGAAAAGTGGATCGTGGTTACCACAATTCTTGGCTTCGAGTCATACTTCGATGATTTTGTCAAAGCTTGCACCAGTCTGATTAGGCAGTTATCCAAAACAGTGGTATAAAAGGTCTCCAAGTAGTCGAATAAAAGCGTATATTTTCTCATTTTTGGCTCTATTGATTCTTGTTAGAAATACGAATACAGATGATAATTTGTAGTAATCAAAATTATGCGTTACGCCTCCTCTTTAAGACAGCAACCAAGTTTACATTTATCTTTGCATTAAAGGTATGCATGTTTACCCAAAATTAAAATAGGTTAGACCTTTCATTTCTAGGGTAAAAGTATCAAAAAGGCTTATCTCTCTTTTTGCCTCTACCTCAGACCTATATTACTCATAGAACCATCTCTCACAAAAGTACAGAAGCTCCAAATAGCACTAAATGGAGATTGAATATGCTTCCCCCATCAAACAATCCCCTTTGCCTCCCCCTCCCCCTTCCTGTGAGAAGCCCCTAATCCCACACTCCTTTGCAGCGCTAATAGCTTTTGTCACAGTTTGGTAGACAGACATGCAGATTGTTTATCAAAGTATATTGGTATATGCACACCTGAGAGACAAAATACGGTGAAACACAACAACGACATGCAGATATGATTACGGACACACCGTCCTTCATGATGAGGTCAGTGCTAGGTTAAATTTTGAAATGCAGAGATTAACTCTAAGTTAGAATATGTAAGAGAATGTCCGAAAACTTATCAATAATTTTGCACATAGTGGTATGATTGAAGCCGTTCGGCCGAAACCATTCCCTGCGTTCAAAACAAATTGTCTACTTATAAATGTTTTACAGAAATGATTTCCAAATGTCCAAATGCTCTCAAGAACGCACTATAAAACGCATCTTCATTTTAGGATATATGAGGACATTTTCACTCACTTTAGCTTCCTCTTAATGCAAAGAAATACTTCCTTTTATTGAAGAAATATATTTCATAATGTGATTGTTTAATGGCTTATAAACAGGCGCGGTTTGAAGGTTGCATTTTAAACTGATATAAATGCCGGAGGATTTAGCCACTGAACACACATATTTTTTCTTATGAATTAAAACTTTGAAATTAAAGAGAAATTTCCTAATTGAATTGAAAACATCGTAAAGTTTTATATAGGACTTTAAAAACGATATTTGTGAGCACAGCATGTAATGATAGTTTCATCACTGCGCAATGATACGTTGATAAAGTAATCCTTACTTCCACAAGACCTTCTTCAGTCCCGTAAGAAAACAGCATTTTGTGTTACCTTTAAAATGTATATACGGTATAAACTGCAGTTTAGGGTTATTTGGAATGTATACCGGTCACATGACCGTGTGAAGTCCAATCAGAAGGGAGCATATATCTTAAATTTCAAAGTTTGAATTTATTTACAATTAACCCGCAATCAACAATTGAAACGTTAAGGATGTTATAACTCATAAGTGTCGATTGCAGACAAATAGGAAATATTGATTGTTGAAGGTAAATGGAACTATGAATATGGATAATAATAATCTCTGAAGTCTCACAAAGGGTAAAAAATTTATGATCAAGATATATATGTAACTTCATCCTTTTCCTAAACACAGTATAAGCATTGCTTTAAGATTTTTGGCCGTTAGCAAAATAAAAATATTGTGTATATCATAGTTCATGTGTATTTAATACTTCCGATCTTTTTAATTAGGAGATAAATCCATTCTGTTTTTTTATTTTGGGGTTGTATGTCGTGCCTTTTTCACCCATAAATTTACATTTCGAGGTTTGAAATGTTAATTTAGGGGTGAAAAAGGCACGACATACAACCCCAAAATAAAAAAACAGAATGGATTTATCTCCATTCTAACATGACTTATTAGAAAAATAATGAGGAACATATTTGCCTTGCGCAACAACAATGTGATTCGGTCGAACCAGTACAGACCAGTTCCACTTGCTTTCGAAACTACGGTACACTTCCATTGTCAAAGAACACGCTTCAATAAAAAAAAAAGCCAACAGGTTTTTAGATAAAACCCCTTTAATCATTTATTTCATTGAAGATAATATCAACAAAACAAAGATTTGTTATCCCGTCAGAGTTACGTTTTTCACGTAAATACATAGGTCACCTATCACCTCTACAATACCGACAAGGACTGACCGAATCAAGGGACGTTACTCTGAAAGTAGTTGTTTACTGCTAGCGCTAACTCCTCACGCAAAAAGTGAACTGATTGAATTAACGTTCAAGAATGCTTTATAGTTTATCATAGTTGAATACACTGTCTGGAAATGGGGTCACTTATGAATGAGAGGGGGGGGGGGGGGGGGGGGGGAAGAGGGGGGGGGGGGAAGAGGTTTGTAAAGTTGAAGAATAACGTAAATTTATGTCTCCTCTATTTACTTGACGAATCGCTATTACCGCGCGTTACGGTACGTAGCGAGCCCGGTTTGGTATTAAATTTAGTGATAAAAAAATAAACTACTTAGTCTAAAAATAAACCACATTATGGATTTAATATGGTATCTCAATGTCTGTGTATAGAATTGATTTAAAATTCATTTTTCCGTTGTCTGTAAGGCGATGAAAACATGAATTTCAGCGAATGGATTTTGTAAACGTGCGCGTATGAATATTAAGAGGTGATTATCAGCGAAATAATCACTCCAAAATATATTTGGTAACCAATCAGAAAGCAGTATTTTCATTCTAGTTTTCGTGTCATGTTAGAATCTACTTTATAACCTGACCACGTACATATTTTACAAAAAAACCTTCTCTGCTAGATTGCGGGTCGTTGTGCGTTATTCACATTTATGAAATAATGGTGTGTGGTTGTGTTTTTAACATGTGAAAAACTTGGGACGTAAAATATACTCGAATTTCACGATCTTTGGTTGTTAGTTTACTTCCACCACCAAGTAAAACCTTTAGAGAATCAGAAGAAAGTACGAAAATAATATATTTTCGTAGGTGAACATGTTGAACCGTTCTTCTTATAACAAAATGTTCTGAATGGAAACATATGTCAAAACCACGATGCATGCATAACATAACTAAACATCATGTAGTTTCTTACTTAATTGGCAAACAATGTTTACTAAGTAAGGTATACCACAACTACTGATTTGATGTTAATCAGATTATGGTTCTACGTATTGAGAGTTTTGCACAGCCTATAGATTTAAGAGATGTTCCTTTGACTTGATGAGGTAAAATGTAATTCTCAAACTATGTGATTCGTGTGGACCCTTAAACATCTAATTAAAGATACTGATTTGTGAGAAAAAATATCAATATTTCTTGATTAATTGATATAAAATTAATTAAATCATTAAATTATAATGGGACAAACAATGTGTTACTCAAATGTCAATGTGCTATAATAAACTTATAGGACACTTGGAACTCGTTATTAGGAGTAACAAACTAATTAATACTAATATAAGGATGTAACATCTCCATCAAGGGAAATGTTATCACCTAATTAAGAAATATAATAAAAATAGAAAATGAGAATGAGTACTTAATAACTTGTCATCAAGACAGAATTTAGCTACGGCATATTCTTAACAGACGTTTGAAATTGCTTGTTAAGAAAAATATCTTGAGGCAACATCATTAAAATTAGGTTCTTATAATCTCATCATTCAGTAAACAATGCATATCTATACATCATGTTATCAACATGTGTATCACCTATTTAATCTCCATTTATTAAAACGGGTTATTCTAAATATTTGAAGCTAGAATGGTTTTTATTGTTTTACCAAAACCAAATTTCACTGTGGCAATGCCATTACTTTATCATTGATGTCAATCCTACAAAAAAGCTTTAAATTTCTATAGATTGTTGGCAGAATTGGTTCCTTTGAAATAGTGAAAAAGCAGGTTTGGGATGGATACCTTGCCAAGCGCATAGTTCGAAGGGGGTAAGGACCAATGCTTTAAACTTGAGTCTTCCTGTAGCAAAGATACAATCCGGAAACTCTGGACGTCCTGTGCCAACCAGCTCATTTTAGATTTGTATACAATGTGCAGACATTTAATCCTGACTGTTACAACTTTAATTGGTACGCCACATGTTTAAGCTAGTCTTGTATAATGTAATTATCAACAATAAACTCACTTTTTAAAAAAAATAAACAAGCAATTAAAGACAAGTAATTAATTAGCATCAAGCTGAATCAAAATCAAACGTTTACCTCGATATTAATAACATTGAATTGATTTAAGGCCCCGGTAAGACGTTTCTCCATAAGGTTTCAAATCAAAATAATTCGATTGCTTAAAAGAAGCAACACATTTTCTCCAATAAACTTAAGCTACCAATTCATCACACTTTTAACGAACTTTACTCTTAACAAACAAGAACATTTTTACACGGAAAAGACAGAGCATTTCCAAATTGAATATACTATATAATATACTGAAATAAAACCAACGGTACAACCAAAAAGTGACCATGATTAAAATGAAAGTTTTCAAACAAACAAGCTTTGTCGTCGCGGCTCAATACAGTAAATTCGCACGTCTAAAACCAACTAAACAAGTTTTTACACAAAAATTCTAAGCCCACAACACTACTAGTGATAATTTGATTTCATAAAGCGTCAGTCAGCTTGCATGCAGCGTCAACAACAACGTTCGTGCCTTAAGACGTGTCCCACGTTGCTAATTACGCACGACAAGTGGCAGTTTCTTGCTGGATCCCCGTTCTCTGCCCCTAAGCCGTCCATCTACCAGCACTGCGCTGTCGCATCTCGTCGTAATCTAATCACAGAGGGGATCACAAGTGTGCATCTTGCTTGTGGACAATGCCGAAAGGACGAAGAATATCGCAAGTATCACGAGGTACTCTTTCCTTACAAAACGTAAGATATAATGAGGCTCATACCATTTTTTTTTTTAACTCCCGACATATGCAAAATTCACACTTTTCTGTACCACTTATGTTAGACTACATGTGAAACAGTACAGACCTTTATAAAAAGACGTTTCCACACAGACATGTGTCAACCAAGAGCAATTTTGAAATTATTAAGTATCTCAAGTGTTTAAATGTCTGTCAATTCAGTGTTTGTTCAAGAACAAGATCTATATTTGACCATCCTGCGTGGCAATACCCAATGCAACCTCTCGCTTAGAGTAGAAAACTCTTAGCAAAAGTCGGTGCAAATAAGACACGTTTCATGAGATGTCGACATGATTCAAATAACGTAACAGCTAATAAATGGTGAATGTGTTTACAAAGTAGCCTTGACCATGACATATTCATCATAGACTTACAAGTATGTAATTTGGAGGATGAGGTCGAAGCATTTTAAAACGTTTTAAACGAAGTGAACCTATTCTGTGAAGACTTGCAACGTAGAATAAAATACGCCCGTATCACCGATATGTTGTGAACTTTGCATCTTTCACTATGACTATTAAGCACTTCCGCACGACCGTATAGTGCTATTTTCCTTTGTTCAGGAGTTCACTATTGATGAAACATCGTGCCCAAGGACACAACAAAGCTTAAGACCAAGGTCAAAATGTCAGGTATATCCACCCGATTCGTACCCGGACCGTTTTCGGGAGAGACCAGCATTATTACCACTACAACTGTGCTAGAGACCTAAAAGATAACAGGTATTCAAGATTAACGTTTTGAGGGCCTTATAAATTCCTTCAAATGGCCGAAATGACAAACCTTCATCTTGCTTACAGAGCTTCCGTAGGGAATATCAGAAGTCTTAGCCTTGACGGATAAACAACGTATTTGTATCTTTATAGGTAAGCTCAGAGCATTGATCTGTTATTCTATTCCTAAGCTGATTGCCGAAAAGGCTAGATAGTTTCACGCAGATTAAATAAAAGAAAACCATACTAGAGAAACGTCTAGTTTTTTTAGTTCTTTTGTTCACTTTAGGCGAAGTAGTTGTTTGTATCAACATTTAAAAAAATTATGATTGAGACTATTGATATTATCATTAATACCTTTGAAACGTTTTTAAGAGTCCGTAAGAAAAATTTCATTACAAATGTCAGAACTACATCAATGTACAGTTCCATATATTTAAACATTATCTGATCGTGATTAATTCGTATCTGAGATATTCCATCAACGAATGACTCTTTCGTTCACCAAGTACACATTAAGAAATGCCTTGGATGACGAGCAGACCGCAAGAAGATCATCGGCTGTTTGTCAGCCGTGAGATGGGGTTATAGATTTCAGTGGGAAACTTCTATTAACATACGATGATAGCTGATGATTAGAAATAGCTTTATTTAAGAAATAGATTTCAATATCTTGTCTGGTTAATAAACGGTTTTTAAAAAAATTAAGTTTTACTGGTAATAGATAGTTTTTACTGCAAAATCTGACTTAATTTTAGGATATTTATTTGACATTAGCTTATTGTTGGTAGGTGAGTGAGGCTTAGGTCAACTTATCGCAGCGGGGAAACATCACCTTAGCTTTGCAATATAAGGTTACAGGGTCACTGTGTAGACTAGTATAAAGTACTATGTAGCAAGATTTAGAGAGTTGAAAAACAGTGCAGTGGAATTTGCTGGAATTATATAATATATAAGAACACTTGAATAATTGAAGGATTGAAGATCATAACCTAACAACGGAATATCTTTAATTAGGTCCAATCAGCTATGGCACTAACGAAATTTTCGAAAAGCTTAACCGATTAGGATACGTTTATTATAAACCTGAGTTTTTAATTAAAGAGACATTGTCTTACAATAGGAAACAATTATTTCCGTTTTCTTAATATCACTTTTTTATCTAAAAAAACGTGCCACTGCCCCTTTAAGGGGCAACGCAATTAACTATTATGTAGATTCTCTTTTTGTGTGTGTGAATGTTTACGAGAGACATTTAAGCCCAACTCACACTAAATACGTACGATAGACTGCGATCGCTGTACCAAAGCGTCCTGTAGTCATCGTGTTGGTACTCTCTTGTTATTGTGCTGTTACTGTGTGGTTATCATACAGTGATTTGGCTGATCGTGCTCTTTGCCACAAACGATTCGCTCAAATATAAAACATGTTCCTGATTTCAGAAAATCGTGTTGTGGGCGTGTAGATCGTGTAGTGATTATGTGGTGTATGTGTTGTGATTGTGTTGATCGTGCTTCAGCCTTAGGACACGATAACAACACGATCGATTAATTGTCCCTCTTGCAATCGTACTACTATAATCGTACTGTAACTCATGTTACATTAACCTTTATAGTGCTAAACATTAGGACCACGATGACAGCTCGTACAGAACACGGAGTCACAAGATTACTGTACGATCAGGATACAATCATCACACGATATTGGATTGAACTTATAATAAGACCGTTTCCCATCAAAACGTTTTCATCACGTGTGCTTCGCGTGTCTTACTTTTAGTCAACATGTCAGCATAAAGGATGGTAAGGTATTGGTGGTAAGCGAGGGAGACGAGCGAATCGCCACGCTACTGCCGACAAATCTCTTCCCGTGCATACCGAATGTTTTGTTCAGTTGTAGCTCTATGATTAATCCGACACAACCAATGTTCTAATACAATCCCTTCTCGGGCTCCCCTCAGTTTCCCCTAACGGCAAAATATTGCAACATGAACTTCAATGCAATATTTCAGCCAATGGAAACACTGCATGCATGGATAATATATTTGTCGTCACACAGGCATATGCAAAGATGCTTTGCTGTGTAAAGAAGACTCAAAGTGCAAAGCGCATATTTGATATGATGTACTTGTGTACTTTTGAGTTTGTTAGATATTTGAAATTATATTTTGTGCAGAATACATAGTTTAAAGATGCATGAACGGGCAATATTTGTGAAAACTAACAATGAATTTTCGATATGAAAGTATACCTTTAATTGATAGGGAAGAAAAAGGTTACGAATTACTGCTGCAAGATTTTGCTTCAATGTATGATAAAAGGCAACAAGAATTCATAAAAAGCAAAATTACGTGGTAGCCCATCAAAGGTATGGTAGACCTATAAACTGTATACTGCAAAAATTGTATATCAGAAAAAATTGAGTGTCATGCTATTCTGAAGATTATGTGCATAGGACTTATCAAATTTATGTATAATTTTCATACGCAATCGTACGAAAATTCAAATAAGTAAATAGAAATCAACTCCCGAACACATTAGATCAAGAAATAGTAATTTCACTGGTAAATGGAATATAATGTTTGCTTTGGTTTGTTCTCTGTTAGAATGAATCACATATGTACTTGTTATCAATTAGAAGTTAACAAAGCAGGTACTAATGATAACAATGGGGATACTTATATTGCGCTGGACTCACGCGACATTGCTCTCTCAGATCGACTTGGCAAGTGTCTCGATGTCAAGATGTAAACTTCTTTACGTGGTCAGGAAATTCAACTGCTTTGAATCACAAGGAATGCCTGTGAAACGCCATCGATCGGTAGTTATTCGCATGAAGCCAGAAGATGAGAGAAAAACTCAGGAAGATTGAACGAAGATAATGTTAGAATAAGTAATCTATGCCCTCCGGTCTTTGTCGCGATGACATTGTATTTCATAGCTGCAATGCATCACAGGATTAATAATAATTCTATATTGATTATTAAAAGCAATGGTAAAGCTTGTTTTGACTTTGCACATATTATCTTAAATCGTGCATTATTCGTTCACCTTTCGTAAATGTGTTCTGGCCGTGTTACAATCGTTATCTTTCGTACATTGATTGGAAACGCATCGTGTACCTCGCGCATAGAAACCGTATTCGCATAGCAGATCGTAAAAACCTCAAAACGATACCAGTACGATCGAAACGTAATGTTACTGTAGTACAATCGTGCGTATAGTTTGAGTTGGGCTTTACAGTATTTTGAACTCTCTTGTTTGGGTTTAATACTTAAAAAGCGATATTATGACCGGTTCACACTCGATTTCAGCATATTCGGTACGCACATACGATAATTTGCAATAGAAAAAGACCTTTACATTATAAAGTTATGAAAATGACAGTGTGATTTTATTGTTTGACCCCTCCTAATTTTGAATTTCTAGAGCACGTACAGTGTTATGTCAAATACTATTTTCACAAGAGTTGTCTTATCTTCAATTTCAAAGGGTTTCGTTGTCATGTTACCAAACCCTTGCTTTAAAATGTTTGTTCTCGTTCTTAAAAGCCGATGATAAAAGAGAGTTAGAATGATCATATGAATGTCTAAAATATTTTGGCAGATTAATGCTCACAAAATCATTCCTACATTTCGTATCCTTAAATCAGAAAGACTTTCAATTAATCCTACAGCTTTTCCTGTCTTTGAGAATGAACGTCAGCCAAATCCACAAAGAAATTTATTCACATAAACAACAAAGTAAGGCAAAATTCAAAGCCTTTTGGCTTGAATCAAGTTTGACAGGTTGATAAAAAAAATAAGTGAAAGATATATCAATTAAAAAATATTGGAAAAAAAGAAAACTGACACCAAAATGTTTAACTTTATACATACATACTATTCATATCATTATACAACTGAAGGACTTTTGTCACCAAACTGTTTTCTGCTTAGTGGTTATCTCCTATCTCGTTGTCTTATAAAGGCACTGTGTTGAACTTAAAACAATTTAGGGTATAAAAATCTCTAGTAACTAATCAGTTAGTGGAATTGATTAGGCGAAATCCATATAAAACGTACTAAGGAAAAGTGATGTTTAACCTATTATATGCAATAGTCGGTCGACGGTGTTACTTTCTTTCACGCGGCTCTTCCGACTTTATGGTCATTTGACTTATGTGACTTCACAGAAGGATTTTAGCAACTGAAAGCATTTTTCGGATATCCAACTTCCGACCGGCGTCGAGTTGAACAAACTGTTTTACTGTCTAATGAAATAATGCGACGAATTAACTCCGGTCCTTTCAGAAAGGCAACTTCCGGTGGTTTTCAATTCGGGCTCTTCAATGACACCATATCAGAACAGTTCAATGTCTTCTTCCATCTTCCACTTCTGTTCAATGTGTCCCGTCTCTGAGTGCTTTCTCTAAATCCAGTGTTTGAGGCTACACCATCCGTCAAAGGCTTGTCCATGTACCGAAAAGCCATCTTTTCGTCGGTGATCATGTAGTAGGATTTTCTTTCCTGCATAGGATATCTGATGGCTTAATAGCTACAAGCTTGAAAGATCACTGATGGACCCATTGGTGAAATGTGAAAGAATTTATTGAATGGGCGTCTGCCGTCATAACCATACTCACCATCAAATTAGACCGGTGAAGGTCTTATTTAAGATCTTATTTATACGTGCATATGTACCCATATCGACAACCTAATGTATTGCTCAGTTCTGTCTTAAAAAAAGAAAATGTGATTGATTTAGCCCCATGTGCATTGCTTAATATAAACTAGTTTAACTAAACCTTGGATATAATATCATTTATACCTTTGACATCTTGTTTCTCAAAAATGATGATAAGTGCTTTGGCATATCCTTGCTTTTTTTAACACTTTTCTTTTAAACTGGGAGAGTTCTCTCGTTCACCTATCCCTTTTGCCTGCTAGCACGTCTGCGATGCGCATCGACACGTCTATATGTATAGACTGTGCCAATTTTGCGCGGAATTCTTTCGCAAACCTGGCTCCGTCTGTACACACCTACGTGAACTGTCCACAAATCCTTCCCGTCGTTGTCAACTTTCAATCTTTTCTTCTCCTTTTGGGTACAGCTGTGACATCTTGTTATCATATAGCTAAAAACACATTTGTAATATCTTACTGCATGACCACGAGATTAACATGAAAAATGAAGGATTAAAGAATCGCTGTATTTTGGGTTTCGCGGTTGAACCTTCAACATATTTTATGTCGATGAGGTGGTTTATTATTATTCTTAAATCAGTGACACAAGTACAAATAACTATTGGTAACAAACATAGTTAGGTCATCCCTGCATGCGCCTTTACCAAACTCTGAGTTGAGACGGCGGGAACTATCCGGAGTGGTATGAAGTGAAAATGTGTCACCACAATAATCGAACTAATATCGAATCTTCAACAATCATCCTAATCACATAATGTTCTCGTCGATGATAGCATAAACTTAGTGATGATGTCATGTTTCAGTTTTTTCAAAATGTGGATAAAGATAGTCCAAAAGCGATTAGAGAGAGATCAGAGACGGAAGAAAGCGAACGTTATATGATCTATTCCTCACATAGTTATAGATCTGTTTCTTCTTTGCATATGTAGGCGTAAATAATTTAATTTCTAATACTTTTGTCTTTGAGACAGAACTTTATCATTTAAAAAAATGCAAGTAGTCACACTTTGGATAAAGAATTCGGAGACCCTTATTTGATAAAATTGTCATTTAACCAATTTGTAAACAATTGCGTAACTCATTGAAACTATCTATTCGAAATAAAGATACGGATCATGTGAGATGACACCAAATCTACCTTAAAATGCTGACCATTTCTATGCGTGAATTAAATTAGAGTTATTTTTGCATTAGATTTATCTTTCAAAACTTCTAAACATTAGTTTAATATCTGTTAAGTTATAATGAAGCATCGAAAGGGATACATGAATAATCAACGTAAATGAAATAACGTTAACACTCCAAAGTAATTTTATAAGAAGATGAAAGGTCGTGAGAGGCAACAGGACTCCAGACTAAACTATGGGAGACGTCGCCAAAGCTAATATTGAATTAAATGTTACCTGGAGTCCTTTAAGAACGTTTTTAATTACATTCATTTTTCCTTCCAGTTTTGGCCAGCTATTAAATCGCTTAGAGACTCGTTGGACATAGCTGCCAAGACAGGGCCAAGTGCTTCGATAATTACATGCGTTCAATAGCAGGAACAGCTGCTACTCTGTCCATTTCATGAAAAATGAGCAACAAAACGGAAATAATAAATAATCCCAATCTTTGAAAGAATCTGAATTTTACCAAGCCCTTGAGGGTTTTCTAAAAGAACGTTATGAACCAATAGAAGGTGGTATTTATGTTTGATAAATTGCTAGTTTGATTGTAGCCGCGGACCGACTGGTGGTGTTGACACGGCGCTTTGTTCAAGCAGCTGGTCGTTTCATCACGTCGGGACTAATCTTAGTGTGTACCGTTAACTTGACATTGGATCCCAATCAACATTATCTAACTTGCTTAAAAGATTTTTTATGTGTTTTAATCGAAAACAAGTAATCAAAAAGTGATCACCATTTGTCTTTTCTGTTCCGTTGTGTTAGGTGTCGTTTAAATTTGAATTTGCTTAATGTTGACTGATCGCACACATTTATCGTACAACAAAAGACACGGCAAATTATATATCCTTTGATGCTTGACATATTGTCGAAGGAATATAGGTGGACATACAGAAAACCATTGATTACAGACTCGACCGACACTTGACCGGCTGTAGACTATTGAAATACGTCCCTGATAGTTGCTGTGGTTTCTTTGTTTGACGACAAAGATCAGCTGTTACACATCTTGTCGAGACCAAACGTCGAGTGAGTGCAAAGTAGGGTCGGCAAAGTATGCAAATATTGCATACAATATTTGCAAACGCTGCGACATCGGAATTGTGGGTAATTCGTGGAAACTCGTATGGCCATTTCATAGGATTTCGGAATCTTTCTTAGAGTATATTCAGTTTCCATGTACTATGAAAATTCTTATAAAAAATAATACGATATTAAAGTCACTCGAACGTTGATACCTGAGGACAAATTGTCAGTTTCACGAGGGTTTTAAGATAATGGAGTTTCAGTAATTAGCCTATCGCCCTATCCCAAGCGCTAATAATCCCAATGTTATCTAGAAATTAGCTTCTAACGAGTGCAAACGTTATTTTTATCAGGTCCTCCGAGAAGTGCTTCAGGCGGCATTCATGAACTTTTAATAGGCTTATGCATTTTGTGGTGAGGGAACTCCAGAATCTCTATAAAACCGTATTCTGGTACCTGGTTGATTGATGAGATAATTGACAGTGAGATACCTGTGTTAGTAACCTCTATTACAACATGGTTGCTGCCTTGGCTAGAAATAAAGAATCATTAATGCACGCGACATCGTAGATGGAGATGGTTAGATAGAAATAAAAACAGCAGGCCGGCAAATTGGTTGCAAATTTACATGTACTCCGCTAGGGGGTTGTGTTCAAAACGAGAAATAGAAACTACTGTAACAGGAAAGAACTGGAACAACATATTCTACATAGGAGGTATTGTGATTCATCTGGGTTTGTCAATGAAGTAAACCCTCTAAAACCTACACATCTACAAACAATGGCAATTACTGTTATACTTGTTAGGTAAATGTTAGGACTTCCCCTACAGAACCTTTCTAAACTGGTGCAAATAGACGATTTGAATTAGACCATTTCTATATTAATTAGAAGACAGGCCCCTTCTTATGCCAAACTTTAGCAGAAATAAGAATACACGGGTGTTGCAAAACTTTCCTCAAAGTGTTTAAACTGAGAGTGACAGAGCAACTGTCTTGTTTTAATAAATTTCACTGCATGAATCACAAGTGTCAATCTAATGAGAATGTTTCTCAAAGAATGTCGATATCTCGTTGCCATTGACATGTCCTCCAAACGTTATAATTGAGGAATATAGATAAAGAGGAAAATACGTGTACATCTTCATAAATCGCCTTTGTCTGTAATATAGGTAAGTGCATATAACCAATCAATGAAACATTTAAGTTTTTAAATCTCACTTATCAGTTATCACGATGCCATTTGTTATAATGAGTGCATTGGTTGTCACGCTGTCAAGATAAGTGGTAAAATCTGACAGTGAGACCAGATCGATTACATATCTGTAAAGCCTTGCATTAAGAACTTCAGTTTATCTTCATCAATATTTGCAATACTCTATACACACGTCGAAGTTACTCTCAAACCATTCACTTCAAAGAGACTGTTATTGACCACACGCTTCCTCCATTTAAATGTAGTTTTTTTTTCAAAGCATGGAGTAGTTTATTCATCTCAAAGCAGCGATTCTCCGCCCATTAATCTTTCAAATCATTATGAAACGAGAAAAGTTATCGTTAAAATGTAATATGGAAACGTTATGTCAGAGGAACTTAAGTCAGCAATTACTTCATTTAATTTTTCGAAATTTTCATTATATTTCAGGGATTAGCTCTTACCCGATGGTTAAGCTACACGAGTGAACGTTCATCAATTATCAAGAGTCAGGGCTGTACAATACTTTCAATACCAGACGAGGTGTCTAACAATTGGCGTCTTGTCATCAACTTCCGGATCACTTCCGGTAATAATCGTCATCACTAAGTCGCTCCTTCTCGAAGCACGAGCAAAGCGTGCCGAGAGTTCCGCTCCACAAGGGCGTTACAGGGCTTGGACAGAGGGTTCAATCACATTTATACTCTAGGCTCATTAAGGGCGGAAATTCTTTGAATTTCTTGACGTCCGCTACGCAGCGGCTTGACCGGATGAGCGGTGAGACAAACCCGGGAAACAAATACACTCATTCATTCATTCATCGGACTTGATGTTTACTATAGCAAGACGGCGTTAACATATCACTATGACACTACGAAAGAGAACGTGTGGTTTGAAACCACTGAGTATATTACTCTTACCAGTTTAGTTCAAATGATATATTTTGTCACATTCTACATAATCAAACTCACTGTTTTAGTTGCCTGACCAGCTTGGTTACCGTGCACATTGCTTCTGTACATTGCCTGGCGAGCTTAGTCACTGTGTACATTGCCTCCTGTACATTGCCTGACGAGCTTAGTCACTGTGTACATTGCCTCCTGTACATTGCCTGGCGAGCTTAGTCACTGTGTACATTGCCTCCTGTACATTGCCTGACGAGCTTAGACACTGTGTACATTGCCACGTGTACATTGCCTGACGAGCTTAGTCATTGTGTACATTGCCTCCTGTACATTGCCTGACGAGCTTAGTCATTGTGTACATTGCCTCCTGTACATTGCCTGACGAGCTAAGACACTGTGTACATTGCCTCCTGTACATTGCCTGACGAGCTTAGACACTGTGTACATTGCCACGTGTACATTGCCTGACGAGCTTAGTCACTGTGTACATTGCCTCCTGTACATTGCCTGACGAGCTTAGACACTGTGTACATTGCCACGTGTACATTGCCTGACGAGCTTAGTCATTGTGTACATTGCCTCCTGTACATTGCCTGACGAGCTTAGTCATTGTGTACATTGCCTCCTGTACATTGCCTGACGAGCTTAGACATTGTGTACATTGCCTCCTGTACATTGCCTGACGAGCTTAGACACTGTGTACATTGCCTCCTGTGCATTGCCTGACGAGCTTAGACACTGTGTACATTGCCTCCTGTACATTGCCTGACGAGCTTAGACACTGTGTACATTGCCTCCTGTACATTGCCTGACGAGCTTAGACACTGTGTACATTGCCACGTGTACATTGCCTGACGAGTTTAGTCACTGTGTACATTGCCTCCTGTACATTGCCTGACGAGCTTAGACACTGTGTACATTGCCACGTGTACATTGCCTGGCGAGCTTAGTCACTGTGTACATTGCCTCCTGTACATTGCCTGACGAGCTTAGTCACTGTGTACATTGCCTCCTGTACATTGCCTGACGAGCGTAGTCACTGTGTACATTGCCTCCTGTATATTGTCTGGAGAGCTTAGTCACTGTGTACATTGCCTCCTGTACATTGCCTGACGAGCTTAGTCATTGTGTACATTGCCACGTGTACATTGCCTGACGAGCTTAGTCACTGTGTACATTGCCTCCTGTACATTGCCTGACGAGCTTAGACACTGTGTACATTGCCACGTGTACATTGTCTGGGGAGCTTAGACACTGTGTACATTGCCTCGTGTAGATTGCCTGATGAGCTTAGACACTGTGTACATTGCCTCACGTACATTGCCTGACGAGCTTAGACACTGTGTACATTGGCTCATGTACATTGCCTGGCGAGCTTAGTCAATGTGTACATTGCCTTCCAGGCACTGATTACATTACCTGATCAATTAAACCAATTATTGTACGTATTGTACAGTGATCATTGTGAGGACAGGATAAGCACGGGTTTCATTCTGACTATATAGTCTACGTTTAGCATAAGAATTGTTGTCTTTTATTGGATGATAGTCCATACGTCATTGAATCAGAAAATAGGTTTCAGAAGCCAAGTGTTGATATGATAAGCCTGTCGTCCAGACATCAGACTAGCAATAAACGTTGCCCTTCGCTTTATATCTTGCTTCAATAAAGTCATATTTTCTACCTTATATCATGACACAATGAAGAAGGGAGTTTTTGAGAAGGCAGTAAAATGTCAGATTATGAATACATTGTTAAAGTTAGAAACTTTATACTTAGACTGACTTTATTAAACTGGCAGTGCAGAGTTCTCTACGTATGATTAAAAATCCATTCATCTGCTTCTGGAATTTACCTGTTCTGACTTGATATCATGGCAGTAGAAACATAATCAAGAATGTGTTTCTAATAACTCTTTGTACATTTCTAAATTTGATTGTACACAATGGTACGATATGATATGAAATTTGAATTGATTGAATACATTTAAAATAAAACAGTATATCTCTTCGACTCGATCGATTCATCGTAAACGTTCGTATCACATATCAAGAAAACATTCTTTCATATTCTTTTTATATCAGCGTAATAAATCTTAAACGATTTACACAAATCCATTTACATTGAAAGAGGAAATTCTCCAAATCTTAATAAATGAGTCATATTTTACACGAATGCAAAAAGAGTACATTTCATATTCTTTGCAGGATTGCATCCTTCATTTTGGATATTAATGATGTTGAAAGTAATAAAAAAATTAATGATCCAACTGTTAAGATTCGTAAAATATATCCCCCTTGAAATCTTCTTTAGAATCAATCTTTCACCAAGATCTTATCTCCTTGTCATTCATAAGGTTTACATTACATATGGTTATTGGCTAATAAAAGCGACGTCTGCCTTTCAATTAAATCTGGCAAAAGAAACAACAGCTCTCAAGAAACTCTAAAAGCATTGTGTTACGTTGTATTTGAAGTATTTTGAAAATAAAACCTTTTTGCCCGGTCCTTTCGCTTATTTTGCAAACATTGTAGCCCTAGGCAAAAAAACCTCTTTAAGATATAAATTCAAATACCTACAAAATGTATCTACTCTGGCTCTGGACTGGAAAACAGAGAAGTAATTTAGTTTTGGTAATAAGTCCGTCATTCAGAGTCCGATATACACTCTATAGCAAAGTCGATTTTATTGGATACCGAGAAACTTACGGTACAAATTTCATCCAACCAATCTTTCTAACTTAAACACATAAACTGCCCTCACACTGTCTTTTTTCATTACGTAGCTTTAATTTCATAAAAGCTTATCTATGAAGGTGACATTCATTACGCTCCATTACGCAACTACGTTGATTTCAAGTTGATTCATTGAAATCATCTTTCAGATCACACTGAAACAATGTAATATTAA
The DNA here is from genome assembly GCA_921293015.1 of Phorcus lineatus. NCBI lineage: Eukaryota > Metazoa > Mollusca > Gastropoda > Trochida > Trochidae > Phorcus > Phorcus lineatus. Next base: position 17,842,070 of record OV121084.1, read on the forward strand.
TTCAAAAACGTTTGTGGTTTTACGTATATTTTTTCTGTTCTATTTCTATGACTCTGTCGGTCCGATATACCTGATATAAAAACTACACCCACGTCAACCGTTTTTATTATAAAAGCTTTGTTATATCTCAAAAGCGCTTGGCTTCTTCTCTTACAGACTTAACTCCTTCAACATCAATTTCTGTTGTTAATTTGGTCCGTGCCTCATGGTCTCCTAACTCCAAAGAAAATAAATAAATCTTTTCTATTTTCAAACAAAACCATCAGTGACAATATCATGAAACTACGATCCATTCCCCATATGTCTCAGACGACTAAGCACATGATTGGTAAAACTTTAAATATGTCAGATAAACCCTCATTGAAGAACTATAAATATATCACATAAACTCTCATTGTAATAGACTGTGTGTTCTACTCTCTCTTAAACATGTGAAATAGGTTTATTAAGAGCAAACTCCATCAAGCCCAATTTCCGTCGCTCTTTCGGCTCGTGCATCGAAAACCCTTGAGCACAGGGAATTCAGAATTACCATTTCTCTACCAATGGCACTCTTCTACTCCCAGTGACAGATTACTTCTTCTCTCCCTTACCGTTCCAATGTAAGGGCATCTCGATCTAATGGGTTCTCAGCAGAATCACAGTGTCACAAACTATGTTACAGAGAGTCTTTAATGCAACGAGAGACTCCACAGCTTAATGGATCTGCAGCTGTAGCTCTGAACCTATGCCTTTTTGTGGGCGCCATTGTAACTAAATACAGATTGATAAACTTAACACCAAATTAATATTACACCAAGTTTTTAATTGGAAAATAATTAAAAGTTATGTGCTCAGAGAAATTTGGGTTGTTATGTTTCAAATTCCCATAAGTTCGATGTTCTGTTTTGTCGATGTCGGCGTGTCAACTGCATTGCATAACAAACTAAACATCCTGCTATACCTGTAAAAGTATATGTATAAAAACTGGCAATACAGTTCACTTTAAATAACAAAATTTCCTTCTCTTAGAACTCAGACTTCAAATGCAAATGCAATGACGAAATTAAAAACAATACACTTACACTTTAACACTGAACTGCATCACATTTGGAATTATGGTTTCAAGCTAAGTACTTTAAAGAATTTGAAAACTATAACTGTTTTAGATTGAAGAGATTAAGGCGTACATAATCTTCCGATGTATACTCTCCACAATGAGCAAAATGTCATGGTGTACCTGACGTGTGGACTGTACAGTTAACCGCCCATGCTTCGACTCACGACAAGTACACACTTTAACGTTTTCAAAATTATATTTCACTAGCTCCGTTTGCACTTATTTCCCTTTTTGCAACTCTTAGTTTTTTGTTTCTGTATATTTATGCAGTGAGCAAATATTTGAAATGAAAACAATTACATAATATACTTAATTATATAAACGTTGATGTGACATATTTCAACAAGTGCCTTCTTCCTATCCTTCCATCCGACAATCTAGTTGAACAAGACTGTGAGCTCAGCAAAGTGAACTACGTCACGAAGTGACGTAAACAGTGTCATATAAACGCGACCTATTTCAGATGCAGATTATTTTGTAAAATAAAGTCCTTGTCTCTTGAAATTCTATTAACCTTCTTAATGAAGAAGTGTGAAAATAGATAACCGGCCATTAGCCGGGCACCGAAGCGGCAAATACTACAATAAACCAATAAAGTTGATTATTCGAAACTGGAGGCTGATAAGGCAAGCTTTAGCTTCCTTAGTGAACGTGGGTTGGGGGCAGAAATAACTCATAGCCTAGATTATGACACAAGGTCACTCTTTGAGTATGACATTGACATACATATATGGGTAAAAAAAAGTTTTTGGTTTGATACTGTTTGGTATATTTGTTTGTACATATATAACAAAAATAAATTCTTTACATACTTAATGTTGAAACCTATGTTATGTTTGAAATGCAAGAAGAAGTAGACATGCTTTTATTTTTCTTCGGGGCCCAAAACCTCTTTTATCATTCTTTAGATTCAACATTGTATGAAAGTATTCTTTTACGCTTATCGTTGTATGTTTATGAACTTAAAGCATATCAGTTACATAGAAAGAATTATATGTGCTCATGAACGTATAAATGCTTGAAGAATTCAACCGTATAATGTAATTTTGTAATCTTGGGTTATTGCTGGAGGAAATAAAGAAAATCTCTCTCTCTCTCTCTCTCTCTCTCTCTCTCTCTCTCTCTCTCTCTCTCTCTCTCTCTCTCTCTCTCTCTCTCTCTCTTTTACTCTCTCTCTCTCTCTCTCTCTCTCTCTCTCTCTCTCTCTCTCTCTTCTCTCTCTCTCTAAAATATACTGATCAATCATGTTTAGTTGCGCAATCAATTGTTTTACAAACTGAGCATTGGGTGTTTCCCTAACTGGTGAGAAATCTGATGTCCCTTCGCCTGCCCGATGCGGACATATTATCTTGAATAGAAATATCGAAGATGTCAATGGGGCAATTGTTCCCCTCCAGAGGATTTTCTATTGAAAAAACATTGCTTTTCTATAGGTAACATTTGTCACCTGAGGAGACTATGACGGGAGAAAAAGCGCCAATTATACTTGTATTAAATGAATATATCAGGTTTTAAATTTTACTTTGCTACGACAAAAGGGAAAGGATTTATATTAAATACAATCACAAAGTAATAATGAATAGCAACTCAACTTGCTCAAAATATACACGAACTTAAATCACGAACATAAATCTGCAAGATAATCATTTTTTAAAGTAAACTTTGAATATGAAATCACGTAATTAAATACTCCTCTGAGTGTCATCATCCTGAAACGGCTTCATGAAGGAAGCCCGCTCGTTCGTTTCTTGGTATTATAACCTTTAAGGCATTGTAATAATATCGTGACATCTATAAGCTAATATAAACAATTGCTAAAGAATGCAAACTTTTAAGCTGCACATCTAATCGAATTCAGACCTCAATCTAAAAACTCTCTACATTCAGTGCCAATCTTGTGTTCGTGTACAAAGAGTCAGATTATAGGAATGTCAGTTGGTAAAGTATAGTACAGGTATAGTGCACCAGATGACGTCCCCCGATTAGTTATTGAGTAACGGCCGAAATGAATCCTTTAAACATTGCTTCTATATATTGAATAGTGATTTTTTAAAAGTTAGGATATTTTCCATTGGGCATGTATTAAAGTTTTTCTTCTACTTGGTATTGATTGTATATTTCCAATACACAGAAACAGGTACAAAGAGACATAAGCATTCCGGCTATGAACATGATGTAATTTGACTTATTTATGACAAGACGTTAATACATTTCAATACATTTATATTTTGATGCAAATGGGATGCAACATTACAACATCAAAGGTAAATGAACAATTTATTATCAGCGAAACCCTTCCTGGAACATGAAAATTTAGTTTAAATTCAAAACTTTCAACGAATTGATCAAAAGGAGGAAAGTAAGAAATATAGCCTATGGATATTATCAAAAATCGTTATATTTTTAGCGTCAAGGTCCTGTTATGTCCACAAGTTGTTAAGTAGATTATACAAAATATTAACTTTAAAATGAGATGGTTTATGTTTCATTAGTACAAGACGTGATGGAACATTACTCAGTTTTGATGGAAAACCAATCGATATAATGGCACAACGCTTTGCACATGCACGTTTATGTTCTCCGGGCTCTGTAAGCAAGTTTCAATACATTTACTGAACAATTTTGGTTGTGGGAGATCTTTTCAATCAAGTGCGGTCTGTTTAGTGATGAAATTGGCCCATGTTGAATCACGAGCTGTGACAAAGACTGCTTAAAAAGAGTATTCCACCTGAAGCCATCCATGATGACAATCTCCTTCTTAAGCGCTAATCAGATGAATTCAAGCGTGGAGGAGACAGCAATGAAGATAAACAACGTCCTGGTCGACCAAATACATTGGCATCACTAGATGTTAGAAAAATCTATGATTTGCTATTGAAAGGCCGGTGAGTTTTCAAACAATTCGCAGCCAGAGTAGATTTCATTAGACAGGAAAGAGTTCATTCCGATATCGTAGAAAATTTGGAAATGACAAAGGTTCAAAGTTTTGACACGTCATCAAAACACGTTCAAGACACATCATGTAAAAAGAGTATCCACCCTTATTTCAAGTCCTGACAATTTCCTAAAACGAATGATAGCGATGAATTTAACTTGGATCAAACACTTATCCAGAGACAAAGGAAAAGTCGAATTAGTGGTTTTATTTGGATTCCTTCTTTATTTCTGTGTGAGAATCACTAATCATGAATCAATCAACCCGCGTATCAATAAAAGTTATGTTGGAAAGAAAGGAATCAACCGGTTTTTTTCATTCAGAATATATAGTCGTTATCTTGAAAGTATTACTAAGTTGTAATCATATAATTTTTTCATGTTGTTTAGGATTATCAAACTGAATTAAGACCATTAGCTTCACGTTGCCATTTTTGTCTTTCCAAACACTTTTCGATAAGGGCCTTGAACACAAATGCAAGGGGGAAAAGTAGAAGCAGCTTGTTATGGATAAGCTTTCACGCTGACCGCAAAAATTAAACGTACTGATCCACTAGGAGTCCAAAGTTAAGTTGGAACTAAAAAAACCTAAATTAGACCTGAATTGGATGCCGATTGTCACGGTGAAAACTCCGACGAGACCCATTTATCCGGCAGAACGATCAAACAATATAATAATCAAGTCAAAAAAGGTAAGAGAGAAGCAATGAGTGAATAAAATGATTTATATGCAAACTAAACGAGACAATAAAAGGGTACGACAACTGGCTATCCGTCGACAACTCAACTAATTAACAGAGTTAACATCACCAACCCAAATTCAATCGTCCCAGAGTTTTAGTCCCGTTCCTCGCGTCCTCGCTTCTGGCCAGCGCCAGATAGTTCTGTCTACTAGAAAACTATGGGTATCTATTTAAGCCTAGTGGGCGGACGTCGAAGAAGACACCTAAAAAGTTTCTTAGCCTAGCCCAAAGAGAACACGAAGTTTCTTGTCCACACTAAAAAGCTATCGGGGTTACAGTACCATACAATGGCTTATTGTAAATGGGGCTAACTCCTCTACAAGTACATGTAAATATAATTGTCATATAATTGCCACATGTAAAAAGGCTGGTAAATGGGGCATGAACAATGCATTTGAACACATAAAAGTAGCCAAAGTCGGCAAATAAAGCTATGAATGATGAAATTGGATACGTGAATGGAAAGAACATAACATGTACTTTCAATATTTACAATAATTAATGACATTTCATAAAAATACATTAGATGAGAGGTGGGGAAAAAGAGGCACGCTCGAACAGCGTGACAACGATATCCTAATCTTCGCTGGGAATGAACTGCAGAAATCCATGGCGAGCTTCCGTTCCTCTCGGAGATATTACATTATGAATCTTACACTGCGCTATCCAACAATGCGGGTATTAAAAAAATTCGCCGTCGAACTTTGGTTGCAATATGAGACCTTGCAAAAAGCAAGCGTCCTTCATCATGAAATGGCTTGTGTGCTCTCAATGTGAAATGCACATGTACTTAAAACAAAATTCTTTTAACGACATGTTTTTCATGAAAGTCATCTATTTAAAAACTCTTATGCAATATATATGGCGCGAATCTCACGAACACAAATTAATCATTTAAACATGTGTTACAGCGGTTGAATCAAACATTTTTATGAATTAATTTGTAAGCTAATCCATTAATTACATTTGAAAGAATCAATATTTTTAATAAGCAAGAGTATAAACAACTCCATTAAAACCTTGAGGAATTAGTAATGCTTTCGCGAACCGATCTGTAATATCGTTACTTTAGAAGCCGTTGTAGCATGCACAGTTCACCGCCCGCAATCATTTGTTTTGTGTTGTTTCATTTACCTTAACCGTGTTGAATGGGTCCCCTAATTCTTGACATTGTTATTGTTTCATTACAAAACGGAGATGACATCCGACCATGTGCGACCGTGCCATGTAACGAAAATATTGGTGTGAAACACGTCGATCATTAGTTACTAATGATGCGAATTTTACTTTTGCAATGTTTAAGTGAGGGCAAGGGAATCAATGGCATTTCTGGACTTTGTTGCCCATTATATAGACGTGCCGAGTTAAAAATGATATAATACCTTTCACATTGTACTGAATGTCAAAACTGATAGAACCGCGTTGTTAAATGTAACTTTTGTTTTTTCTAACATATTCATACCAGCGAAAAATAACTAAGGACACAAATACAAAACAAAATATTAACGAATCATGTGCATAACTAATGTTATGTTACAAGATGTATTTCTGTAGAGATTTCATCGACAAGATGGACTGCAATCGTGAATCTATGCATACATTGTCAATTTACAACTCAGTTATATGACGGAGTGTTCTTGGACTGCAATGTTGGGAGATAATTCAACAATAGATCAATATCCAGAAGGGCACTAATACAATACGGCTGCATGTATGATAATCAACGACGCCTACATTGTATATGATGCATATTTGACCAAAGGGTTTACCGTCAGAAGTGACATTTTATGTCGTATCAAATAGGCATCAAACCTTCTATTAATCAGTTGTACATGAAAGCAATAAAAACAAAAGTAAATGCGAGCCGGTTTCATTTATTTGAGAAGTCAATTCGTGTGACTTTTTTCGTCATGCTGTTCCCATCGTCATCTCAGTTTGAATAAAATTTTCATTTGATTTGACTGTTAAGAATACTTTGTATTTTAGATTCATTTTAATTATGTTTCACATATTCACTAATAATAAATATTTGTTCTCACTCATCGGGAAAGGGCATTTTGGTACTAATTCTTCCAAAATGGATTTTTTTTCACGTACGTGCAGCGCATATCTTACACTCAACGCGATGCAACGGACAGCTAATACCCTGTAATGCACGGGGTCAGACCACATTACCTCTGCTCTCCATGTGTGCTTCTTGCAATACCCGTGTGGTAATGAACACAAGGCCCTCACTAACAAAATCAAAGCGTTTCCTACTATAGCTTAATGTATAAAGATGCTGTGCTAATATAACAAACGATGTTTGTCGGTTAGAAAACTTGGTCCAATGCTACGTAAATTTGGATTCGAGATAGCTTCTGTTCAGAAATACAAAGACAAAAATCACAATTCTTGACTAGCTTTGAACTTTTCAAACTTTAAGTCCTGACGTTCTTCTCGTTGCATAAGAAAGGAGCAGTGGATTCATTGGAAAGAATCAACTCGTTACACAATAACATGTTGAATCACATCTTATTGCGGTTACATTTCTATTCATGGATATGTCTTTACATGTATGCCATTGATACAAATACTAACATTTTAAACCGACGCCATCTTATGTTAAGTACAAATATTTATGGATGATAACTTCTTTATTCTGAGATTTGCGGCGTTTCGATACAGAGACTTGCATCATTCATGTTTGACAACACTACACGAATCGGTTTTTAAACGTCTTTCTACTTAGTTGCTTCCAACTTCTAAAACATCTAATGTTGCTTATGACAAATATTTAACATGTAATAATCCTATCCTTTGACAAAAGTACTATATTTATCAGCATAAATAACATAACAAACAACAACTCTTGTAGACAAAGGCCTGTGTAGTATAAACATAATTTAACTTTACATAGACAATGGCAGTGTAATCACTGGTCCCAATATCAATATATTCTCCTGGGTAATCTACAGTCATGGATGTGCAAAGTAATTCCGTAGAGTGGTTAAAGCTTTCACAGTTGGACAATCGCAACTCGAATAACAACTTGGACTCCTGTTCATCTAAGTATTCTCAGAGGACCATCTGATCAAAGATTGAACTGCCCTCCTCGTCCAATAATGTGAGCATGGACAATTGCTGTACAGTGGTTTACATGCCTTGTGTAAAATATTGATAATTCCATAACGATAACTCGTCTCGCAGGAATAATTGATGTTGCACAATACTCAAATGGTCAGATCTATCACATGTCAATTATGATATTATCTTCATATCTTTAAGCGAAGAAATAAATTATCCTTGCACTTTGTCAAAATGAGTGGATAATAGAAAGATGAACTTATTCTTTTTATATCTAGGTTATTCCGTTCATTTATCTGTCAGATGAAACTAAAAATGGCATTTTCTTATCTTTGTAATGGTACTTCAAAGAAACAATTAACACTATATGCAAATGTCATAATCAAACTTGAACTAAGTTAAGAATTCATGTTACAAATAATATCTAACACAGTCAGTATTTGATTTATTTTGCCTAAATGTTATTCTGAATTAAACCAAAGCCTATACATTAATGTTAAGGTAGTATCTTTGTTGACTCTAATACTGTTTTAAGGTTGTTTACGGTCACTGAAATCCTTAATTCTTGCCTATCCAGTATCCTAAGCCTGTATACTCATCCCCGTTGACTACGCGACGAGAGCATGCTTGCCTTACCAGAAGTCATCACAGCTCATTATGGACACAGTCCCTTGCCTATCCTGCATCCGTGAGGGTCAACCCCCAAACAAATACTTCAAATAAGGTTTAAAATTGGTATTTACTCTCATCTTTCAATCATTATCAATCACTGCTGAGAAAAACCATCAGTCGAGTATATATTTTGTCATATCTGTTTGAACGGCTCATTGGATTGATCCGGATTTTCAAATGTATGATTCAGCTGTATGGAGTGCGAATCCTTCATTTGTCAACAACCTATAGGATTTGATTTTTCTAAGGACTTGTCCATAACAAATTTTAAGTGCCTGTTGAAATGCCTGAATGCCACTGAATAAAACTGGACCATTATGGTATTAAGTTTAATATTGTGTATTTTCTATCAATTAGGCCCACTTTGATAACTAAGCATTAAGATCCATCAAAACGGTACTAGGTCCTCGCTATTAGATTGTAAAATGTTATTTTTCAAATAATTTTGTGCTCATTCCTTGCAAATTTGATAAATTCATCATCTATATTATTGCAGTTGCATAATTGATTTTCAATTTCTAATAGAAATTTTTCCATTTAAGACATGTGTTTGTGTGATTTAGGATAATTGCATTTTCGGCGTTTGTGGAAATGGTAATCGAATTTCCCATAAAATAAGCACAAAGGATTGACAGCTCCCAAAATTATATTCCCTCATCTTAATTGGACAAATGAAGTATTGGTTTTCTTTGAAATGATATTCTTTAAACACAATTCTTAGTGATTAATTTTCCCCATAAATTTCCATTTACACGACACTTTGACCTGTACAAGAATTTATTTTTCGAGTTAAATAAAAAAAGCCAGAGCCATTGTCTTTGTATCTCATCAGGCTGGATAATACAAACAAGCCCCTGAAACCTGTCACCAAATCAACTCTTGTCCCAATGGCGTAGGGAGCATGTACACGTCGTTCAGCGTTTAAGGGCTTTTCATTCTGGAGAAGAAGAAGAAAATAGATTTCGAGGCATGGCCTCTGCGGCCCTCGAGGAATCTATATTAAAAAAAAACAATAATAAAGAGTCAACCTCTAGCTTATTACTGACCCTGCTTGTCAACCTCCCTGACCTCTAGTTTATCACTGACACTGCTCTTCAACCCCCCCCCCCCCCTAACTTCTAGCTTATTACTGACCCTGCTTGCCAACATCCCTAACCTCTAGTTTATTACTGACCCTGCTTGTCAAACTTCCTAACCTCTAGCTTATTACTGGCATGACCCTGCTTGGCAACCTCCCTTGTACCTCTAGTTTATCACTGACCCGGCTTGTTAACCCCCTAACTTCTAGTTTATTACTGACCCTGCTTGTCAACCTCCCTAACCTCTAGTTTATTACTGACCCTGCTTGTCAACCTCCCTTCTACCTCTAGCTTATTACTGACCCTGCTTGTCAACATCCATGACCTCTAGTTTATCACCGACCCTGCTTGTCAACCCCCTTAACTTCTAGTTTATTACTGTCCCTGCTTGTCAACCTCCCTTACCTCTAAGAAAAAGTGTTTCAAGGGGGGAATGAGAGGAATGTCTTTCACAATACACAAGCGAGTGATGAAGATTCCTTGACATGATGAGCAATCACCTCTTTTATATAGTAATTAACCTCTTTTAATGTTAGTGGCCGTTCTTTCTGGTGTTCAATTCTTACGTTTTATAGCATTTATAGTGATATTTGTTTTCATAATAATCTCACATGAATGAATGAATGAATGAATAAAATATATTGAATAATGCATAAGACTGTTTCTAATTATATAATTAAACATTAGATCAATTTGAAAGTATTCAATTGTTTTCTTTAAATGTAAAGGAATCTGGTTGAATTGATTGAACTAAATCGGTTAACTTCAAACGTCCAGTCCGAATAGAGCTTTACTAATTTGGTTGTAACGAGTGGAATTATAAATAACATACATACCAACAAATTGTTGTAACATTTCATTCTGTGTCCCAGAGTTAAAGATGCAATTATAAGGCACTATAGCACGCCTAAGGCATTTGAGGATATAGGCACTCACTATCCATGAAAAAAAAGATATTTATTACATTTTACAATTGGCCTGTAATCGACTATGAAAACATACAGATGGCCGATTTTGGCGTAGAGGTATAAAAAAATATATGGTCAGCTGTGCACAAAATGGAAAATATGGACAGTTGGAAACGGCTGAACAATCAATGTGTGCAGCTTTTGAAGTTATCTATACTCTTAACTTAAAACAGAACATTAGATGGAATATTGTTTATTAAAGCAAACTTGTAACTTAACCGGTAGTAAAAAAATTAGTATAAGCATTGTTAAAAGATTAAGATAGCGGCTGCCGTTTTCGCTCATCTGGCCGTAAGCAACATTTGTTTTTTTTCGATATCGTAGTTCATGTGGCTTGAATGCAATGTTGCAGTCTTTAGAAACATTCTAATAACCTGAATGCGTACCTATTTGTTAGAAAACTTGCTAGGTAGATAACATTAGTGTAGAAGGTAAGTAATATCGAGATATATGCAGTATTATTTCCAATATAAAGTAAAATGGAATTGAGCATGTCAAAATAAATACAATATAATGTTGATACTTTCGGATCGATTGTTACTCGTATATTGTTTGATTGAGTTTATTTTAGGGGATTAGGGATTAGGTATTAAACATTTACTATTTTGCCAGTCTGTTCTGTTGTCTGTGTTAACCTTTCTAATTATTCTGTTTCAACAAAGTCATCAACACGCATCAATTCATGAAACAGCAGTAAATAAGAGGACAAAACATTCGTTCTATCAACCCATTAATTAATGATGATATCTATTCGTGTGAATTGAGAACGTGTAACCACATACATGTATGAGAATGTAGTCAGGGAAGAATATAAACCCATTTGGAACGTTTTGATCCCCATATTCACACTTTTAAATCGATTAATCATTTAAAAATATGTATGAAAGCTTTATCTCATACGCTTGTGAACCTGGATTACCATATGCATTCACGTCTATACAATGATCACCTACGATTACACAGAGCATGATTGAAGATAAACAAAAACAAACCTTGTCAATTCACTGGATCCAAGTACATTCCCTCCCCTATTCACCAAAACCTTTAGCGAAAAAGTTATTATCCACAAAAGAAAGTTAACTGCATTTTCTATTCAGCGGCGCCCGTACGTTCGTTCTTATTAACGCGACATCTCATGGACCATTTCACCGTAAGTCTTCAAATTTGGTCAAAGCCTACATTGACCTTATATTCCTGCTTTTTTCATGCCTTTTCTTATACCCAACGTCTCCAAATTTCGGGATAGCCTATATAGGGGAATATGCAGGCACTGTCAATTATTGGATCTTATTTTCAGGGTCATCACAGCTCCATGTCCACTTTTTAAATTCATGTCAAAATTATAATACATACACCATTGCACAAAAAGTCTCTAAATATGGTAACACACCACTTGGACTGTAATACAGACACTGACACCACTTTCAGAGAGTTTGTTTTTGTTACATCTTAGGTAACTTTAGCTTTTAAGCAACATGATACAAAGCGTACATTTTCGTTACGTAAAGCTGTGGCGTGGCATCTAATTGTCTAACGAATTCATATTTTTAAAGTTTGTCAATTTGCTGAGTCGGACAAATGCCATCTCCTGAGAGATTCACCACAAACGTTAGCAAAGTAAGATTTTATATGCATTTCATAAACGTATCGAATTAAGTTCAACCAGCACTTCAAACACAAAACAGCGTATCTACATAGCCTAAAACTCAATATCAATGATGATATTGCATTATTCAAACTATATGATGAGCCGACACTCCTATATTTTTGGCATTTCTTATCATATAGCTTTTTGGCTGAAATGTTCTTATTCTTAGGTGAGTTTTTCTGACTTTAGCAATCTATTCAATCAAGGAAGAAACTGCAACAACCTTGAGAGTTAGATCAAGTCTCGGCACAAAGGCTTATCGTTAAGTAGCGTGTCAAGTATGATACAGTGTGTCATGGATATCCACAGAAACTCTTTCATGTTGATGAGGTCTCCCAGACAAAGTGCAAGGAAGAAATGGCTCAGACTCGAATGCAGTTAACCTTTTATTCAGCATCCACTTATCATGTTGCATCATTGATTGACTTAGACTGGGGTCGATATATCTAACATTTGAATAACATGTCAGTTGAAAGCATGGCAGAAGTGTTTGTTACAATTACTACATCTGAGAGGTAAAATATATCTCGTTTTGCTGAATTTTTCATTTCCACATTGCTTTTGACATTGTAGAGATTTAATTGTGTAACTGTAGAATCATTATTTCAATTACATCGATAAAAATGTGACACGAACATATGTATACTTAGTGGAAGTTGTACATAGATTTTGCTCGCCAGTGAGCAGAGAAAAAACGTTTGATCTCTCCAGCGTCACATACCAACACCCCACCACCGGTGCCACAAACCATAAACCACTTGTCAGAGCTGGTTACCAGATGGCTCTTTTTCTGATAGTGGACAGCAGAATCTCAACATTTAGTTGAGCAAATTTGACAAGACTTGATACCAGTCCCCTTTAGAATTTTTTGTTGATACGTTATTTCATTGATAGTGCTTCAGGGATGTGAAATATTTCATGATCAGCTGATTTCCGCTTTTTGGGGAGTTAATCAAGCTTTTATTCAAATAGTTCTGAAAATATTTGAAAATAAAGAAACTGATGATAAAAAAGATAATATATAATCTTTAGGTTTTTTAACTGTTTTTTTAACTGTTCTTTTAGATTTGGCTACACTAAAATCTTTTTTTTTTTAAAAACAAGCCCTATATTTGTGCATATTGTAAAGATATATCAGAACTCAAGCAAACACAGACAGAGATATTATTATGTTGTTTATGATATTATTTCTTCTAATCAAGAAGAATATCACTCATGAAGGACAATTGAAGTCAAGATTACTACCTCATTTCTTTGTCCCCTGATTTTTTAAAGTTACAACACCAAATGGAGATTTTAACAGTTAATTACATTTTACTGAACATTTGTCTTATTGAAGTTGGGCATGCTAATGTTAACAATGCCTAAGCAAGGCTAGTCTGTCCCACAGCTAAATAAGAGCAAGGGAGAGCTAGAGTGGTGACAGGTCTGGTATGGGGGACCGAGAACTGGCTTGGGCTCCGGGAAGCAGAGTTGATATAAAAGAGATATAATGAGTATCATTTTACATCCTGAAAACACATATTCCACAAAGTATGTACAATTATGTTAAAAAATAAAGCGGAAGTACAACCATTTTGGCAATAACAATTATTCATTTCAGGGAAAACATGATCAAATGTTATAAACATCGTTTTATGAATATGTTAAACATCTGAAAGAGCCATAAGAGCAAATGTACAACAAAATAAGAGAGTTTATTGAAACCAAAATTGGGTCTAACGAAAAACATATCTATTTCAAATACGATTTGAAATTATGTGATCGACACGCATTCAATCTTCTTCAAATCTAATAATTGGAAGGAATGTTAAAATGATAAATGATTTTTAAACCAATGTTCTTCATCCAACCTGTATGAACAATAATTGTCTTTCAAATTAAAAGCAGGTTTAATCATTAAATCATTCAAAAGAGAATGTATTCATAAATGAGATGAGCAAATATTCAAATAAATAAAGTTTATTATTACCTACGAGGGTAATCATATCGGGGTTCATATTTTTCATAACATGCCCTTGGGCAAAATATCACTTTTTCACGTCAAAAACAATGCTTTGACGTCACAATTCTTCTATGACGTGTTCAAAATGCGTCTATGCCTATGCTTGGATGTTGATTTTGATTAGTTTCTTTTATTTCTCGATTTCGGTAATAAACAGAATGTCATATTCGTGTCCATGATATACTATGTTTTCGACACTCGTGCTTAATATCAGCGCTCGCTAGGGAAATACTAATATTAAGCACTCGCGTCGTAAACATAGTATGTCATGGACACTCATATAATATCCTCAATTTAAGTACATTTGTAAAAAGGAGAACACAATGCAGTGAAAAAAACGTAACCAAGAGGTAATGGGGCGAAAAAGCAAGGTTACTTGATATAATTCACAATCAATTGTGATTTCGTGTCGAGCGTCAACTTACCCGTTAGGCTTTTTGTAATTGTTCTTGTTATGCTCTCCAGCAAGAAGATAATCACTAAGGAACGACAGTTAAGACATCTAAACTACAACCAGTTGTGTGGGAATTATGCCATCACAAAGTGCAGTGAACAACGAACAAGGGAATCGTTAGGTTGAGATTAACGTGACAAGTAGATTAGAAAATAAGAATTGTACTGTTGATGGCAAACAAAGAGAATAATTTTTGTGAAGTTCAAAATTAACCTTTTCACTGGGTTCACAAACCCAACTGAATTGAATTGAAAAATATCCCGATATTACGATAAAAACACATAAACTTCAAACCCAACAGAATGTCAAGATGAGCAAGTCCGCATATATTACATTTGATACAGACACAAACAAATAATGTCAAAGACCATATATTTAATTAATCAAAGACAAGAGAGTCCCGTGCCCTTTGAATGTCCCTCCACAAGACGCAAGCCCTTGGTAGGAGTTAGACTGTTGGACAGAGGGGTGAATGACCTCGCATTTTTATCAGTGCGGACGTCGGGGAAGCCACCCTAATGCTTGTTTCCGTTTATTACAAGTGAGTTTCTTGTAGTAGCAGACACAGTTCATTCTATACGACACAAGAGCCACTCGCAAACTTCTAGGCAGCCTTGGCATAACATTTTACAGTTTATAAAAGTCATAATGAAAATAGCCGATGAATATAAGTCATAATGACAAGTCTCGGAACTGACTGAGTTTTTTTTATCGATGATTACTTCATTCTTCATTTCAAAATAAATCAAACCTTCAAAAAGCTTTATAGCGAGAATTAGTTGTTAGGAGGACAAACTGAGGTGAACGTTAATACATCATTTTTTTTCAGTCAGAATCCAATTTCATTTCCTAGTTAAGTTTCAGTTAAAATACTTAATTCAATGTCATTTTACATTATTCAATTGGACATCACAAAGGAATTTTGAAGAACGGGGTGAAAAATAGTTTTTAATCTTCGCCGTTTTTCCCGACACTTAATTAACGGATACCATACTATGATAAAGATAAAATGACACATGAAGAAAATAGCTTAAAAAACTTTAGAAAGTTTTAAATGAAATCAGTACGAATTAAACATTTGCATTCTTGTTTCTTGTCTGACAGCTTTCTGTTTGTACTTTATTTAACTTAAAACTCAAAATTTTCGCCGTTCAGATTATGTTACATTTGCACTAACCTGACAATAAATATGTTAACGTTGTCTTTCTATTTAACTTTTAACTAATAACCAATTTGAATTAAATGCCTGGTTGTCGACAGAGCTAAACCCCTTCAGCATCAATAACGATGAATAGTTTGACGTTCTATAAATGACTCTTTTTATAAAGTTCCCCCCAAACGCTACATCGCTCTAGGAAGTGGTACCTCAAAGAAAGGAATGAGAGGTTTGCTATAAATAGGTGACAAATGCACAGATATGTATACGTGAAACTAAAACAAATGATGTTTTATATTTTGTATCAAATACGTGGTGGCATTTCAAGTTGTTGGTGGCATGCATAAAAAACAAGTTGCTGCCCGACGTAAACCCCGAATAGTCGAGCGATCTACAGTACCACATATCCAAATCGACAGACCCTTACATGTGGTATTCGTCCTTATCGATGAGAGATAAGAGCTGACTTATTTTCTATCGTCCCCATTTCGTCATGCTAAGTTAAGAAGAAGATGTATCAACACATTTCTACAACGTAGGTGTATCAATACGTTTCCCAGTGTATGAACAGTTTTGGGCAATGCATTGAGGAAGTATGGGAACAATTTACTTATATCCAACTCTGATCCAGTTTAATTTAAAGAATAGTTAAAGCTAATTCATTAATTCTTTATAATCTTCAATGTTTTTAATTGCTCGTAGTGATTTTTAGATCTTCCAAATGCCCCGACATCGTTTGGCCATTAAACCATTCCAATCTCAGCTCAGTGAAGGTGCGAAGACGTGTGTACTTGAGCTATCGATTTCAAAATGCATTCAAAGTTTTTTTCGGTTTATTCACACTTAAACAAACAGACACATAGCAAAGTAAACCCAACGAGGAGTATAAAATGATTCAAAACAACATAATAATAGCATAACATGATCTACCATGGAATCAAAAATATTATTGAAAGGAAGACCAATTTAAGAATTTTGGTTTTGGTTAGATGTATACGGCTCCTTTCAATTTTTCAACTATTTTAATAAATATCAGTTAACATATGTATGCCTTTTAAGTTCCAATATTTTAGTGCAAGATTGTCAGTTCCCATAACCGCCTATATGTGCCTGGTACGAACCTGACTGAGCACGTTCATCTACCCACCCATGCCTATACTTGCGCAAGCCCAAGTGACTTGCTAAAATAGACCGCCTTGCTGCATTTCCCCAGCTATTCTGTGCTTGTCGTCCATGCAGCTGCAACGGATCGCGATAGTCCGATGAGAAATCAAATGAGAATTGTAACTTTTCGCCGAAAAGGACGCTTTACTCGAAACATGAAGTATATCAGGTTGTCAGTAAGGTTTATAGAAGCCAGCAATAGTGCAATCTAAAGCCATGAGGGTGAAGATGAACACGTGTGGATAAAAGGCATGCTTACGTTACCAACATCGCCAAGGTATCAAGTTGACAACGGCGTCCCTACCACTTCGTCTATGAGACTGTGTGGCGATCAATGATAGAATGCAAGCATACAAATGGAGGGAGATCCCAGTATCTAGGTATTTCAATCATTAGTCATTTCATTGACAGATGAATTTCAAGATGTATGAACCAGTAAATCCTAAGTTTAATTTCACCCCTTTTCTTTTGATTTGATTATTTTGTCGTGTTATCTTGATTTTATTTTGGTCTAATTCGATAACATGAACTAAATCTGACCCTTTTAAAAGTCCATTTTTTCTTTTGTTGGAGACATATAGGCCTATACATAAAGGTAAACAAATGAATGTCCAACTTCTCCATAATAAATTGTGTCAACTAGTTAAGTCCAAAAGTATATACGAACTGATATCTAATGGCCCCGAGGGTAATAAACAAATGTTGAGTTACAGTGAAAGCTATACGAAACCAATAATATCCATATCAAATAAACGTCTATTTAGCTCGCGCTCTCTGAATAATAGGGGCGTGTTATGCAGGTAGCCTGTGTAATTCATCATGAAGCTTCGAATACCTCTATATAGTAGCCATATGGCTCCGCTATTAATCAGCAATTCATTAATTATGGGACGGCAACTATACAAAACCTACCAATCCGTTCATTGGGTGGATCAATGAGTGTGTACTGGTGATTAGAATAGTCTTCTTTGTGTCATTTCATGCTAAGCCTCACCCTCACCCCCCATCCCCCACACACACATATATAGTATATATATAATCATGCATTTTTCATCTATATGCATAGCAAATAACTTGTTGCTTAAAAGTTCAACAAAGAATAATATACGCGGAATGATGTCAACCTTCAAACTTGATAGACATGAAATGTGTTTCATCTATTGGATGAGTAATGTGTTTGCAAAAAATATTGATTAAATTCGTTGAATTCCCTCAACTACCTATCTAAATGTCAACATCAACTTAATAAAATCAAGTTCATTTTGTTCAATGTCTTTCTTGGTCCAATGTGTGTTTTCTTACTTGAAATATAATATTGATTGAGAATACTCATAGCTATAATTTGGTAGAAGAAATTAGAAAAATACTCGACTTCAGTTTGTCTCTTGAGCATATAGGTGAAGCAGTTCTGCCCTCAGCTTGAAGTGCTATGGAGATTCCCCTTATAACGGCTTTCAGCTTCCGGTAATATTGAGCGGATGTTTTTGTAATTTGACAGTCTACATCCACTAGAAATATTCTGAAACTTGAAAGAGTAATAAAGGGATGTTTTATTTTTATCAAAACAGCTGCAGAAATTGTTGCAGTGATACTTAGTCATGATCATCAGTTCACTTCAGTTTGATAACGCAACTGCTTGATTTCGACAAACTGCCATTCACGTTACATTAACTGCAAATATCAAAACTTTGGTAGAGACCAAATTGTTGTTCACTTTTGATAAAAAAAAAATTCATAAGAAATTCGATTTTAATTTTATACTTATTTTATTCAATGGTTTGATATTTTTTTCTTGAAGGTTTTTGATTTGATTTAAACATATTTTATTCATGAAGAAACGTAATGGGAACAAGTTTCCAACTTAGGATACCCTCTCCTTGGTATTTACAATATTATACATTTCCATGATAAAATTATGACAGATACTGAACAAGAAAAAGTTGTAGGAAGAAGAATAGCAAAGAAGAAAGGATAAATGAAACACTAGTTTGTTACACAAATCGTTTGGTAGCATGAATATACAATTGAACAAACTCAAATATATTAACATTTTGACAAAATGACAAGTCTGCACTTCCTTCTAACAAAAGCTGAAGAGTAACTGAAATACATGATATATGAAGTATGCGCGTTACTGACGACATAAGGTTTTCTCTCTCATTTTTGTACAGAGAACATTCAAAGAAAAAATGATATGAGTTCTCAACATAATATCCACAAGGACAATTGGTATCAGGCTTCATTCCACATTTGTATAAATCACAATTCAATGAACTCACAGCATAACGCAATTCTGTATGCAAAATATTTAATTTTCTTTTACCACATGAAAAATATTTTGGGGCAAACACATACTTATTGGTAACACATGTTTTAAAAATTGAAATGCTTTCTGACTTACGGACATTCTCTGGTAGATTATTCCATGAACGTATTGCTGATGGATAGAAAGATTCCTCTGAATGTTTAAGCCTTGAATATGGAGTGGAAATATCTTTTGCGTTACCTAAATTGTAATTACTTTTTGAACCGACATTTTGAGGAAGAAGTTCTGCAAGGTATTGTGGTGACATATTTTGAATTTTATACATTAAATTTAATTTTCTTTTTCTACGACGTTCTTGCAAAGGTTCCCAACCAGTTTCAAAGTAAAGAAATTGCCGTGATGCGTATCTGGGCAATCCTGTTACAATCCTAGCTGCTTGTAATTGAACTTGCTCAAGTTTATTGGTTAATTCCTGTGAACAACCATCCCAGAAGGTTTTTATTTTTGGTTTTTATGTAAGCAAACATTCCTGATGATTATTCTTCAATTCTTTGTAAACCAATATATTGAAAATGGAAAATAGTTTAATTTGTCGAATTTGTCCTAAGTATCAAGCCCATGTGATCACTTTCTACATGAAATTAAGTTAACACAATAAACAGTAACCGTGAGTGGGTGGATGTCTGGGTGTATCCAATGTGTGTATTACTCACTCTTACGCATTATCATCTCAACAAAGAGTTATTGAAGAGGACCCTTCGTTTAAGAGACGTGCAATACACAAAAGCTTCGGCAATGACCAAATATATCAAGCTCTGATAAATCGTCATTTACCAAAATGTAATTGAAGAGGAACCTACATGTAAAGACGTGCAATACTCAATATAACTGGCAATTATAAAAAGATATCTAACTGTCATTTTAATACATAGTTCTCGATGCGGGCAGGACATGCAATACATAATATCACAGACATCAGACATGCACTGTGTTTTCGCTTTTATAGTTCTTAGACAGATCTTTCAAGTATAAAAACGAAATTCCATGGTCTCTCCTCGAGCGTTTGCGTCGGCGTTCCCAGCGTTTCCGGAGCATAACTCATAAACTATTTTACCAATCATTACAAAATCTGGTATACTGCTTTTTACAAATCGTGGTTAAATTCCTTTTGGAAGTTTGAACTCTTTTGTATTATTTTTTTCTGCTTCCGTGGCTACAGTTTGGAAGGGTAGGTTTTGTTTCCCTCTAATACAACTTAACCCGTCGTAAACAAATCATGTAAAATATTGGATATAAGATTAGAAATGTCATGATTTGTTTACAGTAGTCTTGTTTAGAGATTTTTAGAATTGTGGGAAAGATGAAACTTCTATTACTACGCGCAAATACACTTTTCATTATTAATGTTCATTTAAGCGTGAAGACACGTGCAGGACACGCAATAACAGTAGAGAGTTGGGACACCTTGTGAATTCTGTATTAGTTATGCTGTGATAGGTCATACAGACTTGCTGTACATTTTGCTGCACAATACCTTTGGTATAGCACAAAAAGATTTATTTCTAATCGATACCGTCACCCTGTATATATCTTCAAAAATGATAAATCACTATCACTATTCCCCTTGTCCTTGTCGATCTGTAAAACAATAACTTATGAAATGACCATGTCAAACAAGCCACAATCAACTTCTTATAAGGAATCAAAAAGTAGTTTTAACTACTGTTCTTTTTGTGTGGGGCCATTGTGTGTTCCTAAAGGAACATAAAACACGGTGGACTTCTTTTCTGACCGAAACTCGAATCAAAGCTTCGGGTTTAAAGTTTATGACTGCAATTTGACTTTAAGCTGTTTCGATTCTAGAATAAACTACTTCAACGTTCAAAGATTTGAATTTAAATATGGTGTAATTGTAGTTTTGAATAATGATAAAAAACCCGAAAAAGATTCAAGAATATATCTGTGTTCTTAACTTGAAACATTGACTGTATTACTTTCACCAATCCACGATCCATGCTGAGTAAAGGTGTTGAATTGTCTTGTGAGATAAAATATAACACAGCGTAATGTGCAAATTTACACTTGGTAAGATTATCAAACATTGGTGACATCAAATCACTTTATACCATCATCAGATTTTTTATTGACAGTTAGAAAGAAATTCACAGACTTCTTTCGTTAGCAAATTGATTTAAAAATGTAAATTTCGAGTTGAAACAGGAACAGCAGACATTGGTGGGATAAGAAAAGTTAGTGAAATGTATTCTGGTAATCTTTCCATTCAGTGTGCCATCAATAAAAGATTCACCTAATGAGAAAATAAATGATAAGTTATTGCCATATGTTACATGTTCGTAGACAACGGTTTCTTATTCAAGTAACGAAATTGCCAGTCTAATGTTGGAAATTTCTGAACAGAAAATGAAATAGATCAATTGTTTGCAAGGTTAACCTAATCCTATTTCGACAGTAAATGTACGTGTGATGTGACCTTAGAAAATATATGTAACTATGTTATCGTTTGGACCTAAACTGATACTAGATAGTTTTTGGAGCATCACACAACAGATCAAAGTTTCATTTACTTATGTCTGATCATAAATCTTCCCTTAGATTGCAAGATTTATACCTATATGGAACAATAGAATTAATAGTAATGTTTGAAAATAAATCGGATATCGTGTTATAAGATAATTTTGTATCTAGAAATATAAACTTATTAACGAGATGAGAAAGAAAAAGTGTTACAATTATCTATGACTCCTAAGAAAGGAATAAAGGATGTTTTTCTATCATTTGGATTGATACAAAGTAACATTTAAAACCCAAATAATCTAAGACAAACATGACAAGATATAGCCAAAGGAAAAATGTTTTTAGACAAATGTCTTGTCTACAATAACATGGAACAACAAACACGTATATCCAACAAATGCTTAGCAACTTTGTAAAGGTGAAGAGAAACCAATTACAAAGAACTAATTTCAGACACTAGTTTCGTTTTTTAAAATTCGACATAATATTCAGAGTGAATAAGATAATCTATTTCTAGCAAAACAAGCAATTTTGTAGACAATGGGAATGTTTGTTTCAGAGGCTCACAAGAAGGTGCTAAAAGACAACTAGTGATGCTGACATCAAGATATCCCAGGAGTCATCAAAACTCATGGCTATGCACACTAATACAACTCATCTCCTGCTAAGGGTTGAAAGCATTATTTTGTTTTCAGCAGTGTTACAGATAAACAAAGCATCCTTTGAGTGTATGAGATCAGGGTATAAACGATTGTCTAGTTCTTCTGGTCACTGACCTAGGACCAAAGAATGACGTCCATTACATTATGACTATTCAAATAAAAGAGTATTGTCAAATCAACGTATAAAGAACGGGGCTTGAGGTTAAGCTACTGCAGTTAACATTATAAGTTCAGTTGACTATCATGATGGTCATGTCAACGTTCCACTATTCATTGCTATGATTTTACACATGCATACGTAATAAATTCCCTCTTAAGACCATTAAATGAAAACAAACAAGTACAAATGATTACATATGGTAAAACACAAAGGTCCACTTAAATGCAATGCAAACTTGTTGGGCAGTAGAAATCCATTATCATGTTATGGGTCAGTAGAAATCCATTATTACGTTATGGTTCAGTTATGGTCTTGAAGACTTCGTATGAAATATAGTATGGTGATTAATCGAATTTCAAATTAAATCTCTAATATCCATGACATGTTAAAAAAGGACGTTGATAAATAATGAATTAATTAAACTTAGTGTTAGCAAACATTGCAACATACTTCGAAATACGTTTAGGAGTATTGTATCAGCTTTTGAGGGGTTTAATTGTAGTCTAAGCTTTTTATATGAGACACGTCATACATCTCAGACAACTGAGTTGCACAATTATTCGAACGAGGAGTTTAGCCAACACCTGACAGGCACTAATTACTAAATGGTAAACCAGTAGACTTCAAAATTTATAACATAGACATCACAACATTATCTCAGGTTAAAAGTTTCCATTTAGTGTAAAAATTGACCGAAAGCTTTAAAAAAAATGTACATAACATACATTTAGAGAAATTTAATGCATTCATGTATATGTATGAAAACAATGTAGCATTAAACTCGCGTGTTGGTTTGAAGTTGTTATAAAAGTCACATCTTTTAGTTTCTTCGGCAAAATAATGGTATCATATTTGTTCACAAACTTTTCCCTCAAAACAACTTTCTTTTAAGACAATGCATTAAATCAGTTGAACTTCAAACAGAACTTGAAAATTGTATCACGGCATGTCAAGCTTTGAACAGTTTTTCTAATTCTGTGGTTAAAAAGAAATATGCTTGTCTAACGTATGTGTCAAATTCTTCCTCCTCTGCAAAGATGTCTATCAAGCAGCAACTGTGATCTCCAACATTCAAAGTAAAGTTTCAATAAGACCATAACTTTTTTATCTTTAAAAAATTTCAGCACCAGCAGATGAAACCTATTTCAGTACAAGGAAACTTGGAAACGTAATGAAAAGTTTAACCTAACTGGAATTCAAGCGCAACTGTCCGTTGTTTGCACGCTATTATATTGGATTTATAATTCAACCTACTACATATTGCAATTAAAAAGTTCATTGAAAAGTAATCGACCCGAGAATAGATAGTGCAGATAAGGTGATCAAAAATATTACAATGTAAAAATTTTCACTGTCTGTCGTTTTTGTCAATCAGTCAAAGGAGTTTATTTGTAATGAGGCCAAAGGCCCATGTACAAAAATACATAAGCAAAAAAAAAAAAAAAAATTTACAAGTGAAGTTTATGTTGTTTCTAAATACACATTTCTTTTGGCATAGGCATGGTAAATAAAATACTGAAAACGTTTGATTATATTATCCTGAGATGTACATAACAGGCTTCTAAATTTATGCATAGACGGTGATACAGAAAAATATTCTGGAAGAAATTTTCTTCGAAGATCCTTATACAAGTGACACACGAGAGCGAAATGGTACTCATTCTCGATGTTGATGTTACAGATAGGACATATGCGGAAAACATGTTCAACTGAATTCCACCTGCCCTTATTATAATTTAGTGGCAGGAGATTGGATCAAAATTTGGTGTAGAGTATGCGCACCTTCTTTTCAACATTGAGGTACAGGTATCTTTCTGGCTCAAATGTGAATTTATATTCTCTGTACATAACATATCTGGAGCTATCATTTATAGAAGACATCCAACTCTGGGTAAATTCATTTATCAAGGAGTCTTTAAATAGTTGAAAACATGCAAATTCATCACCAACAGATTGGTTAACCCATACATATCCAAACCCGTGGGAAAACAAAATATTTTTTCTAAATGAAACCCAACTAGTTTTTCCGATGTTATCATAATACATCATCATGTTATACGCTTTCTCCGGTATTCTGTTTTCGCTCATTTTAAGCAATTTGACCCAATACCGTAAAATACGAGAAAAAGCGTTTATATATATTGGAAAACGGCCACATTCGCCATACACAATATTATTTGGGGTTTGCATTCCTACACGTAAAAATCGTTTGCAGGCTAGCAGATGGACCCTTTCCAGTAATTCATATTGCTTTACTCCCCATATTTCACATCCATATAATAATATCGGCATAACCTGTGAATCAAAGATTTTTAAAAATATTTTCGGATCGATCATTCCAATCTTGTTTAGCTTCACAATAATATCCATCATCGCTCTTTTACCACGGCTAGCCTAATCTGTAATACATGTTGTCATTTTCAAATTACTTGAAACCTAAATCCCTAAATATTTATAGCTATTTGCAGTGGCGATTTTGTTTCCTTTATAAAACCACCTTTCCTTCTTTGAAAGGATGCCCCATTTTCTGAAAACAATAATTTGTGTTTTAGCAAGGTTTACTGTTAGCCCCCAATTGTCGGAGAATGATTCAAGAATATTTAATTGGTTTTGAAGGCCACCTATTGATTCAGACACAAGAATGACATCATCTGCAAAAAGAAGTAGGAATATTTCATACAAATCTGGGAATAATTGTGCCCCGTGTTTACCAGCCATGTTTATAGATTTAGACAATTCACCAATGAATAGCGAGAATAACAATGGGCTAAGAATACAACCTTGCCGCACTCCGTTTGGGCAATCAAATAAACGGGTAACATCTGAGGAAGAGCATTTTACACACGCTTGTACAGATTCATAAATAGATTTTAGTGCTGACAACATTTTCCCCCCTAACCCGTTTTGCGTAAGGCAACCCCATAGACGTTTTCTGTCCACGTAGTCAAACGCCTTCTTAAAGTCAATGAAGGCTACATGGAGTTTTCTTCTCTTTTTCATGAAACATTTCTCCACAATAGAACGGAGAGCGAACATGTGATCAGTTGTTGAGTAGCCAGATCTAAATCCCGCCTGTGCTTCAGGAACTTTATCTTTTAACTCCGTCCAAACTTTAAGCCTATTATTCAGCACTCCAGTATATATCTTACTTAAGACACTGAGCAACGATATACCTCTGTAGTTGTCAGGGTTATTTACATCTCCTCTCTTGTGTATTGGCACAATAATTGATTGAGTCCAGCTTTTAGGGAATATTCCCGAATCAATTATTTTATCAAAGAGTGATTTTAAAAATGGCATAAAACAAAAGGAGTTCACTTTGATCATTTCAATTAGAATACCATCTATACCAGCTGATTTACCATTATTAATATTATTTATGGCCGTAAATATTTCTTCCGACTCAATAGGGCACTCCAAAAGAAGTGTATCAATTTCATCTAAGTCTGGTTCTTCCACCTGGTCTGTTTTTTCATACAAAGTTGTATCATAACTTGTAAATAGACTACTAAAGTGACTATACCATTCATCATTACCTATATTTGGACTTGATTGACGCATAGGTGATATACTTCTCAGTATACGCCAAAACATCTTTAGGTTATCGGTTGCTTGCTTTAAAGCGTCTGCTTTGTTGCGCTGGTAGGACAGTTTCGCTCGCCTGCAAATACCCTTATATAAGTTTCTCTGTTTGCAGTAGTTACGCCTGTTTACTTCAGATTTGTTCCTCTGATACTGACGAAGTGTTTTGCGAGTATAGAATTTATTACTTTTACATGATTTATCATAGAAACCAGACGAAGTATTCCGTTTCTTACTTGCTTTCATACAGTCAGCTGCGTTAAGTACAGTTTTTACAAATAAATCCAAAGCATGATCAACGTCTGCATCTACCAATTTTGTTTTCGGTGTACACGGCCGTCTTGCTATGGTTCCTTTCTATTCTATCAGCGATGTTACTATCAGCTTTCTTATTATCGTTTCGCAGACTTCCATGTTTATAACTTTTAAGTTTTGTGTTTAAAGGCATATAATCTGATTCTACTCGGGGATCTATTAGGAACGATTCGATCACTTCGAATGCCTCAATGTTGGCAATACAATAATCATTTACAGAAGAACCCTGGTTAGATATAAACGTAAACTCGCCGGTCGTCTCTCCCTGTACGCGACCAGTCAGCATATACAGCTGGTATGTAAAACACATGTCTAACAGCATTCTACCAAATCTATTGGTTGTCTTATCACATGACTGTCTCTTGTTGTCTGTAAAGATATATTCTTGATTTTTTTTTACAATGAGTTGCTATCATAAGTTGTTCTAAAACTATCAACCTGTACGAATATTTTCATGCAGATTTGTTTCCGTAGAAAACGAATGAATAATACTGTAAACAATCATAGCTTCATACAAGTTCTCCCAAAGTCCAGGATGAAACTTTATAATCCGACAATACAACCAGACTCTGCTTTTGCTTCATTTGCCAAATATGAAAATGAAAACAAAAAAAAGATTTGAAAAGAAAATGAAAAGAAAGAAATTGAAAATGATCATGATATAGAAATGAGGATTTATTCCCAACATGTCCTGATTTCCTTGAACTAATCGATCATGTTCTCGAGTTCTTTATTGAGGTACAAATCTATTAGGATTAGACTTGTACCGAACAATGTTTTGTCCTTCACATGTTCCAGTTTTCTATTGCATTAGTTCACGATATTTCGAGCTCATTATACAACCACAGACAAGAAAAGATCCAAAATATCACGTTCCAGTGTGGTCGATGATCATTGTGCTACAAAGTTCCACATTATATGTGCTTGTGATCTGACCTGGCGAATTATGTGTAACAATGACGAGACTGTTTGGACACGTTCATCAACACACAGGACTAATACGACATTAGCGTGTGGGACGTCAAATGTTACATTCATTGTAACATCTTTGACAGTGTAATCGCGATTTTGGTCACCTTTACTTCAATCTTTGAGATATCTTAATTTCAGTACTGCCATTAGAGAGAGCGATTCGTAAACTTCAGTAACAAATTAATAAAACGATTGCATTTTTTTCAATGTTTTCGACGACCACAAGAAAGATTTAGGTATCTGTAATATAAACATTGAAAGAACTAATACCTTTTAAACTTCTGAACATCTCTATACTAATTATGGTATTCCTTATAATATTCTTTATGATATTCCTTATAATTAGTTTTGCCGTTAAGAACGCCAATCAAGCCCTCCAAAAGATTGTGAAAATCATTGCAACTTGCCCATTAGCAACTCATTAGATCAGAAATGAAAATACATGTAGAAAGTAATTCTTATGAAATGACCCCAAATTTCAACTTCATTTGTTATCAACTTGTATACAATTGTCATGTAAACGCTGTGTCAAGACGAGAATGTGAAATAAACAAAAGTATTGTTAATGCAACGAGTCAAAAGGGGTAAGTGAACCCAATGTGTCCTGAGAAGTTTGTGAACGCAACGAGTGAAAAGGGGTATGTGAACCCAATGTGTCCTGAAAAGTTTGTGAACGCAACGAGTGAAAAGGGGTATGATCTGACCTGGCGAATTATGTGTAACAATGACGAGACTGTTTGGACACGTTCATCAACACACAGGACTAATACGACATTAGCGTGTGGGACGTCAAATGTTACATTCATTGTAACATCTTTGACAGTGTAATCGCGATTTTGGTCACCTTTACTTCAATCTTTGAGATATCTTAATTTCAGTACTGCCATTAGAGAGAGCGATTCGTAAACTTCAGTAACAAATTAATAAAACGATTGCATTTTTTTCAATGTTTTCGACGACCACAAGAAAGATTTAGGTATCTGTAATATAAACATTGAAAGAACTAATACCTTTTAAACTTCTGAACATCTCTATACTAATTATGGTATTCCTTATAATATTCTTTATGATATTCCTTATAATTAGTTTTGCCGTTAAGAACGCCAATCAAGCCCTCCAAAAGATTGTGAAAATCATTGCAACTTGCCCATTAGCAACTCATTAGATCAGAAATGAAAATACATGTAGAAAGTAATTCTTATGAAATGACCCCAAATTTCAACTTCATTTGTTATCAACTTGTATACAATTGTCATGTAAACGCTGTGTCAAGACGAGAATGTGAAATAAACAAAAGTATTGTTAATGCAACGAGTCAAAAGGGGTAAGTGAACCCAATGTGTCCTGAGAAGTTTGTGAACGCAACGAGTGAAAAGGGGTATGTGAACCCAATGTGTCCTGAAAAGTTTGTGAACGCAACGAGTGAAAAGGGGTATGTGAACGCACATAGTCCTGAGAAGTTTGTGAACGCAACGAGTGAAAAGGTGTATGTGAACGCAACGTATCCTGAGAAGTATGTGAATCTAATGTTTCCTCAGGAGTTAGTAAATAAAACGTATCCAAAGGAGTCTGCGAACACAACAACTCGAAAGGAGATTGTGCAGAGACATCTTGTCCTTAGTTACATGTGAAGTCAACGTGTTCAGAGGAATTCGTGAAGACTATGTGTCCTCAGATTCCAAGACGTTGCATGATTCACATGATGAAAAGCAAATGGTAGCGAGATACATTTGTAGTTTCAGAATAATCTTACTTGCTGTTGAAGAATTACAGAAGAGATTCAACAGTGAAAGTCATAGCAAAACGCATGAAAAATAATTTAAGATGTTAATCAAAACACATCAAGCCATGTCGCAACGAAAGCAACGAGAAGCAAAAAGCAACGTAAACAATTCAAATCCATTACAATGTTCAAGCCTAAATAAGTTGAGATTACATTATTCATGAATATCAACCAACAACGTCTGATACATTATGGTATATATAAGTGCAATGAGATTCTACACTTTGTACTAAACTATT
Source organism: Phorcus lineatus (assembly GCA_921293015.1). NCBI lineage: Eukaryota > Metazoa > Mollusca > Gastropoda > Trochida > Trochidae > Phorcus > Phorcus lineatus. The sequence goes on from OV121084.1 coordinate 17,871,572, forward strand.
TCGAATGTGGAATAAGACAAGAAAGTTGGAAAATGACTATACAAACGTAGACTAGAAAAGAAACTGTTCAAACACAATTCAATTGAATTTCTAAGTTTATTCGTTTTGTTGACATATTCCTCAATTCAACGCCGTCAGTGCATTGCAAACTGCAAAATGGACGCCCAATTAAGCACATTTCTCCTTATCTTCTAACGTAAACTAGAAATGATACTTTTTAAACACATTCATTGAGCCTGAAATCAAGATATACCCCTGAGTAATCAAAAGTCATAGACGTGCAACTAATACTTCAGCAGCTTGGTAAGTACAGCAACGTGGTCTCCATGGGATCAGTGCATTTTACGATTGAGTAACAATGCTTCAAGGCTTTGAACTTCCTTAGAAACCTTATATATAAATCGCTCACAGATATTATAGTCGGACACTTTATAAATGAGCTACAGTATACATTAAACATCAGAGAACTCACTATGGTTGTTATACATTTTATATATTGAAAAAAACTGAGAAATATTCTAGTCAAGCTACAATTCTTTCACAAACAAAACTCCCAAAAAAATGTTAGATTTTACTGAAATAAACCTTTTTACTCGTAATTTTTGCATTATATAACTATAAAACCACTCACTTTCATTTTCTATTTCATCAAATGCTTTAGCTTCTATTTTTTCTTCAGCCAATGAAATAGAGGGAAAACATTGACTGAGAGGGGCTTTCTTAGATGTTAGGTTTTTCAACCGATCGCAACACAAACGAGTTTTTACTTAGTTGAATTGTTCGTCCCCACCCAAGATATACATCTATTACTGAAACTTCAAAACCATTAACAAGCTGATGTCACATTATGTCAAAACAACGAAAGCTTATAACTGTTACCAGCACGTTTTTTTTCTATTTGCACGCGAAGATGCCATTCTGGCCACAAATTGTTGTCAAAGTAATATTTTTTAAAATCAGTTTTGTGAAAAAGTATTTAAAAAATATTTGAAAACTTTATGGGGTACTTTAATTAAACACGCAATAGTTCTGTTTCGTAGTCAGGTTTTGAAATCAACGAATTTCAAGATTTTGTTGAATGTCAAGGAATGATTTAATCTGTCTGTTTTCGTTTGCTAACATTAGCGAAACCATTTACTGAGATTTGAATTATGGATATTTAAGGTACTTAATAATCATTCATAAAATTTAAATATAGGTACCATATGCCTAGAAACGTTAAACTTTTGTATCACATTGTCTAGTTAAATGCCGAAAAAATACTAAGAAAAATCAAATGTCAAAAATGAAAGTTAATTTTGTGTTTTAATGCTATATCCCTGCAGAGCATTTTTTCACAGTGTACAAGAACATGGATATTGTAACATAAACTGCTGTATAAAATATAAGCCTTCTTGAACCGTATGAGCCTTCAGGTTGATACAAAATGTGTTTATAAAGATGCTTAAAGTAAATGGAACTCTCACATTAGACGTTCTGTAAGAAATAAATACATGTCAATGTGTCATTCCTCATCTACAAAACTTTTTACATGTTTCTGAAAAGACAAAATAAAAAACATCAGGAAAAAACTTATATTTTTTTCGCAGATGTAGCTTTTCACATTGTACATTGATCGAAATAAAATGGGAAAAAAATTAACACAAACATGAATGATTGAAGTTTGTGTTATTTAACTTGGTACAAAGAAAATTACAAACAAACTGCATGAAGAAGTCGCGTCTTAATTCATCAAACTATTCGGCACTTGGAAATGTCTACCCTTCTACAATGGCATGTGCCTCCATTGATTTACGAATGGCCGGTCAAATAAGATACATGTGTCCATTATTTGAAATTCTTAAGTTTATTTATTTTGTTGACATCTTCCTCCATTCAAAACCGTCAGTGTATAGCAAGCTGCAAATTGGACGCCCAATTAGGCACATTTTTCCCTATTGAAGACGAGGACCCCTATCAATAGTCGCGTTGGTTTGAAGGGTACTCCACGTGATTAGTCAACCTTTCAAGCATGTGAAGGTGACCAAGGAGACGCGAGGTTAAGAAGAATCGACTTTCGTCTCCAGAAGAAGTCATCTTAGTTATCCGTTATCAGGCTTTCATTGAAATATATTAATCTTTGGAGACTTGCGCAAAAAAGCTAAACTGTCTTATAAGAGAAGCTCTTTAAATTCCATGCCCTAATTTCACAAAACCCTCGTAGTCCTAAGTTTGCCCTTAACCAATAGTTAAAATATTGAATTACCATCACCTATAAGTCTATGGGAACACTGCTTGTGCCAGTGGGGTCACGAGTCTTATGTGTACCATTGTCAGAATCGAGCTAAGCCGGGCTGACATGTACCTTATGTAATCCTTAATCAGTTAATTTTGGTATTTATTCCATTGTAATTTTTCAAATATTGATAAACAAGGTGTTGTTATTTGCTTTTTCGTATTCTAAAAGCCTAACAGTAAGTTCACCAAATGCCCAAAGGAGAACCGTTTTACAGATGAAATATGGGCTACCCAGTGCGTGTCTGTTATTATCATCTATACCAATATTTTAGACTCGTGTGACTAATCATGTGTATGACTTCATGAAATACATCTGAGTAATACTTTCTTCAACGACCATGGAGGGAGGGGGATTGAGATAGCTCAGTGGTTAACGCGTTCGTCTACGGAGCTAGAGGTCCGTGGTTCGCATCCCGCCAGGGGCTCGGTAACTTTTTCTGCAGTAGAGAACTGTTCTAGACGCAGTAAGGTTTGGGTGCAATGCTACACTGAATTTCAGCGCAGTACCACCCATGGTTCGCTAGTTCAAGCCGATGCTCGCAGGTTTCACCGCAATGAATAGCCATAATGCTGTCGCAGGCTTTCTCCCTGCAATAATACTAGCAGCCGCTATATAAATAAAATACTCTTGAAAGCGGCGTTACACCCAAATTCAGCTCACCTCCTCACCTTAAACGACCATGCATAATCAGATTAAGTGATAAGGTGATTGACCCTCTGAAAATATATTTGGCATTACCATAATTTATTGGGGAAAATATTATTTCTGACAAAAAAACGTGCTACTGCCCATTTAAAACATTGAGCAAATGGTGACATGAAAAGGTTTTAATTGAAGCTAATTCTTCATAGATTCTTCATCTGTTTTTGTACACAAGAATGGGTTTTTTTAAATGATGACAACGTTAAAAGGTCTGTTAAGTTATCTTATCATTTCTTCAAGGTAATAGAAGAGATGTGTATACAATCTGAAGATCAGAAAAATAAAATGTTATGCCACTTAAGGTTGTGTACACGCATATCTATCCACTTCTTCCATGTCTTGAAAAATATTGTTTTAAAGTCAGTTGCTTTGATATTGAAAACAATATGTTTCAAATGTTTCAAATTATACACAGCTACATAAACCGCAATTTCACGGAGCTGCGGAAAGCTGCAGTAATCAAGGGTGTCCGCGGATAAGCTATACGAAACAGCTTTGAAATTTTCGTGCGGAAATTCCTAACAAAAGTCTACGGAAAATATGAACTACAATCTTTTGGAAAACCTTCGGAACAGTCACGGATCTTTCGTTACAAATACGGTTAAAGTGTTGTATTCTTTCGGAGAAGCGACAGGCAATAACACGGAGTTACTGCAGAACGCTAAGGAATGAGTTCTGATTGTCACGGAGCACAATCGTAAAATGCGCGAAAAAACTGCTGTAAATGGCGGTACTAATCCGTTGTGAAGAACTTCTGTAAAACCGCTGTTTCGAAGACGGAAAGCATATTCTTCCATGGACAATACGCTACCAACGACACTGCACTAGCCAAAGCTACCCACAGCTACTATCCATGATTCTCTATACTAATCCCACACCGAACCTTACTGCCCAATCCACTCTACACTGCCCTACTTCAAAATATTCGGCCCTTCCTTACCCTATCCCACCCAGCTTACACTAGCCTGCAACACCCTACACAATACTCATGATCTTACCTGATGATCGACATTCTCCTATCTTAACCCACTTGCCTACACCAAACCTTGATACCCTACCTTACTCTACCTTTTCCTACACTATACAATACTTTCTATCAAATTCAACCTTACACCACGCTACCCACCTTAGAATACACATCCATACAGCAAACTATACTACATTACTTTACACTACCTTTCATCAAACTATACTACATTACTTTACACTACCTTTCATCAAACTATACTACATTACTTTACACTACCTTTCATCAAACTATACTCAATAACTTTACACTACCTTTCATCAAACTATACTACATTACTTTAAACCACCTTTCATCAAACTATACTACATTACTTTACATTACCTTTCATCAAAATATACATATATACATATATATAAATAGTCTTTGAAGGCATTTAGAAGTGGCATAGATTAGAAAAAGAAGATATTTCTAGATTACAACTGATGAAGGAGAATGCATATACATGTAGTTCGAAACGTCGTGACTTTCACAATAAAAGGTTATTCGCCAGAAATATCTTCCTTTACTTACATACTACCCTATCTTACATTTCTCTATCCCATCCCTACTACTCTACCCTATCCGACCTTACACTAACAAACACCAAACTAGAATTTTTTCTAACTGCGCATGCAAGACTGGCACCTTGCATTACATCGAAATCGCATGTCATTAATTAAAATAAGTATTGTTGTTAAATTGTTCATCGCCCTCTCATTAACGACAAGCATGAGGGTGTAGACTTGAGTCCTTTTGGTAGATTAAGAAGATGGGGAATTCGTATTCATTCCTAAGCGTTCGCATTATCTCCACACATTTTCAGTCGCCTCGGCGTAATTGTACCGTACCTCCTCGTATGTGTTCCGAAGGATCTGTGACTGTTCCCAAGTTCCTCCGATAGAGTGTGAAATATACTTTTTCCGTAGGACTTTGTAAAAAATTTCCGGCGAAAATTGTAAGCTGTTCTTTTGAGGCCAATCCGCGGACGTGATTTCCGCACCTTATTGAAAGTGGGGTATTACTGACAATCCAAGTCTCATGAAAGAATAGAACATATACACCATGCATGATTTGAAAGACTAAAAGTGACTACTAAAAGGAGGTTAAGTTTATGTTAAGAAACCGACAAGGCGATAATCTCTTTTGAAAACTCGGTTACATCCCATTCTGTGAGCCGTGAGACGAATTCAAGACCAATTTCTGAGAAACAAGGATTTCTGTGAGGGCGCCAAATGAGGTGAAAGTCTTCTTGCGTCCCAAGAAATTAACCCTTATCGAGACAAAGGCCATTTGAATGAACCAATGGACTAATAATCTAACTCCGTGTGCAAGAAATAAAAAATTTTTTAACCCGCTATTCTATTATTTAAATTAAGTATGTTTTTAATGTCAGGAAATAAATATTTTGAAATGAGTAGACTTTGAAACGAAACGTACTACGAAATGTACTGGAAGAGACAAGGAGACCAACAAAACACGTATAGTTCGTATCCTATTGGTGCTATTTGGCGATTTTAGGACGCCAGTATGTTTGTGTATACATGCACTCAGTACAGTACGATATCAATGTGATGGTCTGGTCAATCACACAATTATTTCTCTCAGGTCAACGGATACCGAGCTCCTTTGTAATAAAAAATATTTTCTTTGCAAAGACCATTTAGGATGGGCGATACGAGTTCTCTGAATGGTTTGCAGTTTCCATTCGAACAACAGGAGTTTGAGAGTTTTGCTGTGAAACATGATCTTATGAAAGGATACATATTTTTTAGAAAATCGGATAGGATACACACACAAAAACAAACTAGAATTAGACTAAATTAGACTAAATAAACTAGAATTCCCCCTGGTGGCCTCTGATTCTAACTCAACAAAGATCATTCAAATTACTGAAATGGTTTGAAAGAAAAGAAGATATCAGTAGTCCACACTGAACATTATGGTTATCTACAGTAGTCGTGCCTTTCAAATTAATTATTTATGTTATCTCCTTTTTTAGAACACTTAGGTGCAATATCTATTAGTAAAGACAAAGTATTCTTTCAGTTATTTTAAAGTGGTTTTCACTACCACGTCATAAGCAAATAATTCATTTCTTGTGAAATATAAGAAATGGGGAAATTGTGATGTTGCTAAAACGTTTACTTTAAAAAGGCAACCTTTCAAGAGCAATCCAGAACAATTTTTATGCATAATGATACAAATCAGTACAACGCGTCTCTTTGCAGAACGTGATATACCCTAAGTCCTTAAATCCATAACTGTCTCCCTGACTTTAAGGTCAATCTACCAAGTCCTGTCGTCTCTATGTACAACACTAACAAGGTAACCCTCATGGCGTGTATCTACCATTCTCCTCCAAATGACTGCAAAAGGTTATTCGTCTCAGAGGTGTCCCTTTTTGATATCAATGAACGGTAGATCGCCTGATCGCGTGATTGTGAAACGACTCTGTCGATCCGCAGGTGCCCGTTGAGACGTGCAGTCAACTCTAGACTCATGTCTGATTTTGGCACCTTCACACAATTATGATGCTCTGCAGTTTAGCCAGCCACTTGGAATCAATCCCAGGACGAGAGCCTCAAATCGACTCACTTTGCCAGTCGTCTTAATACACCCCTTCATGACCTCAAGTCACAACCAATTCTGCGCGACATCTGTATTCGCCATAACAAGTTCAACACGTGGGAACGAGAACATTAAGGAGCATATTGTTATACTTCTTGAAATGAAATAATCTAGGATTAGTAAAGAAAAAAGACAACACAAGATCATTTATCAGATAATTCTTTAAAAAGACTATTTACATTTCAGTTCTAAAAAGAAGAGGAAATATGAAAAAAATCTAATCAAGTTCTTATGAAAAAAGTAAGCTTTATTGGATATTATATAGATATATATATATAACAGTACAAAGATAGTTGAAATCTTACGTGCATCTTAGATTTTAGTTCTTTGGTGCATATAGCTAGATACCAAAATAAAAGTTAATTACGTCCCTTGCCATTGTTAACGCTATACCATTAGCAACACAATGTATAAGTTACCCTGTTGATCACCATGTTGTGAAACCGGTTGGTAATGAACTTATATGAAGACCAATCTTCAGTTTGTTATTTTTAAAGAATATTTGATACATAAACCATGAACATTTAACTTTTACACACACACACACACACACACACACACACACATATATATATATATATATATTAAAAAACAACAAAAACTAATTATACATTAAAAGAAATCATAAAATCATAAAAATTTTCTTTTAGAAGAAATTAAAATAAAAAATCTTGTTACAACGTGTATTAGTGGATAACTAATAGAAATGTATGAGGAGGAGTGAATTATTGAGAAACCAAGAGTTAACGACTACGAATGACTTCACGAAACTGGAAAATCACATGAAACGATGCCCTTCAGATTCCCTGGCTTCGATTCACCCAGAGTGTTACGATGGTTGAGTTCGAAGATTACCGGGTAAAATATCAAAATCAACAGTTGAAAATTTTTCTAAAAATCGAATTTGACAGTTATGTGATAGTCTCGGCAACGCGTTCAAAACATCGTTTATCCATCTGCACGACGACGTGTTTGATATCTTCATGATCTTGCGTCTTCGTGCAAACTTCAAAATAGTCTAATTCGCTTGCGTTCTATCGTCGTCGTTATACATCGGTGACATATTTTTGGCGTATAAAAATCCTTATGAATGTACAACTGCTTATCAAAAGTTGATTTCTTAACTTTCAAACTTAGTGCAAATATCATGTCAAATGGTTATCACTTAAGACTCATTCAAACATCATTCATCAAAAAGCTACCATTTTTATATTCGAGATTACGCTCATAGTGATGCAGGAACACATTTGGCAGGGATTTATGCGATACCAGGACCAAAAATGCAAAATCTAAAATTATGATATTATGATAATGTCAATTTATAGAGCGAAAGTTTCAATCCACTCAGTGACGCTATAGGAATAATATTACCCTCATCTCACCTAACGAAATCGTCGCTAAAAGGTCACCAACAACGTTAACAAACCCCTTCACCAGCTACCAATTTCCTGCTGGGTGAACAGATGAATAAAGTCTCTTGACAATGGTTTACACCACAACTGCCTAAAATTGTCGCTCTTTGAATCGCCCTTGAAACTCTCAGCTAATCCAACTATGACGCGGCTAACCAACCAAAGCGGCGAGTCGCGACCGATGTTGTTGAACTTTACCGATAGCGGTCAGCTTAGCTATGCTCAGGACCACGTACCAATGAAACTTTAGTGTATCTTACCAAATTTTTTTACGCACGAAATTGTTAACCCATGGTGCCTATTTTGACCCAAAATATATCGAAAATGCTTTTAAATAATACATTTAATATACATTTGTCCCTGTTTTGAGCGTGAAGTATTTTAAAAAGAAATGTTCACTTCTTCATATTTTCGAAAAATTATGATTTTCATAGAAATTCTTACAAAGTGAAACAATTTTTTTCAGTCGTAGATTACTTGGAGGTAATTTGAATGAATTTATCGCTAAACAAAATAAGAGTTCAATAGGGGTCTATGAGTTTACTAATACATTAAGCTACTTATCCTGACATCAATTATTTTTAACACTATTAGCATGATGGTCATAATGTCGTTGAAGAAAGAGCAATTGTGTGAGGTTCTTAAAGTTTACAAGAGGTTTAGAAGGCTTTCCATGATCTAAAATTTATCTTGTAACGTACCCCAACTATAAACATCAATCAATCTTTATTCACTCAAAATCACAAACGGTGGTCCATGCAAAATAACAGTACAAAGATAGTTGAAAATCTTACGTGCATCTTAGATTTTAGTTCTTTGGTGCATATAGCTAGATACCAAAATAAAAGTATTACCAAATAAATATACATTTGGATATTGATAATATTTCTTAGGATTATAGAAAACTCTACTTGAGACAAGAGTTCCACACATCTGAAGATTTATCGAAACTGATATATCTTTACATTTTCATTGACTTAACTTACATAGACGTTCTTCCCTCAACACCACGCCACTCACCAGTCTCTTTACGTGTAGGTAAGGTATGATCTGAAGTGCCGAATAATACTCTAGGGTAGTAAAGAAAGAATTTGTCCAACTTTGGAGACTAATCAGGGTGTAGAGTAAAGCGAGTGGTTGTATTGTGTAACAAACGATGAATACATGTACAGTATACCCATGGAAATTGATCTGGACACAGCTGATAGGTGATTTGCGAGCTTACCATTTTCCTTACACGTGAAATTAAGTTCATATCATTATAACCATTGTTTTATGTAGAGGGGGGTTCCATCCTGTTCACCACCTACCATTGCACACCATTGTCGGCAATGTCCAATTTGTTTTTTCCTCATTTCAATATAAATGGTTTATATTTTCATATTCATGCTTTGGGAATACCTCTTTATGATACAGAAGAGAAAATTATACAATGATTATACAGTTTGTGGTAATGGTTGAATAATTTAACATATGATATGTAACAAAAGTAATGATGACTTACCACTATCATTTTAGCTCTGTAAACTATTGAAATAGGAGAGTAATTGACTATGAAAATTCTATTTACTCCCTCAAATCCATTAACCTACCAAACTGACTATCCCTGTAAACCAGTAAAGCAACGTTGCAGTCGGTATGTATTCGGTTGTGTTCTTTTTAATATGTGCTTCTGCGATTGAGCACGGCGTTCTCTGATGAGCCATACATAAAAGGGGCGTCATTTTCGAGTATTTAATTGTCATGAAGCATGATAGATTAACCATTCAAAACTTGTTGTCTTTTACTTTACACTCGTGGCACAACTTGAGAACATAAGATTTCAACATTAAATTCGACGAAAATGTCACATATCATCTAGAAATTATAACCACTCAATATCAATATGGCTATTACACAGCGTCAGTTTAATGTCAGTTTAATGTTAAAGGGAATATCAAAAGTGACCTATTCTGAAGATTAATGTTTTTGGAATCGTAAAGTGACGTATGTTTCGTAGCCTTTATCTTGTTAATGCACGTTCGAAAGCAAATTGTTTTTGGAGTGGAATTCAACAGTAAGTTTATGAGCTAGCCGTAATAGGTGTTAAGTGTTATCATAATTTCTTATTTCCTTTGAGTTTGAAATGCGTTACTGAATTAAAAGTTACAAACATGTGTGAACTTGCAATTTCAAGAATGAAACTCAAGTGGGGATGTCATGAAATATGATTCGAGTGTTCATTTCTTGATCAACATAAACTACAGATTTTCATAAAATGGAAATTGAAATAAAGCGTTGATGTCCTTTTGCAACGTGCATTAAAACATTTCAACTTAGGTTACTATGATTCATTCTTCATCAAGTTTGCCAAATGCCAGATCATTGTCTTCGAACGTCATGGCTTGAAAAGATTACAACATCATTAAGTTAAATGTGATCACAACATTCTTTCTATACTAAACCATGACAATCATATTCAATATATTAGTGTTACAAAGACAATGGTTATGAAATATCTCAAAGATTGCCGCATAAGCACCAGAATAGATGCTTTGGTCTAAAATTATCATGAATAATCCTTTTAATGGCGAGTCAGCGACGAACCCTGATCCCATATTCTTGCCTCAGAGAGGAATGAATTTATCATTTGAGGGCAGGGGATTCAAGCGTGTTATGTCATCAGACAACGTGGACAGCAAATACTCCGGGCATTTAGACAGCTAATTGAGGATGGTCGCAGCAACTAACTCAGCGGCTTTGTAAGGTATCACAGATTGACGCTCGGCATAGAGCCTTCCAACACTTTCTGCGGTACACTGATTAACGATAAAAACGAAAGGGTTTCATCCAGTTATATGGGCTTGTGTCCTATCCGAGAGTTAAAGGACATTTTGTTCAAAGGCTGGCAGAAAATATCGATCAAAGTCTCAATGTGATAACGCTAGTTTACGAAAAGCGATACAACACGAAAATGAACATGTAAGCTCCAACCATTCTATAGGACACTTGTTGCCTAGTAGTATAGGAAGATCAACAGATTAAAGAAAACCTCCTAGGATAAAGCCAATGTTCGATGTTCTAGCGGGGTGTTGTCATTGTTTTAAAACCGCTATGAAATGAGTGAAAAGGAAACTGGGGAAATTCATTCAAATTTAGATAAACACCACATAAGATGAGATTCACAAATATGTGCATGAATATGATTGCAAATTCTTGATAGTGGTGTCGATCGTGTGAGTTGCCTTTAAAGAAGCTACGTAAAGTTCCACACGTCGTCATCATCTTTTACATAGTACACTGACATGACAAATGGTGCAAATGAACGCTTAACAGGCTGCGATAGGAAACACTTCTTGAAATGACTTTATAGACCCGATGATGTTTCCTTGGATCTCCGAGGCTCGGTGAGCACTTAAACCTTCTGTGGTAATTGTTATGTTTTCAGAAAAGCAAGGCTCCATGTAAACTGGCCAATCTGTTCCTAAATTTGTTTTTAAAATGTTATGTTGATTTTAATCTATATACAGTAAGCACTTCCCCACAACTCTGACAGTTGACAGTGAATGAACCCTTAGAAAACTTGTGATAAAACTAATTGAAATTGTTTAATTCATGATCAGAGTCGAACTGTCAATTATCAATAAGTTTCTTTACAATTTCAAGGGTCTTTAACCAAGAATTTCATGTAAAATGAACAAACCACATCCCAGCTGTTTTATCAATGGACAAAATCATGTGTTACTTTCTACCTTAAATTACTCATATATACAGTAACTAAGTTTCTAATTGGGGTAGAACAATATTAAAGTCTTCCCTTCGGACATTATTTCATTTGAGGTTCATCTTATAAAACCAGAGTCTTGAATAATCACATACTATGACTTTAATTATAAACACGAAACACGAGAATAAACAATATGTTTTTATAAGTTTTACTTGCTCCAAAAGTTTTTCAAGTGTTATGGCATTCTTTTCGCCTTTTGGTCACCGTTTTGGTGTGTTTAGATATTCAAATGTACAACGGGCCTCCGAGGTCCTTGAAGTGCAGTAAAATTGAATTGCTGCTTGAGGGTTAAGAAAGAGATGGTTCATGTAAATAGTCATTAAACAACACTAACGGAATTTTGGATTGTGAATCAGTTCCCACCTATTATCAACAATGTACATTTTAATCACATCCTTTCAAAACAATAGAGTCTTATTTGATCCATAGGAAATAATTGATGGCCAATAACTATGTCATAAAATTTAGCAACTCGTAATGTTTCTGTTTAATTTCACTGACCTGATTTTAACAGAACTCATTAATGCATATTCGACACACTTGAATGACTGTGTGCTACACATTTTCAAAATTTATCTCATACGACGTTGGAAACCATTGTCATAAGTCTTTTGCCAATTTTCAGTTATTCATTATCAATCAACTGTTTGCTACTTATTCCAGCCCAAAGTGCAACATGTTATTTTACTATTAAACTCATGGTTAATGTTTTTGTTTTGTATGCAAACCATCAGACACAGGAACTTGATATCCGGGTCTAGTTACAAGATCCACATACGTGTTTTCGTGTAAATAAAAAGTCGTGTACATCACAAAATAACACACCAAACCAGGGTTTCAAGTGTAGAGAATCCCCGTTAATTAAGTTAAAGGCACGAAAATAACATGTCAATGCTGCAAAGAGCAAGTAAACCGAAGTGGACTGAATATAGATTAAATTAGGTCTGTCTGTTACAGGTTCAAGTGCTGTATGGCAGTGTATCTGTTGTGAGACAGCTTGTGTATATGATTTTGAAGGATATTACACTCAAGATCGAGCACCTGTCAGATTTGTTACTAAAACGACAGAACAGCATTACTGTGCGATGTGTGAAATAACGAGGAATGAGATTCTATGTGTATAAAATGTCAGTTACTCTTCACGATGCATTTAAGACCTGGACCTCTCTATCGAGATCCACAGCAAAAGAAATATCAAAGCAATATATATATAACGCGGACTTGGTGTAGACTACTGTATTTTACTTGATAACCCTTGACACCCTTTCACTTTGTTTTTATTTATATGTATAAATCATGTCTGCCTTTTAATTTAAAAATGATATAAATGTTGATTTTAAGAACAGTGGTATTGTTGTGCAAAGTGATCCTCGGCACTTCATTTGACAGCCAATAGCAGGAGAGGGGGTGGTAAGTGAATTGTACAAGACTGTCACGTTGACTAGGAAAACACACAACAATTGTGTATGTAGAGAACTTTTCGAACAAATTAAGTTATGATAAAGGTTTCAATGTGATTGTGTGCTGAAACTCTTTCAAATACTCGACCACGATTCCATAAAGACATTATGTAGCGTGAAACACCTCTCTACACTTTGTATACACTATTTTTCTAAAAATATTAGTTGTAGAATTATATTTTTATTGCATAGCTTCAGTGCAGCAAAGTGGTTTTATTGAATTTACCTATAGTTTGATTACTTTACACGAGGAGGATGACACGTTTTGTATAGTATGGTCACAATGGGGTTGGTACACACTAATTGCAATATGGCTATGTAACACTGAAATTTTCCAGCACCACTCCAAAGGCTTTCCATGTTCATATGTTTACGCGACATTAAATATTAACCAATCATATATGGATCACACTTATTGTACAGGGATAATGTGTTTACCGGTACGTAAACCACGGGTTGTTTAACAATTAACACTCGTGACGACACAAGGGGGTCGAACGGTACTAGACAGATTGAATATCTACGTAAAATAAAAGTAACAACTTCTGAACATCCCAACAGGATGATTTCAAACAGCATAATGCAACGTATTGATTTATACGTCCGTTACCGTCCAATCTATAGCGGGACTAAACAGAACTTTTGACAAAGACTCAGATTTTTAATTAATTTTGTGGGCAATATAGCCTATATCACAATGAAGTTGAATAATAAACTGAGTCACACGTTGTTAAGTCTTACATTTATATTTTTAATATTTCTAAAAATCTTTGAATAACTTCCATAAATATATTGATGTAAAGTAAGTAACGAACTAATGCATTAAGATGTATAAATATAGTGGAAAATATCTTCTGATATAAGTATATCTATAGAAGTTGTTAAAAGTAACTTATGAATAAATATCTTAAATTTTCCGTTGCTGCAGGCCTGTCATATATACCTTAATATGAGGGGTTAGAAAAATTCACAAGATGCTCTAGTGGGAAATACAAATTTGCAAATGTGACATGACGTCGTCATCGAAGTCACGTTTCGTATACAATGTCGCGTTCTCAACGTGGCGATGGCGATTAGTCATCCTCATGAACCTATCTTTGAAAGTAGACTTGTGTATTTGCTTGTACCGCTCTATACTTATATTCAGACACTCTAGTCGTAACCATCCTATGACACAAACATTCATATGCCATCAGGCAATAATCTTCATTTTACTTCATGAAAATAGGAGTACAATCAACCAATCGCATGTAGATTTACCAAAGGCTGAATGATTGTCATATGATAAAAAGGCAAACTAACAATTGAAGTTTGTTGTTCTCTCGAAGTTAAAATTCCCCTCACAGAAACGTTAACGTTTATGTAACGAAATAGGACGTTTAAATCTGAATTTTATAAAATATTTGGTTAAATTAAAGAAATTGCTGATTTTATCCGCATATAAAAAGCACACGTACTTGAGTTAAGGATTCGCTCTCATATTGTACAAGTGTTAAATTGTAAAACCTCCGCAGCCTTAATCCTAATCTTCCTAAATTGAATGGAAGTCTATGTAATTTCAACAAAATATAAGACGAAAGCCCACACAATTTCAATCTAAAAAGAAGCTTGCGTGTTTTTAACCTTCCTCCAAAGACGTATCGCCAATCCGCTGATGAGCACATTCTCCTCAGTAATGGGCGCATGTGAGGAAGTGAAGGAGTAATTACCACAGTCTGATAGTCCAACGATGGCTCCGTGCTTCCACTCTATTACTTGGGTTCGGGTGTAAGAACCAATTACAGATTTATTTGACAAACAGAGACGGGCTATCCCCAGAATAACGTATATGCTCAATGATTTTATGCTGATATCAAGGAGCGATATATAATCGTCGAGACACCGTGGTGTTACACTACAAAAAACTCGGTATGGTTTCAAAGATGTTTCTGTTTTCACAAGGTCCAAAAACATATAGTTCATAGAATGTCAAAATAGGAATCAATTTATGAAATAACAACAACGCGTTCACCAGCTGACACCTAGTGTCCAAGTCACTAAGTATATCCCTAAAGTGGGTAATGATTGCCAGCAATCGCTGTGTACAATACAAGGAAGAAACGCTATTAGGCAGCAAATCAGTTCTCATCTCATTAGTAACGATCTGGAAGTAAAACTCACATTTAATTTTTAGCTTGTAAAGAGTTTCACATACTGAATCGCCATGAAACCTTATAAAACGTATTTTGTAGCTAATGTCCTTTAAGGCACCAGTGCACACCAAGATTTCGTTTGAATAACGAATGCACCGATTATACATATCTCTCGATTTCACTAACGTCCCGCACTCAGGTAATCTATCTTTAAGTTATTTAACAAATATGTACGTATTCATTCTAAAAGATCGGAAGTATTTCATGCAACGTTGCATAAAGCGTATCGTAGTGCCTTAAAAAATATGTAAATAATTGTTTTTGAAACTCAGTACTGATGAAATGGCACATAATAACTCACATCTATTTAATATAAACATAAAAAGATGCTTGAAGCTTTTCATGTGAACTAAAATGTAGATTAATAGATTATTTCAAAGATAGTGGATTAGAATCTTGACGAACCAAAAACTATATTTTATGGCACCAACCGCTGGACTGTCGTTCGAAATGTTTGGACTATCCTACTTTAAGATATTAAGCTCTATCGGATTGAGAATGAGATTTATAACTGTTCAATCCTATTTATTTATGATTCTTATAATGAATTATAAGCATTGGGAAGACATGAATCAATTTTCATAGGAATAGCCACGGATTGATAATAAGAGATATTTTCACGCACCAAATATACATTATTCACGACCCACCCCCGCATCAAAACATACCCCTTTGATTGGCAATCGGACTAAAAGAAAAAGGAATTGGGCATCCAATTCTATTCAACAAACATGTTGTTTGCTTTCAAAAACGTTTCCTGAGAGGAACCCTGGTTTAGATGGCCTTTATCATTCCATGAACACTCAATTGCATTTCCAATTTCATCAGAACGCTAGTCTAGTCGTGAGATGTCTTTCAGCACATCTGACTCTGTCGTGATCGTGTTAACGTAATCCCAAAGTCATAGACTTCCTACTTTACGAGAACGTCACGTTACACGTATCTTTGACACCGTCTGAACCTTCATTAACATCTAATGGTTAACTAACATGGACTTCTAATTCCAGAACATGGTATCTCTGAATTATAGCATTATCTGGTCCTATGTTTCAAAGTTCTTCCGTATCTTCAGGTCATTGTAGCAATTAAATGACATACGATGCTAACAAAATGGAAAATAATTGATTTTGTTTTCATTAAACGTCCATCTTATCGTAAATTAAAATTTCTTACAAAATTTGAGCCACCAGTTTATTTCCCACACGCAAAATTTCCACGTCCTCTTTGCATAACGAGCTCATTGCTTACATTCTCTGCACGAGTTAAACGTTATCGCTTGTCTGTGACGTAACAAATGTTTTGCGCTACCTTTCCTTGCGTTTATTGGTTGATCGATCAAGTAGCAACAGAGCCATCCTTCATGATAAATCCTTTATCGCATAACGGTCATCTGGCAAAAAGACGCGCCACCCTTACGCGCGTGGAAGAAAAGCCAATTGCTGTGTTTAGTTTGGATACAGTTGAAGACAAGGAAAAGACTAATGTTTATCGATCGTTCTTTTTACAACATGAAATTACTTTCTTGTACGTCAACTCATCCACATTGACATTAACTCTTCGCGCACCTGTGTCGTCTTGTGATCTTCAAGAAAGCCCCTGAAACTTACGTCCATGATATCATACGATATAAGGATAGACTCACTGTTTCGGACAGAGGGAGAGCGAGAGAAGCGTCTTCAGCATGCAACTACATGTCTGTGTTAGCCTTTCCTTGTGAAATCTTAGAGATATGCTTCCTTCTAATTGGTCATGTGACAGGTATATATTCCAATTAACCTAAACTTCAGTTAACAAAGTACAAACACCATGTTTTTTTATATTATCAGAAATGCTGCCATCTGACTGGACGAAACAAGGTCACGTCAACATCAGAACTCCTTTTTTATCCATGTATCATTGCGCAGTGACGAAACTATCATTCCATGCTGTTTTCACAATTATCTTTTTGAAAGTGCTTTGATAAGAATTAATAATCATAATTGAGCTTTATCATAAGATTAGTTAAATACTTCACATAACCTTTCCTGTGAACTCCTTTGTATTAGTGTTCTCACTTGAGTGAAGAATCACTAACGTGGGCGGAGATTAGGCGTATGCATAGAATTCAAATCGCTTGTTTTTCTGTAATTTGTTTTTGAATGATTATAAATGTAAGGAAACCAAACCTCCCTTTAATTTTTAAGTTTGAATTTATAAAAAATAAATTTTGGTAATGTGTATGTTTAATGTTAATCTCACTTATTAAACAAAATCATTCTCATCTGACTTATACGTTATTAAATTCAGATAACTTTCCACGTAACCAAGACTCTTCGATACGTTTGCTTAGTATATGCTACTGGCTTCCTTAGGGTCATGTGTTTAAGCATTGCCATAAATTTCTGAAAAAACGCTTCTGAAAGAATCCCTATAATGATAAAGATGATAAATTTGGTTTCTAAAGATGATATGTTTGGTCAACAGAACTCTCTGTGGATGTTTTGCTTTTTCCGTGGACCTTTTTGTGAGCAAAGAAATGGACAGCAAGAGAAATGTGATAACAGTTTGATCGGGTTCGAGATGTTGTTTGTTTCTTTGGATTTGGTATGATCAGAGGATATAGGAGCGGTATGGGTAAGTGTATATGGGCTAACGAATGGTAGGGTGTGATGAACCAATCTTTAATACTTTATTGTTTCTCCGTATCGGTAGACTAGGGAACTGTTTGCTTACTGCAACTAAAGTTTAAGCAGTTAGCATGAATTAAATAAGTCTATGCTTTTCAGAGATCTCTGGGTTTTTGGAAGATGAGCAAACTATGCCGAAGGCTTGTTTCGGAAAGTTAATTGTGCTACAGGGGCTTTTTTCACACTGCACCAGCTTGTATCACCACATAACAAATGGTACTGGTTATCAATAGTAGTAAGAATCTTGCTTATTCGAGTTTCCTTATGGCGAACGTTTTTTCCTGATTAGAATGCACTGGTTCAATCCAACGAAGACAAATCTTATAATTAAACCATGACTTCATCTTCAGTTCTCTCACGACAATTTTGTCAAGATATAATTAGAAGCTGCTAACTACCGGGACACGACCATGCTGGTTAGTTACAATTTTCAACAGTGTTTACTCACTGAAAGAGTGATAAGTTTCTTTCAACAATAACGTCACAAGCTCTATTATTCATACATTATGTAAATGTGATTAAAGGACAGCCATTTATACTGAGCCACTCTCATAGCATAGATGCGGCCTTATGACAAATGTAAATGCATAATGTTTAAGTCGTTAAACAACTAAACAGTACCTAGCCTCAGTTCATGATAATAACTCGTACGTTAAGCATATACCTGTTCATATCAAAGAGTTGCATGTTTGCATCATTAGAAGCGGTCGATGATATAGCTTAAAACTTTTAAGGACGTAACGGTTTTTAATGCTTATCTGCGTCGTGAAACTATTCCGTTTTTTGGCAACTACGATAAGATCAGGTTTTATAAACATTTCAAACGTTTTGCGAGGTCATTATAAAAGCTACGTTTGCATTAGATTTATTTGTAGTTGCATATGCACAGAGCGGCGATGAAAGACTCCTGCAAAGCGCAGGGTCTCGTACATGCTGAAATTATTTATCACTGCGTCTCGGCTGACATCTATCAGGATATACGGATGATGACATCTTTAAGGTCATTATCGAATTTCGAGTTAAGTGAAAATTAAAGTTACGTCAGGGCTGGAAAGAAGTGTTAGGGCAAAATAAATTCATAATCGTGCTTTGGTCTTCCCATGATTTCAGGCAAGTCAGATTTGAGTTAACCGCCTGTCATCATTGGGAATTTTTCAAATCATTCACAAACGATATAGCAGTCTCACCGTATCCTATATCACAACATTCACAAGATTATTCCAATCAGAATGAATTGATAAACATGTTCACGTGTATAGGGTCATATACACAAGTATACCAGTTCGTAATGCACATTACTGCTTAAGGATCGAAGTTGTTACCTTCAAAATTATAGTATGGCTTCTGAAAGGCAATTTTAATGAGAATTCTTTTTTTAAAAAAGGTATAGGTTCACAATATGTTGTAGCAACCATTTGTTAATTCACCTAAAGGGATTAAATCTTTGTGTTTAGAGTATAAAATAAACTTTTAAAAACATACTTCCATGTCTTCTATTAATTTCTACGCTACGGCAATCTTTCCTGGAAGATGTATACGATGTGAAGCAATGTAGGATTATCGTCCGTGTCTTAGTTATACCTCAATAAGTTATGCACCACATTGGCTCTTGAACAGGTGTTGCACTGATCGAATTATCCAATGAGTATCTTACAATAAGAAATAAACTTTCGGCATTTCTGAATCGCTGTAAGGGCAGTTTTACCGCCAGGCTATCGGTCTATAATATCACATTTCAGACTAGTCAGTCACGTTTCTGAACAGCAGGACCTTGAAATTTAGTTTATACTCATAAATGCAGCGATTTACTCCATCCTTTAACTAACCTAAGTCTGCTGTGTAATTATTTAGCATAGATGTATGTTTAATACATTTAGTCAATAGGGATATTATCTTGCCATAATTCATACTTTACAGGCTTTTTCTCTACCATAAACCCATTCCAAACAATTATCTATTCCAAAGTGAATTCCTCGTCGACAAAGTATTTCCGTAGACCGAGGCGAAAAGGACATTTTTAATATAACATTTCGAATTCTGTTCGAGAATCATGATTCATTTATCCAATATCGAATGTTTTTATAAATATTTCTCGTGAAAAAAATCATATTCAATTAAGTGATGCGTGTTGATATAAGCTTACGACTATTCAAAAACATGGAAGGAGTCAATAAAATAATAACACTGCTGAAGAAAGCAAAGCATGCTCTTGCATGCTCTCATTCTATCTTTTATCGGACCTCTGAGAATATGGTGTTCTTTAACAGCTGCTTCACGGGAATGACATGGTTTCTTTGCCACCTCACAAATTTCTTTGCAAGCATTGAAACATGAAAAAATATATTAAACTCGCAAGCTTTCTGAAAATATCATTCTCAACCTGAAGTTTCAAATCGCCTCAAGTAACATTGCAAAACATCACCAGGAATCAAGTTAATAAGTTCAGAATTGGCCATCAAGAGTTAGGCCCTGATATATGCATCTCAGACTAGCGTGCAGAATATGCTGCTCACGACCTGCACTGTAAATGTAGACGGTGTCTCCTTTAGGAGGACTTGGTCACGCGCCGTTTTCTTCCTCGAATTGTTTTGTAAAATCTCTTGAACACATTGGACACCCGGGATCATTTAGAATCTGTTTCGCGTAAGCATATTCTTTTACGGTCATGAAAGCGTGAACATATTTAGTTGTTTTGTTTAAACGTCATCTCATTGAATTCGAACTTCAAATGCGATGGATACTCGTCAAAACGTGTACATATATGTTAAATTTCAGTTGTTTTTCTGCGAAACAATGAGAACATTGATAGCCTACGGTTAACCTTCGTGCCATCTTTTAACTTTGCACTAAGGCTACTTTTAAAGTGATTTAAGGTCACCTAGTAAAGATTACATATTAATTCAAAACTATACGTCAGAGAGGATTCCTACTCGAGTACAAAGAGTACGTTTTTGGATTTTTAATGTGGCTTTAATAAGAGCCAAAATATCTTATGACCTGAATAAAGTTAAATCCTCCCTAAACTTTCATCTCTATCTCTATAACGCCGAATTATGATACTTTCTTTGTTTTCACTGATAATCGGAAAACGACCCTATAAAAGTTTTGAATTAAAGATTATGAGTCCACTTTAACGTGTTAATTAGTTAAACGACCTACTTAACACAATCGACCTATTTTTGTTTTTTTTGAGTCTGCTGTAAATACGTTTCCAAAATTACGTTTGAATCACTGGCGCGCGGCACTAACGGTCCGGTTTACGACCACACATCACGACACTAATCTGTTTATTGTCACTATACTGAACTGATAAGCACAAGGATTCTGGTTTTCTGAAACCACTACTTATCTATAAAAATAACACCATTTATTAAGTTTGACATATTTGACTCCAACAACATACTTTGTGTCCCTTTAAGAGAGAGATTCAATAATTTTCACCGGTTTGAATATGTAGCCGGGTTATGTGTAAAGTAAAAAAAAAAGAAGGGAAATGGAGGAAATTTTAAAATGTTGTTCTTATCAATACGATTTGGAGGATTGTTCTGCTAAATGCAACGAATACTGTTATTACTTCGAACGGCAGCCTGTGCAACACTCATTTGGAAGAGGTCCAAATAGCATCAACTAAATTGCGTTTCACAGCAAAAATCTTAATTTGGGAAAACGATGTTGTGTATAATGATTTGACCGTTCGCATTTCCTCTTCACGATGAATACTGCTAGCGCTTTAAAGCAGATGAGTAACTGTACTTTCAAAATATATATCTAGTCACAAAAACACCTAGCAAAAAGGCTTCAAAAACTATTCTTTGAAAGATAGCGAATTCACGCAGAGAATAGCCATAAAAGTGATATTTGCATATGGCAAGTGACCGAAAAGTTTTGTAACAATGGATAGTGCCCCGTCAACCGCAGCAATAATAATACCCAGATGATTTATTCCAAACCCTTTTATATATCTATGAGTGTTGATAAAAGACTAGGCGAGATGAAAACACATTATCTCTCATATTTGGCGTCTTAGTAGTTGACAGCATTTTACTATAAACATAATATAAGCAGTTCAGAAAAAGGCAGGATTACTGAAGTGTCAATTTCTTTTAGGACATATGGATCGTATAGACATGTTTCAACATAAGAAACGTTTGAAAAACGTTCCTTGAATGCTTGTAAGAAAATATATATTTTCATGCATTTTGCGTCCCACTAACATATCATAGTTAAGACACCATAAGGGTTGTAGCACTTTTCAACGATGAACCTTTTTCTAGACAATGTATACGCATTCAGCCAACTTGGTACCTTACGCGTTGTAAGCAAAGTACAGACGTTTCCGTGTACTCAAACAAGTTAATGAACATATCCCTAGTGATATAATAGTTTAGAATAAATTCTATTAAATACCACAACTAAACTAAATAGCTCATCATGTTTAAGCTTTCTTTAATATAAACATTTTGGATGGAATCGCACGGCTGCTTTCCGAAATCTAAGTGTAACATTGCGCTGGTAAACATGATTTCATTTTGTCGAAAACTAAATAATCATTTTATAAGAAAATGTCATCATAAATTCAAGGAACACAAAATCTATTTACTTTATTCTGCGCTATATGCCACACTTTAATGATAAATATATCAACGATAAAAGTACAACAGATTAACGCCTTTTAAATAGAGGGAATACAAATATACTCCGGGGAAACATGTGATGATTGTTGTGTTCTTCCCAAGTGACCAATTAGACTTGCCAAGACGATGATAACATGGCGTTCCTTACGCCCGATTTGTACTTATCTACGCTTTGACTTGCTTAACAGTCACAACTAGGGTGTTAAAATGCGCCCTCGGCTCACCGATTGAAACATATAAATGATCAGTTAATTACCTATTTACACTGTAAATACTGATAGGAATGAACCGATGAATGGTTCAATATATCGAACACTGAGTTTAAGGACGTCATGAGCAGATCGTAGCAACACTTCGGTGACTTTACGCTATTACATTATTGGAGAAATTAACAGATAAGGTCATTTATGGTAGTGATGCCTTTTGTGATCAAAAAGATGGTCTGTTTCCATAGCCACTGCGTCTATTCATAAAAATGTATTCAATTTTAAGAACCCATTATAGTATGATAATAAGAACGGGCATGTCTTTCTTAGACTTTTCCAACTTCTGCTAATCTAAACATACAATTGTAACCGTTTGTCTCTAGGGGGTACAGCACATTCAAGACGTAGATCGTGCACAATTAGAAATTGCAAAACAATAGACACTTGATTCTTAATAGGTAAACGCCTGTTTACGAAAACCATGTATGTATAAAATGGTTCCTATAGATCCTCGTTTTAAAATCTAGAGTGACAGGTGTTATCACATGTATAATGTTGCAACGATTCTGTCTCGCGGGTCCATATGCTAGGCATATAAGGTACAGTTTATGTGTTTTATAAAGATGTAACAATACAATCAATGGATTAATATATCATCAGAATTATTTACTTGTGGCCAGCTGAGAAGTAATTTCAGGGATTTGTTATTGTCACCATTTGAAAAAGATTGAGGGATACCCATCAATTTGTCACTGGCTCAGCTTGATTCTTCTCTTTCAGCTAGACGTGGAGGGCCCGAAAAAAAGAACACCGAACATGATCTCTTCATTACCCTACAAGTTCGGCACATCCACACTCCTCCATGCTGTGATGGTTAGGGGTTGAACCCTTGCATAACCAGGGACACTATATACACGTATGTCATCAACTTTAGAACATGTGATCTCAGATAGAATTAGTATACTGACACGAGAACCTGTATCGGTGTTTATCATTGTTCTTGGCCTGACCACTAAAATTGACATGACATATCCTCCACCATTGTGGGGAAGATAACGTTAAAGTTCAAAACATAGAATTACTGACTTTGAAAGTGGAGAACGATTTGTACAGTATATGAAAACAGATTTTAAATTTACCGATCGAAATCAATATTTCCAATACAAAAATGTCAAAAGCTTGTTGTCCTTAAAATAAAATATTCGTACACGTATGCACGGCGTGTACAAATGACATGCACCAAGACCACGACTTGCTGACACCAAACAAATTGAATCACAATGAATCCAGTACAAATTCACTCAATGGACATATGGACTCATATATCAAAGGTCTTTACCAAAACGTATTAAAATCCCTTTTTTACAGAAATGCACAGAAAAAAATTTGATTAGAGCATATATTACCATGTTATCTTAATTGTCTTTCTTAACATATGGGGGACACAAGTTAGCCCCTTAATTGTCGTAGGTAAAGTTACGTATTCCTAATTATAAACCATTTGGCAAATGAGAAAAGAGAATGCTTCAAGACATAAGATATGGGTATACTTACAGTTTCGTCATATTGCTCGGCAAATTTTCCGGAATGTCAGTAATATTCTCTCCTTTACATGTCACACTTTCAACATTGTCCGCTACCGGCCAGCAAAGGTTGTCATCAGCGATTATTAGTCCGAATAATTGAATTATCAGTGCAAACCGCTGCATGGTGGAGATATTCTTGATGTATCTATTAGTTATAGAATGGAGGTCTTCAGTTTCAGCGGTAGTCACAATTTGTGTCACTGTAATCCAGAGTTACTGATACTAGAATTATTCCATTACTGTAAATGGGATATTAGCTAAAATGGTAATATAAATAAAACGAGTGAGCACAAAGTTCAAGGCTTTCATCCGACCAATAACTGAATTATTCACGATAAATTCATAAAATGTACTTTCAAATTCCACATAACGTTTTAGAAACCAAGTTTCCTCCTCGAAAACAAACACGAGTGTTACAAGTCAGTAAAGTTCTTCAACAAGTTAAAACTTTGTTTCACAATATCATTGTTTCTTTGAATCAGTTCTAGTTATTAAAGACTATATCACTATACCTTGTTCTATGTCACATTACAAATCCATGGTGATACGAGAAATTCCGACGTTATTTCCTATCCGTTCAACGCATAGATGCAATTTGACTGGCAGTCACATCCATACCAAATGAGTGTCGTCTGCTTGTGAATGCCTGCCGTATCACGTGATCAGTACCGAATTTACGCATGCGTATGAATAGAAAGTGTAAACTTCCGGATATTAAGACGGCACAAATATAGAACCTGATGATTTGATTTTTGTCTTCATATTTTGGACGGAAACTTTATTTCACTATGAATTACTTTATGTCGAGCAGTCTATTCGTCTGTTGCATTTGTTTATTCATTCATTCGACTCATGGACACGTACGATTCGTTTGCCCAAGACCTCAAACATCGCGTTCTGACATTTCTGAAAAGGTAATTTTGTGTCTAATTGTAGTAATTCGATCATTTGTTCATTTCTTAATTATTTTAGAAACAATCTGCATAAAGGAAATCGTTAAAGGGTAAATCAATTGACATTAGCTCTATTTACAGTTTTGTGCAAGATATTTTTTATCAGATGACATTTCCGCACCTTCTTATAAAAGATATTTTTATTTATGCAGAAAGATAATCATTGAATGCATATAAACCAACAGAGGATATGAAAATGATACATAGTTTTCTTGATACTATTTTCAATGCGTTTTATCTTTTAAAATTTATCTGATTTACCTTTTAACTAAATAATTAAGATATATATTCCTCCTGTATTTTAATATTTTAAGGGGTTTTATACAAAACAAACTGAGTGTCATGTTACGATATGTTTTCCTTATAACTCTAAAGCTTCACAAATCAAATATTTAACAGGTGATGAAATTCTGATTAACATGGTAAAGAAGTACTGCAAAGAATTATTTTGATGAGTTTGAGTTTGATCAGCTTGCTTTCTAGCCATCTTTGTTTTCTGTAAATACGTAAAAAAAAACGTTAAATGTAACCCCTGTACTTATATGAAACAAGGATTGAATATCTGTATTGATATAAGATGCACTAGTGTACAAATTATTATTGATAAGACACTTAGAAAATACTTTTAAAATTTTTTTAAATTTAAAAAAAATTATAATTGTATGTTTTGTAGCGATCCATGGCGTGTTAAACCTATGTTGGCCTCAAATAATAGATCATGAATGACTGATGAGCTACAGGGCCAATGGCTCTATTTTCAAATCATTAAGATTCTTGGCTTATATCTAAAATCAAATGCAATGATAACAACAATTCCAATTCTTTATTATGCTCCATATCCAGTTTCAAAATCACAAATTCTATAATGCACCAAAGGCTGGTCTTCTGTCTGTTAACTCCCCATTTTAATCTTGGCCTTCATAAATGCTGCAATGCTGTAAAGTATCATCATCTATTAAGCTTACATATTTTGTCTTTCAATTTGACCAGTTCAGGCAAAAAACCTTTTAAGATTCTATTTATCCTTCATAAACTAACAAATTTTCCAAGCTTTATGAAAGAGTTTAGTGAGTTTAGTGAGCAAGAATACTTTTGATTTCAGGTTGCATCATTTATATTTTATTTCTAAATATCCTATTGATCATTACTAAAGTTTAAACCTGATTCAGATAGTGTTTCAAATTTAAACACTATATATTTAGAGTGTAATAATGTGCAAACTGTCAAAAAAATGCAAATGAATTACATGAAATTTGATTATTTTTATCGCCCGCAACAACAAAGTTGCTGGGGGTATTGAAATTGGCATTACACATCGTGTCTAGTGTTATATCCTTATAGGTTGTGGATTACTGATCATGTCTTTATTGACTGATAGTCAGTGCAGCAAACAACTACCTCCGGTTTATACTAAAAACTGGTCAGGCAAACTAAACTGAACAGGTATTTCAGATATATGTAAGCATCTGTCATTATCAATTATTTTGAAAATATCTTTAAAACTGTAGGGCGTAAAAGTGAAGAATTGATAAGAAAACTGTAAATAAATCCTAACCTAACATGATCTAATTTTGATCAAATTTGGTATGAACATGCACAATTACATGAAGGTGTGTCATGATTAACAGTTTTTAAAATATATTCTTGCTTTTTTGTCTTAAAATGCAGAGTCATTTAGGAAACTGTTTCAAATCCTGTCTGGGTCATAAGTTCTAAACAAATTATCTGATTTAGACACATATGTTACGAATATTCATAATTACATGAAAGTAAGTCATGATTAATAATATTTACAATATTTGTGTAAAAAGAAAAATATATTTGTTATGATGTGGTGACTATGTCCTGTCTCACTGGTTCATTCAGCTAATCATCTGATTTTGATCCAGTTTGTTATGAAGATGCTGAATACATGAATATGTATCATAATTAACATTTTTGGAAAACAGCAATCTATTTGGAAGCATTGTTGAAGAGTCAAGTATGGATAAAAAATTGTTCTCCTTTTTGATCTGTTAAAGGTTCAAATTGACCACAGAAATCGAGATATACATGAAGGTTGATTAGAAATTCTTTTTTTTTAAGATAATAAGTTTTATTGCCCAAAAGAATAAAATCAAACAAAGATCAAGACAGTCCAAACAAATATAAAATTCATTAAATCTTAAAACAGTCGCTGGGGAATCAAGCCGACCGTGTCAGCTGCTTGTTATTATAAACTTTTAAACATCTTAACAAGGGAGATAACTGCTCTACTGTTTACTTCTCATAAGAACGGAAGGATTATTAGAATAATATAAAGTACGGGCATTGGCTTTGCTTATAAAATTTCGATCAAAACCGGTGAAATTTCTCTTCCATGGTTTTTATCTGGAGCATAACCAAAGTATAAATCTAAAATATCAAATTTGGTGTGGATATAACCTATGTGATTGTGTTGCAAGTTTGTTTCAGGGGTTAAAAATCTAGAAGGTAACTAAAATTTGTGTTAGCTTTAATTTGAAATCTATTTTGAGTTATGCATAGAAACTGAGAATTTAGTGTATGTTGCTTGTGTGGTTGTGTTATGCAAAATCTGCTTAAACTATTGGGCACACACGGTGCTTGGAAAATTGAAAATAGAGGAATTTATAATAATGGCATTCCATTCAATCAATTAGTAGTATGTCTAATATTCTAGAGAAAAATGAACATCATTCATTTTGAATTTTGAAGAAACTGTGAATTATGTTCAGCTCTCATTGATCTCAAACGTATACTGCCAATAAAATATATTCAAAATTTATTAGAATTCGCTTTGTTCGCAATTAGTATATGGAATAGAAAAACAGTCACATGCATGTAAGAGGTAGTTCTTTAAATGATGAACGAAAATGCTGGAAGCTAGATTCAGAACATTTTTGTAGTGAAACTCTAGAATTTCAAGTATGCAACATTTTTTGGATGCGCTAATTTTGTTATTTTTTCTTGAGTTAAAAACATGGTTAGGGGGCACATATGGGAAGAGTTTGCTTATAACAACAAATATGTTAAATAAAGTTACTTATATACACACAATTTTACATCTGGGTTTTTTCATTGTTTTGAGGGTGAGGCTGCTTATTACATCAAATATGGTTGTGAAGTTGTTGTGGCTACTGTAAATGTGTCTCATTGGATTGATCTGACACTCATCAATTAAACTGTGGAAAAACATCTACAACTTTCATCTGAAGAAAAATTTTCCAGGCCGAGTGTCTCTTTAAATTGTTACCTTTTAAGATAATTTTTTTATCTTTAAACAGTTTCATCATTAAGTACATAAACACAGTTGACATGTGACAAACTAGAAAATTTGATAGATAGTGTATCAGAGCTAATTTAGTATTTTCAAAATCTTGTTCTTTGTGTAATCAACTTTAAAAAGTGGATAGATTTCCTTGTCAAAATTTAAAAGAAAGTTTTTATCGATTATGAAATAATTTGCCAATTTTTCACTGGTCAAGTGTAGTTTTGTTGTTTTCTGGTTTAGTTTGTTTATCCTCAATTGGACGTTTCGAAAGTTTTAAAAGTCACTTTGTTTTAGGTAGAAAATTCACCGCTATAGCATTTTCTTGATAAGGCAACATAAGAAACATTCAGCAATTTTTAGAAAGCACAGGGAATTGAAGGGAACATTTGAAAATATCTTTTAGATATTATTTCCTTTTAAATAATTCATTCATTGTACAATTGACATTTCTCTTAATAAGAATTGAAGGCTACATATGTGAAAAAATCGGTTTCATAACACGTATCGACTCATACAGATAATTCAAAAGGCTATTAAACGTTAAAATGTTGTTTTTAGATTTGAAATACAGCAAGTATTCAGTTAAATTCAAAATGGGATGATAAAGATTGAAAGTTAAGGAGGGAGCATTGAGCAAAGTTGACAGAAATTTGTTGTGTAGATGTAGAAGATATCATTTATCTTCATTAATATTGTTTTATGATGTTTTGAATATTTGCCGATCAATTTTCGAAAATTATATTTATCCAGTTTAAAGAAATTGCTTACCGTAATAATTGCTTCCAGTTTGAATCTCGTCTGTTCGTCTCCTTCGGCCGGCAGATCGTAACTCAACCTCAGAATTTTAGGTCCTTGACCCCTCAATTTCTGGTATAAAAAACTCGACTTATACACTGTAATATACAGTATGTCATAAAATGAAGTCATATGCTGTTTAAAAAGGTTCATCTTCCATTTCATGTACAATTTTCTACATGTATAATCAAAGATGAAAAACATCACAGATTATGATTCCTCATTATGTTTTGTATTACCACTATATTGCCCATATGAATAATCGTAAGTGGTAACATATTTTCAATATGGGCACATGTGCACGTATCACTTTTGCCTATCAAGGATTGTTTTAGCAAGAGTAATGGTATTTCAATGTATGTGACGTCATAAAAGCACTGTAGCAGGCGCTCACAAGGGAAGCAGGCCATTTTCTGAATATTTCAATGGATTTTAGATTTAATAGAATTGGTAATAAAGCCATTTTATATGACTTTTACTAAACTCGTGCAAATTTGTGAATACCCTCGCTCTCGCTCTGGTAATGCAAAAAATCAAATTCGTTTCTAAAAAATCATATAAAACACTGATAATCTCTATGTATTATATTTTATTTGATGTATCAATATCAATTGAAATTGTGTTTCTTTTTAATGTGCAAATAGGTGTATACACAGATTATATTTAGCTATACAAAAGACTGAATGTGTGGATCTATGTTTATGGAATGGCTGACCTTCATACTGAATGGAGTATTAACTGATCACCATATGAGTAACAAATTGTTTTATATTAAAGAGTGTTTTCATTCAGGTGGAATATTATTTTCTATACAGTATCTTATCTTATCTTTATAGTATAACTGTTAATGTCTAATGATGAACATATCTCTTCCTATCCTGCAGTTTCCTGACAAGCTATTGAATGGTCCATGTGGGCTGGGTGAAGATATGAACTTTGATCATGAATACACAGAACTGTCGCCTGGGATCTTCACAGTTGTGTTTGAAGAAACTGTGTTTCATAAAGGTGAGCTTTAACTCTTTACATGCAGACAAGGAATATTCTGTGATTACCTGATGTGAGCCAGTGGCGGTCCCTGATTGTGAGTGAGTTGCCATTACTGTAAAGATCTGGAGCAGTGGTTGAAGGCACTCATGAACGTGTTATTTACGGAAATAAAGGTATATCAAGAGAAGCAAAGTATATGTAAACTACCACAAAACAATCTCATTTCCCTAAATCTAAGCTGTTTACACTGAAATGGCAGCTTGCAATTTTTGCTGGTTTCAAGAAGTTTTAATCTATTATTTTGGGTAATCTTTTTGAGTAATGAGATGTTTCTCCCTCTTAGATAGATTTCTGTTGCAGACATTGATATATATATATACTAGGGTAAATTTGGACAATTACAACGTCCAAAAACAAGTACTTAAGTGTCTCTGAAATAGATTTGAAAATGATATTTCATAGATTGAAGCATTTTATGTTTATATTACCATTTAGCACTTAGTATTTCCAACCATATGTGCGATTTGAGAGTATTCCTGTGTGAGTCATTGAGTTATTACATGTATGTTAAGGCGCTATGATATCGAAAATATTCAAATTTTGCTTAAAGCCAGATGAGAAAAAAGAGCTATAACAATGCTTCTGCTACATTTTTTAAATCAGTTAATTTGCAAAATGTCTTTGATTAACAATATTTCATATTTTATTTTCGGTTCAGAGGATAGGTAAATTCTTAATCCGCACACATTACTTAGTCATTTTAAACTGTCCATATTTTTTCCATTTCATGCACAGCTGACCATAGATTTTTAATAACTCTAAGCAGACTTAACCTTTTTCACTAATGATTAACAGTTCAGTTGTAAAGGATAATAAGAATTTCATTGCATCGATAGAAAGCTAAAGTGAGTTCTTATGTTGTCACATGCCTGAAAATAGCCAATTTAAACTGAAAAAGCATCCTTTCTTCAGCCTCAGATGATAAATCTTGCAAAACCTGATGTTTTACAGAGAAAATGCTCTGTTGCTATCTTCTCCATTTAAAGTTGCAGAAGAAAATTGATAAATCAAATTTTTTTAAACAATTTATTATGACGTTGTATAAACATAAAAAATCAAATATATTTTTGTTTTGTTTTTTATCTGATTCTGGTTTTGTTTGGTTCAGTTTCTAATATAATTTTAGGTATAAAAATTTGAATGGAAGAAGTGTATATTGCACTGAAGCAATAATGAATTTGACAAGATATGATATAAAGTTACATTTCATTTAGATTTGCTGTAAATGATGATGCCTGTATCAGTGTTGTAATACTTGCTCCTGTTTCAATGAAATGACAAAATGAACATACGAGTATATCCATAACCATCTAACCTTTTAGACTAATTAACTAATTTTCAAATGCAGTTGCAAACATATTGTTTTGAAAACTTTAACTTAATGCCTAGAAAATAGATATTTGCAAACAGTCTCTTGATTTCAGTTTAACTTATCTTCTTTTTCATCCCACAAGTTGCTAAATACCAGTTTTAAAATTTTTGTCCCCTAGGTAGAATTTTCCAACCCTCTGCTTTCTGCCTTTTTCCTAATTAGCACCCCTTGGCACAAGGCAACTCAATTATCGGTTTTACAACATATTGTGTTTTTATGTGGCAAGGGAGTAAATGATTGAGCAATGCTTACAATTCTTTTTTATATGAAATAAAAATGCTCAAAATAGACCATGTTCAAGGGAATCAAAGTTTCAAAATATTTATATCGAGGACTCTTCTCCTCCTCTGAACGTAGTGCACATTCTGATGTAGACTCAGTTATCCAATCAGAACGCTTCCGGCAAAGGCATTTGGTATCACTAGCCAGGAGCAAGTAACTCCTGTGGATCATTCATGAACTTGAACACCGCCATCCTTCTTTTAATTGCGATGATTTGATGATAGCTTTTGTATGCACTAAACTGGGTTCTTAATGTGTGCTACGTGTGGCTACAGTCAGATCATGTGAAGAGAAATGTCCTAAGGATCAATTTTGAATCTTGCTAAAGTCAATATTTTAAAACTGTTAATTTTTAATACTTACCCCACTTCTTATATTGCATATTACCTATACTTCCGATAAAACGATTGGAAAACGTGTTGGTAGTAGTCATCCTGTCTTCATTCTGCAAGACGGGGAATATGACGATGACAACACGGCCTCGGAACCGGACGCTCGCCTCGACGCTCTCCGCCTCCGCGTCGATCGCCGCTGAAGTCCCCCAGGCGCCCCTCGCCTCGTCGGACTCCTCCAAGGTCTAGGCGCCCCTCGCCCAGGCGTACGCCGCCACGCTCACCTCGGCGCTCCTCGCCCCGACGCTCTTCGCCTCACCGGACGCCTCTTACTTCTAGAGTCTCCCCCCGGCGCTCTCCTAGGCGCTCCCCTATGCACTCTCCTCGGCGTTCACCCCGGTGCTCACCTCGACGCTCACCTCGGCATTCACCTCTTCGCTCTAGATCGCCCCTTAGGCGGGTGTCTTCTACAGTTGAGTCCTCCCGAGTGCGGCCTGCCTCTCCTGCCTTCCGGGAGGAGCATGACTTTGTCCCAGACTATGAGGAGTACTTGGAAGACGTATCCGAAGAAGAGGAAACCCACCTAGAGTTGTCCGGTGTCTATGCCTGGATTGCGGATCGCTTGGTAACGTGCCCTTCTCCAGGACCAGGCGTGGACAAGTTATCTGCCATTTGGGACGAGCCGGAGCTCCTTATACCGCCTCATCCACTGGTCAAGGATGCCCTAGACAAGAACGCAGAAATTCCCCCGCACCCCGGGGAAACAGAAGCAGAAGCCTGTGTACAGGCGCCGCTGAAAAGGAGGAAAGTCACGGCTGGACACTCCGTAGGCGGGAGATTAGGAGTCTTCTGGCCCAATTGGACAATCCTAGAGGACCCCTTCGTGACAGAAGTTTTGAAGACCAGCTACAAGCTTCCAATAGTCAGGTCTCCGCCTCTGACCCACCTGCCCCGGTCACGCTTGTATCCGTTAGCCCAGCAAGAGCAGTTGGCCTCGAACATCAAGACACTGCTGGACAAGAGGGCGTTAGAACGAGTGCTAGTTCCCGAAGACGCCCCAGGGTTCTATCTCCCATCTTCCTTGTCCCCAAGAAGAACTCGGACAAGTTGAGGATGATTCACAACATGGCAGTGTTCAACGAACTCTACATGGCAGAGCCGCCCCATTTTCGTATGATCACCTTGGATCTGCTGCGTTCCAAGCTATCGCACAACGATTGGCTGGTCAGCATGGATCTCCAGGACGCATACCTCCACGTCCCCATTTACGGACCTCACCGAAAGTTCCTGAGGTTCATATTCAAGGGAACTCATTACCAGTGGAGGGTACTGCCGTTTGGAATTTCTACATCTTCGAGGGATCGAATTCGACCCGTACATCAACGACTGTTTGATGAACCACAGTGTGCGACGGTTGCTTCTCAGACAATCTCAGTTGGCCCTCGACCTCCTCCACCAGTTAGGATGGATCGTCAACTCCGAGAAGTCGCAACTAGTCCCTTCTCAGCAGTTGACCTTCATCGGAGGACTGTTTTTGACAGACCTGGACCTCGTCAGGGTTCCTCCGGACAGATGGACAAAGATTGTGGCGTCTGTGCATCGAGGTTTGACCAGTGCGTTGTCCCTCAGGGAGTGGCAGTCCCTGTTAGGTCTCCTGTCCTCAGCACAGTACCTCACCGACAGAGGTCGGTTAATGCTACGTCCGTTGCAGAGGTTTCTGACCCCCTTCATTCAGGAAGATAACCTGAAGACAGGAATTCGATTGCCAGAGACCCTCCATGTGTTCCTTCGTTGGTGGACAGTCCCATCGAATGTTTGCGCAGGCGTCTCTTTGACAGACTGGACCCCGGATCGGCAACTGTTCGTAGACGCGTCTCTTCAAGGTTGGGGCGCTCACATGGATGAGCAGTTGGCAGCCGGCCTGTGGTCGGGAGCCCAGAAGTTGTGGCACAGCAACAACCTAGAGCTGCAGGCTGTCATTCTAGCAATAACACACTGGCTCCCGGTCTTGCGCGGATCGCGGCTGTTAGTGGCGTCCGACAACTCCACAGTGGTGTGGCTGATCACCAACCAAGGAACAACGTCGTCACAGAAGCTTCTGGACCAGACGTTCCAGTTGTTTCACCTATTAGACAGCAACAACATCAGGATCAGGGCCCGGCACATTCCAGGTTGCAGGAACGTGCTTGCCGACGCCCTGTCCAGACCAGACAAACCTTCGCCGACGGAGTGGATGCTTCACGTCGAGGCGTTCAATCTCCTATGCCATGATAGATCTCTTCGCCACAAAGCTCAACGCGCAACTTCCGGTGTACGTGTCCGGCGGCGTTGGCAGTGGACGCTCTATCGATGTCGTGGGAGGGTCTGGACGCGTACGCGTTTCCACCACCCATTCTTCTGCCCAAAGTCGTCGCCAAGATCAAGACGACGAAGAAGATCAATCTGCTTTTGGTCGCGCCCTATTGGCCAACGAGGTCGTGGTATCCAGAGTTGCGCGGCCTCGTCTTAAGGGCTCCAAGTCCACTCCCTCTGTGGCCTCATCTGCTGGTCCATCCGCACAGTCGGTTCCCTCACCCCGACCCAGGACGGTTTCATCTGTCCGTATGGACCATCTGCAGAAAACTATGGGCTAAAGCTAAGGGCTATTCGTCCCGGGTGGCAACCATCTCCACCTATCTTTTAGCGCTGAACTCTGTTCTGACTGTTAAGCAGGATGTTAGGTTCTTGAAGTCCTTTAAGTTGGAGGATCCGGCTTGGGACCTCAACTTGGTGTTGCGGCACTTGAGAGGTCCTCCGTATGAGCCGTTGGCTGAAGCGTCCTTTGAGGATGTGACCCGGAAGACGGCTTTCCTCCTGTCCTTAGCTACTGCAGCCAGGGTCAGTGAGGTGCACGCGTTGGATGTGACAAGGGTCCGCTTCGAACAGGTGCGACATGGGGCGGTTCATCTGGGACTTCTGTGGAATTTCGTTGCCAAGAACCAGCTCCCAGGACAGCCGGACAGGAAGTTCATCATTCCGCCGTTGTCATCGGTTGTACATGCCTCGGAGGTGGAGGAGCTGTCCATGTGTCCGGTCAGAGCTCTTAAAGAGTACATCAACCGTTCTACTTCTAGGAGGAAGTCCCGGAAGAGGCTGTTTATTCCTTTCTCAGCTTCCGGGAAGGGAGAGGTTAGCAGGAATACTATCGCCTTGTGGCTAAGGCAGACTATTCTGGCAGCGTATGACGCAGCAGGAGAACCTCACCCGACGGCTAACAATCCGCATGAGATTCGGGCTTTGGCTTCCACGATGGCTCTTCACCGGAACATATCTGTGCCGGCCATCATGGAAGGATGCTTTTGGAGATCCACGTCCGTCTTCGCCAGCCATTATCTCCGGGACCTGGCAGTGGAGGATGTGCAAGGACTCCAGTCCTTTGGTCCGTTGGTGGTCGCTCAACAGCTGACCCGACCAACCAGGCACTAGGTAATTACACCTCAGTGTTTTCGCCTTAGGGCTTTCCCACGGTTCGTCGTGGTGTTCCCCTAAGTGCTATTTGGGCTTATGTTATGTTTCTCCCTTGCAGGGGGCTTCTGACATTCGTCCGTGTGTGTTTTTCCCTGACGGGTGGTCCGTTCGCCGGCCTGCCCGCCATCCTTGTCTGTCGGATTAACATGCAATATAAGAAGTGGGGTAAGTATTAAAAATTTATTAAAATCTAAATATTTTAGATATTTAAAAATACTTACCCCACTTCTGGGATCAAGCCCACCCAGCGATGTCTCACTTCCTCCCCTCAGGCGGCCGTCGTTGGACCTTCATATGGAATGTGATTTTGTCGACGTGGTCACGTGACGGATTGGATCGTTACCTTCCGGTTACGAGGCTGTGTTGTCATCGTCATATTCCCCGTCTTGCAGAATGAAGACAGGATGACTACTACCAACAGGTTTTCCAATCGTTTTATCGGAAGTATAGGTAATATGCAATATAAGAAGTGGGGTAAGTATTTTTAAATATCTAAAATATTTAGATTTTAATAATTCCTTGGATCACGGTCGATCAGACTGTTGAAATGCTCAACAATGTTCAAAACATACACTTAATGCAAAAGGAGGATATATGAGAAATTAAAACTTGAAAATAATTCTGTATTTTGTGGCATACATTCAATAAGACATTGATATTTGATTAAATTATGGAATAGTAGTAGTTTGATAAGTTGTCTTTAGAATCATATCAAGAAACACTAAAAGAAGGGAAAGGAGCGTCAACAAATATGTGATCCATTGCAAACCACCGGTATTGTGGGGACGCTGTCTCAATGGGCACACAGGACCCCCAAACCAGCCATATAGAAATGTTTTAATATTTAGTTATAGCAGTAATACCACTCTGTTTCTTAAAGGGAATGATCGCTAATCTTATATTGTCAACCTTGATAAAACAGAGGCTATTTAGATAGAACAATGGTTTTCAATTTCTGCACCAGAACTAAAACTGTTACAAAGCTGTAGTTTCTGTTCTTTGGGCAAGGGATATAAAAAATCTTTGTAAAGTACTATCCAACCTGATAAAGAACCACATAAAATACATATTTATCTTTTCCTTCAAAAGTATAATTTCATAAAACCTTGAGATTTTTTTACCCCATCTCCATTTTGTCGGCACAGAATATTGACGTTTAGTATAGTCAGATATGGAAGTTTATTTGGCCAATGAAAATTATGTCCAGATGGCAAATGTCAACTGTCACATTGATTACATAAAGTAGCGGTCCATGACATCTTGTGCACTAGGATCAAAGTCACCAGTTTGAGTTGTGTATATATAAATAATATAATGCATCCAAACTGTCATGATGAAATAACCGGATTATTTTGAGAGAAATAATGTCATTCCAATGATAACAGAACATCTAAAGACATTTACTTTTCATTTCTATCATGTCATATTGGGATATCTGTCACATAAATGTTAACCTTTCTAGATTTTAATGCAGGAAATGCTTGATTTTTAGTTGACAGTAGAAGGATGAGCATAAAGAAATCAAAAGGGAAAAAAACCTACAATAGTAAGTGAGGTCCACAGGCACCAGACTCTGAATGTACAATATTACTCGGCCGTGTAAGATACCGCAGTGTAATATTTATACGGCAAGATTAAACTAGTGTAATACCGCTGCACGTATGACGTCATAATATTGTGTGGTTGTGACGTCACAATGTTGGCACCGCCGTCACAATGGCGGCCAAGTTGCGGAAATGCATCGTTCAGTACACCTTCAGCAATCATGCTTGATTACTGATGTCAAGTAATAAACAGAATACTAAACTTCCTTCAATTTAATACTATTTTTATTAACCTAGTTAATGATTTGGTATTAAACTAGCTTTCGCTCGTTTTATACTTAATCATTAACTCGTTTAATAGAAATAGTATTAAAAAAAGGTTGTTTAGTATCCTATATATATCATGTAAGTATATATATATGTAGCTATATAACATAAACAAGGTATGACAGAGCCGTGTCTGCAAGGGACCGGAAATGACTATACTGGTTTCCTGCCTCGATGATCCTGTGTAAACTTCGTAGACAGATCCCAGTTTCCCAACTGGGATGGTCCCCTTGCAGATCTGTCTTTGTCGTACCTTGTTTATATGTATATGTTATTTAGCTAGTAGTGAATACTTACGTGTATATATAGTCAGGTGCCTCTGGGGAGGTCCACAGTGCTTGTTTCATGTTCAGTTGGGTGGATCTAAGATAAAGATATCCAGCAATATTGTCAACCATCTTCTATCTTCTACTTTTTTAAAAAAATTATATAACTTTGTTAATGCCAATCATGAGTTAAAGTGATGATGTGAACAAGTTTATAACAACATTGTCAACCGCGTTCTCTTGTCTGTTGACAAATTATATCAGACGCATTGTGCATTGTCAGAAACTGAAGTTTACAAAGCTTACTCTTCATCCATTGAAGCTTTGATTTTGGCGGTGAAAATAATAGTAATGATATATCCAAATTTATAACAACAATTATAACCGCGTTCTCGAATCTGTTTATAAAAGGTATCAAAGATATTGTGCAATGTAGTAACTCCTAAATAATGCTTTCCCTCTCGCTCTTCGAGTTGTTTTTATAGGAGTAAAGAGTCAAAGTGGGGATTTATAAAAAATTGTAACAACATTTCTACAGTCTGCTCCAATCTGTTTATGCAAGGTGTCAAGACACTCTTAGTAACTAAGATGAATAATGCCTACTCTTTAGTCAAATGTAATTAGCTCGGGTAATGGCGGTCATGAGTTAAAAGTAATGAAATATCAAATTTTATAACCATATTTTCAACCATCTGCTCCAATCTGTTATGAAAGGTGTCAAAAGTTTTGTACGTTGTCAATAACGTCGGTTGATAATGCTTACTTTCCCTCCCGATGGGACTAGCTTTGATAATGGCGGCCTCGAGTTAACGTGACGACCGATCATTCTGGGAATGGTTGCCCGAAATATTCATGTGCTTGCCTTAAAATGTGTTGCTTCTTCTGAAGAAGGGTCCCATGGTAAGGGATATGGAATAACTAGGAATCAAGAAGTGTAGAAGTAATCTGGTGTAAATGTTCCCCAGGGATGCTTGTTATTGTACACTCTCTCAGTGTAAGGTATCTAATACGACCCAGCTATCTTGAATTGATAGTTGTACCTTGATTCATTCAGTGCCTTTTTATGTATGCATCAATTAGAATAATGATTTGAATAAACTCTTGAGATGTCATGTTTGAACTTTGAGGTTAATTCAGGATATTAGCCTCTTTTTTTAATGAGGTTGAAAAATTTCATTATTTGTATAAAATCTAGATAATTATTCCCTAAAATGGCATTTTGAAAGCAAGCCAGGTAAATAGGTCGTCACCCGCTTCAATCTTTCCCCTGAAGTTGCATCAATATTCAGAACTTTGCCAGCATTTAAGACCTCAATAAAGAAATTCCAAACGCCCTACCCATTGCTGTTGAAACTACAGGGCATAAGACGAAATTTCCCAGCTGAATAAGCAATGAAAATAGCTGATGCTTACCTTTTTCAAATACAGAGACAGCATAAAAAGGTGATAAACTCAATGAAGAATACATATATTAAAAAAATAAAAAAATTTCTGGTAATTTCCACTTGAATTGGTTTGGTTGCATCCGAGCTGAAACAGCCAGCGCTGATAAGCAGTGTCACCCTAAACTGTAAATTTGCCCTAAAAATGGAAACCATTGCAAACGTGACGCGACGGGAAAGATTGGTGTGAACAGCTTTTCCTCATGAAGAATTTACTTGGCTTGAAAAATGATCCTATGACTTTAATGTTTTTCTTGTACTTAAGAGAATTATGAGTTTTGGGATTTGGAATGACCAGGAATGAACAAGTGAAGAAATAATTTGGTGTAATTGTTCTCTGAGGATCTTACCATTATTAACTCAGTGTATCAGTTTTGCTTCCATTAGTGACTCAAAAGTTGTACTGTTAGACAGCTGTGTCAGTAGATGTATTAGTCCTCGCTAGTGTACTTGAATAGACGGAAACTGAACTTACGTGGGATTTTTGTATTTCCCTCTAGGTTGATTATAAGTTACCATGTGTCCACGAGTTTGATATGGAGATGTACCATGTGTTCGAGTTAAATATCAAACGAGAATGAAGTTCGAGTTTGATATTTCACTCGGACACATGATATATCTCCATATCAAACTTGTGGACACATGGTAATGTATTTATCTCGACGAGGACCCTTATTGTATGCTCTAAATATGGCTTGAAAGATTGGATGAGTCAAAATGGCGGCTGATCTTGTCAATGTTATTCTTTTATTTATGAATTTACAAATATGATTTTTATATCACCGTTTAGAACACGAAAAGTATAATCTAGTACCGTGCAGCGGTACTAGACAGAAATTACAGACTAACGAACTTGAATAAATATAACGAATATTGCGGGGCTTTTTAAGTTTTGATTGTTTGGTCACGTGACCTCATATATACGTTCCACCTTGGAAACGTTCGATTTGAAGCGGCGCTAAAATCGCCGTAAATTCCTGACTGTCATGGTGGACCGTCGTGAAAGATGCAATTGAGTTTGAATGTGTCAGACGCATAGAACATGCAGGCATCACAAAATAATGCTTAGGTTGGTTTGAATGTTCGATATGAATGAAAAGTCGGCGATGTCCTTGACTACTATGTGTATAGAGATTGGTTTTCTAGTTCATGATTCCAATCTTCAGCTCACTTATGGACAACCTCGCTATGGGCAAGTGAACCGGTAGGCCAATGGAAAGTCTTGTAACTTGTCAAGGTATTTTCGCACGAACATTTTCTTTTTACAAGAACTTACTTGTTCCATTAAAGAAATGCGAATGACTTCAATTAGTGGAAAGTACACTGAGCTAATAATAGGTTTCAACAAACCAGCGTAGCATAGCCTTTGTTTACCTAACAGTGGGACAAGGGAGATAACTCTTGGCAGCACGTCGTCTCTGTTACTAGGGTTGCACGTGACCCAGTTTAACATAGAAAAATATACCTACGGCCAATGAGTAGCCGACATTGCTGTCCTAGTCGAGATAAAAAACATTATACTGGCCCCGAACCTGACTGTCAGTAAGTAGGGAAGTAGCATTCATATAGCCATCTGTCTAATTTCTATTTTGGAAGCCTTAGAAAGTTTCATAACTTTAATAACACATTTGATGCATGGAACTGATGCTTTCTCATTTAATCTAGGTGTTGCATCATCTCGTTTAGAAAGTTGAAAACTTTGTAATAACACATTTGTGACATGAAAACTAAAGCTTTCTTAT
This sequence comes from Phorcus lineatus, assembly GCA_921293015.1. Classification (NCBI taxonomy): domain Eukaryota; kingdom Metazoa; phylum Mollusca; class Gastropoda; order Trochida; family Trochidae; genus Phorcus; species Phorcus lineatus. The sequence continues at coordinate 17,912,994 of OV121084.1, forward strand.
TTTTTGCTTCATAATCAAAGGATCAAAATTTGTAGATTTTGTGCAGACCCCTCCTAAAACATAGATATGGCAGCCATAAACTTTTAAAACTTTGAATAAAAGTATGGAGGAGAGTGGTAGCTGATTAAGGGGATGATTTTTAGTGGTTTCTGGTGATGTCATGGAATTTGAAAATTACACTTCTAATAACACAATTAAATTTGATTACAATCAATCAGGCTTCTACTAATATTTTAGACCGAGAAACACTTGTTTTAGGACAGAGGTTGTATAGGAATTTATGACGAAGGTATAATGTGATAAAGACTAAACAATCTGGTGGTAACTAACTCGATATGTTAGTATGAATGTTTTCCAAGTCGAGGCATTGGGAAAGACACCTTTGACAATGGGCCATTTTTAGAGATTTTAGTCATTTTCAGAATTTTGAATGAGTCATTCAAAGTTCAAATTTAAATTGGCCATTTTTTCATCCAATGTGCAAAAAGGCCAACGGCCCCTGCCTTTCTCAATCCCTGCAAGTCAATTAAAATGATTGCCATATGATTATGATAAACATAAGCTGTGTCATAAATCTCCTTGTGCACATTTGATTTACTGACTGGTTTGATGAAACTCACTAACCATCTATCTAATGTTCTAGGTTCCCCGTTCCGAATCAGCTTACATGAATTTGGTAGAAAGGAGAACGGAAGCATAGTGGACGATCAGCCATCTTGCGTTCTGTTAGACCAGATCCCTCACAACAATGGTGCCATCGTTACCCGTCACTGCAAGGTAGGATACATTTCAAACATAATCTTACTACTTTAGCTGCTGATTCAGTCTTTTGTTAACTTTTCTTATTTTCAGCTTCTCCATTAGAACTGAGCAGCACCCTTAAATCTGAAATTATATTGGGTGGTATCTTTCATCCAGGGGATAAAAGCTTGCAGATTCATGCAATCTCATTAAAATGAAATGTAAAATCCTATACTACGTTACGCAAGTTGTCAGGTTTGCCTTTGACATAATTTAAATCAGCCAGTCAGCGAGTGAGCCCCATATTCTAGGGTTGCAGGATACTTCTACTTCACTTGTATGTCAAAGCTCTTCAGCACTCAGAACATGAATATTTCCAACTGTTTTCCAAATGTCAAACTGCCTATATATCCGAATGAAGGTATTATACTTTGCTTTCAATTTAGCCTGACCAGGTTTGTTGATTAAAAAAAAGGTCAAATGGCAAGCATAACTGCACACCTGAATGTAATGCTTTAGTAGATTGGATCAATCCAAATTTGCTATTTCCGGGAAACAAATATGTCGTTTAAACATTTCATCTTTTAATTTGTAATAATCATTGAATAAACTTAAAATTCTGGAAACAACGTAACCATAAACATGTTTATATAAGAAAAACACCAAAACAGACACAATTGCAAATGTAAGAGGTTTTTTGTTTATCAACCAGCAGTCATATTCAAAGTATATATGCCTATGAGATTGACCCATATTCCGTCAAAGACTGAGAAACTGTTAAAAAGTGAAAAGCCCCTTTCAAGATACCAGGAGATGCCACTGTCTTAATTTTGCATACTTTGTTGGAAGGCGGGTAGACAGCACTAGTGTTAATACTATCCAGGTAAACCAAACCTCTGCAGGTTTTTGAATTTTTACCTGTACCTTTCAAACTGTTGAATAAGCCAGATAACAACCCAATAATGAAATCTTCCTCTTAGAAATTCTTATAGTTAAATCTAAGCAGCTGTTTCTTCTCCTTGTTATGAGTTGATGACATCATCTTTTCTGTATTTTCAAACAAGGAAAGTAAGAAGCTATTTACAATGATGATGTCATTCACATTCATACAAAATAAATTCAATTGCAAACTTGAAATTGAAATTCAAGTTTATGATATGACCTTTAGAATATCTTTCTGCAAACATTATCATGTTTCAGTTTATTATGTTATGAAATCATAAAGGTCAATAGATGAGGAATTTAAAAAGATTAGATGAATTTTGACACTAGTTAATCTCACGCAATTACTGCTCTTAGAGATAACAGTAACTTTCATTCCTTTAATACTGTATGACAGTAACTTTCCGTATTTTTGACATTTCCTTTATAGCAGTATATACCTTACTTTCTGTTTGTTTTAGTATTCCTTCATTACAGTATTTTAGTAACTTTCCGCATGTTTTGGTATTCCTTTCTGAAGTATTTTCAGTAACTTAATTTCCGTATGTCTTGGTATTCCTTTCTTAAATTTTTTCTGTAACTTTCTGTATGTTTTAGTATTCCTTTATTACAGTATGACAGTTACTCTCCCTATAATCAAGTATTCCTTTCTTACAGTATGACAATAACTTTCCGTATATTTTAGATTTCATAATAGCAGTATACAACTTACTTTCTGTTTGTTTAGTATTCCTTGATTGCAGTATACCAGTAACTTTCCATATGTTTAGATATTCCCTAATAGCAGCTAGTATATCAGTAACTTTCCATATGAATAGATTTTCATTTATTTCAGTCTAAAGTAACTATAGGTATGTTCAAATATTCCTTAATTGCAGCAAAACAGTAATTTTCAATATGTTTAGGTATTAATCAATTGCAATATAACATTAACTTTTCATATTTTTAGCTTTTCATTTATTGCGGTAGTGATGACACTTGAGATCATTCTGAAAAATACGTAGCTTTTCAAATTTATATTGGTCGTGTCACAAGAATAACCTAGCTCATTATTAGGATCCCTACAGGGCTTCTATCAAGTCATTTGATGTTGAATTTTTTTCCTAAAGTAACCTTTATATTAGAAGAGCCCTAGGCATTCTAGACGTAGCAAACGTTTTATGTGAAAACTTTAACAAACTTTGAATGATTCTAATTGTGTGTTGGCAAACACTTGACCTGGTAGGAAATAGGTCCGAAATGTATATGATTTTGTAGAGAGGTTTTAAAAAAACATAATGGTTAAATATTCCTAGAACGAAAAGGAAACAATGGCAGAATCTGCTGCCAAACCATTCCCTGTGACTGTTTTGCAGGAATCAGATCGCATTGATAAAGATTTACATTTAGAAACGGATGTTTGGGTTTGGCTTGTGACATCCTCATAGATAGAATTTTACATGTCTACAGTCAACTTTTTAAAGGGGCAGTACCTACAGCAAACTTTTTAAAGGGGCAGTAGCCCATTTTTTTGGATGATAAAAGAAGCTCATGAAAGTGTAATTAAATGTTTCCAATTGCAAAACAATGATATTTTACTCGAAAGAAGCTGTTTGAAATGATTGGTTAAGCTATTCAAATTCATTTCCTTACCTCAAATGATTAAATGATGTTCTCAAAGAGATTGCCGGCAGTGGTTTTTGCTTGAAAAATATTTCCTCTTGGACTAAGGATGATCAGGTTGAGTGATGAGATGTTTTGACCCTCTGAAGTAATACATTTGGCATAAACCATAAACTCATGTTTATTTGAGAAAATTTGAAGAAATAATTTTTTTCAAAAACATGCTTCTGCCCCTTTAAGATAACCTCAAAATAATGTCAAATAATGTGAGTTAAGGTTTACCTTATTAAAGGTTTTTTAGGAAAAGGAACATTATACAATTAAAAAAGAGTAGAAAATTTGAAAAAATAAATCTTTCCAAAAAACATGCTAGTGCCCCTTTAAAAGTAATCATTTTGGTAACTTACTGCCTTTGAGATTTGTAAGGGTAGATCACCCTAATTGCTCAAGTTAAAGTTAAACAATTGACAATGTCCGACAAAGGGTATCATATAAAAGGAAACAGACTCTTAAGACACACAAAAGAATTATCTGCTCTGGCCAAGCTGTCTGAGATAAGGCCAGTTGGCATCAGATGACTTGTCTGTGTGTTCCAAGATTATTGGTCAGCATTAGCTGGACTTTGTACTGGACAGGACAAATCCTCCAGGCTCAATCACCTGTCACATAGAGTTCAGTCTTGAGAATTCAGTTTAGTTTTGTGATTAACATTGTGTCTGGCCTCATGTTCATAAATCAGTTCAGTCAATTAACATTAATGTCGCTGTCTGGAATCGTGTTCTTGTTGAGTCTAGTGATTAAGTTTGGTTTTTAAACCTCATAGTTGCAGGGGGAACACAATGGAGATTAAAAACAAATACCGATGTTTGACCATCATCCATTTTTCATTTGTCCAAAACTATGCACAAAATATACATAAATTGCCTTAAAAAACAAACATCGCTTTTTCAACTGGCAAAATTGTTATCAGCCAAAAACAGGATATCTCCATTTGTCTTGACTGGTTGCACTTGTGATGTTGTTTACATTTGTATAGTGAAACAGACATGTATTTATTTACGTGTAATTACCATAGAGACAAAGTAAAAAGAACATGACAATAACACATGTACTTAATAGGCACAAGGTCAACAAGTTTGCAAACTTTGGTTGATTACATTAAACTGTTAATAGTTTAATCATGGATTATACCAAGAGATTGTATGGGAGTAATGTAGCATGGTATTGCAGGGCTCCAGATAAGATGAGTATCTGCGTAAAATAGGCACGGGTAATTCATATATATACACATTAAAAATGAAATTAATGAGTGACTGATACGCACAACTTTTGCAGAATACGAGTCAGATATTTGTTTACATGAGTGATTGTGACATGATAAATTAAGGTTTCATTGCTACATGTCTGGTCTTTACATCTCGAATAGTAGCCAACTTGATGCCAACCAATATAAAAGGAAAGAGTGCCGAGTTTATATTTCGTCAAAGACAAATCACTCGTTTATTTACAGCTTAAACGTGTGGAAAATATAATCAATGACTAACATTGAAAAAGAGGCTTACTTGGAATTAGGATCTGAAAACGATAAACCTTGAAATACTCATAGTTGTTTTCATGTTGTATTTTTACTCCTCAATTTTTATTTTGAGGAGTGAAATACCCCTAGGTTCAAATAATTATCTGGACCCTGGCAATGTCTAGCAACTTGATATTAATAACTTGACTTAATATTTGGATCACAGATATATATTTTAGTAAAAAGACTAACTCAAAATATCGCTGAAGGGTTTTTATCTCATATCAAAGAGTTTTTGTTTTATGTTCTGCACACCAAAAAGATGAGAAAACTCGTCATCATTCTTTAGATGGTTGCCCGATACGCAACATAAGAAGTTTCTACTAGGTTCAGTACATTTTTTTCATCTTTTTTATTATCCCAACCAGGTTGTGAGTGTTACTGAATCAGTTTTTTTAAATAAATTAACACACAAAAAATACAGATTTGAATTTTCTTCAATGGAATCTGTGTGACTGTCATCACATTTCTCGAGAAACATTTACTGCAATCCTTTCATATCTTAAAAAGCTTTTCTAAGGGCAGATGCAAAGCCAAGTCAATTTGGGTGACCTTTACATTATTTTCAATGTCACATGCAAGCTTGTCAGTGTGTTATTCACTGGTTCTTCTCATATCTTACATAAGGCTTTTCCTACAATGGGCTTATTCTATTTTGGTGACCTTGACAATATTTTCAGGGTCATAGCGAAACTTTGATTTTTTCAGCACCGCAACCTGCATTTTATGTCAGTGCTGATCTATGAATTATTCTCCACATTCATGACATATTTTGCGTTCACCATCTTGTTGGGAAGATACATGTTCTGAATTGTAACAAGATTGACATAAGGAAACCTGAATGTGAAGCTTGTCTGACTATAGACATTAATTTGAAGTTCACGATAAATTTGAAAATATATATGGGTTTAGACCACTACTATGTAAAACTTCTAAAAACCTTAATTTAATTATTGATGATTCTGTTGACATGTCAGTTGCTCCTCAATACTGAATTTATGATTTGTGGAAGGAGATCATGTCATCTTAGGGACAACTGCTTGTTTCATCTTCATTGGATCTGACCATTGAAGGACAGATTGTGTGATGTTTTGTATGTATTGGAGTCAGGCAAAATACGCAGTAGATATCACTTTATTCAAGTTTGTCAAGTGATAGGGTTTTTTATTTCTGTAAATACCCTAAGAAAAGGGTATCTTGAAATGAATGGCATCAAAACGCATCATTCGTGAATATCGTGATTCTTATTGTTAATGGTCACTATGGTCATAGCTTTAAAAAGTTGTTTTGCAAGTTTCAGCCCACATATCATGTTTCATATCTTCACAATGCTTCCATAAGCATGCTTCCTGCAATAAAGAAATAAGCAAATGTTTTTGATAAAGTATGAATCAAAAGAATTAGTTTTAAAGACAAATGTTTCATGATTAATAAAACTACGCAAAATCCATTTCCCTACCGCAAATGATTAAAAGATGTTCACACAAAAATGGCGGCCAGTGTATTGTGCTTGATGCTTCATTATTTCCTCCATGATTACCGATGCTGGGTTTGAGTAATAAGTAATGTTTAAAGGGGGACAATTTAAAGAAACACATTTTTCATAAACATGTCACTATGCTTTTAAAACGTACACCGTATAGAAGCAATACAAGCAAGGTAAATCTCCACTTCACCTAAGTCTCATAACCACAAGCGGTAGACAGAAGCAACTCACAGAACTCAGAGACCTTGTTAATTGTATGTTCCAGCAAATTGGCAAGACAGGCAATGGCTTGTTTCTTTGAGAAGGCATCTCAAGAGGTTTGAAAGTCACTGGAATCAAATTTATAGGGTTGAAACGTCTTCAATTCTTCCTGATAATGTGTATTGATCTGATGGTCTTATCGGTCTGTAGGTGTTATGATAGCTTAGTGACTAAAAGGTTAAGAGTACGGGTCGTGAACTCTGGTGAGTATTTGCTATTCATTTTGGTACAGAAGAGTGAGTGCTAGTAACAGATTCAGTTGATGCTTGAAAATTTTACTAAACTCATACTAAGGCATTCTGCCGGCCATGATCAAAAAGGCTATGTTTGTAATCAAGGGTCCTATGGTTAGATTGTTGAAGTCAACAATAGCAGGTTTCATCATATTCAAGTCACAATTTGTTTTGATACTTACAATGTAAGTGAAATATAACTACAATAAATGAAACTATTGCAATCAGCCAATCATTGCTGTTTATTCAATCTGAAAGCTTATTTCAGATTGTTATTATATAGGGCAAACTGACCGAGGCTTGGACACCACCTGAGGTCGCCTGAACTTCGGACACTTTTGACATGGAGCTGAGTACTAAGTGCAATGTCAGCAATATAATTATTTGTTTTAAAGTATTCTGTTTTGAATATGAAATAGGAGCCAAAACAATTTTCTGTCATAAATCTAATGTGATGTGTTTTGCACATCTTTCATTTTCCTTTGAAGATACAAAATTTGTCATTAGATTTTTAAAAGGCTTTCATTCAAGCTAATCAAATTTGAAACATGATATCAGGGTTTTTCAACCCATATGTAAATGACATATTAGTATGATTTATGATATATAGTTGCAATTATTTTCTGTAATAAAACTTTGGCAATCTGTTATTTCCATCATAAACTAAACTTCTAAAACGTAACAGACCTAATTGACATAATTCAAGTTGACTGCTATCGCATGTACGGTAATTATACAAATCATTAGAATATATACTTTCTCCTAGTCTCTGTGAGAAAAGAACATTTTTGTCAAATCTTTTTGAGTAATGGTCTATATTTTGTAAGACCTGTAACCTATTGTAAAAGCATGAAAAGTTGGAGGTAGTCTATTCAAAATATGGCAGTAATATCACAAAACATTGGCCATCATGATGTATTGCATCACAAAAGTATCCAGCTATATCCACCAGAAATTACAAAGGTACCTATGGTTTGTCTTTTAGGTAAATCTTCAGTTTGATTTGCATGATGCAGTGTTGAAGGATTTGAGCAATGTAAGCTAGTCTAAAGAATGTGATTTGATTTTTGTTATAGCTCTGACAGTGGCAGCAGGAGAGTAAGAAAATCTCTGGTTGCAATTGTCACGATGCACATGTGTCTCCATGTGGGTTGCACTTCTCATAAACGTTACGATGACATCTTTTGAATTTGTGTTGTCATCATGTTGCTTTTGAAGTTTTACATTGTGATGCATACACAAAGAGTAACTGTGACGTAGATAAAAGAAGGCAAAGCAAACCATTGTCTCTGTTCTGGGATGTCATTGCTGCAAATATGATAAACATGCTCTGATTAAGACCACCTAGTTGCCGAAACATGCAAGCTGAAGAATAAATGTATGCAACAAAGAACTGTCTGGTTACTATTCTTCATCCTCCAGTTCCCAGGATGGACACAGGATTAGTTTGGATAGTTTCAAATGTTTCCCTGGAAAGATGGAATTGAATTTAAGATGAATTGAGTTTGAAGCCATTGGGAGGTCAATGAATTCCCTTGTCACGTTTCTGAAGCATGGCATATTCATCATTTTCTCATTACAACATCTTGTTGCTATTGGATGTTCTGCCTGCAGACCAAAGAGTTTCCAAGGTTGCTTGTTTCAAAACATTTATAATTGTTAATGATTCTTCATAAGTGCGTAAGTTGAACACAAGATAGTTGGAAAGATGTGTGACAAAAAGCTACAGAATTATCGTAAAAACATTAGTTGTCATTTGGTCTTTCAAAGTGTGCTAACAGTGCATTTTCTCATTTGGACATAACAATCCATAATACTTCATAACTGTTTAATAAACGATTACTTTCAAGGAATGTTATTCATGAATCTGTATAATTTACATAGTGTTTACACTGTACAATGTAGCCACTTTCTTTGGTATAAAACTCACAGATATCATATAAACTGGACTATTAAAACAGTTTGAAGTCATATGAATCTAATTGACATCATTCAGCAAAATATCTAACACTAAATATATGTTTCTGACAATTCTTACACCCAAATATTTGTTTTGTCCATACAAAATAAAATGCCTCTTGAAATGCCATACATATATCAAGAATTTACTGTCAAAATACAAACTAAATAATTTTGTAACTGTTATTGTTCGCTTCAAACACATTCACTTGCTGGGTCACAAGAAGGATAAATCTCTCAGCGTTAGGTTTCAGTGCTCAAGGGAAAGCTGTTAATAAAGTGGAGTCTAGTTTTAGTCAAATCTCTGTATTATTGTCCTGCAATCCAAACCATCTCCTCCCAAGGGACGTGTTCAGGCAAGTTGGAGACAATCTTTATGCTTTGAGTACTGTGGTTGGTTCAATACATACCTGGCATGTTGTCATTGCAAGATCAAAACAAGTTGGAATAGGAAGACAGTGTAGGAAACTTAAGAGAAAACTCAATCAGACACCAGGGCTGGTAACTTTGAAAACTAACCAGCCCTCCTTAAAAATTGCCAGTCCTTATTTAGTGATCATTTTAGCTCATCAATAATATATAATGAGGTATATTTGCTTTCACATATATTTTATTTTAGATTATTTCTTGAAATTTTCTGTTACAGTTTTTCCTACTCACTAATTGTCCATAAACAGACCGGCATATCTGACAATAGACTATGTTATTGTTGTCATTAGTTACTAGCCACTCCAAAAATTCCCTTTTTCCATCTTAAAACTATTGTACGCTTTCTTTTAGTTTTTTATACTCATTTTCTTTATTCTTCTATAGACTTACCTTTATCTTTTTCTTCTGGAAAACCAAGAAATAAATGTAAAATTATACATCTAAATTTTCACATTTGAATTATTTACAAACTTTTAGCATCTGAGCGCTGCCATTTCACACTGCCATAGACAGTTGCAAGCCTTGCTTTTGATTGGCTGATTTAATTTTGTACATTCGTCTTTTATTATTGCAATCAAATTGACACGGACTCAACAAAATTGAATCAACTTGAAAAATATTGCGACTGATAATCATTTTAGAGTTTTTTGCTTCCAAATTATTTATTCTAAATGGGAATGCAGAAATTCAGTTCGACCCAGATTCGATTTCATGATAATATGAACTCGACCATCAGGCAGGTAAGATTTATTTTTTCAAATTTATTGATCCAATTCCCAAAAAGTAAGGCCATGGCAATGGTGCAGCTTTAGAAAGGTTAACCCTCATAAGGGCTGTCTACACTGTTTACTATTTCCAAAGTAGTATAATTCACCAAGGAAAATACAGAATGAGACCCTAGTGTAACCATTGCATATTGGTGGTCAACCCTGCCTCCCTTTGAGAATTCTGAAGGGCATTGCCTGATATTGGTTAATTCAAGTGGTGAAATATCTTGATAGATCATAGAACTAATATTGCATAATAAGACTTCTATAGAATATTTTTTTCACTTTTGATTTGTGCATTATCCTGTGACCATTAGACTGAAGGAGAGTTTAGCTGGTTGGTGGTTTTAAGAATGTGTACAGTTGTTTTCAATCATTTAGCACCTACAGCATTTTTTAAGGAATCAATATCACGACTATTATGAAAGATTACATATGTAACTAAAAATATCACTCCAAAAAAGTCATTCTTACTCTTAAAAAGACTAAAACCATTTGAATGATGAAATCTTGTTAAAAATATGTTGATCAGCAGATTAAGATCGCACCTAGGTATTTATTCATTGCATATTAGAAATCTTTTATTTCTTACTCAAGTCTTCTAATTTAGATTGTAACTTGTGCAAAGCCTGATAAGCTACATAGCCAATGACTCTATTTTTCTTTTCCCTTGGTGTCCTATTTTAGTTTATTCTTCACTATGGACTGTTTTTCAGTGATTTTTCTGAAAATTTTCATTGTTAACCCTTCGTGGCATACAGGTTTTCGTGCAATTAATCTCTCTGATAAAGTCTCAATGACTTTTATATTTGGACAACTTCATCCAATGACTAAAAAAGGATTATTTAGTGTGTTAAAGATTTGAACTCTATGAACTCTATGAAACTCTAAGTTTTCTTAACCACCTCTCTACTCTAAAAATTTCAACCTTGTGTTTTATTTTTGCCATGTTGTCTCTTTTGAAACTTCAAATTTTGAAAATATTTTATATCTTTTCAAACGGACATGACATATCTTTGATACAAACAATCTTTAGAAAAGATCTCTTGACATACAAAGTTAAACTTAATGGAAAGTTTCATTATAAAAAATCTCCTTTATCGTTTCCAGCTTTTAAAAATAATTTGTTTGACATTGATACGTTTACCTACTTGAGAATAACCCTCTGCAGTTCAGCCTTGAGAGATATTTTTTAGCACAAATCCTCTTACGTATGCTAAAGTACAACCTTGCAAAATATCAAAATGCACTAAAAAGAGAATTCTGCTCATAATGAAGGGAATTCTATGACTTTAAGGAAATGTCATATGCCATGTCTGATCAAGGTTGGAATTTAGGTCTCCGCAAGTTTGATAAGGGCAATATGAGAGCTGTGAGCTGGATTAAATGATTAAAGTGGAAGCTTTGAATCAGATGTATTATCTTTGAAATGTAATTTGATTTAAACCAAACCTACCCACCAGAAAAATTTTTTTCGGATATATATCAGAAATAGCAGAAATTGTCTCTGAAGGTAGAAACTTCCTTATTGCTTGCATGCACTTCCTAATGGTTCCCTGCTATAAAATAGCTGTTACTTCATAGAGCTTAGAGACCTCAAACCAACTTATAAATGACCTTTTGTTGACATTACAACCAGAACATTGTTGTGAAAGTGGAGCAGAAGGGGAGATCCTGTTGTTCATTTATACTGTTGACATTAAAGAAAGCAGTTCAGTTGACTATGCATTTTGAAACTTAGTTGTCATGGACACCTGGCCAAGGATAGTTTCAATCATTATGTTCTATGGGTCCACAACTGCATTTAATTACTAGCCCATTGAAGATACCGCTATTGAATAAATTTACAACGTTATTAGGCATTTTGTCATTAAATAATGTGCTGACTGACATCAGATGATGCATTATTGTTAAGCATGACATCAGATGATTCATTATTGTTAAGCATGACGTCAGATGATGCATTAATTATGTTAAGCATGACGTCAGATGATGCATTATGTTAAGCATGACGTCAGATGATGCATTATGTTAAGCATAACGTCAGATGATGCATTATGTTAAGCATGACGTCAGATGATGCATTATGTTAAGCATAACATCAGATGATGCATTATGTTAAGCATGACGTCAGATGATGCATTATGTTAAGCATGACGTCAGATGAGGCATTATGTTAAGCATGATGTCAGATGATGCATTATGTTAAGCATGATGTCAGATGAGGCATTATGTTAAGCGTGATGTCAGATGAGGCATTATGTTAAGCATGATGTCAGATGATGCATTATGTTAAGCATGACGTCAGATGATGCATTATGTTAAGCATGACGTCAGATGAGGCATTATGTTAAGCATGATGTCAGATGATGCATTATGTTAAGCATGATGTCAGATGATGCATTATGTTAAGCATGATGTCAGATGAGGCATTATGTTAAGCATGATGTCAGATGATGCATTATGTTAAGCATGATGTCAGATGAGGCATTATGTTAAGCGTGATGTCAGATGATGCATTATGTTAAGCGTGACATCCCAATGTTTACGGCGCAGCAGCAATGATAATGTCAGTGATTTTCATGGTTTTTTAAAAAATTAATTACACTTCTAAACTCTGTCCGTATTAATTACATATGAATTACACTCGTGAATGTATAGTATTGAATGTATAATATCTAACTAGCTTTCGCTCATTAAATACCGAACGACTCACACATTTCATAAAAAGTCTTTAATATTGTCTATATTTCAATGAGGTCAGTGTTTTGGTGTAAATGATGTAGTGCTCTTTTATCAAGATTAGGCTACAGAAAAAAAAGAACATATTTCTTGGCATATATGTCCATAGCAGCTTTATATTGTCATTTTGAAACATGATTTTGGAATTATCCGCGTCATTTCTGTTCAACCCAATGATCCAGTCTGGCAAAAATGACTATCTTTAAAAACAATGGGTCTACTATTATCTACTATTAAACGATGCTGGCAGCTCTTCTGCATGTTATTTTGGATGATGAAAATAAAATGTGTTGCTCATCGTTTGTAAGATAAAACTCAATTTTATGATATAGCTAAATTGTAAGATGCAGCTTCATTGTAAGAGACAGCTACATTGTAATTTAAATGATGTTTGCTTGATTATGTTTTCATTGGAATTTATCTGTTTAGATCCGAATAGGAAAACTTAAATCATGTGTTACAGAAAATGTTTTCCTCTTCAGCAAAATGGCTATCCAATAGGGCACTGTGATGGCAGCAAGTATTCCCTGAATGTGAAGATACCGGACATCAAGTGTGACCGCTGCTACCTCAAACTCGCCTTCATCATCACAGATGGGCAAGGTAGGATAAATCTTGAAATAATAGTCTAAACCAGGGGTAGATCCAGGACTTTTAAAAGGGGGGAGGGTGTTCATCTATTAGAAAGGGACATTCATGATGGTTGTTCATCTTTTTTACATGCATTTAAAAAAAAAATACAGTTCAATACACCCTGCTGACTCAGCAATTGTAAATATTGAAACACAAAAATTATTTACAAATGAAAATGTTCCTCATGTATATGATCTTAGTCTCCTAGTCTTAACATTCATATCCAGGAATCCCACTTTTATAAGATTAATCATTACCTCATCTGTTGACACTGGTTTCATTATTCCAATGGTTACAAAACAGCATCCATTTCTGATATCAAAATTACTTAAAATGTGAAGAAGAAGTCACTACTCAAAATGTTTAATCATAAAAAGGAGTGTAATAATTCTTATTCCATTAGGCCAGCATGTTTAATTTCACAAAATGAAATAATGTTTTTTAAATCAATATTTGAATTAAGGTTAAAAATCCTCTTTAGTAATGTGTGATTAATCTGTTGCTCTTAAGGAGAGCTGTGACCAAGGTATTTTGTCAGTATTTTGTGATGTTTTATACATTATCACGACCTCATCAACGTGTATGTCATTCATGAGCTTCCTCTGGTCTATCTCAAGTAATATGTTCATATGATGGGGGAAAAGAGTGATATTGATAATATCTGCATTACCATAAATAATTACTTTATTATCCTTGACAGCGTAGACATCACGTCTCTTATGTCATACACAAGAATAATTCACTAGTCTGAGATACGAACAATGTTTTTAGGTCAGATCATACTGACAATATTGAACCATATGTACAATGATTTAGACGAAGATTCAATCTTTTTGCAACAAGATTTGAGAATGATATGATAAATTTTTATGATACAAAGAAGGCAAGCATGAGAACTTTTAAGTAATTTTTTTCATCTACCTAGTCAAGAACTTTTCCCTCCTCAACTTCCTGGCAAGGATACAGCCCAGCAATGTGATGATGGAGTGACAGCTGAAGTTTGATGCCATATGGTTTCATTGCAGCATGTTACAGGGTTGCTTTGCTAATTCACCCCTGAAAAAAACCAGACACAAAACATTCACAAAGAGCCTGATTTCAGAGCCATATAAGTGAAAAGGTTTACCTTTCAGATCACCAACGCTACATATGAAGTCACCCATTCATTGGCAGCATCTTTACATTGTTGCTGAACTTTGTCTGATGAAAGATGATTCTTTAGATACGTTACTGTATGATGCAAATGTACAAAGTGCATAACAAGTGAACTCTTGTCGTTTTTGTGATCATGATGTGCCACTTGTGTCTCTGGCCTGTGTAAAATATAGTTATTTATGATCAATCAATGACTATATGTGCGATAAGTTTCAAACAATGACAATTACACTATTTGACAAAGATGTATTTTGAAAGTACTTTGATATCTAAGAAATATTGAATAAGCAAGCTTCTTTTACCAGTCTTAAACTTCAAGAAACCGAAAAATAATGTTCAAAGTAAATGCAGGGTTGCATTATGTGACCAAAATGGCGGCTCCTGCAAAAGGGAACCGAAGTTTGCCGGATTATTTCAAATCTGGAACCATCGGCTCATCTCAATCTGACAACAATACTTAAGAAGTTACTACCGAATCTAGTGACGATGCTACAATGGATGCTAATATCAAATGCGAAGACAAGTCGCGAAAATGAAAGTATGTGTTTAAAGAAGATTGGAAAATAACGCGCCTGTGGCTCAATGTCAATGAGAAAGGGGAAATGATTTTCCTTTGGTGCCAACAAACTGGAAAATCAAATACATTTACGAGTGGATATGTTAATTTTCACAGGTCAACACTTGATCGACATGTGGAAGTTACTGGACATAAGGAATCTATAGTGGACATGAAACAAGGACAACACATGAAAACTGTATCATTGAATGCTTTTCAGAAGTGATCAGAAGCATGATTATTCTCTGATATCTTTGTCAATTCTATTGCCCATTGAAAACATTCATGCCCCCCTTTTGTTCATGAGAGTGGGGGTCATCCACCACATTTTTTATTTTCTAGATGCAACCCTGTAAATGTGAGTAAGACTTAGGATTCCTTTTTCAGAGCTATCGTTCGTCACACAAAAAGGACACTTTGGTACATACATCAATGCAGAGGTCTGAAGATGTAAATTTAATGCTCAAAATGACCTGACATTGGCACCTCAGGTTTGGACAATGCCCCATCAGGCCAATTTTACTCTCCTGCCGGATTAATTCCATGATAGGTGGCTATTTGTTCCATTTCTATCCGACATCAGCAATTGTCTGTGCTTGTTTAACTGTGATCACTGTCTTTATGTCCAAGTCATTTGCATTCTCATAGATTCATTTCCTCTCGCAAACTGATCCTGGTAATGGAAATTGTGCGCCGCTTATTTGTCTTCTATAAATGGAATTCTTGGATTTATGATTGAACTTTTTCCTATTGTTCTTCACTTTTTTTGCGTACAAATCACAGGTTTTAGTAATAAAATCATTCATTAAAGTTAAAATTCTGAGATAGGCAGGTAAGAAATAAAGAAACAGGTAGCAGATTGTTCTTGAAATATAGAAATAAGATTACAATGAATATAATTTTAAGTTCTTGTTTGTTTGTGGAAGGCAATCTTTATTTTTATTTGATTTTTGATACTGAAAACCTATTGATAAGAAAAGGAAAATTCATTGTTTCTCTACAAGCAAGGTTTTTTACATCATTTGTTTGAGAAATGTGACATCACTGAGATTTTTACTACAACGTCAACCGAATTTGTAACCAACTTGCAAGAAATTTTCCTAAAAATAAATAGTAAAATATATCAAATCAAAAGGAATTTGAAATACAGGACAAATGCTGTTTCTCAAACAAAATGGTTAGGATGCATTAATGAGAAGACCTACAATTAGTTATCAAGAAGTAGTATCTAGTGGAAAAGGAACAGATTCCATTCTTTTCTGCCATTGGTTGGCTTCAGATCCATTTGGTCATTTATTTTTGTTGTCAACAAAGTACCATTAGTACATCAAGGACGTTCTAATCTATTTGCACTGACTTCACTTTGTTTAATCTGACAATTTTGAAACACTCCTTTCCAGATAATGATTTTGTAGCAAGTTAAGGTTAAATGATCTGTTTGTAAACTCATGATAAAATCATCAGTTATGTTTGATAAATGACATCACAGTGCTGACTAAAGCTGATGACATCATTTGTAATTTGGTATTGTTTATTTTCCCAAGTTGATTCAGTAACCTTTGATATAGGTAGTTCATATGCCAAAAGTGCTGAAGTTTTATTGACACACACATTTCAGTTATCAATATTTTGTGTTCAATTTGAAGTTTTTCAAAATCAGTACAAATCATACAAATATCACTGTTTTTGTTAAATACTGTAAAATCATAATATTTCGCGGGGGTTTAATTTTCGCGCTTTTCGCGCAAAGTCATAATGCGCGAATACTAAAACATCGCGAAATATTATGGTTATGAACGTGAAGAAAACCAATAACAGACAAATAAGTTGGTTGACACATTTTATTACTCACAGTAATGTTTGGCTTGTTCATTAATGACGAGTCACTAGATTAGAGCTCTCACAAGCAAGTACGCCGATATGCACGTTGTTTGTTGTGCAAACACAATCATCACAATAATCCGGCCTGGCGGAATCCACTCTTGATCGCCAATATGCGTGTCCTGATGTTTTGATTTCAGTACGCTTGAGCTTCGATTCGGTGCGTATTGCGGTACAGGACCCTCGGTTCAAATATATTTTCGGTTTCGTATGATATTTCTTTGAACGAGATCTCGAGGATTCACATCATTCAAACACTATTGTTGGGAGTTAAAGATCAAACTAAATCGTTCCGAATGTTTACTTCCGGGAAAACTTGGCGACAGGTATCGTTACCACTTCAAAACTTGAAGACGTTTAATGACAATGAATAAAATTTTGATCGTTGATTTTTTGAATAAATATTATTGTTTTCATTGTTAATTAATACTAGTTTCAGTGTAATCTTTGCCGCACGGTGCATGTAGTTTTGCTCACTAAAGTTTTTCTATTGCTTAGTCGATATGCGCGAAAATTAAACCCCGCGAATCAGTCATTTCTTATGTTTGCGCGAAAATAACACCCCTCGAAAATAAATGATTTTACAGTAAACATGAGTTCCAGGTTTAAAGGAGATTTTATGGAATGGTTGTAATATAGATACACGAGCCGTTAGTCATTTTGAAATGTTGCACACTTCTTTCAATTTCATTATGAACGTAATTCTGAAGAGACTTGACACAAACTTTTTTTTTGTGGTCTTAGTTAATCTTTCAAAAAGAATTTTATGATAGTTTTCTTCCCATGCTTGAATTCCTTTTTTGTAAAATTATTTTAGACACAATCATATTACATGATATTTTACTTGAATGATATAAAGCGATCATGATTAATGTTTTATCATACCTCAATAACTGAAAAGGTATGCTTCCTTGTCCACATTTAGTAGAGATTTTATTGTCATAACGCTCCAATTTACATTACCTTCATTTTCTTTATCTCCTAAAAGGAAAAGTTAATAGAGCATTACAAAGAATCAATAATCCTTTTCAACTAAGAACTGCTAGATATATTTTATTTTTTAATATATTTGATATGAAAATAAGGATTTGACCTGATGTTTAAAGGGCATGATGTTTTTAGTCAAATATGTCAAATTTTGTCAATCTTGAAAGCGGCGTTGAACACCAACTCACCTCAATGTTATTATGTTAACAAGCAATACTTACTGTTGATGAAAAATACCAATTTAATGCAAATGGATTCAGCATAGTGACAATAAAAAGGTTTAAGCCATGATTTTTTTATCAAAAGTGCTGTATCATACCTGTATGTGTAACATTCTTTTAATGAAAGGCAAATTAAAGATATGAAAGATGCTTACTTTAATTAATTTTCCAGGACATTTTTTAGCTGAAGACCAATCCCTTGTCATTTCCTTTGTATCAGATTATAAATAAGCCACTCATACTGGTGGAAACGATATCACTCAGCATTATATATTTATAACAACCTGATTTCATTTGCGTTCAGCAGTATGAAAGTTACATCGCCATACTGAACAACACTCTTACTGATAGGAGCAACATTATTAACGGTGCCGGCGATAAAAGAGATGAAAGGAGCTGTCCATGTGCTTATCTAGACAAGTGATAAACATCGTGAATTTAACATTTAAACTGTGTCGTGATGAATGAAGAGTAGATGTTTTTCTTTGAAATATTAATTCACTTGATTGATTATTTTTTAGATTTTTCATCAAGAGATAAGGATAATGAGGATTAATTCTGTGATTTTGCAAGATTAAAGAGTCAGTTGCACCAATTTATTTTTGTAGTGAAAAAATTTAGGAGGGTACACCAATTAGATGTATTAATGCCTATCAGAAAAAATCATGAAAATGCGCGAATATATCTAAAGTAAAAAATTCCATGATTTCACTGTGCCTCATCTTGGACAAACTGTAAACCTTTGTAATGGCTGACCAAAATAGAGATGTTTATGCCTGTTTAATTAAGTAAGTGAAGAACACCTGAAAGAACAGACATACATAAACAGGTAAAGCCATGTGCAGTTGCCTACATGATTGGAAATGTCTACCTGTCTGCACCTTGCCTATCCCCGACAACTCCTTCTTTCTGACATCAGTGATGAATGTCAGTGAGAGAAAGTTCGCGCTGATAGCTGGAAACTAGAATTGGAAAATCTGCCAATGGAATGTGTTACATTGATGTTGTGAATTCAACCTGATTAAATGCCATGTGACAAGACATATTACATATACAAACCATAATCACTAACCAATGATTAATACCAGGGAAAATTCCATTCAGAGTTCTGCAAGTGAATATCGGCACAGTTGTCAAATTGAAGAGGTTCATTTCCTTAATTTATCTTTATAAAGCCATACATGATCAGTTGTATTCATGAATTCCACAGAAAGTGCTTACTTTCTATAAATGGAAGTGTCTTCTGAAATATTCCACATCACATCAATGAGATGTAAAGGAAAATCTTTGAGCTACAGTTTTTGAAATGTTCATGTCTATCATCTGCCAGTGACATTTGTTTTAGTCATTATTCTCTTATCCATGTGCTGCTTATATGATTGATGCATCTACCTGTAATTACCTGTCATACCCTAACTAAACACAAACAAATCTGACTTCAAAAGTTTAGGAAATGAAAATCCAAGTATTAGCAAACTGCTTTTGATAGATTTTTCTGTAATTCTTCAATTTAAAGATATACTTAGTATTGTGATGACTGCTTCTCATGCTTTGCTTCAGTTCCTAAGAGATTTTGATTGATAACTTGCCAAACCCTTCCAAATCCTCATTCTTACATCGGTCACACATTTTATGGATTAGATATAAGTACAATTTCAATGTACTGTCAATGTAACCATACACTGTGGACTGTACAGAGATATAACAATTATATTGTACATACAGCACCTTCTAGATAGACAGGCACTTCACTATTGTAAAAACAATCATATATCTGGTATGTGGAATTTGTTTATGTGAAATGTATATAAGGAGTAAAATCATGAAATAAGGCGAGGAACCTGCTTACTCTTAGTTCTCCTTGTAACTGTTTGTAGCTTAAATTTTCTTCAAATCTAAAATTTGAATTTGAAATTATGTGTACCACTAGTCAGATTTATTTGTAAAGTTTATCTTGAAAATGTTTAATAGATGGGAGTCTGATGATTTTGACAGTTTTCTGATAGTTTTTGTCTTGATTTCTCCCTGAAACATCTGCTTTCTTTGAAAGTTGGATTGAAAATGATTGAAAAAAATTTTTTTTCTGAAATTCATGTATACAAGCTTTTTAGACAGATGTTAAGTATAACATCATCCAAATTTGACAAACATTACAATTTTGCAATAGCAATAATGATTATGATTGCACGGGCCATTTTATAAGTGTGTATTATATGTGTCCTATCTAAACCTCAATTCTATCTTTTTTTGAGAAAAAAACTTGTATTGACATTGTCTATGTTCTCTGAAAGTATTACTCACAGTGTGACACAACTTTCATGTAACATTTTCATAGTAAATGTATAGAAAAAGCTTATTTCCATATAAAGTGACAGCAAGGGAATTTAATTTGTAAGTGTTTATAACTAAGGGGCATTTGTAGATTGAAAAAGAAGAGAACAAAAGAATAAAGCATTTAAAGTTCATTCGATCATCAGAGGTTTGGAAGGAGCTTGAGGCTGTGTGATGTCAATTTAGATGTAACAAGTTGTAGTCACTTACAAGTTCAAAAACTTTAATTGCGTCACTCGAGGTGCTACGGGTACTTTTGTAATAGCCTTCTTTTGCAATCCTTACATGTTCCAATGAGGAAGTCGATGAGCAGTTCGAACAAGGATTCCTTTAATTTTTGTGACACTTGGTCCTGTCTATATGAAATACCACCATGCATGACTGAGCAAGTTCAGAAATTGGGCATCGATTAACAAAGGATGGTTGACAAAACTGTGTGAGGCATTTGAAAGGTTGAGTAGTAATAAATTTCAAGATTTTTAAGTATATCCAACTTTAATTCAAATTTTCATGACTTCGCATAATTGAGTTGGTTTAGTAAACTAAAATTTCAGAGTATTATCTTTGTTACTGGGAGGTTAAATTTAGATTTTGGCCTCACAGGGTATTCTTCCTGAAATTGTCTTTTTTCTATTAATAATCATAATCTCAAATATTCCCAAGCAATGATCATGAACTTCAAATGAGCCCAACGAGATACATTTTTTTTTTTTAATTTTTGAGTTTTTGGTAAGAAGTGATGACTCTGCTAGAAATCAGTTTTGATATTTTTATGGGAAAAAGTCACACAAATACTTGACATGGCAACTAGACCTCATTGAATACGTATTAGTTTTCTTTTTATGTTCAAATCTCACAATTGATCCTAGAGCTATACTTGTTTAACCCTCTTCTTCAGTTGATCTTCTTTTATGCAATGGAGAATGAATTCATGTTTGATGTCTCATGACATTTTTGTATGCAAACTCTTTGATGTCAAATAAAAGTAAAATATTTTTGAAGCAGTGCAAGAAGGATAAAAGATTAAAAAAAAGAATTTGTATTGATTTTATTGTGTTTGTCTCTTCTTCTGAAACATCAATTATAACTTTTGTTGCTGTATCAAACAGTCTGACAAAAATTGACAATTTTCCAGGGAATAAATGTTTGAAGATTATGTTTCTAACATGACACAGACTTTTGGTAGTTCTCTCTAGATGGTCTAATGTCAGCCTCTGTAAGCACATGTTCTCTTACCAGTTTACTGTAGACAAAATCTAGTCATTACCAGACAATCTAATCATTGCGTTAAGAAAGATAGCAGTGATCTCGTAGCGTGAATGTTTCACTGGAGTTATGTGCCTTTAGCTTCTGATAACAAAGGCTTTTGCACATGGTCTTACCATTGGCCAGCTGAACTAACATCCAAACATTCAACAATACAAACTGTTCTCAGACCATTGTATGATTGAGCGTCGCAGGATGCATATTTAGGAAGATTCGCCAAACTAAAACTTGTTGGCATAGGCAGTCCAATTATCAGAATAACATCTTTGAAGGGTCTGTAAATTTGGTCTTGACACCCCTTCATACACTGTACCCACCCTCAAATCTTTTTTTCACACACCTATCATACTTACAATCTCAAATTTTGAGAATATCATCTTTTTGGGTAAGAGACCAATATCTATAAATTTCATTCTCCTGACCTTAAATTCAAAATTAAGAGTGTTGCAGAGGTTATTTGGTTGCAAGTAAAGGAATTTTTAATTGTGGTTTCACCGAAAACAAGACTAACACAGTGACTTCAAGGAAGTTATGTCATCTTGAACATATCTGCTGTTCTATACATGATAGCTACACCATGGAAACATTATAAGAAAATATGAAATAATATATTATTATGTATATGTCTCTTAAGAAAAAAAACTCCTAAATTGCTAAATGTTTGGTTTTCGTCCAGATTTTGGTTAAGAATATATATATACTTATGAAGAATAATTCGAAAAGTTGACAACACTATGAAACGCCTCTTGAACAGTAAACACCACCTAGTCTATATCTATTATATAACTACAAAATTCTGCTCTTCCTACGGCTAACACCATGCTTTGATGACAGTTTCTCCCTGTTCTTAGTAAACTTTTATCTTCAACTTTCAGTGTAGTATCTCACATCTTTTCACAGCAATAAATGAAAAATGTCTTTTAGCCTGAGAAATTAAGTAATAACTGTTTTCAGACTGGATGCATAAACTCTTTGTTGCTTAATCTTAATAGTGTACATGTATATCAAGATATTGTTTTGTTTTCCAGATTCTTGTATCGGAGAAAACAATACATGTGAAACATACTACAGCTGTTCAAATGTTAAAATAAGGTGAGCTTTGCAAATTCAATTCAATGCAATGTTATATTTTATCAAATCAGTCTTTTAAGGACAGATAGAGTTACGGCATTATTTTTCAAAATTTTTTGGCCCGATAGGATCATGGCATGTCATGTCATGTCATGGTGCTCAGCATCAGTCCATGAACTTTCACACTTTCAACTTCTTCTTCAGAGAAAAAGGATTCCAAATTGTAGATATGGTGACATTGTGGCCTCTAATGAGGGCCCCCTGCCCTACACACCCATTTTCATCTGCTCCTCACGAACAAGACGACTTAGAAAGCTGAAATCTGGTGTACATACACAATGGCAAATGAGGTTAACAAATATATATTATGAATCTTATGTCACAGCTTCATTTGGCTTAGCCCTAAAACATATATACCGGTAGGTATCTTTATCTCCAAAACAAAAGGACAAGCAAGGTTGAAATCTTCCTACAGGTATCTTTGCAATACGGAACTTAGACAGTAGATATTATGAGTCTGTAGTTCCTAGGGAGCATGCCCTTAAAACCTATATCCATCTGCTTTCGTCTTTTGTGATTTTTGAACATTGATACCCAGAATGCTTTTTATTTCAATAGTGAAATTGTTAACTCTTTTCGTTACATCACTTATTACTTACTCATGCATTCATTTAAGATATTACCACACTATTTGCAGACCGACCTCTGATGGAGAGAGTAAGAACACTTCGAGCTGCAGCAACTACCTTGAGAACCTCCCTGGACCCTGGCCTACCCGCCCTCAGCAGATATACAAGGTACAGGTCTCTAAAATACCACCCCTGTTCCCAAGAATAAAGTCTTTAAAATTACTAATACCAATACATAAAAATGGTCAACTGTTTTCTCAACACACACCTGTTTTAGTTCTTCTGAACAGGGTTGATTTAAATCAGGCTATACAAGATACTAGTCTCTGTCGTATTAATGTATCATTGGTATGAAATTGTAAGCACAGAGTGTCCATCAATTATCTGAAGGCCTCTCTGACTGAGTCTCAGGACTGGCTTCTATTCAAGGAACTAATCCAACTGATATAGAAAGTGGCTAAGTGTATTTTTGTAAGAATGAATGGAAGAGTGCACTTTCCATATTTTGTTTAACTGTTGCAGAAGGATAGTTAAAAACAAGCTGCATTTGAAGGTTTAACTAACATGCCTGTACGCACTGGTGGTGCAGGCTGTCATTCCTGCAATGGTACAAGTTGCCTGGGTGTAAGTGAAGTGCTCTATTTTGGAAAAGCCCTGATTGACTGTCCTGACTTCTAGACAAGGAGATATAGGGTGTAATCCCAGTGATCTAGTCATTATAAGTGGTCCCAGGATCCTCGTCAGGATCCAACCAGGTTTCAGGTGACACGTAGACCTTGTCTGTAGTAGCTATTAGACCTGGCCTCCTGACTAGCACTTCTCTGACCTCAGAGCGTTTATGTTGCAGGACCTAGATTTTTCAAGCCTGAAGATTGTTGTAAGCAAGTAGTATTGTTTGTACTCAATGCTGTGCTAGAATTAAGCAAACTTCAGAAATGTTACTTCTTTGAATGAAGAAATACGAAATTTATGGAATTACATAACAGAGAGACGCAACATTTCAGTGTAGATACTGACAACATTATCATGCCAATGGTACTGAACGTTACAACACTGTCAATATATACATATTTTAAGGCATGTTTATACAAGTGTACATGATATGTCATGTAAACAAAACATTAATAAAGGTCATCTATTTTGTTGTTTATTATTCATTATAATATTTTTACATATCGTGCCTTTTCGCCAAGTACCTTGCTTCCTATGGTATCTTTTTGCACAAGTGTAGTTTTCACTTTAACCTTCAGAAAACTAGTGAAATGACAAATGTTTAACATGCAATAAATAAGCATATTTCAAAACCAGATTTAAATCAGTCACTCAGATTACAAGATCAGGAAGATTATACATATTTTGAAATATAATACAGCCATGAACAGAGATCAAGGGTAATACATCCCATCACTTGATCAAGACCTATCAACACTTATCCCTCTCAATCAGAAACTACCTCATTGTCAATCTGGTTATCTATTGGAAAAACATTTTATACAGCAACCCATAATCTTTTTTACTATGCAACTGAATCTTTTGTTAACAAATCAACTTTGAGGTCTTGGATTGCCAAGCTTTTGTCAATAGCTCTAACAAATGTAAGTCACCATCTAATCCAGGTCCTGAAAATTAACATTGGACTCTGGATGCACAGCTGAATACAGACAGACAGACAAAAGTTTATTTATGTCTTGATATTTGTATATATATATATATATAATATACCTACAGTTGTAAAAAGAATCTGAAAACAGTAAATAGTGAATGAAATGTTGAATGAGCATATTTCTGCGTTATAAATTCTGTATCATTTGGCGATTGAGGTCGGGCAATATATTTGAGTCAATCAAAAGATTTTATGTTTTACAGTGTTAGGTTTTTTAAATCCATGTTGTTAGTAATCAAACATTAGTGTTTGTTCTTTAAAAGGTCTTTTCTATCGATAGTTTTTTTATAATCTTTTGAACTTTTTCACTACTTCCTACTTCTAGATAACAGAAGCATCGTTGGTCTACACTCACAGATCTAGCACAATCTTAGATTAACTCTAATTTCGTCTTCTCTAGTTCAGTTTTTTCAGCATTTCTAAGTTGATACATGTGCACTCCATACTCCCATGTGTTCATATCATCCTGGCATAAAGAGCAATCTCTTGGAAACAAATAATGGTTGTCACATGGCAATAATTTTTGATAATGTGTTATCTCGTTTGGTTATAGTCCATGAAGGGTACACTTATGTTATCATTAACTAGTCAATCTTTTATGGGACAAACAATTTCCTAGGTTACCCTTGCTTGCTGTATTTCTAATTACGATTTTTGTCATTCATTTTTTTCCAAGGTCTTTTGGTTTCTAATGGTGTGGGAGATTTATATTTTTATTTGAAATAATCTTTGTTGTCATGGTTACAGAGATAATTATCTCAATAAAGATCCTACATTTCATTTTAAATTTTTTTATCAAATTAACTCTTAAGTTGCTGAATATTATTTTGACCAGTTTTGCCCCCGTGGCTGAATTTTCCAGCACTCGCCTCGCTACCGTTATAGCGCAATTAGCCCCTGTGGCCGAATTTTCCAGCGCCGCCAGATGCGACCGTTTTAACAACATATGGCGTGTTTACATGGCGAAATACGGACATTATCGTCGTTTTATACAAAGCTAGTCGGCGAATCCCGTGTTACAAATGGATGATACTTACTTGACACTTTGAATGAAATTTCTATCACCCCTGGAACGGTTTCTACAACTGAAGTAAACTTGTTTTCAATTCGGGCGCCATAACTCAATAAATTCCAAGAGCGCATGCGCGAAATCAAAACGAAACTAAAGATGAATGGTTCCTCTTCACATCGAAATAAAAATTATTTTTATAATATGTTTAGAACGAATTTTACAAAATTTTAAAAATTGTCTTCATTTCAAACATTATAAAATCATTTAATCACTGAGTGCACACATGCAAATTATATACGGAATTGAAGCTAATTTCTTGCTCTATATTTCACGATACATTTTATTACGATACGCCATCCTAAACGAAAGATATAAATTACGAAAACAGGGTAGTGATAAATCCCGATAACGCTCTGACCCCCACAGTAATATTACTAAGCTAATAGCCCCGGGCAAACGCACGCGCTCAGCGCGTGCAGGCGGGGTATCCCCGTTGAAACATACACTCACACACAATATAAATTGTCTTTATTTCCAACTTTATAAATCATGTTATTCGCTTTGTATACATGCAAATTATATATGGAATTGAAGGCAATTTATTCTTCTTTACGAAGAAATAAATCATAACAATCTTTTGCACTGTAATTAGAAGTTATTACCAACGAAACGTGGGTATAGCTAGTAATAAATTCTTTGATAATCGCCTTACCGCAACATATGTCGCATCGTTTCCACACGTTTTATTTTGATGCAAATATGGGCAAATTACACATGAAAATGAAGGCATTTCTTTCTGCTTTACGATGATATGAAAATAATAAATATGTACCACTTGGTTTGGAATATATAAAGTTTGCAAAGATGGTACCCTCGGGTATTTTAGAACAGATTTTGATAATTGCGACATCACTAACCGCTCCTTTATTGTCTAATTGTAATTTGCAAATTTTATATAGAATTGAAGACGATCCTTTCCTCTTTATTGTGATATAAAAATGTCGATAATGCGCTCTGCCGTTAAATGGATAGGAAGTGTAAAAAGCAGTTGAAAATAAATCGCTTCTCGGTAAACAAAATATGAATAGAGAAATTGCCTGTTTGTGCGATGCGCGCCGGGTCCTTTCTGATTTTCTTGTACATACCAATTATATGGCAATAAAGATTATCCTTTTCTCTATATTTTGATATATGAAATTGCAAAATTTACCGAGAACTTTATGTGATATAAAGTGCGAGAAAATGGTAAAAACGTAAAGAATATACAAAAGTCACAATTTTGCGGAACTTGCTGTATCTTTATTCTATATGGTGTATATAATTTTTTTATATCAAATCGAAGACAATTATTCCTTCTTTATCACGATGTAATCAATTTCAAAATACGCCTAGCTGTTGAGAAGATATGAGCGAAAGAAAGGCACATGTCAAAATCGCCGTTCAGTTTACATGATTTGAATCGAGAAATTAGCTTTTTGTGCGGCGCTTGCTGTGTCTTTATTTATTATCGCGCATGTACACATTTTACATGGAAAGAAAGACAATCTTTCTCTCTGTCTTTTGATATAAAAATTGTCAAAATACGTTGAGCACATCATGTAAAAATTGGTGTGACAAAATGGTGTAAAACTAAAAATATGTAAAAATCACCTTTTTTGCGGCACATGCTGTATCTTCAATTCAGGTAGCGTAGTTACGTATTTTATATTGAATTGAAGACAATTTTCTGCTCTTTCAAATGATCCAACCGGTATTGAAATCCGCCCAAGGGTTCAGAGCATAGGGCGTGCGATATAAGGTTGTACGTTTGGTGTAAGTGCAGGCTTGTAAGCAAACGATAGCACGCGCGGGGCGGTAAGCTCGTGCGAGAGGGTAGAAAGTGCCCACAGGCTATTAGCACGTGCGGCGGGGAGTGGGGGAAAATTGAGTGATTTTAAAGCTTATTTTCGGTACGATAAACGTTATCAATCGTTGCATAATTTTCGGAACATGTACGCGCATTATTTAGAACACCAACGAAACAAAATTCGGTAGCTTAGCGACACACGGACGGAAAGTACTAGCGTTGAACTGACACTACTGCCGTGCAACAATTGCCCGTCCTTCGCTACTGTGAACCTCGGCGTTAATGAGCTAGCGTGAGAAAAATAGAGTTTGGATGTCGCATCTCGCCCAGAGGACATGCGGTCAAAGCAAATTTCAACCCGGACAGGCCCGGGACCCGCATCTTAAGGGTTAATATAAGTAGTAAAGTAATTGTTTATAGAAAATAATTTAATTGAATTGAAGAAATTAGAAACACGCTTTCATGTCCTTAAGCAGGACATTTATTTCATCCACTATTTTACCCTTTGTGATTGGGTTGTATATGATGACATTTCAGTCATTAGAAAATATAATGAAAACATTTTAGTTGAACATTGTCCCTAATTAAGTCAATGAAAGGGAATCTAAAGTCTAAAGAAACAAAATTGTAAAAGAATTCTCAGAGAATTATTTTCTTCCTATAGATTTAAACAAAAAGCTAACTAGATATTGTTTTGTTTGTAACCGATCTATAAAAGCACTGGTAAATGTATAGAATTTGCATACTAGCAAATCTAAAATCATACCATTCTTCCACAAAAGTGAAAATATCAATGACCAAAAGACCAAAACCATTGGTTAGAGAAAGTGATGATCCCCCAAAAAATATGTTGATCCGGTAAAGAATTTGATTCTGAAACTTGCTTCAATTTGTTTTTATTCATGTGTGTCCTGTCATAAGAATGATTTAGTTCTTACCATATGCATTCAACTCTATTGTTCTCTAACTAAGCTGATCACAGTATTTTGGCACCAGCTCAGGTGGTTAGTTTCATGAACTAACTTTCTCACCTGTAAGCAAGTAGATAGCATTACATTTTTCTTTCCTGCAGTGAAGATTGTTCGGAAAATAACAATGATTTCACATGGAACATTCACTTTTTAGTCGGACCAGGGATCGAACCCGTGACCTTTCTTTTTCTGTTCCATGCTATTATCTATTTGACAAACCAAGATGTTTTTGTTACCATCACCATTGATTTTGAATAACTTACATGTTAACCAACCTTAGATAAAAAAAATTTAAAGTTTATAATAATCGTTGACAAAGGAAATAATCTTAGGATCAGTCATTGGATATCTTAAATGTTGAGCTGTAGGTGAATGGTTAAAAGCAAAATTTATTCCTGTATTAGTTATCCAAGAAAGGGTTGATTATCATTTAGTCAAGTGCAGTGTATCTGTTATCTGATAAGACTGTTAGACATGATGTCTGATAAAAAAATCAGATTTTCAACTTATGTAATCTCACCCAGTCAATCCAACAAATCCTAAAATAAAATGTTACAATTGATTAACTGTCGAGTTTGGAAAACCCCAGTTTAGTTAGAATGGAATATAATCATGAAGTGCGCAAGATATAATCATTTGGATACTTTTAGCTGAATTTATTGTTCATGGTGCCAATGAGTACATCAACTGTCAAAGAAATTTATGCTTTTTTTAAATCATTTCAAATGTCAAACATTTTCAACTTTTCTTTGAATAGAAGAAGCAGGAAATCTTTCCACCTACTTTGGAGGGAAAAATAGATGGTGGAAAAGGAAAGTTTTATTTATTGATTAGATTTGATGTACCAGGAAAAAATTTCAATGTCCGGTATTTTGTAAAGCTGTCGGACATGATACCCGGCTGTTAGAAATGCCAGGGCAAGTAAATGCTTGAACTTTCTAAAGTCAGTGAAATATTCATTTTTCTTCGGACTCAACTAGATTTTGTAAAGCTGTCGGACATGATACCCGGCTGTTAGAAATGCCAGCGTAAGTAAATGCTTGAACTTTCTAAAGTCAGTGAAATATTAATTTTTCTTTGTACTCAACTAGGTTCTGTCAGTCAGGTTGTGTTGAGATAGAGAGAAGGAGGAATTAAGAGCAGAGATCGAGTGAAGGATTTCCAGAGAAATATGAAAGGTAGCTCTACTCCAGACAATTGACTCTGTGAACAAACAGACGCGCATTAGCCGCAATATCTAAGCCACACACTTCTTTCTGAGTAAACAGCTTCAGGAAGCTTTGGTGTTATAATCTAGTTTTTGGTTGTATGGTTATATCATTTTCAGATAAAAACATTGAAGGATTCGCTCTATTCATCGCATGAATCTAAATTATTAATTCAACATTTCTTTCCTCTTCCTTTAATTTTTTAAACTTTATTTTCAACAACCTTTAAATGACATTTGGATTTCCTGATTTGTATATACAAAATAGTTCTGTGTATTATCTTTTGCTTGCAGCAATCTCAAATGAAGAGATACTAGACAAAAAGCTTTTGTTCATAAAAATTTGTGACAAAGAAACTTTTGTTGGCTGAAATGTGTAAATCTATATTCTATTTAGAATCTGCAATAATGAAAATATGATATTTAGATAAAAACTTGTGGTGCAAATTTTTTTTGTAAAAGAAGTTTATAGGGATTCCGAAATAAGAAAAGACACTATCCTATTAATTTTGACAAAAAATATATATTTGTTCTGGGTTTCAGTGCAATGCATAGCCACAGGTGTGTTGCAGGCTTTCTCCATGCAATACTACTAGCAACCCAGATATAAGTGAAATACTCTTGAAAGCATTGTAAAACCCCAAATCACCTCACCTCACCTGTTTGTGGTGTAAGTGGTGTAAACATTGTCAAATATTAACATAAAATAAAGCAGGTAGTAGATATAAAATCTAAAAAAGATTCTTTTAAATACCATTTGTCGTTTCAAATCAAGCAGTATGTTTCCTCAAGAAAAGTGTCAAACTTTTATTGCTTGGCAGAAATAAAGCAAATTGCTCACATACTTCCTATATTTGATCTCTCCGATTGGTGAGGCATTCAGCATTTCGAGTAAGACAGTAATTCTGTAAATGCCTCTTCCAATTAAAGTCAACACACTTTTCAAACAAAAATCAGTCAAAGAACAGGGCAAAAGGTTCAATTTTACACACAAAAATGTCAAATTTAAGTTTATTCCATTTCAATTTTTTTGCAGGCAATCCTTTTAAAGTCAAATTGTCCCTTCAAATCAGTGATAAATACAAAACAAGGATGGCAATCTTTTAATGTAATGCATTTGTGGTAGCAAGTCAAAAGCCCTATCTCAACCAGCAGAAAACAGGCTTGTTTTACGCCACCAAGTTAATAGATATGGAATCACTATGGCCAAGTTTATGACAGTAATACGTGAAAAGCGATTAAATATTCATGACAGATCCGTCTCTTGGTCCCTTGAGTGCGGACAATTCTGATTGATACTCAACGATTTTGCAAACGTTTGTCTGCGCGTATCACTTGATACGAGATAATTACGCTTTTCAGAGCCGATTTGCGTCAGCGGTCTTCCTGTATAGACTGAGAAGTGCTGTCAACAGGCTTTATTGCTGTAATCAACCAAGTAAAAGTGCCAGGAAAATATCATTTGTAATGTTTTCCCCACAATTTGTAAATTAAGGAAGGTTAAATGAGGAAATAACATTTGCTTAAAAAAGTCTGATTAGTGTAAAATATGTAATCAAGTTGTTTCCATATTTACTCACAGATGACATTTTGGAAATGCTTTTCGTTCAGAAAGATAATTGAACACATAAAAAATCATTTTCATTGAATAATTGTTTATGAAAAATGTGACAAAATATTGAATTATTTAAGTGGGGGCTGCAGTCAGTTTTTGAATGGTTTCCACTGCTGCTGCTGCCGCATATTATAATTCAAATTAGCCATAACTTTTCCCCAGAACTCATAAACACAACTGTTTACTTATATGCAGGGGTACATGTTTTGAAAGTCAAAGGTTATTAAATGTTGCGAGGTATGAAATTCATACAAAAAATCTTTGTAAGCATGATAAGAAAAGTTTTTGTGCTATGAGGTCCTTTATTTGTATAACTCATTTATATAGACAAGTACCGAAATTTGGAAAAGTTTTCGATTCAATTTGTCAAAGGTCAAGGTACAAGGTCACAGACCGATCACGACTTATGCATGGTTTTGCAAAAATGCTTTATTATTATTAACACTTTACATCATTACATGATTGTTAGAGACAATAGTCAGCGATCATGGATTGTATGACCTTGAATGTCAAGGGCAAGGTCACAAGATATGGGTTATGGCCATGTTCACCCTTTAATCAAATTATGAAACAAGAAATACTTATTGAGGCCAAATATTAACCAGTTATTGATTATACCCCTTGGATATTTCTTTTGACATGTTCCTATTCAAGGTCAAGTGTTAAGGTCCTGAGTAATGAAATCATTACAAATATCCTTGTAAACATTGTTACTTGATAGTTTTGGTGCAATGAGGCTCTTATTTGATATATATCTACTATGGAGAACTACCAAGATTTTAAAAGACTTAAGAATGGTTTTACAAAAATGCTTTTTTTAACTACTAACATTTTACAGACAAGGTCAATTGGAAAGTAGCAAGTACTAAAATCACAAAAATTGTGTGAAATCATCCCCAACAGAGTCATGACATCAAAATGTTACTAGTTGTAAGTCAGGTTTCTTGACTTTAGTGTTCTCTCTCGTGGTATATTTTTAGAAAAAAATACCCACATTATTGTGGCTGTGAAGAATGCAGAACAGGGGAAGGGGGAACCCTCCTTTTGGGGGCTGTCCCGCAAACGCTCATCAAGTTGTTTTTCAAATTTGTTCATGAAAGATTATTTCAGGCTGTTGAAATGATTTTTTAATTTGATCATTCTTTTTGAAAACTTTTTATTTTTTTTATTTTTTTTTAATGTTTTTATTTCCCATCAGATGTTACATATGTATGAACAGTTTCCACACTTTCCTTGAATGGACACAATCACATAATAAATGGAGTACACTCTCAGGCACCTGTTTACAGAAAGAACACAAAGGAGAATCAATGTATCCAATCTTATACAGATACTTATTTGTTGTCAAACTAATCTGATTTATCTTGTACTGAAACCATTTTAAGTTAACGCTTTGAGTACATCTACAAGCCATCAGATTGATGTTTTCCCATTCATTCTGTTGGAAATCTCTTTCAAATATTTCTTCCCATCTCAGTTGACCTATTGTTTTATCAAAGCTTAATTAGCTAAGTGATTTATATGTCAGTTTGCTTACATATATTTTTGAAACTTTGAAAGGCATAATAGGTTAAACATGCATGGGTTCGATATGATAAAAAGTAATATTTCTCTTTCTTAAATAATCAAACACAACCCTCTTAAGACTTTGATAGGTGAGAAAATCTATACTAATATCATATTTACCATTCAATTCCTCCAAAGACATTATGCCTTCCTCATTCATGATATTTCTCAAATATGTTATTCCCTTCTCTTCCCACTTTTTGGAAAAGATTGTTTTGCCATCGATCAAAACATTGCTATTATGCCAAAGAGTTTGATCTAAAACTTCTGTAACATTAATCTCCTCCTGATAACATATAATAAGATAGTCTGACCATGCCTTCACAACATCCCTCCAAAATGTATTAGAAATAGTGGGTAGAATATACTTTCTTATATAAACTCCATCTGCCTGCCATAGTCTGTGAATATTTGGGATATATGTGTAAGCATGTTTAATCTATATAGAATTATCATAAAGTAGTCTTTTAATCCATGTCATCTTTTGAGATTTTAATATTGTTAATGATTGGGACATCAAATCCTCCATATTTAGCTGTAGTTACAACAACGTTTCTTTTAACTTTATCTTTTTTGCCCTTCTAAATAAAATCAAAGCACCTTTTCTGAAAAGTTGAATTACATCATCTGGTGGACTTGGTATAGCTGAAAAGAGATGATTAATTTTTTAAAGCAGTAAGGATTTCAAAACCACATTTCTGCCCATAGGTGT
This sequence comes from Phorcus lineatus, assembly GCA_921293015.1. Lineage (NCBI taxonomy): Eukaryota > Metazoa > Mollusca > Gastropoda > Trochida > Trochidae > Phorcus > Phorcus lineatus. The sequence continues at coordinate 17,947,054 of OV121084.1, forward strand.
TAACAATCTTGCATCCCAATTCTTCATTTCTCTCTCTATTTTCTCAAACTTTCAGAGTAATTAGTGTCTACCATTGAATTAAGATCTACATCAAACTTAATGCCCAATAAATTAAATTGTGATTGGGTCCAGTCAAGATTTTAAAAAATATAATGCTCTTACTTTAATGGTCAATTGAAATGCCCCATGGTCACTTTAAAGATTCATTAAAGATGTTACCTTTCCCAACTTTTGGACTGGTTCAAACAACAAGAAAGCATTTATAGAGAATGATTTTATTCATTAAATTATTCAACAAAAATACAATCAGTATGATATTTTGTAAAATTATATACATATTATTAAGCATGAATTAATTTAAAATATCAACTAATGACTTTATTCAGAAATAAGATATAGCCATATAGCAAAGTTGCAGCAAGTATCCTATTGAATCAAGGAACAACTCCAATGAAGATTTTCCCCCAGCATTCAACTCTTTCTTCAACCTGCTGTGGAAGCCTTCAAGATTATGTTTGATTAACAACGTTGACAAGCGTACTATCCTACCGTATGCTCACATAAATTTTGACCTCTGCCCAAAGTTGTCACAACCATCAGACTGATTTCACACATCTACTGTTTTATGACAAACAGGTGCCCATAATGTAATCCCATCAAATTCAAATTAAATTTTTAATGTTATGTCCTCAAAGTACACCAATTGGATATTCACGTCTTGCACCCATTGGAAACTATGTCAAACGTCCTGTCATAATGGCGTAACTTTTGGCATTCGACTGCTGCTTAGTATATTGTTATGATATCCATTATGAACTGATGAAAGTGTAGAATATTTATTCAACCAACCAGAGAAGGAGAGGGGCTCATGATTTTCTATCGATGATGACTATCATTTGAAAAAGTAGATGGTTTGGAACACTTACCAAAATCCTTTAGGATTATATAGCATGTTTCTAACGGTTGCGCCAGGTATGTTATTATATATTATCATATGTTGATTGCTACATTCAAGGACAGAGTGATAGTCACACGTTGTGATATGTAATATAACAAGATATGTTAAGTATGATATGATAAGTATTCCGTTCATTTTTAAACTTTAATTTGCTTTGGAGATTATGAAATGATTTTTCAACGAGAATCACATGATATAACAATATGTGTTATATTCATTAGTGGTGAATCTCTCAGTTCTAAACCTTTTTGATATAAATTCACCCAAGAAAAACGCATAGAGGAATTGTTACACCCCATTCAAAGTGGATATGACGACCGAGAGGTAAGTTGATATCATGAGGCATTAAAATACCCATTTATAAATTCTATCGGTTTGACTATTTGGCTGTTGTATTAGCTTAGAAATCCAAACAAACACAAAATGATGGATTTTCAGTGGCCGCCTCATACGTCACAGGCTTCAATGATGTTTTTAAAGCTTTCCCCGGTCTGTTTAGGTAGTGATCCAAAATCTGGGTATAAAAAATTGGGTGTCATAGTCGAAGACAAGTGTATACTTTGTTATTTTAGGGCTCATTTGATTCTTGTAAGTTATATGAATGCACATAATAATTTAATATAGTCAAAATTATGCTTTACGACTTCTCTTTAATAGACTCCCCCCCATCCCATCTGCCCATATACAATTTGTATATCCCTTAACTTGCAAGCAAAAGGCAGTGCCTTGTTTGATAAAATCTAACATGTTTTTTGTATGAAAATCAGTTTGGATTTTGTGAAAAAAATTATTATTGTTCTGTCATAAAGAATACATCACATCATTCTGAAATAAGCTCTAAATATGGGAATATGAAATTAAACACGCTATTTTAGGTTCATATACACATTGAAAAATGTCAAGCAGCCCCCTCTTAATATCATTATCAAGACGGCATACATGCCAATAGAGATTAGGATAAATTAGACTTGTTCAATTTATAATTGATATGACAGAATAGACATAATAGAATATGGGATTACCAGAATTGATTGATTCATGGAGACATTTTAATATTGCCTTTTGAACCTGACATGCAAAGTGTTCATTTTCTTAAGTATTGTTTTACATGTGTTGTGCCTCTATCGATGTAACAGCAACAAATTGTATGAAATTGTGTATGTAGAGATTTTATATATAATTCCTTGCTGTTACACATCGATAGAGGCAGAAAACATGTTAAACAATCCTTATTATTACAAATTAATTCATGTTTAAAAGTTTTTCATGAATATTTAATGAAACCTAGTATCGTGTTTTGGTTTCATGAGGGTGGCACTTGTACACACAACAATACATGGTTTAACTTAAGATTGAGAATCAGAGAACTAAAACTATTTGAAAGAATACTTGTGTTTTCGCAAGTATTAATGCTCGTACAATCATAGTTTATCTTCAATGAAGTGACATGTAACTTGTAACTATTTAAAAGACGTGTTCCTAGTCAAGGTAATTGTTTAGCTTGGGAGAGAAAGGTATTGTCTGGTTATCAACACAGGTGTGAAGTCACTTAGACAAATTTCTATATGTTCTTTCAATATAAAACGTTATGCACAATTTTAAAGAGGGAAATTTTGCCTGATTGACAATGGAGTTTGCCTATTAAACGCTACTGCTTCAAGTGTTAAAAGACTGTGAAGTCATAAGGTATGAAGGCTCATTTTGTCTTCATCTAGCGAGAAATGGATGCATGTTTTTTAGAGCTCTGGTCCAATCAGAATCACTGAAATAAGTGTATGAAAGCAATTTTGAATTTACATAGAGTTCTTCTGAGACGCTGATAGAGTGTCATAACCAATGTACAATTGGTAACAATTGGAACATCCTACATTTGCCCGGATGATGGCCACAACCTCTGTGCTTGCCCCTAACATAACTTTAATGTTAAATCACAGGTAACCTCTGCTGTTCATTGTGAAATGCTGTCTCGAATCCCCAATTTCTTTTAATTTGTTTGAATTATTAATACATAATTTATCTGAAGATTATGATAATATGAGTGCTTCTCTTACAGGTTGATAAGCTTGGTGATGGGAAGAATTTCTCGGTGGCTGGAAACTTTGATCCTTACTTGAAAAACCTGCAAATTGATGTCCAAGTTAAAAAAGGTGGAAGGTGAGAATTCCCAACACTTTATTTGATATCAAGTCATTCTCATTTCTGACATTATTCACATGTTGTATAATTAACACATAATTTGAAAGTTTATATAAGTTTTCACTATATTTAACCAGTGTTTGGGAACATCTTTGCCTGTCCAGATTGGCAGCTCTATACAATTGTTAGCAAATCCAAGGCTCAATTCCCAAGCGTTAAGACTAAAAACTGAAAGTGTTTTCGGTGAATGCAGAGACTCGGTGAGGATGGTGTCAGTGATGGGAGAGATGGAGGATGGAAACAAGACGGTGGTCGGGACACTCTTCTCTCACAACGTGTCTAAGGAGGACTTCATCGGGGACAGTGTGGTCACTACCTGGTCAAACATGTCAACCAGAGATCAGGCTCTTCTGAGGGTAGGAGTATTTACTTCAGACTACTGAATAAGTAATATAGACCTCTGACTATTGAGTGCTTAATATCAAGTTGTATTGGGGTAAAACATTACTCATTCTTAGTCAGACATTCGATTTGACTTTGGAAACAATATTTTTGGGCAGATACTTATGGATTTAATTCTATCTTTCAAACCTGGCATAAGAGTAGAGAGTTCAGAGTGTTTTCAAGACAGCTACTTCTGACAAGGACCTGGAAGCACCCAGGTATAAGTATAAGGAAAGGATGTTTGAAGTGAGGTCCATGTCCCCACCCATATTTTGCAAGACTATGATAAATGATAATCTGCTGAAAAATAAATTTCATTGTACCATGGTGAAAAGAATTATACATCAGATTTTTATCGTAAAAAGTTTTGCTTAAATCAATTAAAGGGATTTTTTCCCCAGAAACATAGGAGCTAGATCAAGACAGGGCCTTTCATCATTTTTACACATGCATTGGTTTTATACATCTTAAAACTACTTTTTTTGTCAGAAATAATAAAGTGGTTGGTAGGGCTTCCATTGGACTCGAGTACCCTAGGGGTCAGACTCGAGTACTCGAATTTGTCACATTTCAGAAATAAAGATGTAAATGTCGGTGTAACTGTGTAATATATTTTGAAACAACGACATTTACCTAAGAGATCAGGCATACACATGCCATTTTAAATCTTCAACTGACAACTTGGTAAGTCAATCACGTCCAAGTTCCGACGATACGACAATGTATCCAAGTTTATTCACTATTATTCATCATGTCGTTCTAGTGTTATCGTCTCTGCGCAATCATGCCGCCAGTTAACGTTTTCAAAGGTAACTTAATTAGAGTTATCTCCCTTTGTCGAGTCCTCGAGTCCAAGAAAATGGACTCGAGTCCAACTTAACCCGACTCATACTCGAGTACCCATGGAAGCCCTAGTGGTTGGCTACTATGCCGCATCCCTTGTAAGAGTATTAAGTCTTTATCAACCCCTGTTGTAGAAGCAAAAGGGAGGGGGGATTATTCTATACCTTTGTCTGTATAAAAAGGGTCACCATCTTTAACCTTGCTTTGGACATCAGAGACATGTCTATCAACAACATTTGCCTTCAGATTGTGAATGTATCTTTAATGTCAAAGATTTTATCTCAAGAATCAAAGACTATCTTAACCCTTAAGATGCGGGTCCCGGGCCTGTCCGGGTTGAAATTTGCTTTGACCGCATGTCCTCTGGGCGAGATGCGACATCCAAACTCTATTTTTCTCACGCTAGCTCATTAACGCCGAGGTTCACAGTAGCGAAGGACGGGCAATTGTTGCACGGCAGTAGTGTCAGTTCAACGCTAGTACTTTCCGTCCGTGTGTCGCTAAGCTACCGAATTTTGTTTCGTTGGTGTTCTAAATAATGCGCGTACATGTTCCGAAAATTATGCAACGATTGATAACGTTTATCGTACCGAAAATAAGCTTTAAAATCACTCAATTTCCCCCCACTCCCCGCCGCACGTGCTAATAGCCTGTGGGCACTTTCAACCCCCTCGCACGAGCTTACCGCCCCGCGCGTGCTATCGTTTGCTTACAAGCCTGCACTCACACCAAACGTACAACCTTATATCGCACGCCCTATGCTCTGAACCCTTGGGCGGATTTCAATACCGGTTGGATCATTTGAAAGAGCAGAAAATTGTCTTCAATTCAATATAAAATACGTAACTACGCTACCTGAATTGAAGATACAGCATGTGCCGCAAAAAAGGTGATTTTTACATATCTTTAGTTTTACACCATTTTGTCACACCAATTTTTACATGATGTGCTCAACGTATTTTGACAATTTTTATATCAAAAGACAGAGAGAAAGATTGTCTTTCTTTCCATGTAAAATGTGTACATGCGCGATAATAAATAAAGACACAGCAAGCGCCGCACAAAAAGCTAATTTCTCGATTCAAATCATGTAAACTGAACGGCGATTTTGACATGTGCCTTTCTTTCGCTCATATCTTCTCAACAGCTAGGCGTATTTTGAAATTGATTACATCGTGATAAAGAAGGAATAATTGTCTTCGATTTGATATAAAAAAATTATATACATCATATAGAATAAAGATACAGCAAGTTCCGCAAAATTGTGACTTTTGTTTATTCTTTACGTTTTTACCATTTTCTCGCACTTTATATCACATAAAGTTCTCGGTAAATTTTGCAATTTCATATATCAAAATATAGAGAAAAGGATAATCTGTATTGCCATGTAAAATTGGTATGTACAAGAAAATCAGAAAGGACACGGCGCGCATCGCACAAACAGGCAATTTCTCTATTCATATTTTGTTTACCGAGAAGCGATTTATTTTCAACTGCTTTTTACACTTCCTATCCATTTAACGACAGAGCGCATTATCGACATTTTTATATCACAATAAAGAGGAAAGGATCGTCTTCAATTCTATATAAAATTTGCAAATTACAATTAGACAATAAAGGAGCGGTTAGTGATGTCGCAATTATCAAAATCTGTTCTAAAATACCCGAGGGTACCATCTTTGCAAACTTCATATATTCCAAACCAAGTGGTACATATTTATTATTTTCATATCATCGTAAAGCAGAAAGAAATACCTTCATTTTCATGTGTAATTTGCCCATATTTGCATCAAAATAAAACGTGTGGAAACGATGCGACATATGTTGCGGTAAGGCGATTATCAAAGAATTTATTACTAGCTATACCCACGTTTCGTTGGTAATAACTTCTAATTACAGTGGAAAAGATTGTTATGATTTATTTACCCTGTTTTCGTAATTTATATCTTTCGTTTAGGATGGCGTATCGTAATAAAATTTATCGTGAAATATAGAGCAAAAAATTAGCTTCAATTCCGTATATAATTTGCATGTGTGCACTCAGTGATTAAATGATTTTATAATGTTTGAAATGAAGACAATTTTTAAAATTTTGTAAAATTCGTTCTAAACATATTATAAAAATAATTTCTATATCGATGTGAAGAGGAACTATTCATCTTTAGTTTCGTTTTGATTTCGCGCATGCGCTCTTGGAATTTATTGAGTTACGGCGCCCGAATTGAAAACAAGTTTACTTCAGTTGTAGAAACCGTTCCAGGGGTGATAGAAATTTCATTCAAAGTGTCAAGTAAGTATCATCCATTTGTAACACGGGATTCGCCGACTAGCTTTGTATAAAACGACGATAATGTCCGTATTTCGCCATGTAAACACGCCAAATGTTGTTAAAACGGTCGCATCTGGCGGCGCTGGAAAATTCGGCCACAGGGGCTAATTGCGCTATAACGGTAGCGAGGCGAGTGCTGGAAAATTCAGCCACGGGGGCAAAACTGGTCAAAATAATATTCAGCAACGTAAGAGTTAAGATTGCAAATCTTGGTAGTGCTTGTGTTTAAAATATGCAAATATCAATGTGCCTGCTCATGTAAATAAGAACTTCCAAAGAAGGAAGATAATCAACTGCTCGATAGGTCTTTGTCTGATGTCTGGCATATTTGTTATGATACTCAATGATGGTTTCCCAGACAGTTCTAAGATCTGCATTACAAGTATATTGCATTACTAACAAAACATTGTTGAAAGATGTTACAAAGATAAAAACATCAATTCAATTAATATTTTCAAACTAATGTGTTTTTTTTGTTTCAGAAAAATAACTTGACAATGGTAGTACTGTTGAAGGATAATGAAGAAAATGGAACACTGGAGTATATTAAAGGGGTAAGATTTTAGTAAGGTGATCATTGCTTGGAATTCAATTTGTGACTTGCAATTTCTAAGTGTAGCAGAACAGCTGTGCTTTGCACAAATAATGTTTAAATCGTTTTAACTTAAATTTGAATTCTTTATCTGTGTGCATATTCTGTTTATAATTAATGTTCCCTTATGAATATTAATGAATGTTTTAGTTATTTATGTTCCAGCTCAATTGGAAGTAAATAATTATTTCACTGCAAAAGTGTAGCTATAGTCAATTATTTTACTCTTTAAAAATACTTCATAACTATAAAAAATATTCATTCACATCTGATGTTTTGTATGTACTTCATAGTCCGAGATGTAACATTTTAAAATCTTTTAGATACTTACCCAAAAATATACAAGTATAAAAAATCCTCGGTTTCAGTACAACACTGAAGGAGAGTACACTCCTCTGAGTGCCCCCTACTCACGGGATGGGTGGTTGGCGGGGTCAGACTTCATCGGCGCCATGGCTTCCTTCCCATCTGCCATTGAGCCAGCAGGACTCTGTACCCAAACTCCTCACAGCTACGTGGTACGTGCATCTTGCAATCTCTTGTAAAGGCTCGACATTGAGGCTGATCGGCTCAGATGCTTGGTTTTGTTTTTGCATTGAGTGGCATATATTTAATTTCAATATTTATTGATACCTAGCTATAAAACTTCCCATGTCACAATACAATCTGTAATTGGCAATTTTAATTTTGAATCAAAAGTTTCAATTCTGTTCCATTTGAGAATCTCTGTTATATGTCAAAGACAGAAATTCTTTGCTAACACGACAACTTGAAAAGTTTTTGTGCGATGAGACTCTTATTTGGAATATTTCAAATATGAAAAACTACCAAGATTTGAAAAGGTTTTTCACAACGATTAGTAAATGGTCATGGTTACAGCGAGGTAATGATTTATGCAAGGTTTTGCGAAATGCTTTATTTTGAAAACAAGCACTTTTAATCATTACATTATTGCTATACTCATTAGAATGTGATCATTGATTATATGCCCTTGAATGTCAAAGGTCAAGGTCACAAGGTTCAGGTTTATCCTTTAATCAAATTTTAAACAAGGTTTAACACTTTTGATAAATTACATGATTGTTATACCCAATGAAAATGATAGGTTGTGTGACATTGAAAGTCAATGTCACAAGATAACACTTCATTTTAGTCAAATTATGAAAACAGAAATAACTTTTTGAGATCTTAGATTAATCATTTAGTTCTTATACCCTCTGGGAATTCTTTGGAGATGTTTACCTTCGAGGTCAAAGTTCAAAGTAACAAGTTTTAAAATCACTAAAAAAATGTTCAAAATTGTGTAAAATCACTGCAACAAAGTCAAGACATCTACTGGTAAATTTTATCCATTCATTGCGATTTCTTGACTTTAACGCTCAGTTGTCTGTTTTGTGGTATATTTCGACAAAAAATGTCTATTTCATTGGGGCTATGAAGAAGTTGGAACAGGGGAAGGCTGAACCCTCAGTTTCAGGGCTGCTCTGCTTTTCCTGCTTTTCCATTCTTATTCATGTCTTTGTTACATAAGTGAATTGTAACAGAAATCTCATAATTAGGCTGAAAATTCTGCACATATTTCTACTAATACTAATCTCTAAATTCTAATATGTTGGTATGATTTTTATGACATTTATGTATTTCAAATAACAAAAAAATAATCTAATACATAAAAGAATTAAGTCACCCCAGATTTGTTTTCTATTTCAGGCATTTCTGCACCTTGAGGGGATAATAGAAGAGTTCCATGGAATCATAGCCATGTCTTTCGTAGACCAGCGTGTACACATAGCCGCGGCAGTACATGGGGTTAACCATCCAATCAACTCCATTCATGCAGTCGGGCCTGAACTCGGAGGTAGAGATGACCTCTGTTTATAATTTCATAGTTTTTGCCAAACACAGTTGAGCACCTTATTTTTTTTGGTTGTTGGAACTGAATTTAAAATACACATAAGTGAGAATTAAAACACTGAGGGTCTACAACAGAAAGTTTAAAGGAAAAATCATTGACAGTTCATTTTCATTGCATAAGGTAAGTATGTGGGCAACATGACACACAAGAGAAGATGAGTTAAATTTTCAACAAAATCACATATCCATTTGTGAAAGGTACAAACAAATTTTTGGGAATGTGCAATCAGGGAAAAACATATGAATAGACTTAACAAGTGACTTATGAACAACAATAGGCCAATATTGAGTGCCACTGTCTCATTCCTCTTCTCAGCATATTTCTCACACTCCTCCTCATTTGCTTCATGGAGATTTGCTGCCTTTCCTCATGGTTTTGTGGAGAGGGGTTTCTCCACGATTTTTGTCCCAGGCATGCTCAATAGGGTTTATAGCATTTTAGATATCTAGGCATTGTATCTCCAGATGTTAGTAGACAGTTCAGGATTGAAGGGCTCAAGCTTAAGCGTCCATGTAAAGTGGCCTTATTGCAAGTCATTAGTACTTGTTCATCATAGCTTTATCATCATATAATATAAGATAACTATATCAAGTGAGATTAGAAAAAGATGCGATAATTTATATCGTCTAACTTGGGTAAATGTAAACAAAAATGTATGATTTCTTTGTGATTGTAGTTTAGACATTGTTTATCACAATTTACAGGAGCACCATCATTCTTTGTGACCAACTCCAGCCAAAAGGGCTCTTTCTTCTACACCACAGCAAATGCAACAAAACAGACCAAATACCTTGGAACAGGTGAGTTTTTTGCAGTCAAAAAGTGCTCAATTATTATCTTAGTTTCAGGGTATTTGTAAACAAAACAACTCTGAAACTTGTTAATTTTTATCGGCCTGCAAAGGTTAATATACACATCTTATTGCTTTGGACATATTCCTTTGAACAGTTCTCACCCAATCATGAAGGAGTGAAAAGTCACAATTCAAGATCAAAGTGTTTATGAAAACTAGAGATCCCAAGTTCAGAATCAGTCACTTTACTGAAGGAATGTCAATCTAGACCAAGATTAACACTCACAAGACACCTTGAGGCTACAAATACAAAGAAATCTCATTGAAAAATTACATTCATATTCATACAGAACCTGAAAAAACTGCGCTTGCATTTTGGAGTATTTCTGACCTGTTATATTTGCATGACTTGAGAGTGAAATTTCAAATATCTACTCATTATAAATCCTTACTACCACATGTATAAAGTTCAGGATCTGATGTTTTCATTTCATTATTTACCAGATACATTTCATAAAATCCTCTAACTTTTGCAAGCTATGCAAGGCCTATTTCATGGCCTTTCATTACGACTTATATTAAACAGTAAAAATGTCAGATTTGCTTCATAAATAAATAATTAGAAGTCTTACAAGTTTATAGTATGTGTTTAAGTATGTGGGAGGATAACATTCTTTAAGAAAATGACTCCTGTCTGGTAGATTAATCCGGGAGTCTTTGAGACGTTAATAACACTTGGTTTGAAAGCCAGGCTAATATTACGTAGTAATGAATGTTGGAATTGGATTGACTCTAATGACATTTCAAGCTGTCATTTCTTTAAGGCAATTAAACGTATCTTGTACACCATCTCGATGACCCTTCACATTTGTAGGTGGTTTATATCTGTATATATACATACATAGAACTTTGCATTTATTACATTTACCCTTAAGACATTATTTGCTAGTGTAATCTTTTGCTAGCAGGTCCGGGAACGTAAGTAATAGAGTCTAAAAAATCTTATTTAGTCGAATTACTATGTAATTAACTAGTAAAGAAAGGAGTAAAGGAAAGAAGATCAGTAGCTGAAATTGTTTGTAGAGATACCCTGACCAGCAAATTGTCATTGTGCATTTTGGGTAACAATTCATTGTATATCGAGATGTCAGTCTTTATCACAGTATAGCCCTTTTGATTGCTGTTACCCGAAAGAAGCACTTTACAAGTGTTTGTGTTGTGTTGTGTTGCAGTGCAGTTCCTGAAGACTGCGGTGGTGAGAACCCTGGACATGCTGGTAGACGGGGAGCTGCAGCGAGCTATGCAGGTGATGTCAGGAGCTTACTGATAAGACCAATCAACCATGCCAAGTGATATGTGGAGCAAAAACTGTGTCCAATCATAAACTTGCATCATATGATTATAAGTCATTGGACACACATGGAAGTGTAATAATTTCTTTATTGGGCTCAGCAACAAACACAATAACCCTGTTCCCAAAGTGAACCACAAGATTCAATTGTCTTGCAAGTGGGATCGGGATAGACACTTTTGACAATGGGCCATTTTAAGGTCTTGAAGATGATAAATCTTTAGTACAGGTACACTTACCAATAAGAATTCTAAGTTGACATTTTGTACCCTGTGATCTCTACAGCCTAAAGATAGGTCATTTCCAAAATGTGATATAAAATCCCTAGAAGTCTCAAACTGTGAGCAATGATTCCTTGAGGACTAACGATTATTTATTTTGTGACTTTCAAGAGGCTGGGGCAACCGAGATCAAGCCTAGAAAACAAATTTGTGTTTAAAAGTAAGTTATTTATAAACCCGATGTTTTGTTCTTTTGGTTACAAGGTGTCATTTGTTGGCCTCTCCCCCTAATAGAGTCCACATGGACACAGTCCTCCTGGATAGCTCTATATCTGCTCTTCAAATGGCTGATAGTGTGACTTCTTTGAGGCGATTTTGGAAGTTGGTAACATGAATAGAGAGCAAGTTGGTGACATGAATAGAGAGCAAGTTGGTGACATTAATAGAGAGCAAGTTGGTGACATGAATAGAGAGCTAGTTCTATGGATTTACAACTTCTTTATATCAATATTGTGATGTTTCAGTAAAGATACTAACAGCGGTATCAAGCAAGAATTTATCTAAACCAAAACGTTTAACTATTGCAATAAAGGAGTTGTTGATCCATAGAGCTTGTTCACTTGCTGCAAGTGTAACTGGATAAACTGATGCTGCAGGTTATCCTGAGGTCTAAGAACAAGGAGTATGGCGTGGGAGGCTTTCAGTTCACAAAGGGGCGCTGGCTGCAGTATGAGATCCTTGTGAGTCTATTATTAGATTATCACTGTAACAATATTTGACATCTAGTGACGCTATTTGCAGTTGGGCTCAAGACCAATCAAACTCAAATCTGCAAAAGTAGCTCACTGTCATTTCAATTTTCAAATTTCCATATTTATTTCTAGGTCCTGTATATATATAACAATTAGATTATTGTTGTTGACCAAAAATTGATAATCTTCATACACATGTTATGTTGACATGATGAACCCTTTTTCTAAGTTGATATGAATTTGTAATTGAGAGAATGTTAAGGAATAGATTAAATACAAAACAGGGTCCTTCACCATGCATCAAATCAAACTCACTTCAGCTCTGTATTTAGTCTACTGTGCTTGTTCAACTGACACACTCTGCATCCATTTTTCTTATCAGATCTAGTTTACACATTCTCCACCATCTTTTATCATACCATTGATGCTGATATTTCTTCTTCAGATCATGGATCCAGATTCTGACATTAAAGCGGTTCATTTTACTGTTCCACCAACATGGTCAAAAGATGGACCAATCATCTATGACATTTCACATCATGTGACCAACCTCACGGATGGCCATTGGCTGGTTAAAGGATTGTTGAAGGTAAGAACAAGACAGGGATACAGTCAATATATTATCAAGCATGCAAGTTTGAAAAATGTAAAGTCACAGGTCTAAAAGGACTGAATACTGTAAATCCTGAAATTAATGCGAGCATTTTATTAATGCAAAAAATGCGTCTGTACTCATCTCGCATTACAATTAAGACGCATTTTAGTCTGACCATGTACACTTAGCAATCGTAGAATCATATTGACATGACATGAAGGAAAGCACGTTGGTAGGATTTAACTAGCATGTTGCAGTCTATCTTGGATTGTGTCGACAATATGACATAATTGTTTGTTATGAATGTCTTTTTTTATAAATAAATTGTTGTAAAAATAAGATAACAATCAATATGTTCGTTTACTTTCGATAGACAATAGATTCCTAATTGACATTTTGACTGATACAGCTTATTCAACGATCCATCAGCAGTTTCAATAAATACATTAACAATAGCCAAAGTCTCAACATCACACTTCAATGAACTGCAGTTCACTTGCTCATTAACACATCTCTAAGACGTGTAAATTCTAGAACAAAGGCCATTGTTCAAATTCACTCAAGCACAGAAGCCAGTCCAGACATCCTCCAACCACGCAAAATCACCTCACGATCCTTGCCCACTTTTGAAATGTCACACGAGTAGCAGGAGCAAGTAATCACGTGATTAAACATGGCAGCTTTACCCAGGCATCGTCAGCTCATTTCCACTCATTACTTTAACAAGCTCATTTTGCTAGAATAACAAGTGTGACAAGTACAACGTTAACAACTTCAAATGCTAGTTAGTCTGTCGCATTTTTATTTTTTTTTAAAGTTTGGGCCTCACATTAATTTCAGGATGCATTTTAGGCTAGACCCTCGCACTCGCATTATTTTCATGACGCATTAATTTCATGATTTACAGTATATATATGATATCTCCTCTCCACAAAGTTGTTTCTAGCACTCTCTGCAGTTCCAACTTGTTCCCCTAGGAAGTGTAGGAAGATATGATATGAGAAATTGCAGATCAGAAATTTTTGTAAATTTGATGTTGATATCCTGCCCAACACTCTTTCACAACCCAAGTCACTAAAGACTTTTGCTACATTATATGTATAACTGACCTATTTGGTCCAAATCAAACACTGATGTGCAGTCAGTGGTGTTGCTTCAAACTCAGCATGCATTCACTTATCTTCACATTTAGCTCTGGCATTGTGGAAATATTCCTACATAGACAGAACCCTTTCTGATTTAAATATCCTCAGCTATTTCTCTTACTTTAAATAAATCATGTTTATGTATTTAATATCAAAACATTTTAGCTTTATATGTCTGTTTTGCTGGAAGTATAATCATGCTTAGGCTGTCATTAAGGATTGCTCAACTCAAGAGTTCTCTCCCTTGCTTTCAGGATCTGAGTAGTGTTTTTGTGTTGGCGCTGTGGAAGGGATTGGTCAGTATCAAAGCAGTAACCATCTCAGGAACAATTCTCTCTGGTTATGTAAGTATATCCTATGTATTTTGATTCATTCCGGCCTGAAATTGGCACCAGGTGTTTGTTAATTTTTTAACAGTTTTAACGAAAACTGTGAAAGCTCACTTTGCTTAGAATAAGTTTCCAGTGATATCCCTTCGACTTATAATTTCAATCAATTTAGTACAACCCAAGAATCAAAACAGTTACAAGTATAAAAAAAGTATATAAAAGTTCTATTTTGAATCTGTTATCTTTTTCAATTAGTTTTTGCAACTGTTCTTCTTTTTATCCCTTTAAATTTTTGCTCAATGATCCCATGAGAACTGCACTCCCTTGACCTGAGCTTATACGTATATACACTGCTTATACGTACACTATGTCAAAACTGTGGGTGACAGTACCTCAATGAAGCTTTAAGTAGACCTGTGTGTATATAGAGTTTGTTACCTTTCTCATTACAGGTGAGCCCTCCAGGTATCTGGTACTGCAGCCAGGTGAAGGGAGCTCCATGTGAGTGTATATCATTCATAATTTCCTGGAAAGTATTTGACATTTTGTATGATAGATATGGCAAATTGCATTTTCAAATAGTTTGTAAATCTTGCCACAAGGCGTCACTATAGTTTCAGTCACAGGTTAATTTATGCTTAGCTGGATTTTGTAAAATTTTGTGTAATGGATATAGCATCCTCATTGTCAATTAGCTGTAGCTTTAGAGCTCTTACTGGACTATCAAGTTCAAGGGCAGTACGCCGAAGAGCTGGCACTTAAAAGGTGATGAAAGCAGCAAGGCTCACTTAGCCAGTAACTGATATTGGTGAAGATTGGGCCTTGAAAGGAAATTGCAGGTTTTCAAATTTTGCTTATTTGTCACAATCTTAATTGAATAATATACATCTAAAATGAAATTACAATGTTATGAGAAAACTCTCTAATTGGCAGGTCCTCTGGTGAACCTCCTGCCTATAGACACAGTGTTTATTGACGAAGGGGAGGAGGTCTTGCCCGCCATGGGTCTGGCAGCATTCATACTGGATCGAGTTGATGTCCTCCAGTACAGGTAACAATGTCGTTGGACTTGTGCATTTGGAAGTAACCCTAGAACAAACCCAGAGCAAATGTATTATGCAACAGACCCTTGTTTTTTAAAGATGTTTCTTACTCAAAGTCTTTTTTATCTTAGAACTAATACGTATAGTAATGTTGTTCTAGACCCCTGTTGGTCTTTCTATACCATGAAATTGAATTAGCATATTGGAATGTTCTGTCACATGTTGTTCCCTCACACAATACCTTGCATATTTAGAAAAAGAATATGAAGAAAGCCTTGACACTGTTTAAAAAAGAAAAGTTCACACCAAAATGGTGTGCCATAACACCCTGCAAATTTTCTTACACAACCAAAGCATTAAGTTTGTATTGTGTGATACATGAATTTTCTCAAAAGGTAAAGCTATATGATGATCTCTTTTTATTGAATGATTGCTGGTGAAATAGTAGATGTCAATGAAAATAAACTGAGTTATCAGTTACTAGTGAATGTGACATTTGAACATGTTATCAGTTACTAGTGAATGTAACATTTGAACATGTTATCAGTTACTAGTGAATGTAACATTTGAACATGTTATCAGTTACTAGTGAATGTAACATTTGAACGTGTTATCAGTTACTAGTGAATGTAACATTTGAACATGTGATCAGTTACTAGTGAATGTAACATTTGAACATGTTATCAGTTACTAGTGAATGTAACATTTGAACGTGTTATCAGTTACTAGTGAATGTAACATTTGAACGTGTTATCAGTTACTAGTGAATGTAACATTTGAACATGTTATCAGTTACAGTACTGTTATGCAACATTTTCTGATGTATTGACACGCTCCCCACATTGTTGTTAGGGAATGGACTCTTTCTGGAGCAGAACGCGTGCTTAAATTTTGGTAAAAATATAACGATAAATCATGTATACATAAAAATGGTAAAATTGTCTTTTCTTGACAAATAGCATGTTAATATTATGAAAATTAATATCATTATGAGTATATATAAGCACTGTGTCAATGTTGCAGTATCCTGGTGGAAAGTCTACCAAAGAAAGCATCTGGAGCTCTGAGAGCCAAAATGCTGATCCTGGGGACCAACCACTCCATTACTCTCGAGCTACATCCCTCGCTCGGCAAGGACAAAGCTTACATGACACATGTACGTACCTATTACAGGACTCTTACAAGCTTACATGACACATGTACGTACCTATTACAGGACTCTTACAAGCTTACATGACACATGTACGTACCTATTACAGGACTCTTACAAGCTTACATGACACTTGTACGTACCTATTACAGGACTCTTACAAGCTTACATGACACATGTACGTACCTATTACAGGACTCTTACAAGCTTACATGACACATGTACGTACCTATTACAGGACTCTTACAAGCCTGGAAAAACCATGGAATTTTGTGGTTTTCTGGAAGTGACATGAAAAAAACAGAAAATAAACATTTAATTCATTTGTTTTTCAAAGAATTTTGTAGATTTAATAATTTTTAAAAAACATGAACAGATCGACAAGTCATTTTAGCGGGTGATTAAATTCTGTGGTAGTTCAATTGATACAACACCGGCGACTTGTTCGGCTTCATGAACCGATGTGGATAGCTACAGTACGCCCTGCTTATGTTGTACAGATAGTTTTTTTGTTTAAATATGGTAATGAAAAATTTTTCATGGAAAAATCATGGAATTTTGCCTACAAAATTCTGTAACAACCCTGCTATTTCAACCCTAAGATTTATGTTTTAATTTGAAATTGGTCAGTTGCAAATGCACATGGAATCTTGTTGGAAGTTTTACCAGGTTGTACCAAAAAGTGGCAGTTAGCACAGAACAACATTGTGATATCCTTTGAAGGGACATTATCCACAGAGTATTTTGTGAAAACAGATGTCCTGGATATACCCCTTGTTTAGTATCTATGCTATCATTCTTGATCAGAATGCCTTCCTGAGTATTCTAATCAATTTTTTCGAAAATAGTGTTTAGATTATGCCTTATGGCGCTTAAGCAAACATTTTCATTTCTTTGCTTTTCATCTTCTCCAGTACCTTGATTGTACCTCTTTTATAAAGGTCTCCATGTCCAGGGTACATAATCTAATGGTTGTGTTCTGACTACTGCTGTGTGTTGACAGGGAACCCTGCCTGAACCAGCCCCAGAAATGATTCATGCTCTGGCTGCTGCAAACTTCAGACTGATCATCGACAGTCCGAGAGTAGGGAAGAAGCCATTTAATGTCAGTCTACCCAGCATCACCCGGGAGCTGTGTACAGACGCCAAGGTAAGATATTAGAATTTCTTCATCTCTACCTCTGCTTGAAGGAAAAGATTTTTAGAAGATTTGGAATAATTGTAAGTGAGGATCCGGAATATTATGTAAATGTGATATGTTTGCAAAAAAACCCATAATTTTATGTTTTATGATCCAAAAGTTAATATTGTCTAGGTTCTAGGCCGTTTGACAAAAATTCAATGAAACTGGAATTAAGACTTCATTTTTCTCCTCTTTATATATTTATATATGTGTGTGTGTGTGTTTGTCAAGATCTGACACAAATACATATGCATTTGAGATGAAAATCTCATAATACTTTGTATCTAATGTAGTTTCTAGACTAATGGAAATTATTTTGACAGGACCATTATATCGGAGGCAGGGTGGACGGATGGGAAGTTGGAAAAGAGTTACCTGCCCTTTACGCCCTTGTGTACGACAACATCAAGTTTGTCTACTCATCCAACGACTCGGTATACCTGATGAAAGACAAGGTAGATAACTCTTGCTGAACTTTCAAACTGGAATCACGGTATGGACCAGTAAACTTGTAAATCATGACAAATATTTAGCAGTTTAAGACTGAAGAAGTTTGTCTTGTTTTTAAAATTGGAGAAGCAAAAACCACATTGAATTTGTGTGCACTTATTTATGAAGTTTAAGAGAGATACTAGGAAGTTTTTTTAAAAACCCACTTTATTTTCAAATTTATTAAAAACTGGAAAGAAGATTTAGACTGCCATGATAGAATTGTAGCTCATTTAAAACAACGGTCATTTGTGAAAGATTGATATAGTTCTAGGATTCATAGGATGAACAGTCTTTTTTGTTCAGATCAAGAATTCAGTTTACACAATTGCATTATGAACTCATACACTTGAACCTTTGGAACATTCCTTTGACTGAGCAGTTCTCAAATTGTATTGTCAATCCAGAAATCCTATGACAAATGCGACTTTGAGGGTGCATCTCTAGTTGGGGCACCTGAAGAGAACAAGACCGAGATCAGCTTCTCCCTCTCGGCGGATGCTCATCTCTACTTCGCTTCTAAACTCAACTGTAATGCCACGCCTCCACTCAAGGTCAAGGTCATCGCTGTCCCAGGAGGTAAGAGCCACCATATCCTAGTCAGCTATTATCTCATATAATAGATTAGTTCTGGGAGAAAGCCCGGAAAACCATCGGGATACTTCATGCTCTGAAACCTGTAAAATGTAAAACCTTCTAGCAAATACCGATGCATTTGAATTCACAGATCTCATACAATTCCAAGATATCTATCCGGGGAAAATCAGAATGAGCATTTGCAGAGTTTATTGAGTTATAGATGCAACTGCATTGAATAACCATGATGCAAACATCTAATATTATAATGCATGATCAAATGTTTTATACTGATGTTGAGTTGAGCAGGTTTTGAACCTAAATTAACAGTGCTAACCATCCATTGAAGTAGAAGGCTTCCTTGTTGGTACTGTGAGATTGATTTTATGAGGTTGGGGTATGTTTGATCACATGGAATTGTGAGCTTTGCTTAGTTCAACAGTTTAAGCAGGGGTATTTCATCGAACAGTGATTACTATTTCTCTTGTTACATGTTGTATTAACGCTTTTGTATTATTTATTAACAAAGGCATATATCAGTAACTCTGGGGTTTTCTCCAAGGGATCATGCTTCTTGTCTTCTTTGACTTGAAGACTTTTTTTGAATATAAAGTGCTTTTGAAACATTTATCATGTTGTATATGGGGATAAAAAGGAATAAACAACCTATCTTCTGTTTTGTCAGTTGCACCTCAGACGGCAGACCTCAATGATTGCGGGACATCACTCTACGACATCTGGAGGAAACAGAGACTGTCAGGTTTCACGCCACCCAACCCTCTGGGAGCCGCCATCGGTGGATTGATAGCCGGCCTCATTGTGCTAGGCGTCTTCATTCTCTGGGACAAACGGGTCAATCAGAAGAAGAGTGGTAACATGGCACTCTTTGAGAGGTTTTAACCCTTCACAGACCATTAATTCATATATTTTAACCCTTACAAGTGGTGGTTTGAGCACGCCATTCCAGTGGTTACTTCACATATCATAACTCATTAAAGCGACAAAGAGTTTATTATATGTTTTCCGGTGAAATACTAGGATCTATTAGTGGAGATAAAATGTATTATCAGTCACTAGTGAAATTAACATGGGAACATGTTACCAGTCACTTGTGATGTCATCAAACAGTGCTCTGACGTAATGACATGCTCATGACGTCATATTGTTGCTTAGGTGAAATGATTTTTCAGGGACCAACTCAGTGTAAAAGCACTTCAATTTACATGATTAGATCGTAAAATGAATTTAAATTTATCTTTTCTTGACAAATACCATATTTATCTCATCTCTTGGGGCAGAAAAGTATTATCAATGGTGTTAAATTTCACTGGATGAGATAAAAATGGTATTTGTCAGGAGAAAACAAATATCCTCAATTCATTTCATGAAATCTCAAACATGTCAAAATACCATGTGCTGTTGTAGGTTCAAATTATCTCATTCAACTTGCCTATTCAACCCCAAGTGCTCAGTACACTGAGGTTTGGTAGTTTTCAATGATAATCAATCAAAGGCCTAAACATGTTAAGAAATGTTTTTGTATGTACCATTTACATGTTTACTAGTGGAAAGACTAATTCTGACTGCTGCAGTTAAGTCCCAACTGCAGTTGCATTATGTTGTCCAGTTTTAAAGAAAAACAATTGGAAATAAGCCTCTCGATTTTCTGTTGTATCAATTAAAATTAAAATGGTAATTTTACAGTCAGTACTATACATCAATAATGTTTTCTTGGTGTTCTGTCATCTCCAAGGCTTTTAACAATGACTTTTAAAAACTTATCTAGTCAGAAAAGTAGGTAAAAATAAGGTTCTCGGAATGAGCAGATACGTTTTGGTCACCGTTAATCTGAAAACCTTATTATTACCTACTCAGATAAACTGATAACTGAATGTTAAAAAAACTAGATAGAGTGAAGAAAGTAGAGTCTAGTGGAGAAAGAACAACTCACCTACCTAAGGTTTCATAATACCCAGAGAAACTGGGGCAAAACAATTTCTACTTGCTTCTGATTGACAGGAAGATGTGACAGCTTTTACTGTGTATGGAATGCTTTTTTTTTACCAGTTCACTTAGTGGCAGAATTGGTTATATGATCGCTAGATAGTTGAGATTCAGATTTGGGCTCTGCAATGATTTGTAACATCATGAATTATTTTCAAGCCACATGGACTGTGTTCACCTCATGTACAAAGGGATTGAGGTAAAACTTCTTTTTGAAGGATTTATATCTTCATATTTGCCCTAAAAAATGTTAGTTTATTCCAAATGTATTATCTTTAGAGGGTCAGAACATCTCATTAATCAACCTCATCATCTGTAGTTGTAGAAGAAATAATATTGTATCAAGCAAAAACAACTAAGGGACATTTTTGTGTAAAAACCTTATTTGAGGAAGGGAAATGGATTCACATAGCTTAACTGATTGTGGTACATTCATTTTAAAACTGTTTCTTTTGGTTACAAAATTTGTCTTGCAACTCGAAAGAATTAATTCAGTTTTTGTGAGATCAATTTTTCTTTAAAAATAACATGCTACTGCCCCTTTAAATGAAGGTATGATAAGCCTGTAGGCTGCATGCAATGATGATATTGCTACATACAGTGAAAATATTTAATTATGGGAAGTTTTGAAGGATCATGATGTTTTAATTATTTTTTTTCCCCATAGAAAAAGGATGTAGTGAAATGAAATTTTGTTTTCAATTCTTTTAATATTAAAGATATTGCATGTTATTTAAATCGTCTTTTTAGTTCATATTGCTCAAAACATTATTCATCACTTTAACTGATTAAGGAAATATGCTGGTCAAAAAAAGTAAGGGATATGAGTAAACTTGAAATTATGAGTAATGATAAATTCATTCCTTTACACAGCTTGAATATCAAACATAAAGATTTAAATACTCCTAACTTTTTGTCCAGTATATACCTTTCATATTATACACAGAGACAAAATGGAAAAGCTGCTGAAAATAAAAATCAACCTTGTTACTTCACTGATCAACATAATACTTTATGTTATCACAAATTGTATGTAATGCTTTGATAGGGTAATACTTGTCTTTATTACCTACAAAAGACAATCATGTGGTGATTTGTATTTTTTCACTATATCATTAACAATGTCAGTTTTGTAACATGTCAGATATGGTGACACTTGTCAGATATGGTGAAGGTAATCAGACTTTGTTTGATTGTAGATGTAGGCTACTATGTTTGTCATTTTCGTTTTATAATAACGATACTCATTCTTCAATATTGACATATTTCTCTCAGTTTTTAAAAAGTTTTAGCACAGATATCATCAATAAATTATGCCATGTTATCTGCTTTTTATGATAACATATTAATGAAGAAAAAAAGCTTATATTACCCTTTGCAAGAGAAAAGATTCTTTAGATTTCAGTATTTTCAACGCAAAAATCATTTGAAAATATGTCCATGTCTATGAATTAGTTGTGGGTTGTGATTGAAGTAATCTCTTCATCATCATCATTCAACAGCTTGTCACTTGAAAACTTTGTTTCAAAACCTTTTCATGGGTTTCCTTGAATTGCTGTTTGATTTGACAAAAATACTTATTCAGTTGGGCTAGTTATAAATTTTTTATTTTTTTTATTTTATACACTGTTTAGGCTTAATATCTATTGCTTGCATAGTCAATGTACAACAAGTGGTATGGTGATCTTGAATTAAACTTCAAACCCAGTCACTCAATCCTATTGGGAAATTATTAAAGTCTATGAATTATGAAATACTTATTATTGGGAGAGTTTAGATTTTTTGAAGTCATTATAATTATGATCTTCCACAAAGTTTCAGATTTAGTTATTTTTCTCTGTTACATCTTCATGGTTGTGACTTTTATTGTTATATAACATTCCCTCAATCTGTGAAACAATTTGCTTAGTTGTGTTTAACCTCATGCATTGTATATATCATTTGTGACTTAATGGGTTTTTTATGTTGTGTATGGACATGAAATCACTACCATAGCAAATAATTATTTTTCATTCGATCTGGAACAAAAAAAATTTTACAGCAAATTTGTAATTTTTTATATATTGATATAATTGTTATGCATGAAAATATGAAATGATTTTCCTTATGTCCAAGAGATCATGTTTGCTTTTTTTTTCATTCTAAGTAAATCAATATATTTAAACATCTATAAATAATTTGTCACTATTTATGTCTTTAGAATTTTCATATATGTGCATAGAATTTCACTTTTACCCTTGATCAACCACTTTTTGTGTAATAATTCTCGTACCTGGTTTAAATATTTTTTAGATATACTCTTTGCAAGTTTATAAATTTGTCATTTCTATGTTCGTTATATACTATTCATATTGGAATCTTTTGTGAAAATCTCAAATAACTAAGTCCAAGCTAGGATTAAGAGATCTCCAAAGTATCATTTTAGAAAATGATCGCTAGGTTCTTGGTTTCAAGTGGTTGTACTGCACACCGGGTGACCTCTCTTTACTGAATGCATTATCAATAAGCTATGACGATGTTTTTATCATCTCATTGACATTGTGGCACTTATTAAAGTAATCAGCATTCACATCCCAACAATGAGGTGACTATTTATGGCACTACATGACATATCTATACAACTAGTCAATCTAAACTGGTGTTATTGTAGGTTTAATTTAATAGAGCATACAATTGAAAACATACAATGTCTATATCCTCATGAAATTGATCTCATTCTAAAAACATTTATACAGTAATATTATGATGGATAATTTATTCTTGTTAAACTTGAATAACATGTTGTCAGTGATTCGTCCATTTCTTTTACATACTAAACCAAATAATGGCAATTTATCAGAATCAATATTTGACATAATATTTTATTTAGTAACATTTTACGAGTGCTTCATGTGTTCAGCTTAAGTGTTGTGCCACTTGTGCCTAGATTTTGTCTGTGATATGGATAGATGCTTGTACATATTTTTATAGTAACCATCATCTTACGCATGTCTCTCATCTCCTAGGAACATTTTATCTCATGATCAATAATTATTTTTCTCAAAATCATTCATCAAGGATGATACACTATGTTTGATTCCTTATCAGATATTGTGAACAGCCTTTTTAGGCTTGAAACCAGAAACCATAGTATTTGTGAGAAACATATCAACCCCAATCAGTAACGAGTTACCTACCCCTTCCCCTAGCAAATCAGTGAACCTCTTACAAACAAGTGAACCTTTGTACTTTCCAAAACAAATAGTCAAGTTACCAAACTTTCTCCTCACCACTTGGTGAAGAGTTATCTCCTTCCCCTATCCCATCAGTGAAGTCTTTCCTCCTTCTCCTACCCAATCACTGAAGAGTTTTTTCCTTCCTCTATCCAATCACCAAAGAGCTATCTCCTTACCTGTCCAATCAGTAAAGAGCTATCTCCTTCATAATCCAACCATTAAAGAGTTTCCTTTTCCCCCTATCCAATCACTGAAAAATTCTCTCCTTCCCCCTATCCAACCACTTCTCCTAACTAATTATTAGTTTCCTCTTAACCAATCAGTGAAGATTTTACCCCACCCCAAATTTATTGGGGACCAAATCTGTTTTCTCCAAATTCATGTGCATATGTTAGGTTAGGTCTCTGTCAGTCATTAATATACTTAAAACAATTGAACTCTTCAGCTTTTTACCCACCAAAATAATTCTACAAATGATCATGTCACTTCACATACCATTCCAACATATTCAGTTCCTCTTACTGATAATTTTTCATTAACTTTATATAGATGTCACTGTTTTATTCCCTTCTTATAAAATTTGATTCTTTGAAGCTATGAATATTTATAGTATGATTAAATTGATGTTCTTTTTGCTCGTTTGAATGTTTACTAAAGGTTGGCAAAGTGAATAAATTCTAATAGAGGGAAGATGAGTTAAAGAGTAATCAAGCTTGCAATCACATGCTCTGGTCCAATAAATTATTGGATGATTGGGTGGAGGTGCTGAACATTTCATTAGTTTACACAAGTCAGTTAACACTGTTTTATCATGTTTAGTACACCTGTATTTTTTCCTGTTTTCATTTTGTCCTTTTTGTGAGTGAAAATTTTCAATGTAAACATACTGGCAAATGTACTTCTCTCCACCTTTTCATTATTGAATTTGTTTGTGTTTTACCTCATAGTATGTACTCATATGTAATACCTGTGTGATCTCAATGTGTTCATCTGTGAAGAAAGAGAATAAATGGAACCAAAAAGGGACTGGAATTTATTTATTTCATTTTCATAAACATCAGTAAAGAAACGTCAATCAATGATTGCTGTTAAAAAGATTAATTGTCTTGATCTGTAATATTGCAAAAGAAATTTGAAGGGAACATAATTAGAATAGATTTTATTTCACTAAAAGTCAGGAATATGTATAATTGTCTTTACTCGTAACAAAATGCAAAGGGATTCCTGTTTAACGTTTTTTTATTAGATTTCATTATTACATGATTATAACACAATCCACTTCAAATATAGCACTGAAAGTAACACTTCAGGTGCTTTTTTCAATTTGACAAATACAAGTTTGAATTGATTAGTAAGAAAAACATTGAAAAACACAAAATTGTCACAAACATGGCCATATTCCCTGCAGCAATTAAGAAATGAACTAAAATAATGGACACACATATATATCTGTACATCAGCGTTTCTGCAGAGTAGTGAGCTTTTCATGTTTGATTCAATTGTTATTATGCTTATGAAAAGGGACTCAATACTGAGATGGCCCAAGGGTAAAATGAAGATCTTGTGAAATTACAATACTAAAAGTTAAGTTTCTACATGACCATAAACATGTAAAAATGAGTTATCTTATGTTTGAAATTTTTTATTAATAAGTTGTAGAAAACATAAATAAATATCACAGCAGTGTTACCTTAATACATCAAGAACACGTAAACGCTGTTTTGAAAGGTGTCCGGGTACTCTTCCATTGAAGTCTGATACCGAATTTGAACAACATTTCAAAGACTGACAAGTCTTGTAGTGACTTTAAAAATGAAGTTAAGGTTATCCAAATCAACTTGTATCTAGTTACTCTTATGAAGTCTGATACCAATTTTGATGACTAGGTGCAATGGTTCATTAGAAATCGTGCTAACAACATTTCAAAGACTGTTCAAAGTTTCGCCTTATGGTTTTTGAGTTCAGGTTCAGAAACTAAACCTAATGAATGTTTCCATGAACACTGCCTCAAGTAAATGAGGAATAAGGTGAAAACCCAAAAATGCACCATTTCACCTGATGATTGTTCAATATACAAAGTTTCAATGAACAAGGCCATAGAGTGTACGAGTTCAGGCCCGGAAACAAAATTGTAAGTTGTGTTTCCATCGAAACAAACACTTCAAATGATTATTGTTCTAAACACTGAGTTTCAATGAGATAGGCCTCTTAATGTTTCAGTTCTGCTTCAGATACAAAAGTCTCAGTTCACTTCAATGGAAACGGCCAAATATACATGTGGGAAGAATTTGAAAACCCCAACAGGCATCACTACACATGAAGACTGTTCCATAAATCAAGTTTGAATGAGTTAGGCCTTATAGTTGCTGAGTTCTGGTCTGGAAAAAAACAGTTGACGGAGGTCATTTCTATATCCCCGAAAACTTCATTTGGCGGGGGATAATTAAAGTCATATACACAATATCACGTACCATTAAAAAAAGTTCATAATATTCTTTGATTCTAAGTCATTTTAGAACATTCCAAATTTTGTTCCATTTTTTTGTTAAGCAGATAGCGAACTAATGGCACATATTTCAGTACAGCAACAAATCCTTTCAAGAAATACAACCGAAGAATATCAGCAAACCCTAGACTTTCTCTAGGTTCTTTCATAATGTCCATTCCAAATGCTAAAAGTGACTCAAAGGTAAACATTTTAATAGGAAACGGAATATTGGCACCAGTGATTATAGCTTGAGCCATTTTCCTGAAATCTTTTGGAGGGTTTTTCAGTGCTGGCATCAAAACATGCTGTTCAATGGCTCTACAGCGATTCTTAGAATCTACAGAGTTGTCTTTGCACAGATTATACTGATATTCCACACCAAGGAGATATCCAATACAGCGCCAAAAATAAACATAGTCATCGATGTAATCTTTACTGGCTGTAATTCCAAAGTTTTCTGGATAGAGAATTATACAACCCATGAAACCACACTGTACAAGAGCCATATCATATTGGGAGAAATACAAATGGCTGGACATTTTTTCTCTGTTCATGTCGTTTGCAACTTTGTTGTGCATACTTCGAACAGCAACAATAGAATTGTGAGCCTCAGTGTTAGTATCCCAAACGTTCCCATAATGCCATTTACACACATGCTTAAAAGTCAGGAAATATCTTTTCAGGGCTTTTCTGGGTTCGCTAGTTTCATCTGTGAACACTAAAGCTTGTAAAAGGTTGTCGACACTCAGTCCAGCCAGAAGAGAGACAAACATGGAGAGATGGCAATTGACAAGAAAATCTTGGAAGAATTGTCTCCCCCTGTTGAATTTAACTTCATCCAGCCATTCTGGTTTATCAGGAGCTGTACCAGAGTGGGCTGTAGGTTTGTGGCAGCCATTTTGTAATTCTGCTAGGTTTGAAAGCGACATCTGGAAAGAGAAAAATAGAGCCATTGACTTTGTAGTTCATCAGCCTTTACATTATGCATAACATCTAAGATAAAATAAGTAATTCTATAATTCCATAACCCCTCAATTCCGAAAGGCTTTTGTTTCTGGGCCATATCTCAAACGCTGTTCAATATTATTGCAAAACTTTGAACATTGTGATTATATTTTTTATATTTTGCAACCCTGACAGTGAATATTCCACACCTCTAAATCAAAATCTATGCAGTATTATCTTAAGAAATTTGAGATTAATTACGACCTAGTGTTGGAGTGGTGTATTTTGCTACTTAAATTATTATGAACTTTTTATATTTCTTGGGAACTTAGTACGTCGGGGTAGGCACCTTTTCCAGTCTCTATATTTATAGCCTAGTCAATATCAAAATGTATGCAGTATTATCGTATCACCATCACTGACAAATTACGGTCAAAACGGCGACAGTTCAAAGAGTCGAACGGAAAATATAAATCTGACAAAACCACATCCCTTAGGAAAGTGATGAGAGGTTCATTGTCACAATAGATATAGGCCTACCTATCCTGATACACTGGCAAACTGTGTTTGTATACATGTAATCCTTGCAGTACATGCAACGTTACGTTACCAGTCAGGAGCTCACTTCACACATGCGCAGTCGTAATTTTTTTTGTAAACATCCGGATAGACTTCCTCGACGTTTACAAAGTGAGAAATGTTATCAGTTGTCTCGTCTTAATTGCTTATCGTAAGATTAATAGTGGGGCACTATCATGTTATACAAAGATACGTTGATCATTTGAATGTACGAATGTCACTTATCGCAGTTAAGCGCAATGTGTTCTGATTTCACGACATCGATAAGAAGATCTGAGCCTTTCTCTTACATTATCTTTTTACGAAGAAAGAAGCACATTTTACGCTTAGATTAACATGGAATCACCGGTATTTGTGATTTTGATTATAAGAAAGTTGGGAAGAGTCGCGTTAAATCTACCTTTTGAGATTTGGCATATAATTATGACAAAATATATATGTTACTCATCATCCATGTCCATCTCAAAAGCTTTAAAAGGGGGGCGTGTATGATGATATGAACATATTAAGATGTTTTGGCCGGATCAAACTTCACAACAGTTAAGTTAATATGAACCATTATTATTTCTTAGTGAAAAATCAAAAATTAAATGATCTCATAAAAGTATAAAACGTAAATATATATGTCACAAAAGTCGCTGTCAAATGAACCTTCAAAGTTCAGAATTGTCTTGCAATAAACATTGGTATATTTTATTGAATTATGTATTCAAGAAGAACGATTAACAGTAAATTATATTTGTTTTACTACAATTGTCACTGTTTGCCTAAGGGGCTCGAAAACACTGTACACAAGGTTACATTTTCTCTTTTTTTACAACAAAATATCATCAGTCGATATAAGCTTGAGATTCAGTTGATGAACTGAGTTTGTGCTGTATATTACAGATGACATCTGTATCATGGACTGATATAGATTCAGTTGATGATTGGCTCAAGACACAACCCTGGGAAACTTTCAGAGCAAAGTTTGAGAAGGATGGCTACCTAGTAAGTGAGACACTCCGTCAATGAATATTTGGCTTTTTTTCGATTATACTTTATCTACAACCAGTAATGTTAGAAATTTGTAATCTTGTGGACAGTCCTTTACTATATATAAGGTTTCAAATTTGTAGTGAAAGCCGATGAGCTACAGATCCCATGGCTATATTTATGAACCGCGGGAAGAAGATGGTCTGAAACAAATAAATGCTGGGGGTGTCTACTCAAGAAAATTCAGTCCTTTCATATTCTCCGCAAGATTCCTTAAGGGCCACATCCAAAGAACATATTTTCTGTTTCTACTCAGCAATCAAATTCAAAAGTCCTAATAGCTAAAATCTTTTGTTTACAGACCCCTTCACTAGGGATTATTATTTTTAGAATTGATCATATGGTAACCCTGTCGCCCCTTGTAATATGTTATTTGAAGCCTGGTGAGCTACAGAGCCAATTGATTTATTTTCTTTCTATATCCTATTAATCCTGAAATATGCTGTTTTTTCTGGGCCTTATTATTTCGACTACCTTTCAGACTGCTGTTGTAATGCCCTTGAGCTTCCCTGATTTTGCGGAGGCATTTCCTTGAGTTAAATTGTCAGGATCTGTCATAGAGACAAGGAAAGTCCTCACCTTAAAGTTTATTGTTATTCCCTTTGCAGGTATACTTTGACCAATGAACTTTGACTTTGAACATTTACTGACCACCTGAATCTTGATAGAGACCAGATTTGATATACTATTTTTAATGTTTGTCACCAGCATGAGAGATAACAAATTTGCAAAAACTGAGGAGCTATGTAGAAAGCTAATGGCTTTATTATTTTTTTTTTATATCTATCTATTTGTGCTGTAAATTTATGTGTCATTTCCTTGTTTTAGATTATTGACAGCATTCTAACTGAGAAGGAGGTAGCAATTTATAGAGGTGAGTGGAGAGTTTTTAGCTGTTTCTATGCAAGTGAAATCATCCCAAGTCTGTAAGCGTCATCATATACCCCTGTTGTATTTCTAGAAATTCTCATTTGATCTCAACATTGAACAGACATAAAAATAAGAAAAGACATGTTTTGGTTGGGTTTTTTAAAAATATTTAATGCAATCTGAACATCAGAAGATCAGTTTGACACACACGTTTACTGATGGAAAATGATAGCATGATTGTAAAAATAGATTAAAAACAGAATGGCCACCTGTGGAAATTACTTCTAGTGATATTTATTAATATGCATGCATAATAGATGTTAATGTTGTTGTTGAAATTGGTTAATGGTTTGTTCTCACCTAAGCTGTTGTATTTCTTTATATCCCATCTTTAGCTGATAGCAAATTCAAGAATATTACCATCAGAACATTTGATAATGTGCTTACAGTCAGACTGTGTTGGCACATCCCAGTATCCCTATAGAGTCAATATTTTGGAACTTTTATTCCTCGGATTTAATAAGACAGATCTTTATTCTACTGTTTGTTTTGTCAAGTAGGATTGGTAGAGAAGATGCTTTCAGGTGAAATTGACACATCAACCCACAGACATGACCTTGGAAACCATGGTAATAATAATAATAATTAATGTGCATTTATATGGCGCCTTTTCCATGTACACGGCACATGCTCAAGGCGCTAACACAACAATTGTTTACATTACGGTGATAATAAATATTTTTAAAAAGTATTCAGATGATCAAGTGAAAATCAAATTGTCAGAAATAACTTTTTAAGATAACAAATAAAAACACATAACAGAAATCTTTTTGTAAAATCATCGATTCAAACTGAGAAATATTTTTTTTTAATTATCAAAATATCATTATCAGAAATATTTTTTTCACATTATCATTTAAAAATGTCAATACGAAAGGTACCTTTGCAGTTGATAAAAATAAAAATATGATAATGTTGTAAATTGTGTTTTTATTTGTGCTTATTGTAATGATGATGATTTGCTGAAGTCAGATAGGTTACAAAAAACCAAGATGGTCGAAAGTGTTATTATTCTTTGTTGAAGTGGTGCGGGCAAAGGAAAACATTGAAAACATTTGCCAGATTATGTGGCCAAGTCTCTTTGTAAAGAATCTAGATCAGGTAAGACAGGAATTATTATTGTATGTAATATTATGTATTATTACCACCAGGAAAAGTGTTGTCATGGGTATTCAGCACTTCATGGTTCCAGGCACCCCTAAGTAATTGAAGGAAATGCATCAAATTTGAAGGAAAACAGTGCCTAATAGAAGGAAAAGCTTCCATGATGGAAAAAAACTCAGCTTAATCGCAAAACAAACAATTCAATATCGGTGAAAAACGGTAATGATACAGGTTCATCTGACTGATGTAAACAAAATTGCCCTCATTACAAATAACGCCTTAACTATTCAATTTCATAACAAAACTCTACAACCAGATCGTTTCCTTGTTCGATTACGCTTTCAATGCAAGCATGTATAAGTAGATACATCTAAAAATCCCTGAGTAAAACATAGATACATCACTCACCGAAACTGGAGACTGCTAAATCGAAGCCATTTTGAGATGTGTTTGCTTCCGCTGTCGACTGAGAATTCACGGAAATTACCGGTGTTCCTTCCGAAGTCTACTGATGTTCCTTTAAAGGTGGGACAATATTCCTTCCGTTAGGGAAGATAAATTTCGATTATTACCGTATTTCACCGATAGTGATATGTTTGTTTCGCGATTAAGCTGCGTTTCCTTCCATTATGGAAGCTTTTCCATCTATTAGGAACTGTTTTCCTTCAAATTTGACCATTTTCCAGTTTTGACATTTAGAGTTATCTGCCCTTGACCGCGGGCAACGTCACGCTAAGCGTCGATGGTGAGAAGTAAGGGGGCCCACTTACGGGTGTTGAGAAGTTAGCTTTATAGCATAAGAAAGTCGTAGTTCAAAAGGATAAACCAGTATTTAAACTTGTTTAACCATTAATATGAATATTTCAATTCTTTCTCTAACAATTAAAAATCAAATAAGCCATTTATTGTGATAGCGCCTAACCCTACGTAGGCCTACTTATAGGGATATAGTACCGAGGTGGCATTATGTGTAAGCCTACTTGATAATTCTTTGCCAAAAACAAATTCAAGAAATGATGAACGGCGAAACTGCTATCAAATATTACAAGGTTGCTTTCATTCCGACTGGGTTTAAATTATCAGAATTATGTGTTAAATTATTTCAAACGATTGAAGACGTTCATAAAATTCCTTGTCGATTTATAAAAATTATCCGAAATATGCATTCATTGCGCATTTTTTGAACAGATTAGCAACTTATTATCATGCCTTGACTCGTTAGTTTTATAACATTCATTTAGCATGGTTAGCCCTACATGACAGCGGGGAATATTTATCATACATATTTTTTTGTAATTTGTAAGAAGATTGTTTAATTTCAAATCATCCGACACACAGGAAGAAAATTTAGCCATCAAATATTTAAAGTAGAAATACACGTTGCATATTGTTTACGTTGATATTCATATGACTAACATCAATTATTTATTTCACTTATATTATAAAAAGCATTAATTATGCAATCGTTCTGACAAAACATGGATTTAAGTAAATATTCTATTTCTTCACACGAAAATGCACAACATTGGCAGTTATTGCGGAGAATGGACACGTCGGTATTACAATATGAATATTCCGTTGACCGTTGGTCGGAGTATGATGATTAATACTGAAAACTTATTCTCCAAAATTTGAGATTGTGATTATTCTTTCAAAATTGCAAACAGCCATTATTTATCCATACTTTGTTATTGTAGCGAAGTGACATACTCCACATCATATCAACACTTGCGGCGAACTGTCGTCATTCGCAAACCATATGATATTATAATTAATCAATATAATTTAAACATATAATTTAATATTTATTGCGACGTAAGGGTTAATGTTTATTATTATGATTATAATTATGACCGTCGGTCAACAGTTTCACATACGGATTAACTTTCCAGATTTGTATAGAATTGAAGGTCTTCTTACTGACGGCACTAATGGCTGGATATTGCAAAAGTTTTACATTTGCAAACATTTACATTTTATCAACAGGTTAAGACCACGATGATGCATACAACAGGTCTAACTCAAGCATGAAACCAGATTTGCTCTTAGTGAAGCAAGTTTGTTTTTTTATAAAACCCAGGTTTAATCCTTTGCATGTAGACTGAGTCTCACATTTTTTACATTTTTGAAGCAAGTTTAAACTGCGACAGGTTCATCATCACCACTCGGTAACGTTCGGCGTTTAAAGTGGAGTGGGCGATTAAAGCTAGTTTAGCCGTATGCTAATCTCCGTGGTAAAACTGTTTCTCTATTAAAGAAACAAAAGTGACATTGAAACAGATTCAAATTCTGCATTAAACCACGAAAATGTAAACATGCTAGGGGGTAGATTTACCATTGATCGATGTAAAGCGTGTTAAAATAATTAAAATAAATCATGAAAGTGATTATTTCCAATTTTAATCTCTGATCTCAACTGCGTCAATCGAAGTCCGAATTAAGTAGCATGCAGTTTGTTTTCGGTTATTCCGATGCAGAATATAGTAATGAAATGAAGAATAGTGTTAAACCTTGACAATGTTAAACCCCTTTCATTAATTCGGGCATATGAGTCTTACTTTTTTCTTACTTTTATGATCGTCAAGGGGGAGTACATTACTGTTTGTGTGAATATG
The DNA here is from genome assembly GCA_921293015.1 of Phorcus lineatus. Classification (NCBI taxonomy): domain Eukaryota; kingdom Metazoa; phylum Mollusca; class Gastropoda; order Trochida; family Trochidae; genus Phorcus; species Phorcus lineatus. The sequence goes on from OV121084.1 coordinate 17,980,813, forward strand.
GCCCGTATATATCTTCCATTACCGTGCAAGCAAAATCTACAATCGATTTGAATATTCTGAAGATTATTATGAAGATTGCAGAATTTTTTCTTTTATAAAAATCCAGAATTTTCTTTCTCATAGCATTGAGTTAAGCAATTGTTATAAAGGCCGAATCTTTTCTAAAAGCGTTCAATGCGCTTGATAGTCGAATAAGTTAATATTTTTTCTATCCAGATTAAACGTGTTTGTAAAATAATAAAAGCTCGTTCAAATGAAAAATTTTAAATGAAAGCTTGAAAATCACATCTGTAACGTAAGAAAATATATGGTTGCCGCTTTCGAAGTACGCATGTACCCATGCCCCTTAAATTTACAAGTTGTGAGGTTCTGCTCTTGATTTTTTTCCCAATGCAAAAGATCAGATATGTAGTTAACTGCGCAAATTGCAGAGTTTTGTTGTGCCCCTTATTTTACTTTCAGCCTTTAATTTAAGTTTAAAAATTTGGAGAAGCCGAATTTTTATTCTGGTCGGATCGTTTTCTTTATCCTTATACACGTTTCAATATTGGTCTGATTATTGAAAGTTTAACACAAAACCACACCTTGTCTTCTAAAAAATTATTATTTAATGTTTTTTTTGCACCAGTAGTTTAATTAAAAATGATACATGTACCAAGTCTTATGTCAGTACCACTCTAAAAAACAGTTTAACCATTTAATAATTATTACGAACATATTCGCCTTCATTGATTTTTTCATGTTAACTTATACGGTTTTCAATCATTTGTGACCTTCCATAGTTCGAGGGGATGAAAGATAAGATCTAGGCGAGCGTTGAAAGTAGACCAAAACAACGTTCAACTGAACGTAAGCTTGGACAGCTTGCCCGCGGTCACGTGACTTTTCAAAGGGACGTCACTCTAAACCGACTCGTTTCGCGAAACTGGAAAATGGTCAATTTGATGCATTTCCTTCAGTTACTTAGGGGAGCCTGGGTTCCATCCGTCTATGTGTCTGAGATTGTTTCTGGATCATAACTAAAAAATTCATACAACTAGTAATAATCCAATTTGGTATGGAATTACACAATGTGGTGGGTTTAAGGTTTAGAATGCCAGGGTGCAAATGTTTTTTTTAATATTTTCTGAAAATCAACTTTGTTTTCTGGAAGATTATATGATAAGTGTAATGACCTGGAAAGTTCAAATTTGATATATGATACAATATGGTGGTGATAGGCCTTCAATTAGAATAACACCAGAGTATCTGTTACCACTAAACTTTTAAGATATGGATCCAAAATGATTTCCTGCTGTTTTATACACCTAAAACACCTTACCTTTAAACTTTACTTTAGTAGAGAGCTGATATTAATGTATTAACCTTTAGTGGACAAGATGGGTCAACTTACAATTGGAGTATGTGAGCTTAGTTCACTTTTCTCCTGTTTGATTTCTTACAAAATATTTCATTCAGGGTCCCCTCCACAAGCGTACAATGGCAGTGGCAAAGATTGTGCTTGGAGATGATGCAGACTTTGATTTTGATATGCTTCTGTCAAAGGTGAGAGACCAAGTTGTTTTCTTATACTAATTTCACAGTTGATATAGTTCATTCGCTGTTTTCTCCAGTTCTTGACTTGAATAATATTCCTGTAACTTTCTGCATTTTTGTCAGAGATAATTATGTTTCACTCTTTCTGACATCTTAAAAAGTTCAATTGGTATTGAAACTCAAAAAAATCGTTTGTGGTATGTTTTTTTAAAATTTCTAAAGATCTTGAAAATAAGGATTATCTATTAAAGATATTCACGCTTTTTTAAAAATCTGTAACCCCCGCAGGTTTTACCTAAAAAAATAGCCACAGAGGTGTTGCAGGCATTCTCCCAGCAATAATTCCAGCTATATTCAATATCTTAATTTATATGTTCTTGAAAGTGTTGTCAAACAAAATGTCAATTCACCTCACTTTAATTTTTTCAATATTTTGGTTCGTTTTTTTCTTAAATCACTCATAACTCATAAGTATAAACTTACAAATGAGACTAGTATTAAACGATACTCTATGATGTAGATCACCAATAAATGGCAGAAAAATTCAATAAGATAACCACTTCAAATAGACCTGTTTGAGTATTTATTTACACCTTTCAGGCACCTCACACCAACACAATGACTCCATGGCACCAAGATGAATCATACTGGCCAGCCCTTGATGATAAGCGCTCTGTCAGTTTCTGGGTAAATTTTCCATTGAAAATATTGTATTTTGTGGTTAAAAATATATTCTGAAATTGAGAAGTATGTATTGATAATTTCTCCTCTCCTCACACCTCCCCTCCTCTCTCTCCTATTCTCTCCTCTCTTCACCTCATCCCACCTACCTTCACCTCTCGTCTGCTCTTTTCTCTTCACACTCTTCATCTCACTTCTCAACTCCTCTTCACACTCTTCATCTCTTCCTTCCTTTCTTCACCTCTCTTCACACGGCTCTTCACATCTCCTCTCCACTGTTCATCCGCCCCTCCCATTCTCTCCAACTTCTCCCAAACTCTTTTGTCCACTTTTCACTTCTCCCAACCTCTCTTCTCCTCTTCACATTATCCCAACCTCTCTTCTCCTCTTTTCCCTGCTTCCAACCTCTCTTCTCCTCTTTTCATTTATCCCAACCTCTCTTCTCCTCTTTTCCCTGCTTCCAACCTCTCTTCTCCTCTTTTCACTTCTACCAACCTCTTTTGTCCACTTTTCACTTCTCCCAACCTCTCTTCTCCTCTTTTCACTTCTCCCAACCTCTCTGCTCCTCACCCTTCCTTTCCTCACATCTCTTCTCAATGTTTTCATTTCTTCTTCTCTCATCACCTTTACCTACCTTTCTTCTCCACTATTTATCTTCCTTCTCCCCTCTTTACACAACCTCTGCTCAACTCCCCTCACACTTTCATTCCCTAGCTATTTGAATGTAGGACTTGTATTCACTGCTGTTACAATCACAGACTGCAATGGACAACGTGTACCGAGACTCAGGATGCATGTGGTTCTCCCCGGGGTCTCACACCAAGGGGTTGCGGGAACACCGCCCCCAGAAGGAGGGATGTCACGTTCTTACATGTGAGGGTAGCGAGGTAAGTGTACATAAGCACTAGCATTAGCATGAGTGAAAATCTGTATTTGTCAATCATACATGTCTTTTAGGGAGATATTCTGTAGTTTTCACTCATTTTGTTGCAGAGTTATTTGAAAGAGCAGATCACTGACATTTATCAGATCATTGTCATACTAATGCGCATATGACAAACACAACATGGAATATGTACATCAAAGTTAGAATACAGCCCTTTCCAAAGTGTGGCTAGGTGCAACATTCAGTTTTTGTATCATCCAATAGATTTGTGAGGCAATTGGTTGAACAAATTAAACAGATGATCAACTAGCACTTGGCACTTTGCACACATATGATGTTTATGATACGTAATGATTACTCTATGATGGTCACCCCTGTAATGATACCAGGAGGAAGGGTTCCCTGCAGAGATCAAAGCAGGTTCGTGTACACTGCATCATGGCCGCATGCTGCACTACACAAGGGGGAACACCACCGACTTCCAGCGGCGAGCTCTTGTCACTGCCTACCGACCAAAAGCTATGATCGAGAGCATGAGAGAAAGGGGCTTTGATCATGGCAAAAAAGTGAGTCCTGCTTGCTTGAAATAATCATCTAGGCATCATAATCATCTAGAAACCTTTTAGATTAGTTCATGGAATTGTTTATCTGAGCATCAAGATGAAGAGATCATCAATTCATATTGTAGAATATACAAAACATTCAGCTGGCAGCCCAGAACAATAAACGTCAGGCTTTACCTTGGTATTTGGATGACAAAAGTTAGTTTGACCCCATCCTACTACATCAGCGTATTTGTCTCTGCCTAGCTCCATCATATACCCTTATATCCTTCGGCCTAAAATGCTTGTATCGCTTACGGCTGGTTACTCATGGCTATTTATAGCCTACATTGACATTTGTTTGAATTCTCATCCGGGTGGTGCCGCTATTGCTGAATGCGAGTCATTTCATTGGCTTGCTATATTTAGCGATACAAGCGTTTTAGGCAGAAGGATATCAGGGTATATGATGGAGCTGGGCGGAGACAAATACGCTGATGTAGCAGGATGGTTTGACCCTCTTATAAATACAACTCATTTATGAAAGAATCCATATCAGTGATATATATTTTTGATTGGTAATCTGAAATGCAGTGGTAAGGCTCATTGACAGCTATATGTTGTAGGATTTGCTTTTGTATTATGGTTATCATAAAAGTTTAGATTTCATAGTTTATATATACAGCAAGGAAAATAGCTTCTTCATGCCTGCATCAGGACGATTTAAAGCCTTGGCGATTTTGTTTTGCTTTGTTACAGGGACTTGCAGGGGTTATTCAAGGTGGACAAACTCATCAGAAGAATTAAGGTGTATAACCTAACATACCTTTTAAAGGGGCAGTAGCACATAGTTTTTAGAGAAATAGTGTGATCTCACAACAAAAATGTTTTTTAAACAAAAGAGCCAGTTAGAAAACGAACGTACCATGATCAGTTAGGCAATGCAAATCCATTTCCAAAACTCAAATGATAAAAGACGTTCACACAAAAATGGCTGCCAGTGGTCATTTGATACTTGAAAATTTCTTCTATGTTTACTGACTATCTGGTTGAGTAATGAGATGTTTGACCCTCTGAATATGATACATTTGGCATCATCTAATGTCTAATGGGGAAAAATTGAAGATATAAAATTATTTTTTAAATGTGCTACTACCCCTTTAGTAAGTGCCTTTGAGAATATGCAATTGTGGTTTAATGGAGTATATGTTTTTATCATAATGGAAGAATGTGTGATTGTCATCACTAAATTTTTATAAAATGTCCTGGTCATTATTGATATTAATTTCTAATTGTGTTGAAAATATAATGATAAATAATAAAATTTAAAAGATATATGATAAAAATCATGAATATCAAATTACCAGATATTAGATAGCTAAAATAGAGTAAGTAATGAACATTAAGTAATTCTAATCCACTTTATAATTACACTACTTAACTTCTTCTCATTATTGAGATTATAATTTATTGGCATAATAATATACTCATCAAGAGTCAAAGATTCCCCAATCAAATTATATTTTCTTACGCGTCTTTACAATTGTTATTCATGGATTGTTATTCGGGACAGACCAATTGACTTAGTGTATTTCACATTTTGGATTGAATAGTTATTAATTTACTGTCTCTTAAGTATCAGGCTACTGAAAATGAATGTTTCATTCATTTAAGAAATATCATTTTCATTTTTACCATATACATTTTGCGCTTTTTATTATCTATCAATTGGTCTGGTCTGTTTGTTATTTGTTTTGTAGTTTAGATAGACCTTACTTCTTACAATTATCAAAGTCTTTCCAAAACATTTAATATAAGGAGCAGACTTTTAAAATAACAAAATGCACAGCAAAGAAGGAACTTGTTTTTTGTAATACGACTCACTGTAACAGGTGACAGGGAAGAAATGATTTGAGGAACCTCAGACAAGAGAGAAGGACATAGCCTGAAAGTGTCATAGAGTGTACGATAAGTGTGGAAAGTATGCTTTGTACACATTAATTCCTGATATTTCAGACACAAAATAATCACACTAAACAGTAAAGGTATTTCTCTGTCTAAACAAAGATCAAGTCTTATTTTCCTGTGCAGAACATAATTGTCCACTTGCCCCTAGGAGAGATTTTTTTACTGTTTGATATCATTTATATCTATGACATTTAAAATTACTATAAACACTTCTATATTCATTGGCTTTTTAAAACAGTGTTATGTATGAGAATATCTTTTTAAAGAGTATGAAGATGGTTTAATCTCGCTAAAATTTGAGAAAGTGTTTAACTTCAACCAACAGTGTGTTAGTACACTGTGTCTGCTGTTATGATATTCCATGTTCATTAACAATGAAATTCTTTTTATCTTAATTCTAATAAATTTGATTGGTGTTGGGAAAAACTCTTATTGAGTGTATTTTATTTTATAATAAACATTTCATGTTCAGAATCTGTCATCTTATTCATCTTCATCTTCTCCAACCACAAACATTAAAAATAAAAAAGCAAGCTATCTGATTTGAGCACTCTGTTGGGCTTTCTTTTCAATCTTGATCTTGAAACATCACGTTTCAAGTTGTGTACACAAAAAAAGCTGTGGGCTCTGAAGTTCATCAGGTTTCTTACCAATAGGTAATAGACATCAAAATAGATTTTGCCAAGGAGTTTTTCACACAACATTTAGCTTTCTTTGAGTTTAAGTACGAAATATATCTAAATAGTTGTTAGGGCATGACACCTGTGGCCCTTATCAATAACTCAGGGTCACCAAATTCTCATGTCTACACGCAATATTTCCACTTTCTAGTCCCTTTCATTCATTAAAAGAAATTAAAGTAGATTTTGAGGGTGTCTTCCTTATAAGGGTCCACAGAGTAATCAAATCCATAATCTATAATCATTATGAGGTAAGATCCTATACACTATATTTCAGCTTTCTAGCCCTTTTCATTCATGAAAAAGATTAAAGTAGTGTTAGGGTGTTGCCGCTGTGGCCCTCATTAGGGGTCACAAAGTCACCAAATCTACAGTTTATAATAATTTAAAGAGCCACTCCGTGGGTTGTTGGAGTCATATATGCCAAACTTAATCAATGGTGTCATTTGATCGCGAAGTATCGACTGTTACCAAAAAGACACATTTTAAAGCTTGTTGGTTTTTTACAGCGACAATATGAAGGTAGAACGTTGCAATTATGATCGAAAACCGGAGACTTATCTGAAACAGCCAGGAGGGCAGTTAGGAGTTGATAGTGTTTGTTAGGTTATGTTACTAGTATCCATATACCCGGTATATTGGATGTGATATCTACACCTCTTTAAAAGGCTGTTTTTAGATTTTCATGGAAAAGCAGTATTTGTCATATATATGTCTTATGGACATGAAAAGTTAAGATGTTTTGATTTTATATCACAACATATGATCCGAGAAGAGCAACCATCTAATGGGATATTAGATGTTATGTGCACATTTGCTGGTGAGTCTATAACTACTTCGAAGCTTTAGTTTTCTGCTGGTTGTAAAGTAAAATTATAGTTTCAGTTATAGATTAATGTGAAAATTTCCGAGTCACACATATCATGTCATTCAATTCAAGGTGAACAGTGTCAAGGCACGATGTATGTGGTCAAAAGTCACACATATTTTATCTCGGAAGTAATATTTGTTCGTGTGAATATTATTTTGATGCTTGTTGGTTCAGTATAATGACAATATAAAGTAAATGTTAATAGTTTTCTTTGAAAAGTGGACAAACCAGATATCGGTGCAAGTCATTCTAACCCAAATCAACAAACATGTTATTTGCAATAAATGAGTCAAATATGATTGTACGAATTATATTCTTTGTCCCTTTAAACATTCAGAAACTCTAGCTTATTAAACCTTAAAGGCTATGGTAAAATTGCATGGACTGTTGTCTTCCTTGCAAACTTGAAAATGACTTAATCGATATTTGTTTATTTGATTGTTGTTAAAGAAAGAAAAACAAAAAGAAAGTTTATGTTTATAAATGCATTTAATGTAGACATTTTCAACAATGTCACCTTCCTGTACTGACTACAGTTCAGCAACAACCACACTTTGCCCATGACGATGATCTAACATACACAAAACATTGACCACCCATCCAGGCTCGCACCGACAGGGGAGATAACCTTGTACGGTACAAACACTTCTCAGAACGACCACATCGGAATGACATAATGGATGTTATATTTTTTTAAACAAAACATGACAAAGATTACAATTTTCATCAAGTTTAAAACTTGTTCTTTAATAATGCCCGTCCAATGAAAAAAATTTAATTGCATTAAAAAAATTAATTTAAATTTTAACATCAACACATGAATACACGTTATGATTTGAGAATGATCTGAGCCTAGACTAACACTTGTTTTGGTATAAGATTTTACCAACATGTAAAGTAAACAAAGATGAACGAGACTGAAGAACAACAGGCGAGTGTCGTGAACAATCTTGGCGGAACTTTCTTTGTGTATAAAACATCAAAAACCACAGCATGGGACAGGATAAGATGGACTGGCAAACAGTGTCAGTATTTATAAAACAGATATGTCTGCCACTTGACAAAGCATTCATCACTAACACAATGTACAAAACAAATAATGGCAGTGCAGAACGTAAAGAAGTTCAACATACGAGCAAACCTGAGCCCGTGATAAGGTAAAACAGTGACTTCATAAACATGTGGTATGTAAAATGGAGACTTGGGCAATTTAGAACAAACTCAATGTTGACTAAAACAAAGGTCAAATTATAACACAAACATTTCAGGGACTGGACATAACAAAAATCTTGACTTACATATTAAACAAAATATTTAGTTGCAAATTGAACGGAGGGAGGATACCATGGTTCATCTACATGTGTATTGCCAAGTAAAAACAATAACAGACACTTCAACCGAGTTAAGGAACTACTCAGGAACAAGACCCTTATCTGATTCAACGTACTATACACAAAATAGCATCCTGGTCCAAAGCATGGCGCTGTCTACAGTGCAAAGCATCTATGTGTAATATTGGATAAAACATATTTTCAAATAAGATTTCTAGTAATTGTTAAGGTGAATGTGACTTTTGCTATGGAAAGAAAAACTGGACTACTCCAATTGTGAAGTTTTCAAGCAATTAGAAAAAGAGACAAAGAAATAAACCGTTAATGGAAATGCCCTGTTACCGTGACGACGACTGAAACAACAAACGTTTGTCGGGAGGGCAACAACAATGTAGGGTATCACAGAACAAGCACCCAGCCCTGTAAGTTGTATGTATACACAACCCGCGGTAGTCCCAGCACTGTCCATACACCCCCATCAATGTGGAATCATAATGTTATGCCTTCCGCAATAGCATGGATATTTTCAGAAGTTGGATATCTTGTGTTTCAGTTCAATTTAAATATTTCTCACTGAGTGATGGGATAGTGGGGATATTTTCAAGACTGTTGTATGAAATAAGTCTGAAAACTCACTAGTCCAAGCACACACTTTTGTCAGTTTTGAGGCAAAATCCAAAAGTTACAAGCCAGACCCACAAGTTCCCAGTTTTTGTCTGCAAGACAGGCCTTATTTCATACACTTTAAACACAGGCATTCAAAATCAAGATTATAAATGAGGGCTATTACACTGAAACTCAACAAAGTCTACATTTTTATCAGCATGGTTGGACAATAATATAAGTATTAAGAAAATATAACTGCAGTGATGAGAACTATCAGAATTTCAGAAAAATCACTTCTTTACCTCTTAGAATATGAGGTGGAAAATTCGAAGACCACTTTTACATCATCAAGCAATGGTCATCTTTTAAGGTTATTAAGAACACAACAAACATTCACTGACCATTGACTAAATTTCGCCATCTCTTAAATTCATTTATCAAAATACATAACATCTATACTTAAGACTAAGATTAAAACCAAATGAGACAATGATCAGACATTTTGATTCCACATTGTAACCTGAATATATTATCAATATGTGAATTGACAGTGCTAGGACTAGCTTCTTCAACTATGAAATAAACATGGTTTACAAATGAATTTGTTGGACAAACATAGTAATGACAGACATCCATTACCTCACAGCACAAACATTGTACACTGGACACACAACCAGACACAAACCATCCACCTCTCTCACACTGACATATGACACACACACTGACACACACACACACTTTGAACAAACAACCACAAAACGCCATGCGGAAGATGACAAACACTGGCTTGGTCAGCGTGAATCAAACAACCTATATTAGTGGACATCAACTGATGAATGTTGATTGATCCTTGATTGGGTTCTATCAAGTACCTCAATGACTCGTGTCAATTGACTCTAGATGAGAAGAAACTAATCCTTTGTGTCAATTTTCCTTTATCCAAAACAATCTATCCCAGATCAAAATTAACTGATCCTTGATCAAAATAATCAAATACTTTAATCAACATCAGCTGATCAATGAGAGTCAATCAATGCTTGATGAGAGTCTATCAAGAGCTTGATCATTGGTGACAGTTAATCACAAAACTAAAAGGATCCAAGTCCTTTATGAACAACCATTGTCAACAGATCAAACTCTAAAACTTCAAACACCTCAAATGAGATTTCTTGTTTAATGTCCATAATAGTTACCAAGTTCAGAATAAATGGATTTAGTATGATATTTTCAAACATTTTCAACCTTTGAAATCAACTGACATAAGTTTTGTAAGAGTGTCAAGATATCATCAAGCCTGACTGAAAAGAGGTTAGAAAGCTTTGACCGAAAAGGAACACAAGAATAAGACTATGCTGCGGTGCCACCTAAATGCAAGCTAATTATCAAATGAACAGTGCAATCTAATCTAATTAAATAACAAACAGTATAGGAAAAGCATAAACCCATAAATATTTTTTTTTGCCTTGCTATGTTTGGTGAATAAATAAAAGATATGGGGTGAAGAATATATTCCATGTCTTACAGAAAATATTTCTTTTCTTCAAAACAGCAGATTACTTTTTCAGCACAAATGTGAAACTGACCATAACCAATAAACTTGTACACAAGGCAAGGGAAACAAGCATGCATACATAGGTCCCCACCACAACAAACACGGTCGAGATGAAACTTTGCAGACATCCGTCAGCAGAAAGCTAGGAATAAATATTTGGCAGATATATCTGTACATGGCTATTTACACGCATGTTTACAACACTGTTCGTATCATACCCTTCTATAGCGTTGATAAACAGGTCACATCTTCAATCTCCTTGCAGTCTAAGTACAGGGAAAATAAGCTTACTTGAAAAGGCATTCACAATATTTTATAAAAAAACCTTACATACAGATGACTGACAACAAAATTAAGGATTATACATTTGAACATTAACAAAAAGGCCTTTATTAAAGATTTATCCTCCCAGGGATTATCTTTTATATTTGTACTAATTCACGAAACTTTAAAACAGTTTGCAATTCATCTGTTTGCATATTTACAACTGCTCTTTGTGGTAACATCCAGCGAGAGAAGCTGAAACTTGTAAAGTAAGACGCGTACAAAAAGTATATCACTATATATTGCCGTAAGTTTGAGCATGCTGGGGGGAAAACTTGCAAAAACACCTTCAGACCTGCTGATCTTATATAACACTGTGGACAACAATATACTAAAGTGATTTCAAACTTTGGTGTGTAGTTCAGTGAAAGCCAAGAAAATCTCCGACAGGTAAACATGAACGTCAATGAGATGACTTAGTCCTTGAGGCAAACTTCAAGGTAGCGTGGAAGACTGTAACCTTTGGTTGCACACATCATACGGAGTAAGTCACATATGGAATCCAACTGTGTACAGTTACCTACGTAAACATACAAGCGCACTGAGAGGCAAACACTCTTTGAAACAGATCCATAATGGATATACACTGTAAATGGTTTATAAGTAATTATTTCAACTTAACACGAAAAAATCTGAAAAAGACTGATTCCGTTTCAGTCGTACATGATGTAACGATAATGCAACTACCATTTATGACTATAACACTTTAGCACTATCAAGGTCGTTTTGACAAGCAATGAGTAACAAAATTTCGTCCAAAGGGGAACATTCAATGGTTATCTGGTGAAGTTGTTCATAAACCTTTAGATAAAGTGCAAGAGATTTCTGCTACCTTTTATTACACATTGAAAAAGATCCATCAGAATTTGAACTAAACTGGACAAATACCATGATATAAGGTCACAGACGTGATTACTAGAACATACTGAGAAGGTCGTTAGGCCATTTTTTCACTCGTTAGATAATGCCTATGAAATTGGTTACCAGCCCTAGAAATGAATCTGGTAACAAACCCTGGTAACGAAGGAATAATAACTGGTTACCGGCCCTAGTATCAAATCTGGTAAACAATCCTGGTAACGAAATGGTAACTGGTTACCAATCATAGTAATGAATCTGGTAACTGTAGCAGTCGGGACTGTCAGTCGTACTGGCCTGTGTGAATGGAAGAACGGAGGTAACAGTCATGTTTAACAGACTTTGATATCATCACAACATTAGAGACAACAAACTTCTACACATGTATGTACACTCACTCTGTAACATGAAACAGGACATTAAAGCATAAATATTGTTGGTATATTTACAAAACAAGTCTTTGGTTGCAGATTTTGATGCATATGTTTTGGACACCATAGAGAAAGGCCATGAATATAGGGAAGTATATTCCAGCAGCTACCGTGCAGTCAGAACGGGTGTCGAGTCGACAAGTCCAGAATTCCACTGGTTCAGTAAGCAACACATGTATGTGGACTGCTTCTCAACATCAGCACTTTATTAAATCTTCACATGGTCAGTCTACAGTTGTCTCCCTTCCTTCAAGATTTATATCCTTCACAAATCAGATGAACATCTTGTCAGAACACATGTTTGATGAATTTCTCACAAATGAACATCTTGTATTGTGGCTTGAGAAATCTTGAAAATCATTTCTCAGAAAGTCAAGCATACAAGGATATTAACTGACGTTGCAATCATTTTCCACTAGATGAATACTGTGCAATTAGACTTTTCATATGATTTTAACATTTCCTTCCTCACAACTACGCCTTATGATAAGTGATGATCATGTGATTCAGATTCTTTTCTCTGTTCCCATGTGATGATAAAATTATGAAGGCTAAGCCAGCCTTCTGTGGACTTGTTCTGACTGCCGAACATATTGGCATCATGGCAGGCAACAACATCAACGGACAGGCGCCAAGCTCAGTTTACCCGTAACGTGTGTGACTCCATAGGAGCGGCGGAATCGTATAGGGTGTCAGTGTCCTGCGTGGGCTCGCCCTGCAGCTGGCATGGATTGTTCAGAGTCCCAGCCCCACAGTCACAGAAGAAGCGATCGTGTCGAATAAACTCCACCTCGTGGCCGGAGTGACACGTTTTAATACAGTTCACACATATAGCATTCCTCTCTGTTGTGTTGCATGTCCGGCATCTGGAACAGAGTAGAGACTTCTGTCAGCATTGTCAGCAATTTGGAAAAGAATTCAATGTTGCTCAAACCTGTACCTTGTGTGCTAACTACAAAATATCTCAAGGGAGTTTCTAAAACATAATTTGAAGATCAGCTCTGTTTCAAGAGGGGCATGGACCATCACCAGGCTAGATTAACATCACTTTGACATTAAGATAACTCTCAGACATCCGAACTTTCGAACTTTGTCGAACAAATTTTTGTGACTTTCAAATTTTGATTTTGAAAAAAAATATTCATATATTTCACAGCTGCAGGCACAATGACACTTTATAGGTATGTAGGTATGTAGAAGAGTTTGTACTCACCTATAAAAGTCATGCATGGGGAAGCTGGTATAACTGGAGATCTTGTATAGACACTGCCCCGCCCCCACTGCCTTCTCCACCATGTTGTGGTTGCCGCTGATCATGTTGTCTGTGGACAGGTCACAGGTATTATACTGCATGTCAACATATTTAAAGCCTTTCTTCAAAATAAGCTACACTCATTTACATTCACATTACTTCGTTTCAAATATACTTTTTCATATATATATATTGTTTATACAGCTCAAATTATAATAATGATCACTAATTAATGTCTTATCCTTTAATTAAGAAATAAAGTTCGCTCTACCCCAATGTGTTTTGTAATAAAGTATAGTTTTGCCCTGAACTATTATAGTTAAAGCACGAGGACGGTAGTCCGAGTGCTTTAATGTTATAATAGTTCAGGGAAAACTATACTTTATTACAAAACACATTGGGGTAGAGCGAACTTTATTTCTTTTCTAAGATGCTAAAATAATCTATACGGGGAACACTCTGATTTTAATCATCTCGAAATAAAAAATAGTGTTTACATTGCTCACATTAATAATCCATGAACAGGGCTAACTGTTCGCTATTCCAAGTATGGAACTCAACCCCTAGTTTAAGACGACATTTAGTTGGTTAAAGCTTTGATTACTGCAGTATTGCACTTAAACTTTTTCATTTATTCAATTTTGAATTATATTTTCTTCTTATTTTTTTCTTTAAAAACTTAAACAAACAAATTAACACCTCTTGTTTTTTAAAAAAAACCCTTTACTTTTACAAACTCGTGTCGTGCGATTATGCAGGGCTTATCACGTGGTTAACATTCCACAAAGAATTATGGGTATTGTTTTGGAAGCGTGATGGCGGACTGGATCCGGACATCTATTTTTTTGCTGCTGTCATAAACGTTGAAGGTGAGGCTTTAGTCTCTTATATAAGCAGACTGTTGGGGCTGTACACCTAGAATTACTTAATTATTAGGTTGTCCATATCACATTGAACCTGGTAGAGACGGTTGACGTGAACCAACGTCACAGTCCCACGGGGCGCCGTGACCTGACGTGAAACAACCCGGTCACTCGACGGTAGACAAGCATTTTCTGTCCATTCTTCTTTACGGTAAATAGAAATAGATGATTCGAAACTTGTCTCTATTAATAGAAACATTAATACGATTATGTCGTTAGACCTTGATAGGGGGATAAGCCATGTTGTTCGAAGAATCGAGATGAAAGGTTACCATGGACGCGCGATCACGAGGGGGCAGCGGGGAAGAGCGGATATAACGTCATTCAATTGTTACGTCATGAAAAAACTATACCTTTATTGTCTCATAAAGTACTTTTTTTTCGATTGTTCTAACCGCTAGGCATCTTAGAACAGTATTTCAAGCTGGTCATTGCATAGATCAACCACGAAAACTTCCAATCAGTTATTACATCGGCAGCAAATGTTATTTTATGAAACTTTTATTAACAATGACCTGTGATATAAAAAATTTTGTGTATAGATGGTGTTAGAATTAATCAAACCCTTATTGCTTAATGAGATGACACCAATGTCAAAAGCGACATCCCTTAATTTCAAAAGTATTTAAAAGTACATGTTCAGTGACCACTGTTAAAGTCTAACCTTTCAGTTTAGGATTCACTCCACTTGCTAGACAAAGACCGCCAAACTTGTTGTTGAAGATTTTGTTCTCTTCAAGCGTTGCTGTGGCATTGTTTGTGATCTCTACACCCGCAGCCTGACCGTCGAATATCCTGTTCCTCCGCAAGATAGGATGACTTTGTGTACTGATCAACACTCCAGCTTGAGCATTGCGGAATATATCATTCTCTTCCAGGATGCCTGCACAACAAACATGACATTGAAGTATATTCCCATATAGTCTCATTCTGAACTAAATTCCAATCTTTTGAACTGGATTTCTGATTGTTAAAGCGGTAAATATCAAATTTTATGTCACACTGAATCCTTAGAGAGAAATATTTCTCTGATGTCCTGAACATGAAAATAATTGCAAACCTTTTGTGAAAATGATAAAGATACATTGTTTTGATCATTCATTAACAAGAGCATAAGATTTTTCCGGATAAAGTTTTTTCCTCCTAACAAATTTCTTGAATTATTTAACTATTGAAGCAGGTTCTACTTCTATTGATGAGACATAAGATAGATATCTTCGAACATTAATAAATGTATTTATGACATTATTCATAGGAATGTTGAAAAATTACATATGACAGATCTTACGGCTAAAGTTCAGTGATGAGTTTAAATGATTTCTCAACCCACATGTCTACTTATAAATATGTTCAACAATCTGTTTTAATCCCCAACCTTTTCCTCCATTGAAAATACAGATGCCGCCGTCGCGCCCATCATGGATCTTGTTGTGTCGTAATACGGGGTTGCTGTCAGTCTTGATCCAGATGCCAGCCATGGCGTTGTCAAAGATCTCATTTGTCTCAATCATGCCCAGCCCACTGTTGTACACAAGAATACCCCCATTTTGCCCTCCCCAGATCTTGTTCCGTCGGATTAGAGGGTTGCTTCCGGTCCTGCAATATTAGTTTATATAAGAGTTAGATTAAAAGATGCCTTCATTCATAATGTTAATGTTTTCCATGTTATGAGTGAAATTAACATTCACAGTGAAATGTTCAGGTCAGGAAATGTTTCGCCATGAACTTGTGAAAAATTGTGAAAAACTAAAAAACACAAATAAAATATTGAAAACATTTATCTGAAAACATTTAACTGTTATTGACACTAAGTTAAAAAAGTTATATGTACAACAGAACTCATTCCTCACAGGGCAAATTTCCAAAGCTCTCTTTTGATAAAGCATTAGTGTGTTTCAAACCATAAGACTGTTGACAGAAGCCTATCGAGACAGGAGAGATTGCCTCCTACCACAGAGCTACTTAGATGATCTGACCTAACTTCGGTCAAGTGCACTGGTAAAGAACAGAAGTTGACAGTAACATAGCTGAGGTTGTTTAGTGCAAGGAAGCTGTAGTCATGAAAACAAACCTGATCTGAACGCCTGAGTACAGGTGGTTGAAGATATCATTGTCTTCCAGAACTCCATGTCCATTGTCATAGAAGTACACTCCCACCTGGAGACAAACAAAAACATACGAATAAACAGGAATACGAGAATTATTGAATCATTATATTTTAATCTCTTCTTGCCATCATGATAAGATTTTAATTTTTGTGGTTATTATGAACGTGCAGTAAATGATTTCAAAGTAAAGGAAAATATAACCGGAGGAAATGGCAGAAACTTTGCTATGGACTATGATGATTAGACAAATTTGATGGTAGGACTAAACTATGTATGTACCTGTTTGCCGCTGTGTATCCTGTTCCTGCGGAGAACAGGGGTACTGCCAGTAGTGATCCACACTCCAGCTAGCGTGTTGGCGTAAACTTCATTCTCCTCTATTAATCCCTGACCCTTCTCATGCTGCAGACACAAACAGTAAGATATCTGTTAATTAGGAACTACAGTAACAGGATCAACACAAAATTAATTGATTAACTCTTTATTCCAAGGTACAAGAGTATTCAAAGAGAGCAGATATTTCACTTGTTCAACATTAGGGATTACCCCCTTAATTCTTTTTCATTAAAAGTCATAATTCCTGTCAATAGGCGGTTAGAAGGTTTTTATAAGCTGAAGTGTTACAACCATAGATTTTCTTAGTTGGTGAGACACAAGGAGAAGGCTTAGTTAGTGTGTTCACCTGTGCCTAATCCAGTTGAACTTTTTGTAAATAAAATATGTTAAACCAACAAAACAAACCATTCAGAGAAACTACAACAAGTCCTAAATTTTAGAGTGACAATTCAAAAGCTATCTCACCACATAAATGCCACCATGTTGACCGTGATGTATCTTGTTGTGCCGCACTATTGGGTTACTGTTTGTACGTATCTGGATACCAGCCAGAGCATTTCCTGAAAAACAATTTTTAAAATGAGTAAATCATCTTTTAATAGAGGTTTTATTAAGAATATTTTCAATATTACTGTATGATTGAGGATGAAGCAGATATACCCCTCAAAATTTAAGTTTCATAAATGTTCATTTGTAAATACAGTAATAATCTGGATTGATGTATACCATACATACCATATATATTGTTGTGTTCTATAAGTCCCCTTCCATCCCCGAATATATACACTCCACCCTGATGACCGTTGTATATTTCATTTTTCCTGAAACAAAAAATAGAACATTCATGAAAATATATATGCTAAGGTAAATAGAGCAGTTAAGAGTTCAGAAAATTTAAATCAAGGACAAGCAGTAACCAGCTTCTAACCTTCTGTTTTCCTGGTTATAACCTCAAAAAGTATGTTATGCTCTAAAAATAAATTCTCAAATGAACTATTTCCAGGTAAGTATTTTAATACAATTATTTGAACTTGCCAATGTCATTAATCTTAAAGTATGCACTATACATACAAACATGCTCACCTAATTGTTGGGTCACTATTAGATGTGATCCACACCCCAGCAAAGTTGTTGGAGTGGATCTTGTTCTCAATGAACTGCCCCCTCCCGTTTTCATGTACGTAGATACCACCCGTCTGTCCATGGTGAATCTCACACCGAACCACTGTAGGGTTGGCTCCCGCCTTCACCTCAAAGCCTGCTATACGGTTGTTATGGATATCACAGGAATCAAAGTACCCCTGCAGATGACAGAAAATCAAACATATTTTCATCTTTTTATTCTTTGCTATGTCAGTACTCACACATAACAAAAATAAGGACATTTCAGTATTGAATTCCTATCAATTTTGAACTGCATCCTTAATCATTGGAGGCGAACTTTTTCATTGATTTCTTAACCATTTGACTGTACAATAGTTTACAATTGATTATACTGTTAAAGCATCAGAATGGGGAGCAAAATAACAAAATGTTGGGGTTTTTTTTTTTACAAAAATTCTACCATGCAAGCTTGATGTGGCTGAAAACAAGCTCAGAGTTGCTTCAACAACAAAAATTTTGGACAAGTAACTGTAAAAAGCATCAAGTTTTCAAATGCTGACACTGTTCTTCTCACAGACCAAGATTAGGAGGAATTGATGCACTAGTCCAAGAAAAGATGCTGGAATATTCAGATGTAATGAGAAGCCACTCACCAAACCATTATCAAAGGTAAATACTCCCACGTCTCGGCCGTGGTGAATGTGGTTTCTCCTCATGATGGGGTTGGAATGATTCTTCACCCAGATGCCTGCCAGGGCATTCCCACTGATCTCATTGTCTTCATACAAACCCTGCAGCAAAGATAATTTTAAGTTGAAGTAATGAATTATCATATGAAATGTTTGATTTTATTTTCAATAAGCTCTCAAGGAACCATTGGCTGAAGAAATCATACCTTTTTTTCTCAAAGCATTGAATTACATAAAAATAATTTTAGTAATAATTAGTTTTTATATTTAGCAAGAAGATCAACCCATAGCAAAGACACCAGGGAATCTAGGATAGCTCAGGTGACCCTGAATGTTCACTTGCGAGTTTCAATTTGCGATTAATTGACACTTATCAAATCAGTAAGTAAAGGATATTTGCATTTGAGTTCGGTTCAGGAAGATAGCTGCATATGATTCAATAAACAAGCCCCCTGGAAAGTGTCAAGATGCAAGAAGTGAATGCAGATAAGGTTTTGATATGATAAAAGCAACATTTTTCCTACCTGTGCGTAGTCTGTGATGTAGAGCCCGACATTCTCACAGTCCTTGATGAGGCAGTGTTTGATGGTTGGATCAGATCCCGACCCAGACACACACACGGCAGCACCAACTGGGGGGTAAGGGCAAAACATAATCAGCCACTGTGGACATTGTATAACCATGATTATGAATATGACCTAAGCATTTAAAGCTCAAGGGCAAAGTAAACTAAATTTTTATGTCAATCAAACTCTCTTACTGATACATGCATTATTGTAAATGGTTGTAATAATCATAAAGCGTAAAGCCATCCCAATACAATGATGAAAGATTTGATAAAATTATTTTTTATTCATGCTTCCTTTTTTAGAAATGGGTCAGAGTACATTAAGTGGAAAGACGCTCCTGATGATGACTAAAGATAAACGCCCTGAGCATACTGACCGACAGAGGTGCTCTTGATGCGGCAGTGGTCAATGGTGGGTGTACAGTTCTCTGCTATCTCTAGGGAGTAATGCCGATGATGGGGCACTGATGATGTGATGTCGGGTGTGAACTGTTGGATATAAAATTATGTAAAACATCAAAATACAATGGGTTTTAAATGCTTTTTTATATTAGATGAAACTATACTGGAAAAAATGTTAGGATATAATAAAAAGGACCTTTTTAGCGAAATCGAATAAAGAGTATTCTTTGCTATGTCAGTAATCATATCCAGGGTTTTGAACCCCATAAAGTTTGCATTGCATATTGAATTATTGGGGGTTATCTTGTTTTATTGTTAAAATTTTACTCCACTTCACGACATATTTTACTGATACCAATTACATGCAATAGAGGTAGGGTCATGTTAAAACTTCACTGACTCAAATTCGATGAGTGCAAATGGTATCACAAATAAGGTAATACCAATACTTTTTTTCATGTTTGTTTGTTAAAAACATCCTCCACAAATGCCATAAATATCATGCAAGAATGACAAAACGCAATCTATAAGTACTAAGGCACACTTATCAGCAGTGTCCCAACCTTAAAATATGCTTAACAATGACAACCAAACTATGGCTTTCCTCTACGCATCAAAATAAAAGGATATTGCAAAAACTAACCTTGAGTGTGACGTAACCAAGATATGCTCCCTTAGCGCCATCCACAAACATGACGGTAGATTCACTCTCACGCTCAATGGATACATGGTCCATGACATTTCCGGGTGCTGCACCTATGATCGCCACAGAGATGTCGATGAGGAGGAACTCGCCCTGGTAGTTTCCAGAGTGCACAAAGATGAGGGGGTTGTCGACTTCTTCTGTGTCCACATAGCTGTATGCTTGTTCTATACACTCAAAGCACTGCAAAGAAGGTCAACAATAAGGACTACATAGTTGCTCCTGACCCGTAACAGTAACCAAACTGACAATTATCAAATCATCCTTGATAAAGATCATAGATTTAAATCACTATTAACTTAAACAAACAAAAAGTTGTTGAATAGCTGGAGGGGGGCTGATAGGGTATATAACTCCCTCGCTCCCTTGTAAGATCAAAATGGACATGGTTTATATTGGAAGTACTCACCATAAGATTTCTTCCTTTCAAACGTTTTCCTCTAGGACTATACAATGATGCTTTACCCGGTCGTACATGGAAGCCATGATACTGAAATAAATCAAACATAAATCAACAGATTTCTTTTTTGTCTTAAATTTCAAACAATTGCAAGAATAGAAAATTAATTTCATTAAAGAATTATATATTCATTGAAATAAAAAAACATGTATTCAAAAGACATTCAGACTGTCAAAAACTGACTGCTTAAACAATATGATTGTATTGACAATGAAAACATCACATAAAAGCAATTGTTACATGACTTGCATGAATTCTTTATATTGTTTTGCTGATTTGAAAGATTTCCATACTTTGAATGGCAATGAATACCCGGAAACAAGCTTGGACTATTCACCCCAAAATATACATCATGTCATCTATATTTGGTCAGACTAAAAAATTAAATGTTCTGATTCTCTAAATATCTGAGAATAACTAAAATATGTCAATGTCATTTTCTTAAATGTGTTTATCTGCAGACATCGAAAATTATTCTCAACATGATTAAGTTTATATTTTATCAACTTGTCCAATTTGACGCCTTATTTAAAGTGACCACTTTCTTTCGGATGCCGTTCCCAAAAGATGGGGTTTAAATGTTTGCCAACAAGTTTCACATTTTTATCACAGTGAATTTTTCCCCCTTTATGAATGACACAGTTTGGTATTGCATGTATGCTGTTCTAAAAGTATATTTAACCAGATATTCCGTGTTGTGTTGACCTTCCTATACCTCTAACAAAAATGGAACAGTCACAAAGTCCTCGAGAAGTTCGTACGCAAAAATGGTTAGCTCTTTAACTTCTAATAACTTACGGTCATGTTACAATATTGATATTGAATGTGACTGTCAAAACGAGTAGGATGATTAGAGACAAACTTGGGCAGTTCCTCAAAGCTGGCCTCTGCCAAAATACAGAATAAAAAATGTTTGTGACAGGGGGAAAACACTCATTCAGAAAAGTGTGTCAGCAGTTTGTTCTTCCCATGGGGAGAGATGGAAAGCCTAATTAATAAATCGTGATGCATTTTCTACAATTCATGTACAAATTCTTTTCTTGTTAAATAAATTTTTGCATCTTTATTGTTTTAATTTTGTTTATCATAATCTCTGTTTAAACACATGAATTTGACAAAGGGTGCCTTAAGGCATTTCTATTCATGAGCTGCAAGTGTAAAATTTCCAGGATTCATTGTTATTCAACCCTAAGAAATTTAGGCATTTAAACCTGTTGCTTATGCTAACTAAATTTGCAGGTGGTGAATAACAATGAATCACATAAATTTTTCCAAAGCAACTATTTATCTTCTTATTTATCTTATTTTCACAGAGTAAATGTTTTGTGTAATGCTAAAAGAGTACACATACATTGTGAAAGAAGTTTTTCATTTTCACATTGAGATTATATTATAATTTCATCCCAAGACATGATAAAAATTCATTAGTCACAATTGCACCTTAAAATCAATTGACCATTTTCCAGTTTTGACGTTTAGAGTTATCTGCCCTTGACCGCGGGCAACGTCACGCTAAGCGTCAATGGTGAGAAGTAAGGGGGCCCACTTACGGGTGTTGAGAAGTTGGCTTTATAGCATAAGAAAGTCGTAGTTCAAAAGGATAAACCAGTATTTAAACTTGTTTAACCATTAATATGAATATTTCAATTCTTTCTCTAACAATTAAAAATCAAATAAGCCATTTATTGTGATAGCGCCTAACCCTACGTAGGCCTACTTATAGGGATATAGTACCGAGGTGGCATTATGTGTAAGCCTACTTGATAATTCTTTGCCAAAAACAAATTCAAGAAATGATGAACGGCGAAACTGCTATCAAATATTACAAGGTTGCTTTCATTCCGACTGGGTTTAAATTATCTAAACGCGTTAAATTATTTCAAACGATTGAAGACGTTCATAAAATTCCTTGTCGATTTATAAAAATTATCCGAAAAATGCATTCATTGCGCATTTTTTGAACAGATTAGCAACTTATTATCATGCCTTGACTCATTAGTTTTATAACATTCATCAAATATTTAAAGTAGAAATACACGTTGCATATTGTTTACGTTGATATTCATATGACTAACATCAATTATTTATTTCACTTATATTATAAAAAGCATTAATTATGAAATCGTTCTCACAAAACATGGATTTAAGTAAATATTCTATTTCTTCACACGAAAATGCACAACATTGGCAGTTATTGCGGAGAATAGACACGTCGGTATTACAATATGAATATTCCGTTGACCGTTGGTCGGAGTATGATGATTAATACTGAAAACTTATTCTCCAAAATTTGAGATTGTGTTTATTCTTTCAAAATTGCAAACAGCCATTATTTATCCATACTTTGTTATTGTAGCGAAGTGACATACTCCACATCATATCAACACTTGCGGCGAACTGCGACGTAAGGGTTAATGTTTATTATTATGATTATAATTATGACCGTCGGTCAACAGTTTCACATACGGATTAACTTTCCAGATTTGTATAGAATTGAAGGTCTTCTTACTGACGGCACTAATGGCTGGATATTGCAAAAGTTTTACATTTGCAAACATTTACATTTTATCAACAGGTTAAGACCACGATGATGCATACAACAGGTCTAACTCAAGCATGAAACCAGATTTGCTCTTAGTGAAGCAAGTTTGTTTTTTTATAAAACCCAGGTTTAATCCTTTGCATGTAGACTGAGTCTCACATTTTTTACATTTTTGAAGCAAGTTTAAACTGCGACAGGTTCATCATCACCACTCGGTAACGTTCGGCGTTTAAAGTGGAGTGGGCGATTAAAGCTAGTTTAGCCGTATGCTAAACTCCGTGGTAAAACTGTTTCTCTATTAAAGAAACAAAGGTGACATTGAAACAGATCCAAATTCTGCATTAAACCACGAAAATGTAAACATGCTAGGGGGTAGATTTACCATTGATCGATGTAAAGCGTGTTAAAATAACTAAAATAAATCATGAAAGTGATTATTTCCAATTTTAATCTCTGATCTCAACTGCGTCAATCGAAGTCCGAATTAAGTAGCATGCAGTTTGTTTTCGGTTATTCCGATGCAGAATATAGTAATGAAATGAAGAATAGTGTTAAACCTTGACAATGTTAAACCCCTTTCATTAATTCGAGCATATGAGTCTTACTTTTTTCTTACTTTTATGATCGTCAAGGGGGAGTACATTACTGTTTGTGTGAATATGGCCAGTATATTTCTTTCATTACCGTGCAAGCAAAATCTACAATCGATTTGAATATTCTGAAGATTATTATGAAGATTGCAGAATTTTTTCTTTTATAAAAATCCAGAATTTTCTTTCTCATAGCAGAGTTAAGCGATTGTTCTAAAAGCGTTCAATGCGCTTGATAGTCGAATAAGTTAATATTTTTTCTATCCAGATTAAACGTGTTTGTAAAATAATAAAAGCTCGTTCAAATGAAAAATATTAAATGAAAGCTTGAAAATCACATCTGTAACGTAAGAAAATATATGGTTGCCGCTTTCGAAGTAGGCATGTACCCATGCCCCTTAAAGGCCGGCATCCGCCACTATACACGGTGTTGGCGTGGCCAAGTTGACCTGAAAAAACTACACCTTGAAGGGAAAAATTTAGGGTACCTATGTTCAAAGTGGAATAAATCAAAATCGTATTACCGGAAAGTTATCATATTTACACAATATATCCTTGATACTTCAAAGAAGGGGAATTCCTAAACATGTTTGATCCAAACTAAAAACTAAAAGAGTACTTTGACTGCATTTACTTCATTATCATTTCCAAATTTGAATTAACTCAGTAACTGTCACGTGACTAGATTCTTATCATTACCATACCAAACAAGTCTGCTAGTGGAGGAAAAGATCCATTCACAGTGTCAGATTTCACTGCCTTCCCAGCCTGACTGGGAAATCAAAACATCCCCCATCCCATATGTCCCCCAAATATTTAGCTATGGTTGTGGGGATAAGCTATAGAGACTTATGAGTAAGGTTATGAAAAGATTATTGTGACAGGAAATGAATTTAGATAATTTTGTATAACTTTTGTCAACAATAGTGAAATATTCACTTCAAATACATCCAAACATTGTTAAAAGACTATGACTGTTTTGAACAATTTTTAACAAAATAACATAAGTACAGTTCCTTTTTAGGCCTATAGTTAATCCTTTAATTAAAGATCTCATTAAATTAGTGTTGGTCATCTCATTAAATATATAAAACTTAATATACTGACATCAGCTTATCACACAAAATCAAACTTCATGTTTTATAACTTTAGGGGGGTTTTTTCCTGATTAATATGCACTGAAACTGAATAGACTACTACCAGCCACAAGTTGTAGTAAAGTTTTGGGACCTTTGACCCTGCTGAGCTCTCCCAGGCACCAAAAAAAACCGTTACTGCCCTGTCACTCAAACACTGATAATATCTCTGTTTATGGAATCAACCAATCAGAGTAAAGATGACAAAGATAAGAAACCCATGGGTTTTTTGGAGGTTTGGATCCCGGCCTTTAAATTTACAAGTTGTGAGGTTCTGCTCTTGATTTTTTTCCCAATGCAAAAGATCAGATATGTAGTTAACTGCGCAAATTGCAGAGTTTTGTTGTGCCCCTTATTTTACTTTTAGCCTTTAATTAAAGTTTAAAAATTTGGAGAGGATTTTTATTCTGGTCGGATCGTTTTCTTTATCCTTATACGCGTTTCAATATTGGTCTGATTATTGAAAGTTTAACACAAAACCACACCTTGTCTTCTAAAAAATTATTATTTAATGGGTTTTTTTGCACCAGTAGTTTAATTAAAAATGATACATGTACCAAGTCTTATGTCAGTACCACTCTAAAAAACAGTTAACCATTTAATAATTATTACGAACATATTCGCCTTCATTGATTTTTTCATGTTAACTTATACGGTTTTCAATCATTTGTGACCTTCCATAGTTCGAGGGGATGAAAGATAAGATCTAGGCGAGCGTTGAAAGTAGACCAAAACAACGTTCAACTGAACGTAAGCGTGGACAGCTTGCCCGCGGTCACGTGACTTTTCAAAGGGACGTCACTCTAAACCGACTCGTTTCGCGAAACTGGAAAATGGTCAATTACCAAAATCTACCGAAATAGAAATAGAAACTAAGGAAATGAGTAAGTAGCAAAAACATTAATTATAAAAACTTTTTTAACACTAACACAGAATACATGCATAAAATGATTTTAAATTATATTTGTCTTCACATACTCTTTTTAAGATTTTCCTGTGATAATTATTTTTGCATATATTTACTGAGTCAAAAGCATGAAAATTAAGATACAAAGATATCATACGATTAAAGTAAATGGATTTTTAAAATTTTGAAACAAACTTTTCACATAATCACTATTCTCAATTGACTGTTATAGTACTCAATTTATAGCCACATTCTTACTTTCAACTTAACTCAAAAGCATTAAGTAGGTATAAATTGGGTAGGTACTCACAAGTTCCTTAAAGCTTTCTCTCCAGGGATTCTCAAACTCGGACTCAGATGGGTTGATGAATTTGAAGATCCTTGGTTCAGGGTTTAGTAAGGGACTATCATACTCAAACACTTCTTGATAAAGGTTTTTCCTGTAAAAGATACAAAAGGTCAAAAAATCAGTGGAAAATGATTGAAATAAATGAATCAATGTAGGGATTTCATTAAGTCTCATATAACAGATTTGATATGAATAATTCATTCTTAAAATACAATAAATATGTTATCTACGGCAAGATAAATGGTTTATTGTCATAACACTCTAACAACATGGAATATGATATTTTTGACATGACAAATGGTCATAACAGTTGAAAAAAATGAAATATTCAAATGATTTTAATGTCATATTTAGGTCAACAACATTTTCTAGTCATCAATAATGATTCAAGAACAGATAACCGAACACTGACGGATTCCAACTACATATTAATCAAAATATTTCTCATTCTGATGAATTGGATTACAGATGTCACTTGGAAAAATTAATGAAAGTGAAAATCAGATGCGTGACAGATTCCACGATGACAGGATACAATTCATTTTTTATGTCAGGCTGGGAAATAATTTCATGCAAATTGCAACTTACCAGAGCTCGATATCATTTGCTATATCCCTGAACCTCCGACACACCTGTGCGGCAACACACAGGTCGAGTTCTAGAAGATGTGAGAAAATGGTTAGGAGAACTTCATCTGGCAAATCTTCCTGCAGATACTTGGCACCGACACCACCTGGAAAAAGATTTACAGTTCTTTCAATTTTTTCTTACTGTCATATAAAACTTCATATAAAACTCGCATACATGATAATATTGAGAATCAAGATAGAAATAATACTTAACCTGCCAACCTGCTGATCAATAAAACAATTTATTTTGCATTCATAGATAACTCTACAAGAGCTGTGAAAATTTATTGTAGTATGGAGAATCATGAAATTTTATCTGATGATAAACATATCGTGATGCAGTCCCTATCTTTCTCTCATTCTTGCGAAAAATTAAGGTGTATGTCCATAGGAGAACTTAATTTATTTCAGTAAGAAAGCCATTGGCCCACATAAGCCTAAAATAGTCTCTTGTGACATTTATCTTATTGAATCGTATTGTTATGAGATACAGTGAAATGTTTGTACTGTCACACCTCTAAAATCTATAAATATGACATGTTGAGTGCAGGATTTCACTACCACAAGGTCATATCAGTACAAGCAGATTAAGTGAGTCACTCAATAAGTAAGCAAATAGTTTTTTAATTTATCACAACAATCCAAAAGCCTAGATTTTTTCCATCCTTACCCACAGCCTGACTATTTCAAAAGTTCTTACTAAAGTTAGCAATCAAATTTACAATTAGTACCTGTGGGTACTAAAGCTGGGTTATCAGTGACTATCTTTCTTCTTCGTTTGACTGGCACAACAGGCTTAATTTCTTTCTTTTGCTCCTTTGGTTCCACATCACCGATCCTCCTCCTTCGTAGATTGTATTTTCCAGTTCCTCCATTACTACCGCTTGGTCCTGCTTGAATTTCTTGTGCTTCTTCTACAATATCTGTGTCTGAAAAGGAAAATACATCAAAATCTGATAAATATGACTTCATTCCTGTGATAATAAGTGCCTTTTGATGAATTGACAATCAAAGCAAACAGCCACACAAATTTTATCTCTGTATAAAATGACAACATTTATTTGAATTACTCTGTTCTTGCTCTCAAAAACATGTATTTTTACACTTTTTGGCCTAAAAAACATTTAAGAGTTAACAAATACTAGATACCTCACAGATATGATAGTGTGCCTTTCACACAAGTCAAGGGTCATGAACCCTTGGCCTGAGTCAGGGATATGATAGAAGATTTATGGAACCTCCACAAATTTCCACACTCACTTTCATGAAAATTTACCATTAGACATCACTCGGGTTAATTTTCCTGTATTAATTAGTAAGAAAAGTGTCAAAATGCTAAAATATTCACACTCACAATTGAGCTGTTGGGTTTGCCTTGATTTTGATGGACGGGTAATTTCGTTATAACTCAAATTAACATTATTCACTATCGCGTTCAGTTCAGGTGCCCCAAAAAGCACTTGAATAAGTAAAATAAACTCAAAACGTTGGTTTTATGCCTTTCTAACAATTCGTGCAACTTAATTATAATAAGTCCGCGGAGACACTCAGAAATGCGAGACTGTGACAATGACTTTCAGACAGCAAACATTACGTACCAGCACTTCGCCTCTTCCGCTGCACAGGCTTGGACTTTCCCTTCTTTCTGCGTTTCCTGGCATTGAGCCTTGTGGAACGGACCGACGGATTTGACATACTAAACTGATTTACCGTTTATATTATCTAAATAGATTCCATTTGAAAAGAAAAGAATCATCCGTGAGAAGCCATATTGAATTGTTCTATTTTCTCACACTGAACCGCAAGCGAATGAAACGGACCCGTTGTGGTCATGTGACTAGATCAGCCAATGAGCATCGAGCAATTGGGATAGCCCAGGAATTCCAAAATGGCTGTCCATGATTTGTTGGGTCGAATGCAAACCAAACATTGAGAGGACGACGTCAACTTAAGTGATAATTAAAAAAATAAGAATGTCATTACACACTGGATTTGATTTGAAAAGTTTCAGTTACAATACAATACCTAAACCGATAAAAGAAGAGGACAGAAAATTATTATCGTCGGTTAGTTGTCAAATGTCCGGTTTTCGATCACCTTATCAAATGACAGTTGATTGGCAGTGACTGATGAAGTTGAATGGGCATTCTGTGTTTACATCCACGTGTCTAATAACAAATTGTATAATAATGCTTACTCATATACAGCCCCATAAAATAGATCTTAGACTTAATGAGAGTTTTTTCCTATTAAAAATAGCATACACCCATTCAGTCATTCAATATATAGAGATTATTACCCGAGGAAGTGTGTCATATGACTTTTACGAAACGAGTGTGAATTTTTGTATTACCCGAGCGAGAGCGAGGGTTATACACAAATTCACATGAGTTTCGTAAAAGTCATATGACACAATTCCAAGGGTAATAATTTCTTTATTACCGATTCTATTTCATTTCAAACGCATGGAAATATTCAGAAAACGGCCTTCTTCCCTTGCGACGGCGCGCTACACTGACGTCATGAACAATGGTTTTATGACGTCACAGACGACTTAATACGGTCACTTGCGCTGAAACAATCGTTGCTAGGCAAAAGTGATATGTGCACATGTGCTCATATTGAAAATATGTCACCGCTTATGATTAACCATATGGGTGATAAACTATAGATCTAGGCTATGATAAAATATTATTGCACATTTAGTGCCTTGACAAAAAGGCTTAAGTGTTGTGTTTTTTCTATTTTCTGAAATGGTTAAATTTCTTTAATCTTTGGCTGCATGAAAAATTTTTTTGGATGTCTAAAGAATTAATATCAGCAAATAATTTCTCATATCATTGGTATCATTTATACATGGTCCGATAATTTCAAGGTGAGGTTAAAGTGAATTAGTGAAGATGTTTTCCTTAATTAGCTTTCTCTTTTTTCTGTCTTATATCCTTGTTTTGACTTACTAGACAGTAATAAAAATTTCTTATCCCATTTTTTTATTTATACCTATAAATTACAGGTCTATTATAACAATAATCAATTTATGTTTGAAAATCAATCTTATCACATTTTTTAAAAACTGCTATCTTATCTCATAAATAAGCGTATTGGCTGTGTTTTAATGAGAACATGTAGAATGACGCCATGTTCGCCTTTAAGATGAGGAGACTGATAGTGCAACAAGTCCTCTTTTAATTTTTAGACGTGCAATTATTAGACAAGTATTGATTTGTTGCAAGTTTTTAAATTTTTAAGCAAATTTCTGGAACATATCTGAAGTGAAATTCTCTGATCATATGCATAGCAAATAACTTTGAAATTTAGGACAAAATGGATGATGTCTAATTATATCCCAATGCAGAGTTACTCTATTAACAATATATTTTTGGGCGGCAATGGGTTGATAAATTTTAGATAATTTTCATTATAAAAACTAACTAGTCCAGGACAAAATTACCGAAAAGCACATAGCTTGCAATTTTTTGTAGCAAAATATTGACAATATCAATGCAGGGATTGGGAAAGGCAGGGGCCATGGGCCATTTTGCACATTGGATGAAAAAATGGCCCATTCAAATTTGAAATTTTACCATTGCTACTAAGGGGAATGGCCCATTCAAAATTCTGAAAATGACTAAAAGTTCTATAAATGGCCCATTATCAAAGGTGTCTTTCCCAATCCCTGTTGTCAATGTTGTAAATTGTTAAATAGTTTCAGAATGGTCTTCTAAGGTTTATTTATTTACATTTTGTATATGCAAATGGTACCTTTTAGGGAAAATTAGTGATAAAGATAATGAATTGAAATTGATAATACACAGCCAGTGAACTGTTTGGAGTTGAAATAGGACGATTTAAATGTTTGAAATGAATTTACTCAAGTGTTTTACATACAGATCTTGTATGTCCGTGATTATCCTTATCAGCTATATAAAGTTCCTTCCAAACAGTTAACTATAAGTGTAAAATACTTATTCTTTGGAAAATAATTTTTTTTTAAAGAAAATCACTACACCCTTTCCTTTGCATATTTTGTTTAACATTTTTCGGAACAAAACATAGGGACAAATTATCTTTGCGTAATAGGTCTTTCTTCACATTTATAAGCAATACCACCAAAAGTATCATATCTAACGATGTATAGAAAAAAGAAATATGAGTAAATTGCTAGATCTTATTTCATTCAGATTGAATAGACCATATATTTTATTCTTACTTTTTATGTCAATTATTTTCAGGTTTTTCAGAAAAGTGACCTCAATGATAAAGGATATTTGACCAGAGAGGATATTAAAATAGCAGTTGTGTATCTTTTTGGATATAAACCGTCTAAGGTAACTAAATATACAAAATTTGCCTATTACATTCATGCCATGATAAAAATCATATTCCTGAGAATTGATAAAAGCCTTGTTTCAGCATGTTTGCGAATTTTAACTTGCTAGCGCATAACCTTGTAGCTTTAGTTCGGAGCTGCAACTTTTGAGCTCATACTAATTTTACCATTGAAATTAACTGTTTAATTTGACTAACTGTATACCGATAAAGATATATAATATTTTGAGCCCCAATATTGTACCTAGATACCAAGGAATGTCCTAATTACTTAGATGAAAGAAAATAATTCACCAAGGAGGAAAAAATCTTTAGTTTTGCCTGACCTCCAAACAATATGGGTTTGGCAGGCACTATCCCTCAAAGCTTTCAAACACCTATCCAAAGACACAGGTAGATGAATCTCCCACCTTTGCTAACTTGCAGTATAATCAATTGTTGTTTGTTACACTGCCAGTCAAGAGACAGAGATGTTAGTTGGTAGCAAACTGTCATTGATTTACTGTTTCTCTCATTATTTAACACAAAAACATTTTATATAAATCACTTTGAGGTTTACTGCTAAAAATATTTCATGCTGCCTGACTTGAAAACATTGTTACTGAAAAGTGATTCCTTTGAGAAGTGAAAGGAAATGGAACAGAAAGTGATAAGAAATGAAACAGTAGAACATAGAGTAAATGAATTGAGGTTACCAAATGGCATCAGCGTGAATAGTTACATGCCTTTACACCAGGAAATATTCACCAAGTAGCCATATTTGTTTCTGATATGAACTTTGATATACCTGTAACCCCAAAACTGTAGGGTAGATTATCTACAGCATGACATACATACATTGCTATGTCGAGTGTGTTGTGTTAAAATCAAACTCTTCGTTCTTTTAGATTATGGTTTCTAACATTACTAATCATAGGAATTCATTCATAGTTCAGTTGCCGTGGCAACGTAAGTACAAATGCATCTTCAAATAATGTTGCAGGTTGCTTTTGCCATTAAATGCTTAATGTAACCAGAATTCAATGTAAATATGCATATTTTGGAAGAAATAGTAGATCAGCAAGAGTTAAATCGCTTGTGGTTGTGGTTGTTTTAGTAACTTGTAGTTGTTTCATTAATTTGTAGCTGTTTCAGTAACTTGTAGTTGTTTCAGTAACTTGTAGCTGTTTTAGTAACTTGTGGTTGTTTCAGTAACTTGTAGTTGTTTCATTAATTTGTAGCTGTTTCAGTAACTTGTAGTTGTTTCAGTAACTTGTAGCTGTTTTAGTAACTTGTGGTTGTTTCAGTAACTTGTAGCTGTTTCAGTAACTTGTAGTAGTTTCAGTAACTTGTAGTTGTTTCAGTAACTTGTAGCTGTTTTAGTAACTTGTAGCTGTTTCAGTAACCTGTAGCTGTTTTAGTAACTTCTAGCTGTTTCAGTAACTTCTAGCTGTGAATAAACAATGTGTGCAGCTTCAAGGTGCGTTTACATGACAGACCTGCTTTTACAAATATGGGGGGACTATTCATTGGTCAGCTTAAGGGAGCATTACTCAAAGTGCTTACTACCCATGATATTTTAACAATCGTCTTTTCTTCACAGTATGAAGTGAACCAATTGCTGGAAAAATATGGTGAGAGTTTGAAAGAGGATACAAAAGGTACGTGTATATTCTTGTTTTATTTTTCTCTTTTTAGGTACAAAGTAACCATTCTGATTGAAAACTGGACCATGATGTGCGTCAATAAGCAACTTATGTTTAATATTCATTGAAGTCTGTTGATTGTCATTTATTTGACATTTCGAATGAAATTGAGATGTTTTCAAAGAATATCATCGTAAATGATGTTTGGACGGGCATAAAAGCCAAATAAAATATCATGAAAATCATTGAGTGTTTCTTTAATTTGCCATTAACTCTGCCAGATATGTTTGACAGCTTTCTCGGTTATGTACTTCTTAAAGAACACTACAATTGTTGCAGTGATGAGGGAGAACCAGTTTGTGGAAGCGATGTATCCTAAACTGATGACAAAGGACGAGGATGAGGAGATTAGACAGACCTTTCTTGCCTTTGACACACAGTGTAAGTTGTTGTTGTGATCAGAGTTACGCTTTTTGACACAGTAAGCGCACTCTCTGAATAAACACAAAAAATAAGTGCTTCCTTCTCATAACTTCCTTGCATGATAAACCTAGGCAAAATGTGTGAAGAACTGGCTACAGGAATTGCTTGATTTCTGGAGCAAAACTAAAAAAACTGCTCATATCTTTCTCAATGATGTTGTAGAAATTTGTATTTTATGAATTCATAAAAAGATATATGTTACAAATTTTTTGGGACAGAGGAATAGGGGTTCTTGTGGTGACTCTTGTTAGTCAAAATCAGCTCACACAAATCAGATGGCATTTTCCTTAGATGCACTGTCCAGCATAAGCATATATCATAGAAGTTTTAGTTAGGGGCAGATTATGACATTTTGTTTACAAATCAAGTTAAAGGGATACAGAATTGCTCAAAAACAACCTCAGGGGTATATTGGAAACTAAAGTAATTATTACAGATGGAGGGACAGTAAGAGTTGGACATTTTGAAATAGAATATTTGTAACCTATGGAACATTACCTCCAATTGGATGCGAAGAAACATACTATTAATTTTCACTCATGTATGCAAATGTTCATCAGAAGATCCTCAGCTGTAGGCCTAGAAAAGCCTTACCTTGCATGTTCACTACAAATTAGTTTTAGCTCAGAAAATCCTGCTGTTTTATATATTTATGTCGTGTTCACAGGTCGAGGCTTTCTAACAGTTGAAGACCTCAAGAAAATCTTCCACCAAGTGGCGCCCCATCTTCCTCATCATTCTGTGGCGGCAGCGTTCAAGTAAGCTTTGAGATCACATTATTGTTTTTCTTATGTCAGAATGTACTGGTTTTCAGATGGACTTGTTTTTCAAATGAAACAATCAAAATCATCCTGTCAATTACACAGAGCAAATTGATGGATGTACAGAGGGAGTTCATACTCAGTCAATATTGACCCCCTGATTGTCTTATCACTGTTTAAGCCAACAGCTTGTCACTCACAACTAAACGCATGATGCTTATTGGCTATTTCCCAGGCACTGCTCAATATCAGTTCTACATTGTTTTGTATTTTTAGTAACGATGCGCTGTATATAGATAGGTATATTGCAATACGGAAACAACACTATTCGTACCAGTACACTCTTCTTGATATATCCAATATATCGCTTGATATAAAATTAACAATTTCCTTTTAAAATTGCAGAAAAATATTACCAAAAAAATGTGACTTTACTGAAAGTTGAAGTGTGAACTCGCCAAGTGAAAATAGCACAGACATGTTTCAAATCCGAAACCAGTCACTGAATTATCTTTCTTTACAAAACGAGCCAGTTGGGTATTGCTCGCTGTTCTAATCGATGTTATTTCGTAAAGAGAGCATGGAAAATAAGAATATGAAAAGTACCAATATATTGCAATATGTATGTCTCAATATCGCAATATACGGAAATGAGTGGCGATACCCATCCTTAATTTTTAGAGCATATGAAGCAAACAGTGACAAGGCAATCAGGGTTTTGTAGGAGCCAGGTGCTAATATAAGCACAATGACATAGTAGGAGTGGTGTTACTTAGTTTTTCCTGCATTGTGCTTACGTCATCCTTGGTTACCAAGGAGTGATATTCTGATGCTTGTACGTTGATTGGACCTGTAAGCTTCTCAAAAGAGAACTGTCATGCAGTTCCAGCTCATAGCTCACACTTTCATTAAATTTGATAGCAAGGTAATCTTAATTTCAAATTCAAGTCCCTGAACTTGCACTCAAAAGGACTGTTTTTAATTCAGCAATACTGAAATATCTATCTAGATCTACTCATATTAAATTATTTATTTCCATTACCTGATTAAAATCCCAAGGGTGATATTTGAGGTAAATTGGAACATACAGCGTCTGGATGACCGTGAATGCAGTAACACAGGTCCAAGCAAATTCACTGGAATACTTACCGTATTCCTTTTTCACTTCCAACTAATCAAGATAAAGATAATTTCCTAGATTTCAGTGTTATTTTCTTTTAAATCTCTCAATGATTATATGGAATACTTATTAGGCTGCAATTAATTTGATGGTCTTGTGTGTTGACAGAGAACTGGATCGTGACGGGGATGGACGAATCAGTTACAAGGACTTCGACTTTATGATGAAGTTTGGAAAAGAATGTTGATTGCAAAACCTGTGATATTTTGGATTATTATTTATTTTCTCATTGTTATCTATTTTTAGTAATTCATTTGTAATAAAACATCAATATGTCCTGTCATATTTCTTGGTGTTTTGTTGCTTGAACTACTATCAAATTATAGAACTAAAAACTTTCCTAAAGTATAATTCTCATTTCCTCATTCTCATCGCATTCTCTTATGATCAAGTCTTTGAAGGGCTTTTATAAGTGACGTACTAAATACCAACAAGTTTTTCAGAAAACAACTCCCTTTTTGTGAAGATACGTAAATGCTAACTCTTTCATCAGGTGGTATGTCAAGATTTTTACAATAAAGAAGTTGTTAGCCCAAAAATCTTTCCATTCTTCTGGACAAGATTCTCCTTTTAGGTGTATTCAAGACTGACTCAAGATATAAAGTTATAAAATATGAGATCTGAGATGAAATACTTGTGAATGCTTTTGTCACCAAGAGAAGAATAATGATTGTTAATAATAATGAGCTACATAGCCAAATGCTATATTTTAAAAAGTTTGTCATGGAGAGCACTTTGGTTGTCTTGGCTCTGAGATGTTCTATGTGGGTGTTCAGTAAAGTCTAAGAATGATACACAATCCTAAATTTCTAATTTAACCATTTATTGTGTAAACTATTCTTAACCTAACACTAAAATTTTACACTGATGTGTGGAGAAGGCTTTGACATAATGAAAGAAGAAACTTGAACATTCATGTTAGAGATCAATGATGAAGAAACTTGGAAATAATGAATAATTTTCAATTTTTAAAATAAGATTATCACACCTACAAAGATATGATAAAATCAGGAATTGAATTATAAAATCTATTATTTAGGGAAAACCTGTGCAACAGCTTCCCACAACTATACCACATTTGTTAGATTTTTGTCTGATAGTCCTCATCTGTTGGAAAAAAATAAAGACCCTAAAGACTTCAGGCGAGTTCAATTTGCGGGACAGATTATGGCCTCTGAGTTTTGAGATAGCCATGATGTTATCATGATCGATTGCATCCAGAAGGCCAAAATTATAGAAATGAATTGAGACAGTTAAAAGCTGTGAGAAAGGGGACTTCACCATCGGGACAACGCATTGTTTCTTAAAATACATGTCATAGTCCCTGTAGCAGCTTGATATGAATTGGAATTATCGTACTTCTTCGAACTGACGACACGGTATGATATGACACCAGGATAATACTTGTCATCGATTCACCTGAAACCTTAGAAAATATATTAATTCCCTCGTATCTGAAGTTTTATTCCACATATTAGATATGTTCAACTTCATTGATGAATCATTATTTACCAAGGAATAATTCATATTTCAGCGAGTTTGTCACGGTTTCATAACTGTTGTTGTTTTTACCCAGGATGGTACGGTACATCTTGCTATATCTTGCTATAATACGCCAGTCTCGAATAGACGTCGGGGTTGATAGTGGTCTGAAGATATAAACGCGGGCGTCTATTGGAGGAAAAATGGTACATTCCATTTAGTGGAGCATTTGACGTGTCTACACAACAATCTGAGAGGAAAAACTGCAAAATATATCACCTTTACCAAGAAAAAAACCCATACCTTGTGATCTGCTACTTACATAACGTGTTTGCATGCATGGAAATAATTAAAGAAACACATACCATAACATTGATACAGTTTTTTTACTTCCTGACCTTTTAAACAACGAATATCATACAAACTTTTTACATTTAAAAGATGTACCAGATGCTGGTATATGGGTTAAAAGCCTAAAAAGTTGTGATGGCAACAGAGATTTGATATTTTTCTAACATAAGATGGTATCCGAACTGTTTTCTCGATTAATGATTTTCTTACATCTGAAACTTTTGTCAGTGAAGTACCTCAACTATTGCTGAGAAATTGAAAAAAACACTTTCACGTAAACTTGTTTTCTGAGATCCCATTACAGAATGAGGCTTATTAGAACCTCATCTATGGCACTGAATTTAAATGGTTTAATGTATACACAGTGTGTTGTAGGGTTGAAATATTTCAAATTTCATAATTGGATGTTACTTGATGGAGAAGTAGTGATTGTTCATGGAAATTAGCATTTTAATGATTATCCATTCAGTAAAGTAAAAACGAACGGGTTAAAGACGAGATTTGTGATTTAATTGAAAACCGGACAATGACACGACTTGTACATTGTTTTGGAAACTTATTTACAGCAGACAAATATGGCATTAGTGCTAAGAAGACCATTTGATTAATATGCATGTAGATGGGACGCAGAATTTCGACTTCGAAATATTCACATACATGGCCGTTTTCGGGTTACAATTGAAAATAAGAAAATATCATAATTTTCACAAGATTTTGTTATTTTAGAGATAAAGATGTAACTTTAGAAAGGCGATTTTAACTTAATAGATGACATATGGCATTTGTCTCTCCTTCTCCGATTACAAAATTAATGAAACATACTCTTTGTCACTTTTATTAAGATGTGATATTGGCCATATCACAAGTGCTGATTCAGGAAACTATTTTACATGTTTATTTGTCTAACTTTGCACGTGCACAATTGCATTTTACTTGTCAATACACAATAGATATAAGGGAGGAAAATTTTGTGTCTATATACAGTGTATATATATATACTTATTGATTATCTTCAATTACCTGTGTATATAAACCTTTTATATGTCTATACGTCTGTTTTAAATAGTCTGTCTATACACATTACAATGGAAAATAAAAACCCAAAAAAACAAGACTCATAGATGAAAAATTAAACTTTTACCAATTAATTAAAGAATAAAGAAAGTTGTATAATTTTCTTTTCAATAAACCCTATATTAAACATATTGTCAAAATCGAGTTATACAAATAGACTTGTAACGCAAAGAAACTCGGAATCGTAAATAAAACATAGGTAAAACAAAAAACCTTCAGCTTCAATGAAAATAATAGGTTTAGGTTCATGCTGTACAAATTGAAACGTGCATAAAATCTATCTTCGGCCCATTGTTACACAAGCTTTGATGACATCGCGAATGTCATTGCATGGTGCACATCAAGCCATTTCATTGTTATCGTTGATTTCATTAAGCGCCATTCTGGTGATTAAAACTTAAATTGTTTTGTATTTGAGCAAGTTTGGACAATGACTCTTGGTCACATTTTAGGTGAAATACTACACATTTTTTCAACTCAAACTGATTATCAATATGTATGAATTGTGAATATAATATCAAAATACAAAATCTTAAAATACATGTGATACTGACTAATCCAAATGACAGAGGCAAAGTTGAAGTATATGGAATAACTAAAATTCAGAATGATAAAAGCATATCAGCAAGACATTTGCTGATCTGATCCAAACAAATTTACTAAGGCCTATGCCACGAATTACAAGGCTAAAAACCACCTCTGTGTCGTACCCCTTTTCTAATTAAACCTTCATCGTGCCACATGGATAAGGCCCTGCAATTCCTATATCTTATGACCCTTTGTCGTAGTAATAAAAAAGATAATTGCAAATTGAAATTGAAATTACACATTTAGATAAAGCAATTGGCTCGTCAAACCTTGCCTGATTTATATAACTTAGATTGACTAGATAGCTCAAGTCATATCTTCATTGTATCAGTGTAGGAAGGTAATGAGCTGCCTCTGTTAGGAGAGAATATGGATCCTATGAATTGTCATCAATATACAACGATAATCTTCTGGCCAAGGAGTATAATACACAAGATGCACTCCTGCTACATGTCTCTCATAACCCTGATTGGGTGGCTCATATATTTTATGTCTTGTATATCCTATTCCTTTTTTATGTATGAGGTGAGACTTAAATAAATTATCTGTCTGTGTGTCTGCTATATGCCCCTTCACCTTCTCATGACAGCTTTGTTCGTTATAAAATCATACAACTTTGGCCTCTGCATCTCCTCGGGTAAATGTATACATACACTATCATGTAAGGTAAAACTTATACAGAAATCATACAATTTCCATATTACAAACATAACCCCTTCCCGCTGAACAATCAAAATAAAAGTTCGACTGGAAGGAAGCAGTTAAAAAACCTCTTATTCTTCGAATAACGCCATGAGGACATCAATGCTGAAAGTGGATGGATAAGGCGGCAGTCAGTCATTTAACCTCGTAGTAACTGCTCGTTTGATTTAAACACTATTTTATTTCCAGAAAACATGTAGTACAGATCTAATTTGAATAAATACAAACCATAAGAAAAAAGGACTAACAAACAGGCAACCCTAATGCTTCTCCTAATACAAACATTACAAATATTGTTTTAAACGGCCAGTTCGACCGGGTATTTTCTGTTCCACAAATATTCGGGAGGGAATTCCCTTTTGCACGCGACACGTAACTTTTTTATATATTCGATTTGTTTTCTATTTTCTGTGTTTACAACTTTTTCATGTTTGGTAATTAGTTGTAATCCGTCCTTCAAACTGAAAAAAATAGCGAAAACAATCGAAGCCACTGACCAGCACTACCAAGGGGCTTAACTCTATTGCGATCATGGCGGCCATTAGATTGTTGTCCGCTGCATGATTGATCTGCGTTGTAGTAACCTTGTAGTTACTTGGATGTTTTGATTGTTGGGGATTAATAATGTAAATAATGTTTGCATAACTAATTATGACATCTCAAATGGCTAAGCTCAATCAATATGACACTGAGGAGAAAAGTGGCTTCGCTCCGGCTTCCCAATATAAACAAAGATTCGTCCAGACTATCGCACTCCAAATTACTCACAGTGCTGCAGTTTTCCGTACATTAAAAACTTTATGTGAAGTAACTTAGATATCTTTCTTAAAAAAGAAGAGTTTTACTATGAGTGAAGTTGTGCGAAGTCGAGGGCGACCGCGAAAGTACGATGGAAATTCGCCTGCGAGACGACAACAAGAGAGAAATGCCAAGCGGATTTATTTGGGAGACCTTGCTCAAAAATGGAAAGACCTGAAATCGGCACTGAAATTTACGGACTTTGAACTGGCAAAGCATTTGCTTGACAACCATGACAAACATTACATTAATATAACCATGTATCATGAAAAAACAAACCTTTCTCTGCCTATAGTTTCCTTCTTGGTTCCTCACAAACTAAAATGAAAAAAAAATAATAATAAAAAAGTTTATGTCAAACGGAATACCAGAGCAAAGCAAGAAGTGAATATTTATAATAAAAATAACTATTTACGAATATGAAATATTTTGATATTCTACATTATGTGATAGTAATGTTTCGTATACAAAGTCATAATAATTGGAATGAACTAATACATTTTTCAAATGTATGCCTATAATTTATGAATCAGCACATATATGACTTGATAAAGGGTATGGCTAGTGACCCTGTTATCGTGGTAACCCTATTATCGTGGTAAACTCATTCAAGTCTCCAAAGTCTTCAAGGAATATTTGTATTTGCAAAGCACATCATAGATGAATAAACTAAATACTGAGGCATTCAAAAACTTTTTTTTTTAATTTTGAGTAATATTTTCTCACATTTTTAGTGATCTGAAATGTTGAGTTTCATTTTCCTTCATGAAGCATTCACTTCATTTGCAATTAATTAAAAAACGATCCTGTCTTCACGAAATGTTGTCTGAGAGTTTTTCTATTTTGTATTTAAATAGTTTGATAGGTAACAAACAGAAAAATATGAAAGGAAAATGTATTGATGGTTTCAAAGATGTTGAATAAAGAATTACTTTTATTTCGAAAATAAGACCCAAATCCTAAAATTATGACCTTTTCGTTATATCAAAATAGGTTACTAATGATCTCAAAATAGATTGCAACATTCTCTTTTCATTTTATAGGTACAATAAATGTGAAAACAAGGATCTCACTTTTCACGAGCAATGTAACAAATATTTTATATGTACTTTTATTGTTAAAGAACAGCATTTTGTTAAGATAGTGTTCAAATCACTTATCAAAAATGGCTGCTCAGTAAAACTACGAGGAGGAGTATTTCTATTAGGATTTTTTTGTTACAGGTTTGCAAATATTGTTTTTAATATCCTTATTTCAAATCAATTTATATTCAGTTTGTAAATAATAATCTTACATTGGTGATTATATCTACAGAGAATAAATTATTAATTATATATTAATTACCTTGATAATAGGAACACTTCAGATAAAATACATAACACAGATAAGAATTTTTATATTTATGTCAAAAATTATATTATGCAATATCTCTTCATCTGCTTACAAGGACATGATCCACGTTTTCCTGACCGAGAACAAGTGTTGTTGCACTGACAGCTCGCCATGATCGAAATTGAGGAAAAAACGCATGGTCATCTGTATTTATATGTTCATTTTGATTGATTCGTGGACATGTCACAATGTCCCTTCTCTTTTGACACTGGCACATGACCAAGTACCCCGCATCACCCCTCAGACCCATTCGACACGCTGACACAAACGTGATTGTCGCCATGTTGTGAAAACATGCAGCGTTGCATTATGGGAAGGGACTTTTCTCATTCTATTTATAGATCTACTTAACTGCTGACGCACTGTATCTAAAAATAGCTTCGTTAGCAGCATAAGCTTATCGCTGAAAACGTAATCGAACTGGCCGTTTAAGTACATTTATGGAAATACATTTTAACTACGCATGCCAAAACCCAATTTAATTGCAGCCTATAATGGAATATTCATATCATTTTTGATACCGAACTTGATATCTAAGACATTGAATGAAGTTGAGACGGGACTAAGAAAACCGGTTAGTTTCATTTATGTAATGATAAAGTCATTGAATTATAGTTTAGTTTTCGCTTAGTGACAAGGATTCGTCGCCGCTAAAAATAGTTTTTACCTAAAGTTATTCATAAAAAGAGTATTTGTTTAATCTGATTGTATCATATAGATTACATTGATGGAAGGAGTGGAAAGGGTCCTCCCGAGTGTTTCCACAAGAACAGACACGATTTGTGACAAGCTTCTATCAAACAAATGAGAACGTAAGTCGCTGCAACCAAGATGCAAACGACAGAGAAGAATTTGGTTTCGCCTCGTGCCATAAGATGTATACTGCACGTTTCATTTAAAGTATTTTCGTTTCCTCACAAATGCTTCTTAGCTCTACATTAAAGGGGCAGCATCACATTTTTTATACATTAGGTGATGTAATGAAAACGGATGATCAGATTGATTAAAGAGATATTTGACCCTCTGAAGATAACACAATAGCCTTAAACTTATGTCCCTTTATTGAGGAAAATTTGGACACAATAAATCTTTCCCAAAAAAACGTGATCGTACGCCTTTAAAATATTTTGTTCTTTATATTCCCCCCCTTCATTTACTTAACGAAAGAGTAGGCATTAACCCATTTGTGTACGTTTACAATAAAATTTATATGATGCTCTCTAGAAAATCATGTTTTGTTGTTGTTTTTGTAATTGAAA
This sequence comes from Phorcus lineatus, assembly GCA_921293015.1. NCBI lineage: Eukaryota > Metazoa > Mollusca > Gastropoda > Trochida > Trochidae > Phorcus > Phorcus lineatus. The sequence goes on from OV121084.1 coordinate 18,023,801, forward strand.
ATTTGCATTTCTCTGAATACCTGAATATCACGATTGGCATTGCATCCTGGGAATGAACAGAATATTTTTGTTAAATATATTTATTTTATATATATATTTGTCTAAATTTTGAACTGAAAGTAAAGAGTTCATGGAATATATATTTCAAGATTATAGTCTTTCGGAATTTAATTTTGATAAAGGAAATTTAATCATTTAAAAACCTGTTAGCACAATTACAATGCAAATCAAAGTAACATTCAACGATGTCCAATTATACAATGTTTTCAAATTAGAACAAAACAGTATTTGTTTCTGTGTTTTTTTCAGTTATTCCATGCCTCGGGGGTTTTTGGGGAAGCGAGTAATTGCCAATTAACGGTTATTGTCACCATCTCCTAAAAAACGAATAGTTAAATGCGAGGATTTATTCAAAATTCCAAATTATTTTATTTTTTTACCACTTTAGAACTTTTATTAACTTTATTTGGGTGTCTATGACCTATTCTAAATCTTATTCCCCCATTCATTGCAAATAACTAAGGCATAGGCCCCACGTCGGCGACATCACCCAATGGTGGAAGCAGACGTTAAACTTCAACCCAACAACAACAGCGAGGATTTATTCATTATTTCTTTGTGCAAAGCGACAAAACTATACTAGGTACACGTGTATTAAGTGAATACGTATGTCTTAAATTGCTATAGTTAGTTTGAAATAAAACATAATTAAATCTATGCTAAAAGATTTCTATTTATGATTTAAATTAATCGAAAGCAACAAAAATGCATCATAGTCTTCAATTTGATCAAAAGTTATTTTTTGCAATCGCTCGGACAAAACATTTTGCACGAAATCGTTGGTATTAGAAAATATTTCACAACCGTCTGTTAGGGTATTGTAATGGATATAGATACACCGATATAGTAGATAAGTTAGAATTATATTCCACGTCCTTAATGTAGCAACTTTTTTGTTAATGGATATTGAGGTCTTTTCGAAAAAAACGAAAGTCACAAAAATATGTTTTATTATTTTTCGGGCATTGTATTTTCACTTAAGCGTGCATGATCAATAAATATATCAGAAAAGTTTAACCAAATAACATGTTTGAAATGTCATTTACATTGCTAACAATGAGAATGTTTATAAACATTGCAAATGTTGAAACAGACCATAGCAAAGGCTGGGATATCCCTTCATGTCCAATCAAATGCGCGGACCGCCTTACGTCATGACCTTTCCTTCTCGTCAGCCAATCAAAGGCTAGCCCGCCAAGCGTCGGTAACAAGGTTCCCGCTACTGTCAAGAAAATTTATCGTAAGTACCTTTAATCTACATCATTGATCGATAACATCCATTGATTGTTGATAACTTCAATATCGAACAGGTAAGCGCACTTTTCATGCTACATGTTATTTTCGATTTTATTTCCGAACATTTTTTGCACCGGTTTGACAAACGACACGCAAGGCCAACTCCATTTTCTGTTTGGCCCAAGCGAAGCGAGCGTCACCGCTATTCTTTGTTACGATCGAGACCACCTGTCATGTTTAGAATATATTGCAGCTGTTATTGAAAAAAATCTAGTAACTTTTATATTAGTTTTTATATACTACCCTCTCTTACAAGGCGTTTAGCAATATTTTGGCTGCAACATTTGTGAAAGTCGGTCATTCCGTCTGACAAGCGTGGGTTGGTTGTACGATTTGCGCACGGTGGTTGTAAACTGGTACGGGGTTGATGCCATAACCATCTGTCTAGCCAAAGCGACTTATGGAAAAAATTTTTTGATTCACATGTTTGATCAGACATTTCAAATTCGATAGGCATGAAATAAAGATAAACAGATAAAGTATCTTTCTTCAAAGTTTCAAAGAAAGGAAACCAAAACTGCCACAGGATATGGTTTCCACTGAAGAACGCAGTCGCAAACAGCTGATTACTTCAGTCTTCAACAGACGCGGCCTAGTTTAGAGTCGGTTTATATTAGAAGTTGTGTAAACATTGTTTTAAGGGAAGACTGTATGAGGTTGAATGTGAGACATAAGGAAAGGTCACAGAGAGGTGAATGGCATGGATTTTTGGAATTTTATAAATAAAAAGATTGTCAAATCACTGCAGCTGAAATTATATTTTTTGGCAAAAATTAAATTGCCTACATGTACAGAGAAAGATATTAAAGCGTTTTATGAAAGGAAATTAAACTGAAATTTAATAAATGCTTTAATTCAAATGTTTACAATTACATTCACAACAAAAGTAATGCTTTCAAAATATGTTTTGAAATGTAATTAATGAGTCATTGAAAATGACAATTAGACTAATTTTCTTTTTTCAAGGCAACTCACTCAAAAGTTTAAACATCTAGTCCACCAAATATTGATTGTCACAATACAATCTTCTTTTCAACATCTTGGAATAAACTAAACATCAACCTCTCAAACTGATCAGGATCCCTGTTCCTTTTTGTGTATAAACTCCCAGTGGAACAACCATCACAGAGAATATAATCTGACACTGTCCATAATGACCAGTGTCCAGAGACTTGTCTTAATGCTTACCCCAAGGCATCTCATCTGGAGCTGTTAAAGTAACATTCTTGTGTTCTTGTTTCAGCCACCGTAAAGGACTAACAAGCAGACAACATGCCTACCCCATCAAGAAAGGTAAGCAGATATTCATCTTCTCTATGACGGTTATTAGACACTTCACGAGTTTTGATCATCTGTGTCTCTTGAACTCTCTATACTAACTTGAGAAAATTCTGTCTTTATTTTTTAAGAGCTCCATTTGTATTAAACCCTTGTTCATCATCTTTTTAAGTTGTACTGCTATTTAAGTAGTTATTTAGATTAAGCACATTTCTTGATTCTTGCTTCAATATATTCCTAAATTTTTTATTAATTTGGAATTTTAAGATAAATTTATCTTTATCTTGATAGTTTGTCGATATGAAAAGTATAATTTGATTCAGAAGATTTGAGTAAGCTTCAAGACATTAGTTAAATAAAAATCATTAAAGTGTAAAATCTGTCAGTGTTATGCTTCATGTGCTCACTGAATCATGTTTTATCATCATTTTATGTTCAAAATACCTAATGGAAGATCAATAAATCTTGAACTTTGAATAGCCTTACAAACTGTCACCTTCTGTTATTCTCAGTTGTAAACCAGTAGTATAGTAACCCCATTCACTCCTTCTTGACCTCTGACCTCGACCTAGGGTTATGCATGACTAATAACCTTGACCTTAATAATGTTCATTTGATTTGCCTGCATTTCATGCTTAGACTATGACATGTGACAAACCTCCATGGCTGTAAATTAGAGTTGAACACTTGTCATTTCAGTAGTTCCTACAAGCTACAGTGCTTTTAATTAGAGTCGACAGCTTAACAGTGTTATGTGCCTGAAACGAATTTGACATTTTTGTGAAACATGAAAAATGCATGTTTTATGTGCTGCTGTAATTTGTTTTCTTTTCACTTTAACTTTTTCAATATATGACATTCTTATGAAAACATTACCAACGATACAAATCCAGTAAAATGTCTTTAGATTTTTTAACTAATTGGAAAATACATTAAGTATTTCGAGAAAAAAAAAATTTCATGCCAGTACAAAAATGACCTGTCAGCAAGTCAAGTGTGCTAAGTTCCACAGCAGTTGAGAATATATCTTTCATCAGTTATTTTAATCATTTGCTGGACCAGATGGTTGTTTGGCCGACTTGAGATGGAAGTTGACACTTGAGTGTTAGTGTACAGCTAATTTGAGCTTTAGCTCCAGAGGTTGTTCACAGTGACCTGCTTATTACTTTATAACCAGTAGGGTTTGATAACTAGTCTACAACATATTCATTGGCATGTTTCATACTTAGTGAGTTTAGGCCAAGGATAGCTCTGCTTTGAGTAGCTGTTTAGTAAGGTTATGGCTTTATTTGCCAACCTTTTAAACTTAGTCCCTTAATTCTTGCTGATGTAAAAGTTTGTGTGAACTCATAGACACTAGGATTTTCATCTTTGTGATAGCTCCACGCTTGAAAAGAAAACATTTTTTACACTCACCTTGGGTATTTTTTTAAATGAAAATTTGTCATAGGAGTTTATACGTTCAAACTTCCACTCTAGGTTTTGTCAATTTACATTAGTAAAATTTGGAAGTAGAACTGTGACAATATATCGTAGACTCATGATACTTAAATCTGACTATGTACGTAACCTGATATGATTAAATTAATCTTTTCATCAAATATCTTTGAAAATAGTGTATTGTAACATGTATTGTAGCAAATCATATGGTTGTGAGATAACAGGATATGTACAGTGTACTGAAATGTGTGTATCGGTTCACCTTTATTTGGAATGCACATGTGCTTCTGAGGATGTTGATATATTCGCCTTTGGGTTTATTTGGTACGTTCAGTTGTCTGCTATTTTATCAACTGATGGAAAGGAGTTTGTTTTTATTCTATATCCTGTTTTATCCAACTAAGTTTTTTTCTTATGTTGAAACTATTTACTGATTATCAAACATTTTGTTTCAATTTGAAGAAAAGGTCTTTAGATTTGATTTTTTTTCTTCTACTAATGAAATTAAAGTATAGAATCGTAGGAGAATAACAGATTAAAAAATATAAATATTTTTAACAGAAAATCATTAATCTGCAGAATAGGGCACTAATGATGCATTCATGTTCTGACAAATTGCTTGACAAGTTGACACAAGATTGTGGTAATTACAACCTATTGATGTGTCAAGTTCAAAGCAGCTTATTGTGAAATGTACATCCATTGATCCATTTAATTGAATTAGATTTACCCTCAGGCAAAGATTAAGTCATGGAGTAACATGCAATTAATTACATCTTTTAAGCTGTTGATCAATGAATTATTTACATTTTATAACAATCTGTAGACAAAGGCATAGGTAGACATAAACACATAAACAAGTTACAGGAAACACACATGTTAAGTGTTGAGAAAGGTGAAAGTCTGAGTTTGGCTATTGGCTAAAGATTAGCTCTCGCAAAAAATTGTGGACCAGTATGAAAAGCCTTAAAGGCAATTAAGCAAATTTTTTGCATTATTTGTTCAAATAGTGAATGCAAATATGTTTGGGTTTTTTTTGGGTTTTTTTTTTTTATTAACAAAAAAGAGATGGTACAATCAGTCAATCATTGTTGAAAACTTTTCAGTATCACCATAAATCATCACAAATATAACAGAAGAAGAAAGGTAGATAGGATAGGAAATAGGCGACAATGAAAGGGTGAAAAGATGCAGAAATAGAGGGGAATGCAAATATGTTTTCTTCAGAGGGATGAGCATCCCAGAAATCAACCAATAGTCATAGAGTAAGATGTCACCTTTTAGCTAAAACTGCATGTGGCCATCTTAGTGTGAACACCTTGTTATCATATTAGTTCGGGAAACGGTGACATAGTTTAACCGGACCTGGTACATCCTTGGAAGAAATCTTTGCTTGTCCTGCTGATTCCTGTATTTTAGATCCCTTTATTTGCTTAGAAAACACTCTTCTGTCCCTTTAGGGTAAATGATTACACATGTTTTGGATAGAAAAAATCATTGACAAATAATGCTGCCAACTTTACAGCTGTGGTCTTTCAACTATACATGCAGTTATAATTTATGTCGTCATCTTGACTCAAGTTAAATTTACAGCTCCTAACAAGTAAAAGCATGTAAAGTAGATTATAGGTAAAAAAAGTCCTCGGTAAAAAAGTCCTCGGAAAAAAAGTATCAGTAAAAAAGTATTTGGAAAAAAGTCCTTATTATTGTAAAAACAGATTAAAATGATCTTAACATAAATTTTAAGGTAAAGAAAACATAAGATTTAGTTAGAGTATTTAGTGCCAATTTAATTGTGAATTTAACACAATGGTTATACTCCAGGAAGTAGTCAGAGTACTGTTTGCCAATTACAATGTTATTTTAACATTAGGTATAATCCGGGAAGTAGTGAGATTACTGTTTGCTAATTACAATGTGATTTTAACACAGTGGGTATAATCCAGGATGTAGTGAGAGTACTGTTTGCCAATTACAATGTGAGTTTAGCCGATTGAATCTAAGCATTTTGAGCTGATTAAATCAACTCATAAATTGAAAATTGGCTTCTGATGAAGATATAAAAGCATTTCCAATACATTACAATACTACAAATCTCATCATGGAAGTCATTCCTACCAACAAGGGTGGTTTGAAGCTAGTGTTAGATGGCCACATGTACACTAAACATGCAACCCGCATGACTGACTTGCAGAATGAAAACCCGGTAGTAAGCAAGACTCATAACCACTCTGGTGATGATGTTCAAGTATCACTGACCAAACTCCGTATGTCAATGAAAAGAAGAGCAGCCCAGACCAAAGATAAACCAGGCCAAATCTAGCTTGTCGAGTACTTCGACAGGACCTATGTGAGCGGCACCTTCAGACGTCGACAAGGAGAAGGACTCGCCTTGACTGTGAGGAGAGTTGCTCCTATGTTCCCACCTCATGTCTGGAACGTACATGAGACCACCCTAGCAGGCGATGCAAGAACGAACAATGTTTGTGAGGGCTGGAATACCAAGTTCTTCAACTTGGTTGGTCACCACCACCCATCCGTGTGGCGAACCATCGAATGGTTCCAGAAGGAGCAGACAACGGTCCGGATTGTCATTGCCCAGGACAGCATCGGCACAGGGGTTTCATAAAGAAAAATCCTAGAAGGGTTATCTAAAAATACAGCAGGGTACTATTGCCGGAGGCCACGGACGCCGCAGGCGTTCGTCCGGCGCCACGAAGTGGCGACGCCATCTAGGGGTGTCCGGGGGCATGCTCCCCCGGGAAATTTTTGAAATTAGACACCATTTCCTTGCATTTCAGCACATTTTGTGTGATTTTGTACTGATTTCACCAGAGCCAAAATAACCTATCTCCAAATGATTTTTAGAGAACTTTCACTTCTCAGCATAAGTTTAATGATAAGAAAACAAATTCTGAAGTAAAATTGTCACTTTAATTTCTTCATTGTATTGTAGTCTTTGTAGAATGTGAATTATTTCATTACACAGTCACACTGAATTATTTCATAATCATTACAATGTGAATAATAAACTTTAACATACAAACTAAGCTGTCAATTCAAATTTGTTCAACAATAAGGTTCTTGATGATCCATAAAATGTCATGCTGTCATTCAAGAAAGCAGATGTTAGAAGACTACATTTGCCAATGACCTGACAATAAAGCTAATTGATTTTCCTATGGAATACTCATTTTCATGATCATCTACCCTGAATCATCATTCAACTCACATTAGTGATGACATATTTCAATACAACATGAATAAACCTCAAAGTTAAAACTAAACCATAAATTCAAACTTGTTCAACAATAAAGTTCTTGATCCATAAAATGTCATGCTGTCATTCAAGAAAGCAGATGTCAGAAGACCACATTTGCCAATGACCTGACAATAAAGCTAATTGATTTTCCTATGGAATACACACATTTTTATGATCATCACTGAATTAAAATTCATCCTCGACACTTTAGAATCAGGAGTTGGAAAAGATATACTAGCACTACTTTTCACACAGTTTTCAACGGAAAGAGATGGTGTGGCATTGTTCTCAACAGAAGCAGAAAGCATGGCACTGATGTCAACAGGAGGAGATCGATTTGTAAGATGAGTAGCAGTGGTATTAACAGGACTTGACACAGGACTGGTACTGGCATGACATTGTAGACTGGGCTGCTGGAGAGTGTCCGCAGATGGCGGATCTGTAGGGACATATGGAAACTGTTTTAATGACATGGCTGGAAACATAAAAATTAAATTTAAAAACATAAATTTTGCATTATTTGAGACTGACTAGTTTAGTCTAGCTTAGATCTAAATCAAGAAAATTTTACTTTGATCATCAGTCTACATTACTTTTCAGGTGAAGTGGACCAAGGGCCCATGTGGTACATTGCATTTTTGGTCATCAGAAAAAAACAAGGGGGACAATAGTTTTACTGTTTACTCTGTAATTTTTAAAACAACTGTTATCATTTCATCAGATCGGTTTACTACAGTGCATTCGAATTGAACAATATCAAAATAGTTTTAATTTGTTATAAGGGACCGGTCATTTATTATAGATGGGGGTGGGCCAGTGAAATTTTTCTTATGTATGACAATGTCAGAAATAAAGTGACCCACTCGTAAGGACAGTCTTAAGTTATTATGACCCACCCCCAAAGACTATCTTATTTTTGTGTGTTTATGCTTAAATCTGACACCTATTCAAATTCATATGATATGACTGAAAAAAATAGTTTCTATTTAACTGACCAAAGACAACAATAATTCTGAATGATCAAATTGCAATCAAACTATTCTGTTTGAAATGATTAATTTTCTGTGTTGAATTACATCTGGACATAATAGTGTGCTCACACTCCCTGGAGTGCCAACAATGTTGAGAAAATTTGCAAATGAGCTGAGATAAGAAAACGTAATTATATTCATAAATACAAAACGTGAATGTATTTAAACAGATGCAGTCTAAATGGTCTCTAATTTAAATAAGTTTACTACCGATCCATATATGTTGAAAAAATAAGGACAATATGTCTATTATGCCTGACAAACTTTGTAAAAAGCTAGATGTATTGTCTGATTGACTATGTAATTATATATAAATGATTTACTTTTTATCTACCATATTAACTTTTGGGAGTTTAATGTATTCAGTAATGTATGTGAAATATCTAGCCTATCCCTGTATTTGTGCCCATCAATAACTTTTTAGATGATGATGACATACATTAAAATGTTATCAAAGTTTCAAAATTATTCAATCGTTTCTTTTCGCTAACACTTGAACAAATCATCTGTAGTTTCTTAATATTAATTTTTTCAAACACCTAATTTGTCCGTATTTCATAGTTATTTATACAGCGAATTACGAAAAAAGAACCCGGAAGTAAATTCGATCACACATCGTGCAAGGACGGCTGACACTGACAGCTATGACATGTACACTTAAATTACCATGTAAACGCCGGCATATGGTGACAGGAAAGTGTTATTTATTCATTACACCATTATAAAATCCACCAATTTCGGCTATACTCACGTTGTTCTTTACGAGCTGCATTGAAGAAATCTGTTATTTGCTTCGTTTTTCTTTTCTTCGGCGAAGTCGCCATGTTGTGGTCTTGGCATTCTCTTGGCCAATGACAATGGGTTTTCGTATCACGTGCTCAATACTAACCAATCGAGAAAGCGTAACGAAGGACGCCTCTGGACTGCATATATGCCTAATTGACAGGCAAGACGAAAAAGACGAGTGGTCTGTCACAAGAATATTATCCTTTATTTTGTTTGAAACTGCGTTTTGAAAAATAAGAACATTCCTGGCAAATTCTGAAACTATATGCTCGCTGATTATGTGTCTATTACAGACGGGTGATTGTCTCAGTACAAATTACAGGCGGGTGATTGTCTCGGTATAGCCGGGTGCAAAAACCCGGTACCCGGCTTTTAATGACATGGCTGATCGGCAACATGCCTGTTAAGAAAACCAAGTCCATTTTCGTCAAGATGCAGAGACGTCTGCATAGACTGTGCACAGACATTGCATCAGGGAGGAAATCTGTTCCAGAGTTTCTCAATGGTGTGGCCAAAAACATCAGACTGAATAAAACATCTTAGGGAGTTGTATTGTGTCAAAATGTTGTACATTGTTGTGATTAAGGATGAATAATCTGTGTCCATAATGTGGTTTTTAAAAACGTGATATTTGTAGTTGAATAAAAGATTACAAAACCAAGTTGTAAGTGCTTAGTACTTAGTAAAATACAAAAATGTCTTGTCTATTACATTGTATTATGTGAATAAATGAGTTTATAACCAAAAACTAAGTTTTTAGTACTTTTTTTCCGAATACTTTTTTTCCTAGGTAAATTTGATACTTTTTTACCGATACTTTTTTACCGAGGACTTTTTTTCCGAACACCGTAAAGTAAAGGGATGAGTCATCAAATTGCATCAGCATTGTTGGACTGAGCCCAGCTTGAAATGGTGTCAACAATGAAGTGTTGAAATGGTGGTCAACACTTTTACTAGGCCAAACAAAGGGTCAATTGTCCAAAATAGCAGTGATGTAATCGATCTGTCTAGGGCTCTAACTCACAATGGGGAGATTATTTAGGGAATAGGCTGAAGGGTTTCATTCAAGTGTAAAAGCTCTTGTAAAGTTTTGTTGATGTCTTAATGTGTAATTTTATTACTAGCAATTGGATAACTTGAGTTCTGTAAGATTTTGAAAACACCTTTTGTGTGTAAGATTTTACCTGATATATATTTTTATACTCTTCTAAATTACTAATAAGCTTAAGTTAATTGGATTTATTGAACAAATCCATGTTTCTGTGTTACGATGTTTTATCTATAAGATGCTTAGTAGTTCAGGAATAGAATAATAAATATGTGTGAGACAAAACACAAATGGCCTCTGGATGTAATGTACAGAAATAACATTCCATTCATATCAAATCACAAACAGGCATTTGACATGAAAATACCCCTGAGACAAATTTTTAAAACTAAATATATGGAAGCTCTTTTGATTTAATCAACTTCTTTAACACTTTTATCAATCAAAACATTTATTGTTCTTTCAGCAATTAAGTTAAATTCACAGGTGTACAATGTAGTCGCTTTTTACTTTAGCAGATTTTAAAACTTTGATAAAGGTCGTTTGACTTCACGGGTCATGAGGATGATTCAAGTTTCAATACCTCAGGTCAGTTAGTTTCATTTGTGAGTAGCCTTGCATGAATAATTTGATGCTGCTTTTGTGTTTTCTCTTACACCACAAATACCTGTCATTTTTGTAACAGCGGGAGGCTTTTGAAAGGTGAAGGATTTCACTGTACTCTTTACAAAAACATGCTTTGAGGTCTTTGTTCGTTTTGATTTTTAGAATTTTAAATTTGTGGTTTCATTAAATAAGAAATTGCCTTATTTCAATTCAAACCAAGATTTTTAAAAGTTTTTAGTTTGTAATTTTTCATGTTTTTAATAGTGAAAAAAAAAGTTGAATTGAGCTGCACTTCACCATTTAGAATAAATAAATTCCCTCATTTTATTGTCTCATAGGCAACTGCTATAAATGACAATGATAAAGTTTCTTAAGTAAAGCTTGGTCCTATGTGAGTATTTCCCTGGAGTACCTAATTATGTAGGATTGATGTGTGGTGAAACACTAGCCATCATGTTGTCAGCTGTACATCCTTTCTTGTCTAGTGTAACTTAACAACTGTAAACAGCACCTTATACAAGTAGTTACCATAATAAAATGCACCACATTTTTAATGCAGATAAGCTTCATATTTGCGTACTATACACAGAAGATGAAATATCAAAAAATGATAAATGACTGGGTATAAAAAAATCGACTTATAGGTAACATGTATGCAAGAAAACTTAACTTTGCATATTATTTACCCGAAACTTAAAAAAAAATTACTGGCATCATATCACACAGATATTATCAGATACATGAGGAAACGTAAATATCGAAAGTAACTGTAAGTCATCTTAATGTATTCCGATAAAATTTGTTTTAAATGTAAATATTCCATAATTGTTGTAATGTAACCCATGCTTCAGAGGTGAATGACCCATTGAAAACTCTGAAATTGCCTGAGAGCCCTAAAATGTCAAAGGTGTCTTTCAAATTAAAGATTTTCAATTAAAAAGGAGTCGCAAACAGATAAGAAGCAAATATAAATTGTCATTGCCGTGGATAACAAAAACTTTTATTGTGAATGTTGTATCAGTGAATATCACTTGCATGCATGCATTTTACATAATTATTTTTTTTTACTTTCAAAACTACAAATTGATTTGGTATTTAAAAGAAGTAGGATATATTTCTTGAATATAATTTGTAATATCAATACGCAAACTTGAAAATAAAGGGCGGGTATCAAAAGGTGTGAATATGCACTTGCAATTTGAAATACCCACTGAATATGAAGATGCGGGTATCATACCGAAATGGGCTAAAGCTTACCTGGAGCTCTCTGTGTATGTAATAGTATATGACACCAAAATAACATACTTCTTCTCAAATTGTTTTTTCTGCTTCAGTTTTTCTGCAGCATGAAAACAAAAGTCACCAGAACAACAATATTAAACCAATTTACCAATGTTAAAAGCAAGATAACTAGACTGAGGGAAATATGTAAAAAAAATCCTCAAGAAAAAAATTTCTCATTCTCCATAGCCTTCTTTGAGACTTATGAATGACGTAGGAAATAATTAAGAATAACAAGTGAATCGAGGACTGTTAAAGTCCAAGTATACCCCCACTTTAAATGTTTAACATGTTCTTGACCCCGCTAAATCCTAAGTGTCACTGGTACTTTAGAAAAGCCAGCAGTCCCACACAATAACTGAGCCCCAGCATTCCTAAGACAGTTAGGGTGTAGTGTTTCCTTGACCAGGAGTTAATGTTCCACATAGCTGTGTTTACATGGTTCTGTTACAGTGCTACAGTCAACTCACTGAATGGACTGTAATATGATGCTCTGAGATTTATGTTAGATATGAAATAAGGTGGGGGAGACTTAAGATAGACTGCATCTAAATATTTTTATACATAGATATGAATTTAAATTGTAAGATGAATAGAGATAAGTTTTACAGTTTTGGCAACTATAAAGGAGTCCTAATTACAAGTGGATTTTCAAATTAATTTTAGTTGATAATATATGATTTTTTTGGCCTAAAATCAAGTTAGTTATCGTGAATTTGATACAAGTTTTTTTGTGTCTTAAGAACATACTGATTTTCAATCTGTAATAAGAAGTTTTTATTCAATGCATTTGTTAATGATATAAAAAAATTCAGAATGTTAGATAATCCTATTATCTTTTTGTAATACTTTATTGCCAGATAGAATTGAAGTTGAATGCAAGAGCAAAACATTTTGATAATTCTAAAAGTTGAGAGAAATATTTCCACCCACCCTTGAATGTTAATAAACATCTTTGATTTACCTTAAAGTAAGATTGAAGTTTGATGATAAATATTGTAAAGCTAAGTGAAACATCAAGAAAGACAATTTCATTCATCAAGAGTGTAATACTACACTTACTATACTATCAGAAAGTGACAGTATCTACATTAAGTTTTCATGTTATTTGAAACAGACTATAGCTGTTCCTCTGTTAGCTTGATCTATATTTAGATGAGATTTTCCAATGAACTGCTGGTCTATGCAAAATTGAATGTGTCAGATAGGTTAAAGGTTGTGACCTCTTTGTGTGGGTAGACAGTGGTATGATCAACTGATTAGCTTACGGCACTGGATATGTTGATTTTTTTAACAGGGTAATTATGGGTAAACTTTTTGAACATACAGTTGAAGAATATTATGCTACTTATGTTTAATCAATTGATATAATGTAAGCAAAATCTTGTTGCTACGTAGGTTTGCATACCTTCCTGATTGTAAAATCTCATGACAGGTGACAGTTATGTAACAACTGATCATGTTTACAAACTGTTTGGGTTCCATGTATCATTAATCCACTGGTACATGATACATGGTACATTTTCATTTATTGGGTCAAACTCTTTTGTTGATGTCAGTTATCATCCTCCATAAAGGATTATTCAAGATCATTTGCGATGCCAGTGAACCCTAAGTGGTCTTGGTGACATGTCCCATAACTAAAACAACCAGGGCATCTATGTTAAATTCTGATCCATGTTACAGTTGAAATGGTAGGGATTGTTTGATCACCTCAAAGGTTAATTGAACACAGGATATCCAGATGTGAATGGCTGTAAAACTGACTTAATTCATGGAAAGCTCTGTAGCAGACAATGTTTGCCCAATAGCCATCTTGTAGATCTTTATGGACATAATAATATTTAGTTTTTGAAATTACTATTTTGATAAGGTAGTTCTACTACTTCCAAAAAGGGGTAGGCATGTCTTCAGTTAACCTCACCTTGCCACACAATTACAATTGGTTATATCTTCTCTATCTCTATCTCCCAACCAGGTGAAGTCGCCCCCGTCGAAGAGCAAGAGTAGAAGTCGCAGCAGGAGTCGAGGTCGATCAGGTCGTTCTACCTCCAAGTCGCCAGCTCGCACAAAGTCCAAGTCTCCCTCCAGGACACAGTCCAAGTCCCCCTCCCGCTCGTCCCGGAGCCGAGAGCGCAGCACACGCACAGAGGTGAAGAAGGAGATCGTTTTGACACCCTCGAGACAGTCCCGGCGAATCAGTGAACTTGTTGAGAAAGAGGTCGGTTGAATATGGAGGTTTTTGGTGAAGGTGTTTGAAATTGATTAAAATTACCTTTATTTACTAGGTAAAAATGATTCCCAATTTCAACACTATTATCAGGGTTTAATTGATTTGTAATTGACTAACCAAATGTTATTGTCTTAGCAAGTAAGAAATTAAGAGATTAATCAAAGGTTCTCTTTCGGCAGGTATCTGTTTTTTGGTTTGTGTAATGAAAAATCGAAATACTTAATTTGGAAATTTGGGAGTATGATTGTTATCTTTGCAAACAGTTTGAGAGATGTGAAAACCAAATGTTGCGTTCATCTAATCACATAACAATGTTATGCCAACAATGACTTCTGACAGGTATTGTGCAATTGCAAACTAGACTAACCATACTGGCATATCCATTAGTACTTAAAGAAGTTTTGCCTATTCCAGAAGAAAGTCTCTTCGAGGATCGCGGAGCAGATAAAGAGCGAGGTGCGGAACAACATGTCTGACAAGAAGGAGAAAGATAAGCCAGCAGGGAAGTCAAAGAAAATGGAGTTCGGGGGCACGGTCGGCGCTTTCTTTACCATCCTTCTCCTCCCCGTCGTCATGTACTACATCAACATGGCCTGCACTAAGGTGAGACATGGCCATTTACATGTCGTCAGATGTACTAAATCATACCTCTAGGGATAGTTGAAATATGAAAAGCAACTAATATGTGATAAATGTTTGTAGGGAATTAAATTCATTATCAATGTGTGCATATGAATTTCTAATTCAATCCATTAACCTTTTCACAGACCAAGTGCACAATCATGGAGCTGCCTAAGTTCCCAAAGAACCCATGGATTCTATTTGACCTTGAGGCGACCATGATCTTCTTCGGCTGGCTGGGTTTCCAGGCTGCCCTGTACATGCTTCCCATTGGTCGGATAGCTGAGGGTCAACCTCTTCGCTCAGGCGGCAAAAGACTCAAGTATAGGTGCAATGGTGAGGTTATCTTGAACACAGATTCCCCCTAGTTTTACACTTTTTGCTTACCCAACTTTTACTACCTCCACTGATTATTTGAACGGACAAAACTCCTGAGTGTTGATATATCAGTTTTGAAAAGATTTTATTTTATGATGGTGCATTAAGTCTTTAGTATTTAAAATCCTGCTCTGAAACTATGAGGCCAGTATATCTCGTGATGCAAGAGTTCAAGTGATTAGTCTCTATATGAATGCAAAATTTTCTGATGCAGAAGCCTCCCTATCCTTCATAAATCAAGAAAGAATATTAATTGAACATTGATCAATCTTTATCCAAAAAATATTCTCACAATGCGTTTTTGCCTTCATATAAGTTTTATTATTGGCTTAAAAATAACACATATGTGAACAATTCTAACTTTTTATTTCTATTTGCAGGTTTCATCGCATTTCTGATCAGTGTGCTTGCCTTTGCTGCTGCAGTCTACTTCCAGCTTCCGTTAGTAAAGATGGTTCATGGCAAGTTCTACCGTATCATGACAACAGCCATTTTGTTCAGTTTCATCCTCAGCATCTGCCTCTACCTCAAGGCTAGAACTGTCCCCAAGAGCCAGCTCGCTGCAGGTGGAAACACAGGTATATCTGCCTTTGTCTGGCAAGAAAAAAGGGGAGGAATTCAATCAAGATAATATTTGAGAATTCCCCTGCAACATTTAAAGAGAAAAAGATTGCTTGAGAATCTTCTCAAGTTCATGAAAGATACTTTTTATTGTCTTTAAATTAGAAAAAAAAAAAATCTTGGATCTGGGACTGGTAATGAGTGGGAAATTCTGGCAAGGAGGGGTGATCAGATTTTATTACGAACATTTATACATTGATGAATGTAAATGCCATATAGTATTTACAGTTTGTTAAAGAATGATGTCTTTCATGTTGTCATTGACGAGAGAAAGAAAAGATTTGAAATGTGTAATGTTTTGTATACACACAATAAATGAATGGTATGGTTTACTTGATAGCAAAAACACTTCTTTTATTTCAAAAAAATTAAATTGCATATTGAACCAAAATTGATTTTGATCTACCTAGTATTGCTGCGGGATTAAACATATTTGCCGATTTTCTGTTAATGACTCAATACAATGCCTAAATTAGGATTTCAAGCAAATGTTTTCTTCCAACAGGGTCAGTTATCTATGACTTCTTCATCGGTCATGAGTTGAACCCACGTATTTCCACCTTTGACCTCAAGTTCTTCTGTGAGCTTCGTCCTGGTCTGATTGGCTGGGTGATGCTCAACTTCATCTTTGTCCTGAAGGCGTATGAAGAAACTGGAAACTTTCCCCCAGCTCTCACTCTTGTCACAGCCTTCCAAACTCTCTACGTTGCCGACGCTCTCTGGCATGAGGTAGGCTTATGATGACAAATTCTTGGTTGTTTGCAGTAAGTTTAAATTTGTTTGCTGCCTTTGCTAGAGTGTTATATCAGTTAGACTAGTTTACTTGAATTTTGATTAGAAATGATTATGAAGAGATCTATTTATAAACATGAAGAAATATTTCCAAATAGTCATTGAGGATTAATTAGGAGCCACTATTTTGTCTGCTACCTTAACAGTGATTTCTTTTAAAAACATGGCATCAAATGAAACAACTTATGCCTCACTTTAAGTTAAACTTATTCTTACCTTTAAACAATTAGATAGACCCTCAAAAGTTTAATTAAACTCAAATAAGCAAGAAAGTTTTGCAAACCAAGTACAGCTCGCCTATTGTGAACGGTTGGCATGCAGGCAAAGATTTTAAACAATTATATGACATGGCCCGGTCAGTTTTACTATGTGACATAAGGTTGAAAATTGGCCAGTCTGTAAGTGTACTTTTGTCAATTTGAACTGTAAAACACAAAAAAAGTTGCAAAACTTTAAACATGAGACTTTTGAATGTGCTTTGTTTGAAAAAGTGAATATTTTCAACTTTAACTTCATAATTAAAACACTGAACTTAACACTGATTGTAGGAAGCTATCCTGACTACGATGGACATTATCCATGATGGTTTCGGCTACATGCTTGCATTTGGTGACCTGGCCTGGGTTCCATTCCTCTACTGTCTTCAGCCCCGCTTCCTTCTCGACCACGACCCTAAGCTTCAGTGGTACTGTCTTGCTACCATTGCTCTCCTCAACGGTAAGTACCTGACATGAGGGTTAATTGTTCACCAACCTGCGTGGCTTTTAGCTATAGTCATCAGATATTTTTGTAATCAAATCACCTTTGTAAGTAATGTGTTGTAGCTCTCGAATAGAATATGTTATCTTTTCTTTGAAATTTTCAATTGACATTATCTGTTAGCTTCAGAGAGATAGGTAGCTTCAAATGAAAAATAACATTTAACTGATACCACTAGTGATTATCAAATGACTCAAACAAGCTAAGCTAACATCAAAATATGCACAGAATTTAATTACTTTACAACCATGAAAAGTGGCCATAATATCATTGCATTCAAGAAACACAGACATGATTGCATGGCCTTTGAGGTGGAAACGAACAAGTCAGTTAGTGAAATCATTAAATTCCAATTTTCATTACATCATTAAGTCACAACAGATAATCTGTTATTGCTGGAAACTCATTGATTATTCTTATGATAATTCTTTATTCCTTATGTTGTATAGTGTTTGGCTACATGCTGTTCCGAGGTGCCAACTCCCAGAAGAATGACTTCCGCAAGAACCC
This sequence comes from Phorcus lineatus, assembly GCA_921293015.1. NCBI lineage: Eukaryota > Metazoa > Mollusca > Gastropoda > Trochida > Trochidae > Phorcus > Phorcus lineatus. Next base: position 18,041,803 of record OV121084.1, read on the forward strand.
CTATGACCCCAACGTCGCCAGTAAGTATCATCAAACTTCTTGTAGCATGATCACATATGGTTGAACATTTGATGTCTAGAAGGTGCTCAGTAATATTTCACTTTTTGACCCTCAGTCAATTTGAAATAATTATTTTCTTTCTCCTCCAAAGTGCATGGGTTTGACGGTTACTGATTTATTTTCCTGTTTTTAACACCCTGCACTTGAGATGAAAAGTGGTTGAAAAAAGTATCCTGTTTTAGTGTAAATGAGAATGTTGGATGTTTATCTTTCCAGATCTGGAAACTATCCCCACATCGTCCGGCAAGAGACTGTTGGTGGGAGGGTTCTGGGGGATTTGCAGAAAACCAAACTACCTGGGAGATCTGATGATGGCCCTCGCTTGGTCCCTGCCTTGTGGTCAGTTTACTTGGATTCTCTACAGTAGTTTATAGGTGGCAATGATACATCAAACTATCAATGCATTGCAGTAGTCAGCTTGTAATGATGGCTGAAGATGTATAATATGATAATTGAAATTGCAAAATCATCTTAAAATCTTATAGAATTTTACCTTTTACATGTTTAAGGAAGTATTACTGAATACTAGGTTTGTATTAGGCTTTCGAGATTACAAAGATTCAGGATTTATTCGCGATGTTACAGTGCTGCAGCCAGGCTGCGTAATTGCGGGAATCCCGCTAAATGAACTTACCTTGGCGCTTTATTCATAAACGTATGCACCACTATTGGCGCAAATTTATCATTTAATACGCATTTTTTATATCATACGCGCTATCATCTTAACAGACAAATAATTCAATTGAAACGAAGTCGACAATTTCTGATTACAAAAACGACCAAACGATCGTATAATCTAAGCCGGAAACAAAGTTTCGTAAACTCTGTATTGTGCTAGTACATGTATTTGCATTGAAAACCATTACTATGTGCGACGTAGGGAGCTTGTTCGTCGTGAGGAGCTTCCAGGTCACACTGTTACACAGAGTTTGTCGTAGTTTCAGATTCAATTATTCGATGCAACGTGCAAAAAAGAATAATAACAGATTGTTTGGTAATCAAAACAAGAAAATAATACTTGAAAGTCAAACAAATGAAGCAGATGAAGTAACAGAAAAGGATGATGCAACTGTTGAGGTGCATACCGAAAGGATTGTTATTGATGAAAATCTCAAATCTGTCCAAGCAGACAAAACAGAAACTGCAGAGCAAAGTGACCGTCACGTGGCCAAAACTAAATTTATTCACAAGTATTTATAATTTTTTACGCTTGTTTAAGTGTTTACTAGAGCTAGTTTCGGAAGTTCTCTAATTGGCCCACATTTTCAAAAGTTGGGGGCCAATTGGCCCCTGCCACTGAAATCATGGCTGCAGCACTGATGTTGTTTACTTTTTCTTGTATCATGCATTATATCATTTATTATTGTATATCTTTTCAGGATTGTCAATCATTCCATATTTCTACCCGATCTACTTCCTAATTCTGCTGATCCACCGAGAGAGACGTGACTCGGAACAATGTGCCAAGAAGTATGGGTCTAGCTGGAACCGGTACTGCGAGCGCGTCCCCTACAGAATCATTCCATACGTGTACTAGGTTCACCGTCCTGTGTCAGTCATCTGCATCGTTAACACTCATTTGACAATTGCAGTAAAGTCACATTATTGTTACATTCTGAGGATCACAAGTAAATAATCTTTAGAAAGTTTTTTTTTTAGAAAGATTAAGGTTGAAAGGTTTAATAAAATTAAGTGTCGGAGATTTTGATTTTTCTGTCATGTTATTTATTCATAATAACAGATATTTGTTTTATATGAATTTAATGAATTTTGATTGGAATTTAATCATTAAGAATTTCATAGCTTGATTATTTAGATATTTGACGCGATTGGAATCAACCAGAATTTCTGCATATCTGTAATGTTTTACCTCAGTTTGATTGTGTCAAGGCCGTTAAAAGCTTAAGTTTTAACTTAGACTTGGAATTAACAGATGAACTATTTCAAGAATTGTAAGCCTGTGGTTCATAATATCATTCCCAAGGCAGCACATTAAAGAATTGGGTCAGTTATATTAGTGAAAGGTAATTAATGGATTGGAGAGAGAATTAATACATATTGGTGAATTGGAATTTTAGCGCTTGTTGCTCAAACTACCAAGAATGTTGTTTTTCCGACTCTATTTATTACCAAAGTGCTATTATGTTTTAGAAGTAGACTTTTTGGTTTTAGATGCTTAGATTTTATATGTGAATTTTAAATGTTCATTTACTTTCTTGCAATAAGGTTCATTTAGACAATCATTTGCAATTGTGTTTAATGTTAGTCACTGCCTCATTTTGACTGCTTTTCATCGTGTAAACTTACTGTGTCTAAGTGAAACAGCCTTTTATCCAAATATTGCTCAAATTCATGTAAAAAGAGGCAATTTTAAATTATGGACATTTTGAAATGAAATGATTCATAATCAACCCAATGATAATCATCAAAGCTGTGTATCCTTTGACATGTAAATACTCTAATAAATGAACACCATCTGTACATAATTTTATTTTATTGGTGTAATTATGTGTTCTGCTCTGAGTAAAACAATTTCTTTTAGAAATGCTGAAATTCATTACAAATTTATTTGATGTAAAATAATTTTGATCATTTGATATTTGTCCAACATTTGAATTTTAGAGTTTTAATGTCATTCGATCCTGCTTCAGGGATAAGTAGCATTTTAACATCCATCACCTTTGTAATTTTTCGATGTTGTATCTGTATATTTGAAATATTGTGTTAAAATGATGTTTCGTAGTCATGTTCGCCTATGTGTGATTACTCCTCATCGTAATTCATTCTTGCCAAAAGTTAAATTTTCATTGAAATCTTTTCAAAGTTTTCTATTGCAATATCAGTTAATGAGAATTTTGAACCTTTGATAAAATACTAACAATAAGTGTTGATAAAGATTTTTGCCTTACATTTTAAGTGATCATTCATATATATGTTTACGAATTGTCTTTTACCCAGTTTATGTAGGCATGCACAGTATGCAACTGGCAGTATTATACACTTATTATGTAACTGAAGATTTCTCAATGTTGTCATTTCAGCAACTATTTTGATGTACATGGACTCTTCTGAATCATTTAATATTAATGAAGTAAATAAAGGGGTGGCAACCTATCTTCATGTTCCTTGGACCTTATCAAAAAAACTTCCAAGTCCAATCAATGCCAAAATAATTGTTGATTTTCCTAAAATTTTGCTTAATCGCACTTTTAAGCGGCGCAAAACCCTTGCTTTTGGAAACATCATAATGCCCAGTTGAAATATTATTAAATGTTAGGTTAACATAAATTCTTGAAATGAGAACACTTTTTGTTGTGTTAACTCGATGAAATCCAAGCTGAAATTGACATTCTTGTGATTTAGTATCAGTTATCAATGCACATAATCACTATGTTACTTCCATTGAAAGAGTTGCCATTGAATGGTGTATAATGTTTTACATACTGGAGATATATTTTTCTTATCAAACGTGTTAAAAACAGTATTTAGAAATAAAGCAACCTAGATTTGAATAGCATTTGTGTTGTTTCTTTTGAAAAACATGCATCTTATCATAGATCTTAGTAACTGAGTAAATGGGGTATATACCGGTACTTATTTTATCAGAATAATAATAAATGTTCTTATTATTAAGGGGAGGATGTCGAATTGGCGACAATGATTTTGTTTAATTATGTAGTACTTCAAAATTGCATACAATGGAACACTTGGCATATACTTGAGAACCAAATCTTGATCAGTATACTCCCCTGCATGGACCAACAGAATCTTTAGTAGTAACCATCTCCCCTCAATCTTGCAGATTTCAGAAATTAATAACTCTCGGTGTGATGTTTGTTAATTAACCCCAGGCCAAAAACAAATGAATACTGTATAGATAGCAAACAACGTTTCCAAATATCTACAAGCATTAGGAAAAGATTGAATATTGCTCATCTTGTTCATGTACATATGTACCAAAATATCTTGTCCGTCAATGTCATGACACATCCAAATTCTGTTTAATCAAGATCATAAGCAGTGTCCAGTTTTTATTAAACGCTGTTTTTGGCTTTGTCAACAAAAGAATTGTCACTAGCAAAGGTCAACAATTTGCAAATTTGGTTCACTAAATTTACGTTTATTAAGGTGGATATAACCTAATACAATAATCTAGCTAGAAAGCTATACAGTTGCCTGTACAATCGATTTTTTTGCCGTTTATTTATGAAGAAAAGGCATGAGGCAAAGAATTATTATTACCGTATTCGACTTAATAACCGCCCACTCCCCTATAAGCGCCCACCCACCACGTTTTTGACTGAACAATATGCGTCCTGTTTAGCGCCCACCTCTCAACATTGCTTACCTTGCATACTGATTCATTGAAGAAGGTTTTTCAGTCTTGCAATAAATCTTTTACTTCCACTAAAGTGAAGAATACAGGGGATTTTTAGACCCCCAGCCACCATCAAAATGATAAAAGTTACAAAACCATATTTCAAAGACATGTGTATCGTAAGAAAACACTTTCAAGACTAAACTTGAGGACAATTTTTATCGTTTTAATTAGCGCCCCCTTTTACCAATTTTTTAAGCGCCCCGGGCGCTTATCACGTCGAATACGGTATGAAATACATGATAGTTGAGTAAATGGAAAATATTGGTATGGCCAAATCAACATAACTTCAGATATTATCTTTTGTATTATATTCACCATGTTGGTTATATCAACTGTTTGTTAAAGTTGCAAATTTCTAGATGCAACAATCATTACAACATGGATAACCTTATTAAACCTTTTGTAATTTGTTGTCTTGACAATTCGGTTTTCTCAAAAGGATAGGATGTATACTAAATATGTTTATGTGAAGTTTGGCTTATTAACTGTATGATCCATTAATAGTCAATTTTGCAGGACGTTTGTTTATAATTAACTCATGAAAAGTAATGCCGAAGTTTAAAAGACAACATATATTTTAGAAATATATAATGGTGTAGGTCCAAAACAGATATCCAAATAATTTATGTATTTCCAATTGAAAATGGAATGAGAAGTAAGGATGAATGAAATTTCTTTTATATTTGCAGTCTCATTAAAATCTACCGTGTTCCGAGGAATAAAAGTTTTTAAATATTGACTATAGCGGGATTCGAATATCTTCTACCAGGTGCTTTCCTCTCCATAACTTTTATTCCTCGGACCAGTGGAACATGGTCGAATTTAATCAGACTTAGAAGTTTTGAGGAAATATTAATTTCGTGGTATCCAAAAGTTTTAATTTCGAGAGTTATCTCCCTTGGTTTCTAAGCACGCACCTGCAAGATGTAAACGATGAAATGCTAGAGACTTATGGTAAAAAGAGAGGGGAAAAAACGGACGTAATATGATCAAGCCAATGTGATTTAAAGGAAATGACGGATCTAAAATATTCATTTGTGCATCGTGACCAACAAAGCAGCGTGTACAACGAAGTTGCGAAGTTCCTCAAGTACCGAGGCGACAAGTCATGGAAGAAAGTGGGGAAAGATTCGAGTCGTTTTAACCTAATGTTAGGTGACAGAAACAAACTACCTTACAGTAAACTTTGTACGTTTCTCAAACTATTTCTTGATTTACTGTCCGTGTATTTAATTTTGTTTTCAAAGTTCAACCATTGCCGATAGGCGATTCATAAATAAGGAATTCTAATCTTATTTGAAAAAAAAACCCAAACTAAATATTAAAAAATGATACTGTATATCGTAAGTTATATGAGCGTAATATAGTGATTTTTTAAAGTGGAATTTCAAACAAAAATAAATTTATTGCTTATAAAAACATATTTAGGATAAAGAGTCAATTATGATAAGTTAATATATATATATAAGATTATCCTGCCAAATAATGCATAATTGTTTTCCGCAGATCTCATACAAAACCATATCTATCAGACTTTTTTATTGGATTTGAAGGAAACATTTGGTTACAAATAATGATGCTTCTGACTCACAAAATAGATACTAAATATGAAAAAGATACAGATAAAAATCAATTAAAATGAATTTTCTTGTTTGCCAGGTCAAGTTCGAGGTATGACACAGGTGGTTAACTATTATCGAGGCTCTGATATCATCTGCAGAAAAGCTTCAATGATAAGGTATAAGTAACATAAGCAATGATGTTTTTTTCACTCAGGTAATATATATTAAATAAACAATTTCAAGAAATACTTAACAAACATAATTCAAAAATGTTCTTTTTAAAGAAATATACCAGTCGAAAGAATCCAAGGAACAGTGGTAATTTTATACTCGAATCTTTTACTTAATATTTCCAACGGTAAACCCTTCACAATTATATTAATTTATTGTCCTAACTATAACATGATGTTTCAACCATTACCAGTTGTCGATCAAAATTACCTTGTCCTTATAAAAATGCAAGCAATTTAAGTAAAAGATTCCGACTTAAAATTACCACTGCTCCTTGGATTATTTTGAGTAGTATAAATATACAATCATCCAACTATTTTAGCTAAACCTTGTTTCGAAATCAAAGCTCATTATACCATTCAAATAAATTCTGATTGTCAATAATAAAAAGCATACGAAGCCATTATGTCAGATTTGCCAGGGGATACCAATTTTGTTTGCATGTTCAATATGTTTAAGAACATTTGTCTAAATTTTTATCTTTTATTTATCCCTAACATGATTTCAGATATTTTTAGTCACAGAGTTATCTCCCTTGATAATTGTCATAAACTCTGCTTCATGTTTTTGATGTTTTGAAACTGCACTGAGTTTGTGTCACATACTGGGCATGACTTCATATGTTAAAAAAATACAGAAAAAAGATTCATCAGGGTAATAAATTTATTACATGGTGTTTTAAAAGGATGTAAGGGACTGTAAGCACCTTGTAGATTTCGCAATCCCTTAATTTGGCTGGGACTCAGGAAATATAAAATCTATAATGTAAGGTCCCGTACATCCTTTCAAAACAATAATCTAACTTTTCTGCTAGAGGGTATATGTATCCACAAATCCCCTACAATCAACTGTTTGTCTTTTTTGGATTTACAATAAGATAATCCTCAAATGAATTATGTGAAATATTGGCAATAACTGGATAAGAATACTTGTAAGCATCTTCATGCTGTAAATGGCTATGAGTAACCAACAGGCAGTATGAGGTATATCCTGTGAAGGAAATCAGGGGATTTGAGAAGCTGATAGATATACTATGATATTGCAGGATGATTTTCAGGTGATTATGCAATACAGTCTGACACTATAATATGACTAACAATACACCAGATGATAAGTTTCATACCACAAAACTAACAAACAAAATTTCATTAAGAACTCTGAAAGACTATTGTGAGAAGAAGAAACTACGACTTTTTGAGTGGTTGCCGATTTCATTTGTGATTTTTCCACCTTGTGAGACTTCAAATCCTAACCAAGAAGATGTGACATGTCGACCAAAGAGGTCAAGATCAGATGAGAGAGAATTGTTGAGAAAGTATGCAAGGACAAACCAGCAACTTACTTGGATTGCTAAAAGTTCGAATGGAGCAAAAGGTTGGGTTTTTTATGGTTTGATAAAATAAATCCTTTGAAATAGATGTATGAATGTCCTTGCCAAAACAAAATACATCATTCAGAATTTTAATGGAATAACATAGCTTAATTTTCTTTTTCTGCCAAAACTGTTAACAAGGGACTGGACACAAACAAGTACAAGAATTTTTACTGTTGAGGATAGTTGGGTACCAGATATATCACATTTGTTCACTATTTGAATTATCTAAATGGCATGTATTTCTAATGTTTTTTTGTGTTATCACACTTCTAGGTGATGGTATAAAAATATCACAAGATGTGGAAGAACTGATAGAGGTTGTAGATTCCCAGAACAAGGCTTATATCATACAGCAATACATTGACAAACCTTTGCTGCTGCAGGGGGGCCGCAAGTTTGATATCAGGTGAACACAAAGTGCCATAGATATTATTTAATCAAAATATATAACATTTTGAAGAAAAATCTTTGAATGAAAACGATAATCATGATTGTTTTGCAGACATGTTTTACCCAATCATACACATGGAACACAATTATTGCTAAGGTTATGTTAGACAATAAATTTGATCAAATGTGCTTCCTTCACGTCCTTCTTGGTCCATCAGGGGGCGGGATAGCGCAGTTGGTAGCGCCTTTGTCTTCGGATCAAGAGGTTTGATTCCCGCCAGGGGCACAGCAACTTCATCTTCCGTAGAGAACTGTTCTACAGGCAGTAAGGTTTTGGTGCAATGCTACGCTGAATTCAGCATAATACCACCCATTGTTCGCTAGTTCCAGCCAATGCCTGCAGGTTTCACTGCAATGCATAGCCACACTGGTATTGGGGCTTTCTCCCTGCAATGATACTAGCAGCCATGATATAAGTGTAATAATCTTGAAAGCGGCGTTAAATCTGAATTCACCTCACCTCACCTCTTGGTAAATCAGGAGATCTGAGGATGTCAATTGAGTAACCAAGAGAAACTTCTTCTTGTAGGATATGGTATAACATATAGAACATAGTCTAACTTACTTTATTGTCATGATTCAAATAAATGTTGGCACTGCATTTTCTAGGTAAAAGTAATTTGAATTTTAACTTCTGATTTATTTGATAAGCTGAAAAAAGTTGATAAATTAAAAGGTAGAAAATTTGGGAAATGTTACAAAGAAAGTATCAAAAAGACTGTCGTACAGGAGTGACTATTCTCTTTAAAGGTGCTGGGTACTGCTTGATGCAACCTACACGATCTACCTGTATAGGGAAGGTGTGTTACGAACAGCTTCTGAGTCCTACAGACCCTGTGACCTTGATCATGTGACCTCTCACCTCACAAACCACGCCCTACAGGAAGAACTGTCAGAAAACTTTGGAAAATATGAGGCTGGAAATGAGATGTTTTATGAGGAATTTGATTGGTGAGAATCACTTGATAGTTTTATTGAAATTCTTTAGAATTAAGGACTGCATTCATATCATCAATAAAATTTTAACATTATTTAACAAGTTTGATAAGTTAATTATGAGGAAAAGAAAATCTTATTTGAAAGCTATTCTTCCTGTACAATATAGCTTATGAAATTGTCTTTCTACTGTGAATGACATGATATTTACTCTCAGAAAAGTGTTTAGCTGATACGTGTTTTCGAATATCAGTTTTCTGCAGGAAACACAAAGAGTCACATTAGATAGCAGTCTGATGCCCCAGATCCGCAGCATCATCAAGAGTTGTCTGGGGATAGTTCATAGTGTAAGTCTAACACCACCTGCTGAATGTTAAAGACAGACACTCGATGTGTTTTGGTAGTAGCAGACACTTGATTGTATTATGTTATTTTATCCAGAAGTAGTAACTGTCTGAAAGTATAATTTCAATTCCTTTCTGTCTAGTGCAGTGACAATATATTTTCATGAGAATGGCGCACATCAATTAGTCAATCATAATTTCAGAAACTTATCTAAAGTACACAGAAAGGCAGTAAGAAGTTGTGTTTTATAGGGAATATATTACAAGTAATCATGTAAATTTGAAGTGTAATTTTGACCTTATTATATGTACACTGCTGTTTGTTAAACTTTTATTTGAAACTAGAAGTGATAAAAATAAAGTCATTTTGGGACGAGTATGTGCAATGTTATGAATTTATATAATTGAATATGATATTTCCAGTTCGTATCAGTGCCAAAGATATCAGGAAAATCAAAGAGTGTGTCATGAAGCCAGATGAGCTTCAGGCATGTGACAAGAAACCTTCCTCTGCAGCTTCTAAAATCTGTTAGCTTTTCACATTGAATTTGTTTCAATTATTTTTTCATTTGGAAACATATTTCATATTGTATTGCTTTCACATATAATTGATTTTAGATTAAATAATTTTCAAGAATCGACTGGTATGTCATGTGAGGTACAACATGTCAGTTGCGGTTGATGACTGCATTTAGTTACGGGTAAATAGGTAAAGTTAAGAGAAATAGGTTATAAACTTCGGCCTTCTATGATACAGTCTGATATACCATCACCTAGAAATTGAAAACATACGTTTACACCTTTTTTTAACCAGACCATCAGCACCAAGGGACTGGACTACTGGAGTTTCCAGCTGTTTGGGTTTGACTTCATGGTGGACGAGGACCTCAAGGTCTGGCTGCTCGAGATCAACGGGGCGCCTGCTTGTGCTCAGTATGTACTGCATAATGTTTATGTTCAGTTATTCTCCATCTGTATTTGGGCATGCTTGAATTGGCATGCTTGAATCTGTACTGGCAGTTTTCCCATATTGGATAAGTTGCATTGTGATATGGTCCAGTGTAATTATTAGTGAATGATTTATATAAAAGAATCTCTTCATTGACAAAGCTACAAAGTAATACCGGAAATTTGTTTTGTTTTCGCCACCAGGCAGCCTAAGTGCAGCGCTAGTTCGAGCATCATTCTATCCTTTTGTTGGTGAACCCTTGTCAAGTAAAACAAACATCTCCCATCTTTTAACATCTTCAGAGAACTAAATTTTCAGTTTTACATTCCTCAGACTTTAGTTTCAAGGAAAAATAATGTTCTGTTGTTATTTTAGCTTGATGCATTTTTGGTTCTGTTATGAACTGAAAGCGTACCAAACCAAGGCTTCTGTACTGCAATACCAAGGCGAAGCTCAGGTGTATTGTTTCAACCCTAGCTGGCATGAATCAATTGACTCTTAAGATAGTTCATAAGAAATTCATCCAAAAAAAGACAGAAAATATGTATTTGAGAAAGTTTAGTGCTAAGGTCATATACTTAGTATTCATGCAAAGTTTGTGTGTTATGTCTGCCTCTTTATATGACTGTTGTGAGATTTTTATTGAAAACTATACATGGTCATATATTTGTAGTTTAAGATAAAAATTGTGAGATATTCTTAATTTGACTAAGCAAATGTGGTAAATGTCATAGCACCACTGAGCATCTTAATGGTGGATATTAGGCGCTGTATAAATCCATTATTATTAAGTTTGTATATATCAAAGCCAAATAAAACAAACAGGCAGAGTCAGCTATATCCCCCGCCAAAGGGAAAGGGTAGTTAAGGATACTAGTTGTGGAATATTGAACAGTGATCATGTTGTTTTTCTACAAACAACCTTTAAGAAATCCTATGTTACGTTTCCATGGAAGTTTCGTCGAGCTTCCAGAGTTGTGCTCCGGAAACATTATCGGGACGGACGAACGGAAGGACGGACGGACAAACGGAAAAAATGCAAAGAAGTTGAAAACCCCAAAAGGCACATCTACGCATGATGCCCGTTGCACATACGTCAAGCTAGTTTCGTCGAGCTAGGTCTCACCGTTTTGGAGTTGTGCTCCTGAAACATTAACGGGTAAAAATAAAAATGCAAAGAAGATGAAAACCCCAAAAGGCACATCTCCGCATGATGCCCGTAGCACATACCAAGTTTAGTCGAGATAGGTCTCACCATTTTGGAGTTGCGCTCCGGAAACAAAATCCTATGTTACGTTTCCATGGAAACCGGTAAACCATGACAGATTAAATAGCATTATTAAGCATTATTAAAAACCCTTAAACTGTTTGAGTTCAAATAAAGTCCTCCTACAGAATACATACTAATTCTTTTGTCATCCTTGTAGTGTTTTTGTCCAAGTTGACCAAAAAGTTTTAAACAATGTAATATTATCAGGTTGGATTAAAATCTTTGTTTCTATTGCAGGAAGCTGCTACCCAATCTGGTCCAATCTCTGGTGGAGACAGCAATAGACCCTATCTTTGTGCCTTATGGTCCGGTCCCTGATGGGGCGAATCTTTTCCAGCAGATCTGAACCCTTCTCAAGATCTACTTTTTATATGTTTTAACTTCTCTTACTGCTTTTACTCTGTTACCGTTGTTTTGAATATGGATTTTATTAAATCATTTGTTAACCGTTTTGCCTTCATGTCTTTCGAACGTTTGGGGGAAAAGATATCTTTACAAGAGCAACAGATTTCTCTGTTAACATCTTGTCAAATCAACTCCTTCAGCTTATCCAGGAACAATGATAGAGGTATTTTATGTCATTCAAATGAAATGATCAAAGAAATGAGACTCCAAAAATGTACAATGTAATGAAAATTTATTTACATCAATATGTCCCACTTGGGTGCAATGTTGATGACTTTCAATAAAACATGATGACCACTAGTCATAAGATGATTTCCTAGAGACAGGTAACACTGTAAAACAACCAGAACAACACCTGAACATTAAAAATCTTTTTAGAAAGACCGGCACTTACACTTGCTCACAATCTTAAGTATTTGCATTCTAAGTGTATAAAAAAGAGACCTTTCACAATGTCATTTATACCAGTTGTCAAGGACAATTTAGATTTAATGGAGACTCACACAATGAGGTGAACGTTATTGAAAAATGTTTTCAACATGATATCAAGTATAGCTATAATGAGTTTGTCAAATCACATAATTATAGGAAGTGATGTCTCAAACAGTGCATATATTCTACTATACTTATACCATACTTTTGACGCATTATACTGCCCAACAGATTTTTTTGTAAAAACATTTATTACCCGCCCATACAAGATACTGGAATCAAACATTTATACAGCACTACCAAACTAGTGTAATACCACTGCACACATGAAAGCATCCAAATGTAAACACAGAATTCAGATTTGCTGCTAAGTTGCTGGAAGGGTAGTTTCAGCACAATGTCAGCAATAATCCATCATTTATGTGGGGGAATAATAAACGAGTACTAAACTCAATTCCATTTTATACCTTTTTTCCGTAACTGGTTAATGATTTTGTATTTTATACTAAATCAATAACTCCTTTGAAAATAATACTCTTAAATGGAAGGTCTCAGGGATTGAAAAAGATGCCTTTGATAACGGTTAATTTTTAAAGCTTTCAGTCAATTTCGAATGAGCCATTACTTTCAGTAGAAATAGTAACCTTTCCAATTGTGATGGGCCACTATTTCTTCCAATGTGCAAATAGCCCATTTCCCTACCCGAGGTTGTTTTCTGTCTTTTATGTATTTTTCCACTAGAACTTATCAATCTGTTTTTACACATTCATGTTAATTTTTCTGCGACACATTCAGATATATATACTATCTGTACGTCATGAATGAACTAAATACAGAATTTATGGAGAAATAATTTTGTTAAGATCTTCTCTATGACATGTTTTATTACTGAATCATTTTAAGTGATCAATTTTCATAGTAATAGGTAAAAGCTTCTTGGAAATTTTATGACAATGATTTTGTGTTCTATGTTTGGTTACTGCGTTAACCCTCCCAAAGATTTTAAATGGATTTTGGCTTGTTTTCCTTGGTTTAATAACCTGGTTAATAAATAGAATGTTATGTTTGTATCCATGTAATACTTTATTTAAATCACTTATGCCTGTATACCAATAAAGCTTTTGTTTATGGGATAGTGGAATTCCAGTATTCATAAACATATTATGACATGGACATTCATCTAATATCTTATCTTTTTATCAACTTCATTATGATTTTGCCAAATTACAGGACTGGTCAATTTAATCAAAAACTTAATATTATCTATAAGGTAAGTTGCTGGATGACATTTAAACTAAATCCTACTCAATTCTCAAATCAGCTTATCTACTGAAAATTTCAAACCCTGTTCGACAACCGTGCCCCTTTTTCCAGAACCTGCCATGGCTATATAGGAGGTAAAAATTGATGGAAATAAGTTTGTGTCTTGAAAGAAAAAGCAGCTAAATATTAAGGATGACAGCACCAGGAACATTCAGACCGTCAGACTGATGTATGTACAGAGTCAACAGTTGTATCTGCTGTAAGATGGGCCGCACATATGCCAGTCTTCAAGCTAGCGAATATCACAGCTTCAATATGATCATCTAGTCAACAAATTCAAATGGGTAATAATATCACACATATGTATTTCGATTTGATAGTGCAAGCACTTTTATTATGAAAGCCAATTTAATTTTACAGGTAAACAAAAATTATTTGAATTTTTTTTCAACAAATGAAATCTTTTTCAATGTAAGGTAAGACAATGATTTTTTTATTATAATAAAATGATTTTACTCTACCTGGAATTATATCAACATCATTATACATCTTTGATTGAAGCTGTCATATTAAGAGTAGTCGGAATTATGAACCTGATGCTGTCCTAAAACAAATGCTTACACAAAAATGGTTTTACTGGCTAAATGTAGATCTTAGAGCACTTTAATTTACTGTTAACAGTGGGTAACCAGCACCTAGTTAAGGGGGCATTGTGTGTAGTGAGCAGGGCATCACATCACACAAAATACACACATTCAAACCCTTTCTTATAACCCTAAATGATTTTTTTTTACATTCTAACATTTGAAAAACCCTGTAATAATGGTGACCCTGTTTAAAATCCTATCACAAAGTTGTAACAAATACATATTAATGAACTCAAGATGTAAAGATGAGATGAACATGTCATAAATACCATGAATACTGCAGTATCATAAGAATTCCAAATACCCAATACCTCACAGCATAAAGAATGCAGATAAAGATATCCTTATGTGATTTATATACTTAATTTAATCAGTAGTCATGAATATTTACAAGGGTGGGGAAAATTTACTTGAGGGATTTTTTTCTACCTACACTATGCATTTTCAAGTTAAGGGTGTTACCAAATTTCTGCTGATACCATTTTTAAATAAATGTCTTGAAGTACCCTTGACAGTTAGTAGTGAATTTGACTAAATTTACACAAAGGCAAAATTCGAACAATAATTCTAAGTTGACAAATATATATTCAAAATTCTCATGACTTTCACTTTTGCAACAAAACAAAGCACTTTCTAAGATACCAATAATCAACAACTAAACAATCTCTTAAAACAGCATAAATACAACCCAAATACAAACTCAGATTTGTGATTTTAAAAGAGGTAAAATCAATATCTTCATTACACTGAAGTACAACTTTATATTTTCAAGTATTTTTCAAGGTTTATTTACACTGATCCTTCAGAAGTTTACTGTTCAAATCAATCATACTTTCAAACATGGCAAGTTTACCTTTAAAAATATCTATATTCACACTGAGCAAGTTGCCATTCAAATCTTTCTTTCACAACTTGATGAATTTACATTTCAGGTCATCGTTATATACATATGTACAAAACATCTCTTGTCCAAAATTGGACACATTTTTAATGCTTTTAGGTCAAATATTAGATATAAAACCAGTCAAAACTTGTAAAATAATTCCAAACACAAACAGTGTTAAACACCATGTAAACATTCACACATTTCAAGTTACTCTTTAATCTGCAAGTCAAAACAAGTTCCTCACACTGAAGTATGAGTTGACGTATCCATGATATTATTTAATATCAACTTGATTCTCACATCTGTGGATTTCTTCAAGTTGCTATTCAGTTAGAGAGTTTGTGCACACTGGTATGTTCACATGTTGGGGCACAGTTTGGACTCGCTTCTGGAGACTTGATGCATTTTTTCACTTCACAAAAGCCAAAGGTGGAATCTTCCCTTCAGACTGCAATAAGAATACCCAATGAATTAAATTAACATTCTAAAAGTATATATTGACAGATTATATAATTGATAAATACAATAAATATTTAGTGAACAAAGATGGAATGTTATCTTAATTGTTAGAGATATATTTTAAGTGAATTTCACTCAAAATATTTGGGTGAAAAACTAAGGATCATATGGTCAAAAACAAATTTGGTTAACCATGGCCACTGGCACTTTTGATCGCTGATTTTTCACTGAAATTTCAATGATTGCCCGTCTGATTTCATTTGACTACAGTAAGATTCTCTATCCTAAGAAAACTGGCAATTTGTAAAAGAGCTTTTGTGAGGACAGATGACTTGAAAGTCTCAGAGGGGAGAGAAAATAGATAAAGGTGAAAAGTAAAATCAATTGCTATTCACATTCAACTGAGTGAAGACTGCGGCTGCCTTTTCATAGTCCCAGTTGTTCTCCTGCAGGCATCTACAACACAACATGTGTACAATATGATCACTATTGAACAACAGAATATACATATAGATAGAGCCATTGTGTGACATATTACTTTTTAGCTATTCAAGATATGATTAATAAGGGCAGAATACCAAATCTATGATAAACAATTCCCATTTGTTATTCACAGCCTTTTCAAACTGAGATTTTTTGGGTGGTGGCCCTCTTGCTCCTACTAGTGTAAAAATCATCAATATATAAATACCATCGGTTAAGGACTTTGTAGATAACATTTCAGGTTTAAACACCATGGTCGCTATGTTTGGGCCACAAAGTCAACAAATTGATAATCACAACTGGCCAAGGTGTCTGTACACTGCTGATTTCAAGTCAGCTATCTGAAGCTATCTGTAATTCAAATCATCAACAGATAAAACTCATGAAAATGACTCACTTGCTGGACCATTCTATGTTCATGCCTGACTGAAGAGAAAACTTCTGTACAAGAGTCTGCTGGTTGGCCAGCCCCGAGGATGAGGCGCCAGGCGGACTAGCAAGGAGGGGCGGGGTGCCTGTCACAGGGCTGGAGGAGGGGGTGGGGCCAGAGCTCTTGAAGGCAGCCTGCAACACAGAGTACAAAATATGATCTTTGTGTTTGGAAGAGCAAATGTTGACAAACTGATACAAATGTTGAAAAATTAAGTATTATTCCAACACTTACCTGTATCTGCTCTGTTGTAGCATTGCTGATTGTCAGTAAGTCATTTGTGATAACCATCCTGAAAGAGATAAAATACATTCTAAATATTATCAAGAAAACTAATGTTTACAAAAGACAGCCAATTTTCTTTAATCTATTGTATTTTTGTTGTGTACTTGGCATTAAGGTGAAAGGGTCAAATGGTGTTACATTTGTTAAAGGATAATATTGTTCAATACATTTGTTTAAGGATAATATTGTAAACCACATTTGTGAAAGGGTAATGTTCTTTTAATATAACCCTCAAAGGGAAGTAGTCTGTTTAGAGGTAATTTTATATCAAAATTTAGAAATGTTTTTATACATACCCACTGCCAGCCGGCACAGTGTAGAAAAGCCTGTTAAATGCTCTGATCGGTGGTTTGTCTGCCTTACTATCAGCTATAAACAGATTAAGAAAGAATTATTGATTGAAACATTTACAACATTCATAGAAGCAAACTGGAAACTTATCTCTTTGAATGTTAGAGCTATAAGATCTTGACAAGACATCTTTAGATGGACTGGATGAAAAGAATGAACTCAAGGGTCTCTATCATATCAGATAGAGTATATGTTAATGCTCTTTGCAAATAGAATGGAATGCCAATACTTACATTCTTTAAACACACCAGATAAGGAGAAGCTGAGAAGTGTGTTCTGAAAATACAAAATATATGTTGATAAGACTTTATTTGTGCAACGGCTAGAAAAACAAAACAATGACATCACAAGTGTATGAAAGTGATCTTCTCATCAATTCATGCTTATAGCATATCTGAAGTTTCAATGAGCTCAGTGTTTTACGTTCTGTCTTGGACACAGAAGTGTTTGTATCCCATAGATGAGAAGAAAATACTAAGAAGCTGAAAGCACATCTACACTACATTTTGGACATAACTTTTTTTCTATCAATTATTTACTTTGCTTAAGCTTTAGATAAATTTGAGAAGTTTTTACGTAACTAAATCATGATAATAGTATGCTTAGTTACATGCAAATGTAACATTTTAAAGAATGATCATTTGCTTGATGACAGTGTTAGCATCTACACTGAAACAGACAGTTGCAATACAGCAGTTAAAAGTCCATCAAACTCTTCCTCATTCCTCCGGCCAACTTCTATAGCCTCTCATAGAACTTGAATTACTCACACTTGCATGGGAGACGTCCACTACAAAGGAATTAGGATCGTGTGTCGTCTTAGGCAACAGACACAGCTGAGACACCACCGAGAGTTTGCCACGTTTCAACAGCTTGTCTCGCTTTGCTGGAATTTAAAAGTTATTTTAAATTTGACAATGCAATCTTTGAAGCAACCCAACAATTCTTACTTGAAAGTTTTTCATTTACACAGATTGAATTAAAGAATATATGTGGTTTTCGAACTTGGTTGCACATTTGCATAGATTCTATCAGAGGAATAAATTGACATTTTCATATTTGGAAACGACAATTTTGACATATTTGTAGTATTTTTAAGGGAACTACAAACCTTGGTGTCTGCACTTGAACAAGTTTCTGCTTTCAGGGATGTACTCATCAAGCGATGCCTGTCTGCAAATCAGAATATATCAAAGTGAACAAGAACAAAGAAATATTTTACACATTATATGTTTACAATATATCTCAAACCTTTTTTCAAACTCTTCTGAATCCATTTATTGAAATGTTAAGATAAAAAAAACTTATTTTTGTAGATCTTGCAACAAAAAAATTATCTGCATGTGACACATTACTACAGGAAAGTTTTTTTTGTGAATAAGCTGTGACACTAACTTTGAAATGTAACAAATGCCCTCTATAAATCAAGTCATCAAATGTTAATGTGTAACGTAAGGAAATTTGACAGGACCTTTTAACTTACTGATGAGAGCATTCATCTGCCAATCAAACACTTACTTATAATCATTCACAGCATTGTAGCTGGCTGTGGAGGAAAATACCGCCTGAAATGGAAGAGAAACACATCTATCAATCAATTACCACCTATATTTATGAATAACTCCCTTGTCAATATAAATCATATTCAGGATCTTACACTTTAGAATGTTTTATAAAAATACTACATACTAAAATAAAGTATATTCAAAGGGAAAAAGACCTCAGCACTCATCACAATTATCCGCAGTCCTAATATGAGGTACAGAAACTGTATGCAGCGTGTAATTGTTATGGGAATGGGTAAGTTTCAGCCTAACAATACTCTGTACAACTGTTGAAGAAATCCTTGTGATAATTTAATAAGATTGTCTTACAACACGTAACATTTGTTTCACTTTTCATTACATCCTTTTCCTTCCCTACGAAAACATACAACAATGTCTTTAACACACTATGAAAAGAAATTGCGCAAGAGCAATCTTCATCTTCAATTCTGAAGCACTGTTTTATTTTCTGTGGCCTTTTCCTCAAACCTTGTCAGTTAAAAGGGTTGGTTCTATCAGAGTATTGTTTGTGGAATTTAAATAGGATGGCATTTTTGCTTTTAAGCATTACGTTACTAATGCATGATAATATCACAATCTAGATGGGAATTGGTACTAAATTAAGCAATATAGCTTATTTAGATGTGACTATTTCATAATTTGTAAGTATGTAAATATTTCATCAATATCTACATACATACAGATTTAATACTATCATTTTATCAAATCTATTGTTGCACTGAAGTTGTTTTGAGGAGCAATCTAAAAAATCCTTCCATGTATAGGTTTATGATAAAGGGACGAGACAGCAAACTTGCTGTTCAATACAACTTTGTAACCTGCACAACAACAGACAATAAGACATCTTAGTCAAGGAGATGTCGGGATTAATGAAAGAAACCTACTTCTTCATGATATGCGTCAAGGAGAGGCTGTCTGTTGTCCGAGTCAAACAGAGAGAAGTACTCTCGCAGGAACTTGACAATGATGTTCTGAATGTCATCATTTAAAAAGTAACTCTCCTGAAATATGACAGGGTGGAGTTTAGATTTGTAAAAAGCATTAAAGGTGTGCTAGTGAAGTCATAGCATCAATTTCTCAGAAGCTGAAATGGAAACATTTGGGAAAGCATCAAGATATGGTTTGAGTCACATCTTCTCTCATCTCATTTCTCATAATCACTTGATGGAAAAATCTCAATAACAAATGCACATCTGACTATTCACATCTTGTTTTAAGTGAGTTATAAATGATGCTTGATAAAACATTTTCATTTCAAGTTGAAAGTTTCTTTAAACTTGAGATCTTAATGGGTTGGTGCTTGCTGACAGTAAAAGATTTCTGAAGATACCTTTATGTGAACATTCTAGTTGATGACACTTTTTATCCATCTATTACAGATTTACAACTCGTTTCAATATCTAATTCAGACAGATTTGGCAATGATGTTTTCAAAAGCATAAGGGTTAATTTGTAGGCAAGCTGTTAATTTATTTACTAGGGTGACAGTAAAACTAAGTACACTACCTTGTTGGGGAGAAGAACAGAGGACGTTTCCAATTCGAATGTGATCTGTGGGGGTAGTTCATGGCCATCCTGAAAAATTTATGTTTACCATCATTCGAATTCTCTGCTATAATTTCAGGTTAAATATCATATATGCTTTGAGGCAATTTATTGAGAGAAACTTTAAGGTAAACCAAACAAGGCAAATTTCTTCAAGATGTTGAAAATATAATTTCAGTAATATTAATAGTTCTTCTCAGAACTTAATCAACACGTTAATGTCCATTTTACTGCCATAAAGTTTTGGCGATCCATAGATTTGTGCCCGATCTTAATCTACAGCCAGGCAAAGAATTCTCTTTTTTTCAGAAGTAAAGGAATAAATGACACAATATCTTACCAGCATCAGCACTTTGGGGAATCTTTTTCTTACAGCACTGGAACATTCCATTTCAAAAGTCTGAATAGACTGAAAGTATACTTTTACACACCCTTCATTAGCAAGTGAGCAACATATCGACAATAACTACAATCACTGCGACCTACAATACCCTTCAAATTATCATCAAAAAGCTCATTTAAAAAGTTAACTTTTTTCATAAATCAATTACCAAATTAAGTGTAAATTGATATGTTTCCTAAATAGTTTTCATTGTTCAAGACTGGTTCACCACAACGGCACAAGACAGTTTCACTTGACGAGACAACAGCTCACATAAAATATTATTACATCATATTATAACAAGAATTGTAAAAGGGAAGAAATATGCTAAAATGTACTAATCCTTGACCCAGAAATCAGAACTTGTAAAAAATTTTCTGCAATCAGAAGTTATTTTTGGGCAAATGGAACATAATAAAAGGCCTTAAATGACATATAATCCTGTTGCATTTTAGAATAATTGTTCATTTTCTTAAACATGTCATTGCAAAATAATCTTCATGATAGTTTACTTTAGTTTCCAAAATATAGTTTAAATTCACCGATGGGTTTATACATTAATTTATGCAATTCTATTTATATATCTTTGTCAGTTTAAAAGAGCATTTCAAAAGTAAATCAACTTTCATGATTTTAATCAAAACATTTTTTTCAACAACTCCAGCACAGTAACAATCTATTTATCAAAGAGAAACCTCTTTGGGTTAGTATTGCTCACTTCCAGACATGTCAGTCAGATCAATTTCCAATTGATATGTTTCAATGTCTTCAAAAATGCTTAACTTCCTTGAATTGGCAAAGCCTCGATTTGACATACCTTCCTACGGTTGCCAAAGAGGGACTTTATCCAGGATGATAGAGGAAAGCCGTGATCAAGTCCCAACTTCTCCTGTCTTAGGTTGCCTCTCCTTCTGAGAAGTCTTACCCGTCATCGGAGAGAGTCGCGTAACTTGACACGCACCTTTCAACATCTCAAGATTCTGTATTCAAACCTTTACCGGCTAGAGCAGTAATACTCAGCGAATGCCTCAAATTGTCGCCTGGCCAATACCAGACCATTCCTTCAAAATAACATTGCTGCAGTTCAGGAACTTTGAATGGTGAATATGTAGTTCTGTTTTTAGACATGTCTTCAGTCTCAAAATATGTCTTTGGTGTCAATTATTTTTCTGAATAATTGTTCTCGTGTTCATGTTGTCTTGATTTCAATCATACTACCAAACTTGTTCAGATTGGTTTGATGAAACAAGAAACATTCAGTGCCCCAATATTTCTTCTTAAATAGAATGATAGACAAGAGTAAATTCTCTTCTCTGATACTTTAGAGCCGATGACTGCCCTCAACCATGAACATATTACAATTTTGGCTTTTTTTTTCATCAACAGACTACATGGGTCTTTAGGATTATATGTTACCTTTGAGCATATTTCAAACTCAGACAATCATATTCATTCTTACCATAATCTTAACCTAAGATAGATTTATCAATTAGTATAAGCTTTTGTCTCTTACAAATGATAACTGTCTTGTGTCAAACACAGTTGAACAAATCTATGCAGCTAATAAACAACAGCATAAGGATGATATCTAGTTATGTTTACAATTCTTTGCTAGTACCTTTTTTTTAAGAATCTTTCAATTTTCAGACCCTTATAGATAGATAGATTTCCCAACACAACAAACCTGTTCATCAAATTACAATGATTCGGCCCATCTCAGAGAAGGAAGTATGGATGATGCATGCATGGATGAACCATGTTGTAAGATAGTTCTTTGCCTAGCAAATGGAAGGATCCAACACAGCAACCAGCCAATGAAAGATGTTTCTAACCAGCTGGCAAGAACTAACTTGCCAATTTAAACTCTTTTCGACCTTAAATCCGGATTTCTCCAAATGCACATCCAATGAAAACATTTTCCAACCAACTTGCAAGATAGGTACAACTAGCCAGCCCATGAAAATGGAAAGATGGATTATTACGCAGAATTGACGACATTATCCCTCACATGAGCATGTTTTCATATTGGCTACACCTCTGCACAAGTAAAATCTATTTTTAGTCATGCCGCCTCACATTCTCACAGAACTAAGGACAGCTATCGACCCACCGACTCCATCTCCACTGCTTGCATAGGGAGAGCCTACGTTACCTAATGTATTGTGAGTTTTCCTTGAAACGGTTGCAGAGATCATTTCCGTCCAGGGTAAGACGCTCCAACTTCCAGCCTTGTATCTTGTCCAGCTCTTCGACACTCCTCAGCTGAAGAATAAGTTTCAGTTAAAGATATCAGTCAGCAAAAAATACTTTTAAAGTATGAAATAAGTTCTGGCTCCTAGTCTTTAATTTGGTAACTGCTTAGAAACTAGAAAATTTTTCAACCTGATTCTTGCCGAGGTCCAGAATAGTAACGCCGGGGGCTGCATTAACCAGATCACTCACATGTGTCAGAGATAAGAGACGATTGTTGCTCATATTGAGAGCTGCCAACTGTAAATGAAAAGACTTGAGGTGTGAGGATAAGAGGTTTGTTAACTATTTAAAAGTTCTTCACTTACGGCAAACATCACAGAACTACAGGAAGTTGAAAACCAACAAAAATGATTATTTTAAGCAAACGAGGTCGTCAAAATCCTGGCAAGATGAAAACCACCAAAGCTTATCAATAATCAAATGTGGTTATCACTTTTCTTAAAATCCAGTGTTCAAACCCAGAAACAGGTCAACCATAGTAACTATTTATAGTTTGAGATCAAATACTGTTACCAAGCACTAGCTCTGGCTAATAAAAATGGTTTCTACACTAATTCATGTATCAGTCAAAGTGATAGCCTCATGTTTTATTATTTATCTACCAATAAGTAAATGCCCGACAGTTTTGTTAGATGATTTATGAAACCAATTATTCACCCATCAAGAAGTGAATACAAAACAAGCATTTCAAGGATCAACAAGGATGGTATGTGATAGGTAATGCAAAATCTCTCCCTTCTCATAGCATGCAACATACCTCTGGGATATTTTCTTTGATGATATTGGTAACATTAGTCATGACGTTGGTTCTGTTAAGAGCCAAAAACATTCCTGCTTCCTTCAACACTGAAATTAGATCAGTTATAGTTGTGTAGTCTGTTATTGCAATTCACATAAACTCTGTGCAGAAGCCAAAATTACTCGGCCAATTACCATGAATATTTATTATTAATAACTTAAACACGATGAACTCATAATGTCCTCTTGTCTACTTGAGATAAGCTTAAAAAATTTGATTGTCTCTATCAAATTTTAAAAACATAATTTAGTCTTTATGAGCTTTTTTTATCAGTAGTTAATGAACAGATTTCAGATACTTATCTCTATCTTAACTTTCTTTCCATTTCAAATTTATTTTTTTATTTTCTAAAACACTCCAGTATCATTGGTACCAAAACACTTTACCAACTTCTCTTTATTATGAACTTTCTTTAAAATTCATCCTGATATATGTTGGACAACAATGTTTGCTAGTATTTACATTCAAAGTAATACATTTTTCATAAAATTTAATATCAGAATATATTTCAAAAAAGCAGATAACAAAATAAATTACATCCTGATTTTGTCAAGATAACATTATTTTAAAGAAATGAATTTACAGACCATATGCCTTGCTAGAGCAATTGTCCTATTATCAGTACAAGATAATGATGATAAAGCGAATCAGTATTATACCAATCAGAGTAAATAAGAAAATTTCTGTGAAAACAAACCTTCATCTGCGTAGAGTGAGCTGAGATCTAGTGCACGTGTTGTTGGGTCATATCGACTGCTCATTCGCTCCTGCAAAAAATGTTACCAAAACTTTCATTTCGCTATCATAAGTCATAACGTATTTTATGGCCTGAACCCTTCGCCACTACAGAGTCAGTCATAATTTGTACTCCCCTTAGGATAAGTACTCCACTCTGATAAGTACCTGTGGTTCTTGGGAAGTAAAATACACTACAAGTTTATGGATGAACAGTTTGATTAATAGAAGCTGGTAGCAATATCAAAAGCCTATCAAGCCTTCAATGCCTGATGACTTAATGAGATTACACAATGGTATTACTAAACCAATGCAAACTGACCTGTAGTTTCTTGATGGCTGTTTCGTCCATTGCAATCACTGGGGGACTGCAGAAGGACACATGGAGAATCATCTGGAAACCACATTGCGTTAATGTAGCAAAGGATAATGAATAAATTAGCACTATTTCATAGGTTTAATTCAAAACCTTGTTCAAATGGGAAATGCATAAATATTTATGTCACTTGCCACTGGACCAAACAGTTCCTTAATTATAAAAGTAACATATAGTCACATATATAAAACATTATCAATGTTAATTCATCAAGAACTATTACCTCAGTGCCGATTAACGTGTTTGAGATTTGAGCCATCCATTTGTATACATGTACATACCTTCAGTAGATTAGCCACCCTTCTAGGTTAATGGTTATGTTCTTGCTCAAAAATGTTTTAGCTTTTACTAATCACTAAATTCCATGACCTTAATAAGTCTAAAGCTCTGTTACTCGATGTTTAAGGATGTTCGCTCCTCAGTCACAGTTACAAAATTAAAATAACCTTAAATCATAATGTTCTTATATAATAAACCAAAATGAAGTGGTCATTTCTTAATTTTGATGATTTCTGACTTAATATTCACCAAAATAAAGAATCATAGTATTTTCATTTTAAGATAATTTACAATTTTGCTGACTCAACAATTTTAATTGTAACTATTATTTGAGCAAGTTCTTTTATCTGTTTTTCTTAGAAAGTAGATGTTGTTGAATGAATATGATTTGAATGAATGCGTTCAGGTATATTTTAAGATAATGAGTGGGAGAAAGCATTTTTTAGTCCAAAAATAGCTTGAATGTTGATAATTTTATTGAAATGTTTGAATACATGTTGTGCCGTAGCGGCTAAAAACCCACAGTACCATATATATTTTTTACTTTTTTCAGGAAGAAGATTATGTTAACTCTAACATGTTTTCATATTAAAAAAAGTTTAATACAGGAACTAATCAAAATTTAAGATTTCTCTGAAAAGGTCATCATTTCCCCATAGACTCCCATGTCAAAACTCTGACTGACATATGGATCTTTGTCTTGAATTATCTCGAAAAAACCCACACTAACCCCTATTTTTTGGGGTAGATATTTCAAGCAAATACACTAAACCTTTGAAAAAAACAAGTTAGAAAAAAAGTTTAATAATTTAAATTTTAGGAGCGGACAACCTTAAGAATTATTTTGCCTACCTTGTAGCCATTTGGCATGGTCATTTTATTTGAAAGTTGACGAATAGCGTGTCCCACCTCTGCGTCTTTGATGTAGAATATAGCATTCTTTCCTTCAAGGTGGAACTGGGAACACAAGATGTCTCCTTCAGAAATTGGTCATGAAGAGCCTTAAATCATTTACTGGCAAATTCCCCATTTATCTTCCTAAACATAATAAAAACATGCTTATTATTTTGCTTGAATAACTTTATCTTTATCATTTATGATGTAAGATATCTGAAAATTGGTTCATTACTACCAATTGTTGCTAGTACAGAATTCGAGTTAGCAAAACTGTGATAATAAGGGATTGAATGTCGAGTAGATAATAACTCACATGGACAGGCTCAAAGGGAAGACTGAGGTGACTGTTAATTGACTTGAGGATGAAATCTTTCTCACATTTCCTTCCATGGAGAATCTGGAATACATACATGAACTCTTACATTTGATATACTTTGTACCTTCACGTCCTGCTGTCATTGTGAGAAGCACTTTAAACACAGAAACACCAAACATTTTGTGACAATTTTTACCTCAAAGTTAGGCCAGGTAATAACATTTTGCAAGTAAATAAAAAATGAAGCAACTGACCAATATACTAAAAATTATGATAAAGGTAAATGCCTGTCTCTATTGCATACCTTACAATATGACTCAACAATAATGAAATTTGATGTAAGTCAAACAGATTAGAAGGAATTACATTTAACACTGCTATGTATTAAACAACATTACCATATATACATTGTTGGTACTACAATAGTCTCTGGTTATTAATTCTCAAAACTGCGAGGATTCAACAACTTACTGTGACTTTTGTCCATTTGGATTCTTTTGATATGGGCAGTCCTAACCTCTGCATTGTGGAATTGTCTCCTTTAGAAAATAATACATTTTACATACAGCTTCCTTGAATATCACCATTATCATAATCCTTCTCACCATTATTTTCAACACAATCAGAAATATTACCTACGTCCACACAAACATATTGTCAACATGAATTCTGTTGAAAAAATATTCACAATGGACTATTGAGGCAAGAATATCTTATAAATGATCTGGTTAACGACTGATCTGTTGTTGAACTTTATAGATCCTACATAACCACCACTTGATACATCCTGCATCTTGACATGAAATATAAAAGAATATCCTCTTAACATACTCACTGCCAGGTCTGTTTCTTCCTCTTCTACCATATGGGGCACTGTAAAATAAAGGCAGTACTTCAGAAAGCTACAAATGTAAAAGAAACTGTTTGATTCAAAATCCGTCAGATTTACAGGTGAGTAATGGCTGAGCTCCTATTACCTATACCCTAAATTTAACGTGTTATTTATTTAAAAAATTCAATGTTGGCTTTAACAAGCTCCAGATCTTAACCAGAAACTATCCAAACATGGCCTAACAAAATTGTCTATGGTGATTTTTGGGTGAAATATATATCTTTATTATATTCATATTAAAGCAGTGTCAAAATACTGGAATAATCTTTGAAAACAGATCAAACTGATTTGCTGATTGTAAAAACTTAACACACAAAAAGGTTTCCTAACCCCAGATCGGATGTACCTGATAACTTAATTGCATGGGTAATAAAAAAGAGAAACTTACAATCTTGCTTTGCCTGCACCTTGATCCATGACAACGTCACCGTCCCCATCTTCAAACCTGGACCGAGGGTTGACATAAGGGGGGCCTCCCCCTCTCCCCCTGCCTCGCCCATAGCTGTTATATCCCCGACCTACAGTACATCAACATACAAATTATCAAACCATAAATCACTAACTAAAATAAATTTCCTTTCACCAATGAGAAGATTAAAGGTCATATCACAAAACTGGTGGCATCCAGCAAACTGATAATCTAAAAAAAAATAGGATTCAACAAGTCATGGATAAAGCTTAGCTTGTTATGTTATAACAGAATTTCCCAGCTGAAAAAGTTAGTATGACTTAATTTTTGATACTTCATAGATTAAAAAGTTTTCTTTTATCATGTTCTTGTGTTGATAAAAGACCTACCTTACATAGAAGTCACAAGTCAGCAGACATTAACAATGTGAACTAAAAGGAACGCCAGGAGTATATCAATATGATTAAATCAAATAGATTATGAATATCAAAGAACAAATTTGACCTGCCTTTTCCATATTTAGGCTTCCGATATTTATTTCCTCCTCCATATTTAGGACCTGACCACCGGTCATCATGATCTGAAAACAAAATTGCTTTCATCATATAAGCAAGGCAAACATTATTTCTAATTCTATTTCTAATTCGATTGAAGAACATGTCAAAATCACTATATATGCGTTGACTACGTCGCAAAATCTGAGGTTCTCGAAAAGAGGAGACGTCACAAAAATCGTGATCAAATGGACCTTTTTGAAGTTCGGAGATTTTCTTGCAATATACACGGGTATATCCTATTGAATTATGTATTCAAGAATAAAAACAAATTTTGATAATGGTCAGATAAGAATTAATTGCAAATGATATTTGTTCTATTACAATTTATTACTGTTTGCCTTAGGGGTTCGAAAACACCGTACACGAGGTTATAGAATACAGTGTGTTTATATCATCCCTTGTAGCCCACACTTATATCATGGTAATAATAAGGATTTAAATGACACATAAGTGATCATGAAAGTTGATTTTATAGACTAAAAAGTACCACTACTAAAACTCCAAAAGTTGATGTCAATGCAATTATCGTCTTATCATTATACATATAAATAGTTTATGACTGCTACATTTACAAATGACGAGTTCTTTTTGAAATCTCAAGTCAGCTGGGAAAAAAAGAGAGAAAGATTTAACCATGTGAAATGTTATCCACATGTATGATTCGGTGTTAGGTTGCCTGGATGGCCGTATCTATTTATTGACATCATTACTTTATCATTTCCCTTCCTGTTAATTCATCAGTAGTCAATATGCCATATGGTAACAGAATCACGATGATGACAATCATAAAACGTGCACGTAAATGTGACATATCAAGGTCATTTGGTATGTAAATGTTATCCAACGAAGGCATATTGCTGATGAAATTTAACTCGATTCAAATAATCTAATACATTTTTATCTTTAAAAACAATATCTAATAACAAATCCACGGGCTGAAACATCCCTAACCAAGGTAATCATATCAATAGATCGATTGCAAATGGCGGATAAACATGTTGTGCAACTCAGATTACGAAGTTTTACAGCTGTATCTACCCATTATTAAATCTACAGGAAATACTTTACCTCCAAAGGATCGCGAACCATCTCTTCCAGCAGTTACTGTGAATTTCCCATCTCTTCTGTAAGCACACATATTGTAAATACCTCAAGTAAAGTTGGCTTCTACGAAGACTCGTAGCCAATAACGCAATGGCCGACCCTATGGGAAAGCACGTGCTAAAAATAGGCAGGAAGGAAGTGACGTCTCGGAGTTGCCTTTTCTATAAATAGGCCTATAGGCCTAGATATTTCTTGTCGCTTTACCTCTTGAAAATTTAGTTGGACTTTCACGTTCTACGCATGTTAATTGGGGGCACAGAGTATGTTGTTGGAGTCACATTTTATTGAGAAGTAGTGGTTGTTTCCAAAAATAAGAAACAGGTAAAAGTCGCTAATCTATGATCGAAAACCGGACATTTAATTTTGGAATCTTATTTTAACATCAGATAACAAGACAAAAAGGGTTGACTTATATGTATACATGAAAATGGGACGTAGAATTTCAACTTTTTAACATTTATATGGTCGTTTTTATATTACCCTTGAAAATAAGAAAATATCGTAATTTTGACATTTTAGATTTAAGAATGGCACTTAATTTTCCTTAGGACAATTTTTTATTTTTATTCAAGCCAAATACAAAATTTATTAAACATACTCTAGGGTATGCTAAAATGTTCAATATTATCATATTGATCCGCTAATAAGTTTGAAACCAGGTCAATATCAAGTTTGAAGCACCAATAATACAAATGTTAAATGCTTTGTAATTACCAGACCCTCGATCTGTTATTGTTTCACCCTTCTTAGTGCAACCAAAAGCTGACCCCAGTCTTGATAAGCTGCAGAGCCATGGCTCTATATTTGAGAGAAATATTATTCTAATTCTTGATGTATTAGACCTATACATCATAACTTCTGCTACTAACTAGAAGAAAAATTAAGAACTAGAAATTAAAATGGAAATATCCATTTTTGATAAATCGATATGGAATTTCACTATTTTATCAGTAAGACCTTTAACATATCATATCTATATGCGTAAATTGTCTAATGAACACATTTTCACCAGTAAAGACCAATCAAGTATCATTTTCCCTCATGATTACATTGTTCTGTTTGGGAACCAATTGACAAATTGTATTGCTCAATTCACTTGAAACGATTGATTCAACAATTAGAAAATGGAAATAGATATTTCTGTAACGTCAAGCGCACGCTCCCCTGCGAACCAAAGTAGCATAAATCACAAATTTTAATAGGATGATTAGGAGGAAGTCAACATGGTAATGCTTGCTGATCAAATCATCAATTTTCTCTGTACGAGTTCATCCAATTATGATTATAAATGTTGTAGCGAATGTCACAAACAAGAATTATTTTAGGATTGTTTTTTTCTGAAGATCAATCAATATAATTATTTCAAACATGACAAACAACATTATTTAAAAGTTAATTCAATTAAAAACCTTTGTTAGTTGTTTGTTGCACAATGCATTTCAGGTACAGAGTATAATTTTTTAGGGGACCGAAGTGTTCATATTGAAGCACAGTTTGGGCAGGGAGTTGACGATAAGTTCATAAAATTTGAATTTCATGGGTTGTTTTGATGTCATATAAAGAAGCCTGATGAGCTACTGAAGCCAAGGTCTCTTATGTTTTTAGTATGAAAAAGTCGTCATGAAAAACATTGGCGACCTGCCGTTCCCGGCCTACGGGCCTGCAGCTAATTACATGTTTAACAAATTCATAGGCGTAAGTCCAATAATTCTACAAGCCGGAAATTGCTCTCGGGCACCAAAGTTAAAATGAAGGCACATAATCATCAAAACTGCTCTATATAGAGGAGGTCACGTGTATATTTTTTATGCAAAACAAATGCAGACAGTATCTGATGGGCGATAACAACTTAACAATAGGCTTGAAGTGCGATGAGTATATGTTATGAAATGCTTTTATGTCAAAAAATCAGAGTAAACACGACGAGTTCTACATTGCCATTATCCATGTTTCCATGGAAACAAACTAAGTAATATCGTCAGCACGTATCAGTATTTTCCACGCTGGATACCTTCCACTCATGAGGGTTTTGTAACTGTACTTAATAGCGAAATGAGGTCTTAATCAATAAACATCATTAGCCCGAGGGACATGTTGAAACCGGACAAGAGTGTGCAGACAAAGTTGATATATTTGTGTAGATCCTTGTGTATGAAAAGGCCTCTGTTTGCAGTGCACTGTTAATTATCTCCGTATTAAAAAGACACACGGTGAGTTATTGAAATCACAAAGACTATGCCAAACTACGGTACGAATGGTTTCGACTTCATCATAAACCTTATGTTTTTTCAATTCTCATTAAAAACTGATAACTGTTTTATATTGCATTTGGGGATGAATAGATGTAAAGTTTTGTTAAGATATCAACATAATTCGTGTTTTGACACGTATGGAACCAAATAATATACCATGAAAATTCCGTAGTGTTTTATTAAAAGTGTTATTATAATATCATAAAACACCATGAGTATTTATAGATAGAGGATACGCATTTAGATAATAATGTCCATGTCTTGCACTGTTGCCCACACGAGTGTCTGAATACTGGTATCTTCCGAGCGTGTCGAGTGCTACGCCGATATTTGGGCTGAAAATCAGACACGAGTTTCATGTTTGAATTATGTTGATATTTGAAGGATAAGTTCCTGAAGTGTGTAAAGCGTTAACAACAAGGCTCTTGCATGGATGTCATTACAACTTTTCTTCATACCTAGGTTAAGGGATACAATGATACCACAAAACACCACTGATTTATCATATGAAATTTATTGATTTTCATATTGAAAGAATGTGTAAAAGAAGTGATATGTTGTTTTCAGTGACCACCATTTGATTTCTTGGAAACAAATTGTAATGAAAAGCTCCCTCAAGGTAATACGGTCTCATAAAAATGGTAGCAGAGCGGAGATATAACTCTGTTGCAAAATTTCGTATACAAGACCTTCTACAGCTATGACTAAACGATACACGTCCCGGTGTCCACAGATGGATTTGCCAGAGGATAGGCCTACCAAACGTCCACCTGGATGAAATAAATGAGTTGAATGCGAAAGAAAAGCGCATCCTCGCTCACCAATGTGGCGTAATGTGACGAGTTTGTTCCATTGTGTTCTATTGGGTTTAGGTTTGGTGTATGAGAATGTTGTTGCAAGACGCAATGCATTTTGCAACCTAGTCGACGATAACGCGTGCTGTTTGTGAAGTAGCGTTATCATGCCGGAACAACTTCCTCTGTCGGTTCATTCCCGGATCCGTCTGACGTTCGAGGTCGTTTCTGATGTACCGATTTGCTATAAAAATGACCATGACATAAATATCATTAGGTTCGCTGGATGTATCATACTTAAAGAGCCGGCCACTCCGTGAGTTGTTGAAGTCATATATGCCAAACTTAATCAATGGTGTCATTTGATCGCGAAGTATCGACTGTTGCCAAAAAGACAGAACGGTAGAACGTAGAAATTATGATCGAAAACCGGACAGTGGCGCGCGTCAAATAGTCAAACGTAATTTTGGAGACTTATCTGAAACAGCCAGGAGGGCAGTTAGGAGTTGATAGTGTTTGTTAGGTCATATAACTAGTATACATGTATGTTGGACGTGATATCTACACCTCTGTGCATTTATAAGGCTGTTTTTACATTTTCATGGAAAACCAGTATTTGTCATATATATGTATTTTGGACATGAAAAGTTAAGATGTTCTGATTTTATACCACCTCATATGACATTAAGGTTCGTTTCAAAGGTAAATAATATGTTATGAAAATCAAGGAGCGGCTCTTCAACAAAATCACAGTTTTAAAAATACAGAAATTGCGGGCCTTTATGATGCAATTTGGCTTCACATGTGCATTTTTTTACGCAGGTAAATATCGACTAAAACGTTGAATTCCATGTCGCTGGCGAAATCGTGATTCACCATAGTTTCTATGGTTCAAGATTTTGAACTTCTTAGTCTTCATGGATTGTATAGGTTGAAGTCTCTCAAAAAAAGGGGCGATAATTGGGCCATCTCAGTGGTCGAAAATACAATCAAGCTAACTATTCATGTCAGTTTGGTTGGATTATTTTCTGACAATGTCGACGTTGACGTACATTTTCGCGGCATGGCATGCCGTGTGAATAACCTCTTTTCAATGGAAAAACGAAAATAGCACCTTCGATTGATGATTTCCGTTTTATGGCAATTAGTTTACAGCAAACTGTACGCCTCCTCCAAAAACAATTGTTTCTTTACAAGATTGTCTAATTTTCAAATGCATCAAAAACAAACAAACATGGTAGATTTGCCGCGTGTTTCCACTGAAGCTGTTAACAAGTATAAAAACAATGACTTTGGATCACTGAGGTCCAAAATTCTTAATTGCGTTTATTTTCCCCCTATAGAGTGTATATATGGACTAAGCATTTCATCTGAAAGTCGAACTCCCCAACACATACCAAAGGGTGTTTTGGACCTTAGATGTCTATAATGAGGCTTGAGGAATTAACATTTCGAATGACCTACATAAAGCAAAACCGATGTGTCCTGGAGAAAATTCGAGGGGTGACATTGATTGGTATAGGAACATTAAACACTCGAAGACAGAGGATGGTAAACGGTTGACCTGAAATTTCCGATTCGTAATCAGTCGTTGGGAACTGTTGATGCAACATGCCTTACTCTTTTATTTCATTTTTTGCAAATAAATAACTTGAAACAATACATGTACATTTTCTCGACCTATAACATGTACTTTTTACATGAAAATATATTTTTAAAGATGCTTCTAAAGACTCTCAATAAAGGTACACTCAAAAGATTTAGATTTGTTTTAATTTAGTTTATGGGTTAATCAAATTATAATTTTATTCAAATAAGCAAAACAATTCAATAAGGTGTAGCATTCTTTTATTGCAGTGGGCCATTAATTAACATATTAACATTCTCAACATTGACAATTTCAGATATTTATCAAAATCAAATATATACATAACTGAAATTTACTTATTCCATTTTATACATCTGGTATTTTTGTTTACTCAACACAAAATGACACATAACACTTGCAATGATTGTAAGCCTACACTCGATTGTAACCAATGTAAATATATTTCGAATGGTGAAATATGCCATTTATCGGTCCGTATTTTCACTGAGTGAAATAAAAGTGGTATTCTACTCAGTGAAATAATGCAACAATCATATGACGTCGCCCGTTACGTCAATAAACAATTGAATGGCGTCATGCAACGGCCGCGCTAGCGAAGCAATTAAGCTACTCCGTTCATATAGTTAGGTCATTTACCAGGTTTTTGGAAACCGTGAAGTAGAAAATCATATATTTACACTAGTGGCTTCGCCACTCAGGAAAAACAAATTTCTACTTCACTCGACGAGATATACATGGTATTTGACGAGAAATGTCAAATATTGAAATATCCTCTATTTTTTTAACCTTACATCAATATTTGTTTGCTTTGCTGACTCGAAATTCACTTTCGAAAATGATTCCGTGACATGGTCCAGCTATGTTTATTGAGAGTGAAGCAACGCATAGAAATTGACAGAGTGCCGGATATAAAATATTAACAAACATCTATAGCATACAAATGATATGCTGCAATAGAGCACTACAAATACACATCAAACCAATTCATTTAACAGTTTCCAGTACAGGATGAAATATCAGTACCGTATTTACCGTACCATCCACTAAGTTCTTAATACGCTATCAATCAACTATACCTGGAATTGTTTACGAGAATTTTTTTATATACATCAGTGCATGTTAAATACATACGGAGTAAGTTGAAATATTTGAGATCAGAAAATCCATTCATCTTTATACAATATACAAAGCGAAGAAAAACATTTGTTGAAAATCAACCCTTATTTGGGACCATATCATGATATTTCATAATTGACCTTTAAAAATTCGTTTGTATTTTGCTTCAATTTACAGGAAGATGGACTTTACACAATGACTTTTATCATTGTACAAAGAGTGTTTGTCACTCTTTGGTCAACGAAAACACCACTTGTGAACAGAGAAAACGTCGATGATATACATCTGTGTCTAAAACGAAAACGTACATATCGGCAGGCATAATGCAATTTTGAAGTATATATCTATCCTTGATAATGCGATATTAGGGCAAATCTCTCCGTGGTCCTCCTACACGTGGTACCTGGTACGGCAATGAGCAAAACAGCCAATGAAATAACAGACATCGAGCAAGTTTTGCAGTGCCCGGATGAGGGTATCGATGAACCCAACCACGGATGTAATCGCTATTAATTCCCCAAATTACGAGATACATCCTGTGAAGACAATCCTGGAATTGTAAAGAGCCTACCAGAGACATGCCTTGTTCTTTCTTTAAAGGCAGACTCGTAATTTTCATAACATATTATTTACCTTTGATAAGAACCTAAATGTCATATGTGGTGATATAAAATCAAAACATCTTTACTTTTCATGTCCAAAAGACATATATATGACAAATACTGATTTTCCATGAAAATCTAAAAACAGTCTTATTTAAGAAATAAAGTTTGCTCTACCCCAATGTGTTTTGTAATAAAGTATAGTTTTGCCCTGAACTATTATAGTTAAAGCACGAGGACGGTAGTCCGAGTGCTTTAACGTTATAATAGTTCAGGGCAAATTTTTACCGTCCTCGTGCTTTAACTATAATAGTTCAGGGCAAAACTATACTTTATTACAAAACACATTGGGGTAGAGCGAACTTTATTTCTTTTCTAAGATGCCAAAATGATCTTTACAGGGACCACTCTGATTTTAATAATCTCAAAATAAAATATAGTGTTTACATCGCTCAAATTAATAATCCATGAACAGGGCTAACTGTTGGCTATTCCAAGTATAGAACCCAACCCCTACTTTAAAACGACATTTAGTTGGTTAAAGCTTTGATTACTGCAGTTTTGCACTTTAACTTTTTTATTTATTCAATTTTGAATTATATTTTCTGCTTATTTTTTTCTTTAAAAACTTAAAACAAACAAATTAACACCTCTTGGTTTTTAAAAAACCTTTACTTTTACAAACTCTTATCGTGCGATTATGCAGTGCTGGCCACATTGCCCATATAAGGCTTATCACGTGGTCAACATTCCACAAAGAATTATGGGTAATGTTTGTTTTGGAAGCGTGATGGCGACTGAATCCTGACATCTATGTTTTTTTGCTGCTGTCATAAACGTTGAAGGTGATGCTTTAATCTCTTATATAAGCAGACTGTTGGGGCTGTACACCCAGATTATTTAATCATTAGCTTGACCGTGTCACATTGAACGTGGTAGAGACGGTTGACGTGAACCAACGTCACAGTCCCACGGGGCGCCGTGACCTGACGCGAAACAACGCGGTCACTCGACAGTCGACAAGCATTTGCTTTCCTTTCTTATTTCCGGTAGATAGAACTAAATGATTCGAAACTAGTCACCATTAAAAGAAACATTATCGGCAAAAACGCCAATACGATAGACATTGATAGGGACAAGCCATGTTGATCGAAAGAACCGAGATGAAAGGTTATCATGGACGCGTGATCACGAGAGGGCAGCGGGGAAGAGCGGATATAACGTCATTCAATTGTTACGTCATGAAAAACTATACCTTTATTGTCTGATAAAGTACTTTTTTTTCGATTGTTCTAACCGCTAGGCATCTTAGAAAAATGCACAGAGGTGTAGATATCACGTCCAATATACATGGATACTAGTAATATAACCTAAGAAACGCTATCAACTCCTAACTGCCCCACCCCTGGTTGTTTTAGATAAGTCTCCAAAATTACGTTTGACCATTTGACGCGCGCCACTGTCCGGTTTTCGATCATAATTGCGACGTTCTACCTTCATATTGTCACTGTAAAAATCCCAAGAGGCTTTAAAATGTGTATTTTTGGTAACTGTCGATACTTCGCGATCAAATGACACCATTGATTAAGTTTGGCATATATGACTCCAACAACTCACGGTGTGGCTCTTTAAGGTACAAGACCATACAATAATATGTTTAAGCCGTTTGAAAAGAATGTTAGTATGTTTTTAACGAGTCCGTTTGGTCACTGTTTTGTGGGGAAATATGTCAAAGGGCATTCATCAGATATGTTTGACTTACAGTTGATTAATAATTACTGATTGAATATTGCTATTTTTAGTTTTATTTGTAGTTTTAAGGGCCCTGTCAACTGTTTGTGATTTCAAACCCCTGTTTGTATTGAAACCAACATCACATTTCCGGCACACATTATTATGAAATAAACCATGACAAAATTTGTCTTTAAAAAAGCGAAGGTGAATCACAGTCCGTGTCTAACTCTGACTTCAACTCCAGTGTAAGGTCAAGGTCATTAAAACCAAACGGCGAGTCTGCAAAAACATCGTCTGTGTCCGACTCAAGACGTTCTGGCGGCCATTTTATCACGTGACCTGGTGAATGACGATTTTTGAATAACACATAGCAGGTCTCTTTCTCAACTGGACTTAATATATCTTCCGGATCTGAGAGACTCTGGCCGATCATGAGAGTATTGATGGGCGGCAGGGTAAGACCAGCATCATCGCTGTCAGTCGAGTGCAGATCCTCGTAACTAACGTTCAAAGGGGAATGGATATCGTAATTGGGCACCTGCAGGTAATTTGAAGTGGTATTCAGTTCAGTCCTTCTTTCCCCAGACATGAAGACACCAGAATGGGTCGGGTCTAAAGACGGGGTTGGAGTAGGATGGTATACACTCCCAATCAGGTCGTCTATCTTCGCCTGGATGTCCTTGAAGGACTGGCGATGGTTGATCGGGTCCCAGATCGAGGCTTCCCGGTATCCGTTGAGAAGCATCAGGACTAGATCACATGACTCTCTGTGGACCAGAGGGTTTTTCTTCTGATGACTCACTGAGTAGGCCGATGTCGGGCGGAGGATGGGTTGTGCACTCCTGGCTCTGTAGCCGGATCTTAGACCGGGTGTGGCACTCACAGACATAGTCGCGGTGCCCCGTCCCTGGATTGCATTTCTCTGGTTCTCCAGGTTAAACAGCACTACTGAGTCCGGAAGAGGACTAGGCAGTTTGAACCCAGGGGGCTTAATGAACATGGTAGGAGTATCCATTGCCCAAGCAGCTGAGAGATCGCGGTAACTGGACGGATTTGCGACACTTTCCTCACTCAAAAGAAAGATAAATATATCAGCATCTGCCAAGATATCACACACCTTTGGGGCAGAGTGCGCACTGGGAACCTGTTTGTGCACTGTGTACTCAGTATTCAGTTCTGGCATCAGCTTTGAATACGGTGACGTCAGACGATCCGCATCTCCCTCTCCTGCCACGTATATTCTAGTTCTACGTTGGTTCATGTCCGTCTCTCTAATGATGTCATCAGCAACATCGTCAAAACCATTCACAGAAATAAGCGGTACCCGAGGCTTTACTGTCTCGGTGGGATCTTTTTGTTCATGACTCACCTCAACTTCCGGCTTAGGCGGTCTCTTACGCGTCCTATCGGTTTTCTCTTGAGTCACATAGGGTTTGATGAATTCCCAGAACTTGTCCATGCAGCTGTCTTGGATTAGACTCGGGTAGATGTCCAGGAGCCCAATGGCCGTGTCGATCGTGTCCTGGTTCTTCCGCATCCACGCTACTGCACCTCGGTAGGTTGGCCAAAATGGATGTGGGTGACGTGACGGCGCCCTCTGCACGTGGGGAAGGCGACGTCGCCGTCTGTTTTGCATGTGCTTATAAAAGTTCATTCTGAGAGCGCTATCCTGAACAAACGACGATGTCATTAACTTGAATTTCCGGGCACTTTGATTATTTCAATTAAAAGTTTTTTAAAAGTTTACCGGCCTTATGCAGATCGTACCACTGTTGACATTTCACTTCCTTCTTTCATTTCCACGAACAAGCTCGGATCTTTCAACTTAGTGTTCTACCGGAAGTGACCTCAGAGGATACTCTTCCCGTCGTATCACTTAGATGGTTTTTACGAATCCCCAGGCATCGCAGATAACTAATTAGCGGCCATGGCCAAACGGACTTCGGAGATAATTACTTCCTGTATGAGTAGAGTGTAGAGTGATTTTCAGCTAATATCCTGAGTTCCTTTGATCAGATACACGATACAAATTACATTCCCAAAGGTACAATGTTCTATAAAAGTATCTTGACAACGCTGTATCGAGTGGAGGTTTGACAGGCGGTCAATATCCCTATAGGTAGTAAAGAATGACG
This sequence comes from Phorcus lineatus, assembly GCA_921293015.1. Lineage (NCBI taxonomy): Eukaryota > Metazoa > Mollusca > Gastropoda > Trochida > Trochidae > Phorcus > Phorcus lineatus. Next base: position 18,081,353 of record OV121084.1, read on the forward strand.
GTTTTACTTAGGAAAGTAATACATTAGGTCAATTTGATCGAAAAAAGGACTTTCAAGCTGTCTACTTTCTTCAATGCATTACTTGCCCTTTAAACAGTGACATCGGACCTGGTGACATACATCCATGGACATTGTGTTCCTGAACTCCTCAGATCAGTACATAGACTTTGTATGGCCACGTTGCCTGAATGCAACGCAATCAAAAGGTGATATCTCCAACATCTGAACATTGATCAATTATATCGTACCTTCACAATAAGTACACTGAGATTGTGTTGCCGGTGTTGCCTGTATTCAACGCAATCAAACGATGATATCTTCAACATCTGAAAATTGATTAATTCTATCGTATTTTCACAATAAGTACACCGAAATTGTGTTGCCTGAATTCAACGTTAGAGATTAGTCAGTCATAGAGATTGCATAAGTTGATGCTGACTGAAGGTCGACGACGTCCTGAAATCTCCGCAATTCAACTCTTGTTCTTAGTTTAGACGTTCCATGCAGCTCTCGTTACTGAACGATGTCTCACAGACAAGACACTGCACCGTCATTAGATGGTACACGCTATATTGAAACGTTTTCCCCTCAGATATCCGAAGTGAATTTGATGTAATTTAATACTGGTACTGTCTAAAGGACGAGATTATCTTCAATGACGAGATTATCCTCAATGACGTAATGTCAAAGGAAAGTATCTCCTGTAATTACCTTCAAGTGAATACATCTTTCTTCAATGACATCGTTGTCCTCGAATAACGTTAGGCGTAATCAAGATATCTCCCTCCCGCGAAGATACTGTTCTCAAATGAAGGTTTGTCTTACAATGAACGTCTTGTCCTCGCATGAGATCTTGTCATTTGAAGGTTTATATCTCCAATTAATTCTTGTCCTCAAATGAAGTTCATGGAAAGAATTGAACCCTCAATGAAGAAATTGTCCCAAAATAGCTCTCTGCCACATACAGCTATCAAAATGATGGTTTTTGATAGTTTTGTCCTCAAAACAACATATGGGCTAAATGATATTTCGTCCTCAAACTGTTGTGGTCCTCATTGGAATTCGTCCTTAGATAAAGGTATTAACTTCTTTCATCATAATATCCCCTTTATCTATTTAGTCATATAAGTTGTAGTCCTCACCCAGATGCTATCTCTATCGTTGTGATGACAACGAAGCGCATTTCTTCAAGCGCGAAATATCACCCGATTGCACCCTATCGATCAGTTTCTCGAAATAAAAGCGAAAACTCTCATTTGATGTTATCACACTACTGTCTTTCACACATATATATCTGTTCACGATCGATAGCGGGTAATTAGCAAGTATGGTCAGTCTTTGGTTAATAGAAGCGGTTGTTGTCCACTGAAAAATGCAGTTACGGTTTGCCGGTGGTAATGATATTTTCAAACAATAAAGGTACATCCATACATCTTTTCAGTCATTTAGATTTAGGTGTAATATCGTTCGACCAATAACTAGGAGTAACTTTCTGGTAGACGCAGATAGAGGTAGATTTTAGATTAAACCGTAAAATGTTGTAGACCAAAAGTGATCAATTAGATTTATGGTCCCATCAAGCCGCAAACGATGCCAAACAATTCTGATAATTGTCAACGCTTGATAAACACTTATGGTCAACTCTCCTGTGGCCACGCTCTGGCCAATGGTCATCCGCCTTGGTTGTTGGCAGTATCCCGCTAGTATCAGTCAACAACTAAAGCCGTTGTTCGATGATGTTAAGAGGTGATTCACTCATAGTGTAAATATCCGTACAGAAAATCCGCCTGGCCACTTAATTAATTGATCCTATATCCATACAGGTTTCCGGCTCTACATAAAGGCAATGAACAATGGGAATGGATAACCATTACACACCTTTTACGTACGTGATTACGTTCCAAGAGCGAACGACCGATATCCCTATATGGATTCAAAGGGTTCAACTTTGTAATTAAGGAAAATAACAGAACCGCAGGAGTCAGGCGAGATCCATTCATCGCCATCCATAAGGGGCGTCTGTGAACATGTAATGAGTTTGTCCACGATACTTGACAAGAGTTCAGTTAGCATTGGTTCATAAGTGATAAGAAGACGTTATGAGTCTGTCTACAATGTTCACCCACGTAACCAAACTTCTCGGTGTATATACAAACTATCAAAAATGTTCATCAAATTGATATAAGTAAGTAGTAGATGTCATACTTTTTACCACGATGTTCATCAACTTTTCAGTTCTCATAACTTTCCATTTGTCAACAACACTTCTTAGATTGTATATAAACGTACAAAAATTAAACATGAATTTAAAAACTTAGACGCAATGAGTTTGTCGCCAAATGTATCGATCAGACATATCTTCACAAGTGTCAAACATAGCTTTCCATAAAGTTGACATAGGTTTAAAATTGACGGTCTATGACAATTGTCACGTAGTAGTTATAGAGGTTTCTTAACAGTTTTCCAACAGTTTTCACAAGAAGACGTCAGATATTGTCCCTTTGGGCTCATCAAACTTTGACTTTACATCCGAGTATCCAAGGGACCAAAGATATTCCACGAATGTTCAATAAAGTTGAATTTTACTCGTATCTGATGAAAGTTTGAATTTCAAGCTTGTCATCTGGAAGAAACGTTTTCTTGTATAATCGATGAAGCAGAATCACGATAAAGCTCACTCACATTAGCATGGCAGGGTAGGCTTAATGGACAAGACAATGTGATGGCCGTAGTCCAAATGACTCGCTAAATTGACACAATATGTGATTACGTTGATAAATAAGGCTCCCTGGAATTTTTAGGCTTGTCCTTCCAGAAATACACTAATGGGATTGCTTCTACTTTGATAACCAATTTCAGCCTTCTGACTGTCTCAATGACTTATCTTCTTTACCAGGATCGCTCCCTCGTCACATAAACAAAGTGTCTATTTTAGTTTATCCGCCGTCACATGTATATTCGATGTTGAGCCCTCCGTACATCATCGGATTTATTCATAACTGCACGCAATGGAAAATATCCACTGCCAGTATTCAGATACACTGGTGACTGTGGTAGGCATGTCAAACTGTCCGTCACTGACCACGTTTACGTCTGCTTGACCACTACTCCTCCCAGAGACAGCTCAAATGACAGGCGACAAGTTGTCGTGGAAACGAGCCCACCAGTCGAAACTATGTCGCAATGAACGAAATTGGGTGCATGTATCAGGCGTTAAGTCGTCCATGGTTGACGAGATACATCAAACGTGAAGTCTAAGCGCTCGTGATGTTTTGCAATCTGGTTTGTGTCCACGCGCTTGTGTGTTTAGCTATAGTTGTGTTTCCATGACGATGAAATCGATTTGATTGCATGTAAGTTGGATGCTGCTATCAATATAATGCATGGCTAATTAAGACTCGCAGTCAAACTCGAAACGTTGGCTTCATCTAGTCGAGAACGTCCTTGGGAATTAGCTTGCAATAATGACAAAGATGGGTAACAAAGGGCCTCATTAGGATAGATTCGGATATAGAAGTATAAATCAATAATACACAGCTTACATATTGCTGCATGTCATGATTATTGTGTTGATCTGTGTAGTTATGAGTGAGATTGCCTCCTCGTAGGTTTAATCTGTCACCTGTGTGTAGATTTTTGATTACTCCAAATGTGCTCGGAGATTGGTTATTGTTATCATTAGGTATACTGGGTGATCTATAAATTAGAGAGTGTGGGTACTTGTGTACTTGTGAATGCGTCTTGCGTCTTTTCAGAAGTGAATATTTCATTCCCTGTCAAATAAATGAATCGTTTTATTTTTAATATTATTTCTAAAAGACGCATCAGAACCACCCCTTGTTTTTTTACGCATCCATATCCAAAACTACAAAACATTGATGAACAATAAGGGTTACTTAAATGTGTACTACGCATGGAAATATGTAGAATTAAATCCTCGTTTAATGACGTGTAATTTTTCATTAATCGACTATTATATGAAATCCCTTTCAGATGTTGAAATAAAAATGTGTCTCTTAACGAGGACGTGTGACTGCGGCACATTGATTATTTTTACATTGCGTTTTTACGAATACGAAACCCTACTTTATTTCAACAAAATTATAAACATGTTATAACTTAAGTCTCTGTCAGCAATGAATGAGGAAATACATCTGCAACGCTGTTACACGGGAAGGTGCGTATGCATTTACGTTACCATAGCAACTATGCAATTAACATTAAAAGACATGAATGAACTCGTCAGAATAGTACTTTGTAACACGCGTTTAGGTCTGTTGCATGATAAACAAGTGAACGTAAATATTTATATAATTCTGTGTGTGGATTTTGAAGGGAGAGTATACGTAGCACGTGTTTTTAAGACCTCGCCAAAACGAAAATAAATGTTCCCTGTTACCAGTTTAATCAAAGGAAGCAGTTTTGAACCGAATGTACTACAGTAAAGCTATGTGGAGCCATTTTACCTCAAATGATTAAAAGTTGATCACACAAAAATGGTCGCTTGTGGTTATTGTTTGATACATCTTTATTTTCATTTTGACCATGAACGATCGGGTTGAGTAATGAGATGTTTTGACCCTCTGAATATGATAAACTGTTAAAAAAATAAACGGGTAGTTCATTTCTTCTAAGAATGTATAGATTAACGTTTAAGAGCATAAATATCATGTGATTTCAATGGTAAGAAGACTACGAGAGCTAACACGACTGGAATTTACTTTGTGGTATAATTCTTGTTCTCATAAGTCCGCAAGGTGGCGTCAAACTCCAAACTTGAGATGGCTACACTTTTTAACATGTTTTGCTTGGCATCATCATCATCATCAATCATAATCATCATCATCATCATCAATCCACCATCATCATCAATCATCATCATCATCATCATCAATCATCGTCATCATCATCATCATCTTTATTTCCTCCATTGGGAGATTATTATAGAATATTTACAAAATTGAACAGGAGATTGACATCTTTTCAAAAGATTTATTGTCCAGATTTTTTAAAGGTAAATTCTCCTCCCCACTTCCGGCAATGCGATGGCCAGTCGTGAAAAGTGTCTCCGACTTTTTGACGTGCACGTCAAGTGAGTTCATCCCATCGGTGTTCCATTATAATTGTTTAAAAACATCCTCTGCTGGTTAATAATCAAATATAAGTGAAATCTGAAGACTTTGTTGATGAACATAATCAAATCCCTCTGAACTACAAATTAATCAGAATTGTTAATGCTTGATAACACTTATCACAACAAAACACATTCTCTATACAGAAGTGGATGACAAAATGTCCATTTTTTTCGACGATAAACAGATCAAAGACACGTTTTCATCTCGATGTTGCAGAAGAAGTTTATTTCTTTATTTGAAAGCTTATGTACAGTTCTTACTTTTACAACACAACGGAAGGCAATTGGGCAGTTGGAGTTACTCAAAACAGGGGCGATAACTGGCCTTCGAATCTAGGTCAAATATCAAATTTCACGAAAACCATTCAAGTAAGTTTAGTCGAACCTTTTTTCAAACCAGGAACGTGATGGCATCATGGCTTTGACAAAATGATGAAGCAGGTTTTGTGACCCGGATGTATCATTTCGATCAGGTCTTGCATGCTAACTCGTATATCGTGGTTCTCATGTAAGCGAGACTGGTCTGCAAGAACCGGACTCAGGGGCAAAATATGGCACTATATAATGGTCGTTCAATTGTCAGGCAAATGCAAATTAAGACCATGCAGTTTCAACTTGACGTACTCGAGATAAGCCTACCACAGACGTACAATGGCGTTTCAAGTTTTGCTGTGGTATAATGACATCCTCTTTTCCATCCAAAATTGAAAAATATTTAATATTAGTAATTTTACCTCTTTCTTAAGAGTTCAAACTTCTGAAAAAAACCAAAGCGTTTCTTTTTTTAAGGGTATACATTTGGCATAAACAAATGCTTATTGGGAAAAAAATGAAGAAATAAAACTTTCAAAACACTTGCTAATGCACCTTTAGTATCACATAAGATATACCTGTAGTAAACGTAAAGGATATAAGATACATATAACTAAAATATACAATTTTACAATAGCTTTCCCTTGCATCATCATCCATATTTTGACTTCATTATTAGTTCAAGGTATGGAAATGAAACGATTCACTAATTAATAGTTTAGAAAGATTTACAAAACTGTCAAAAGTTGTGAAAACGACTGTCAAAGGATATTTAGCATTCATGCTGCAATTGTGTTCCATATTAAGAAGTATCCCGCCAAAAGCATTTTGTATATCTATTGTGAAAACTTTTAAATGGTTGTTTATAAAGCGAGGAACACGTTTCCATCATAGGCCCATAAAGGATGAATTAAAGTCGATTTTACATGGTAATATATCATAGAAGTTCCATATACATAACTAAAATCTTATGAACAATTTTGAAGAATTCTTACCAACTATTTTTCAGGGTTTTTTTCAATTTGACATTTTCTTGCAGCAAAAACTTGATAAGGTGGAAATACGTCGGTAATGAACTTAAACCTTATTAAAATATTTTGTTTTATCAACCAGCTTTTTTAAACAACAGAATTTTAAACAAAACCCCATAATTACTGGTTGAACATATTCTGGTTGATATACATTCATCATCATCCACAACGAGATAAAAATAATATTTCTAGAATACAGACAGACAGATTTATTTCTTGGATAGTGAGTTACGCAACAACAGGACAGTTTTATTCTATTTTTAAATGTGACTCAATATATACATGTTCCAGGTTTTTATGTGATGGCTAGAATCTACAAGACAAACATAAGCGGAACAGTGTGTGATATTTTATGGCGCTTCGTAACTTAGTCAACACTTAATCCCTCCCGTCAAAACTTAAAAAGACAGAAGGGAACGCCAAAATGGTGTATTTAATTCTTAAACTCAAACCTACAACACCATTATTTTTGGAGATAAGATTATGAAAAATGCACATCTACATATCCATCCTACAAAGATGATATTCTAACGATTTGGGATTCCTAACAATCATGGTTTCTTGAGAAAATATGAACGAAGAAGGTCAAGCCATAAAAAATTGTCTTTACTTTTCATATCACCAACTTCTAGAATGCCAATCAAAGAGATAAATTGATGATGTTGATGATTGTGATGTAAATAATCTACTGTTAAAAACGATATCTCCTGACAGTAACGTTGAACGGCTTTTAATATAATACTAATTTTCATAGATCTGACATTAATGTAACTATGCGAACTATGTAAAGTTTAATACATATATATATTTTGCAATAACAGGTTGATATTCATCACGGAGAACCCTCTTGTTTACAAATATGATCTTGACATAATGACTCATTAGGGCCAGTCCTCTCAAATCATCAAAAACTTTCTGACCGTACGTTGCTGAAACGAACATGACCTAATCGATGTCACTGGTCTGGGTTTCTTTGTTCTACGTAGGTTCTGGTGTTAGAAATGCAGATTACAACGAACCGAACATATTTCCATTCAAATATTTTCCTATAATTTTGTTGTTGGTATATCGCGGAGAAATTTCACCAATTTCATTTTTCAGTTCGCAAAGCACATGTTTTTACGTGCCGGTTTCGTTTCACACGCAGTTGATAAATTTTAAGATTGGCGGGAAACCGTGCTAGATCATGTGTAACCCCCGTACCATGTTATCAACCAATTCAAGATGGCGACGACTCGAGACTTCAACCTACATTGGAATTGAAGTTTCTTTGGGAAATATTACTAGTAATATTTAATTATGAGCGCATATAACAGCGCAGAACACGTATTATTTCATTCCAATATGTGTGGCTCATAAATATAAATTTCAAAGGAGGGCTGCAGATATATGCGGTAATTTTTACAGGCCGATGTGTGGCGGTGTTTTGAATTGTGAACTTCATATGGCGCTGGGTGATACAAAACCGCCCTTGATGATCGCAAATTGATGTTCATAACAGAAGCATTCTTGGATCTCTAGTTGGTATCCGAAAAATAGGGATTTAAAATGGCTGATAATACCAGTACACGGAGACGTGTGAAATTGTACATGTTAAATGAAGATCGTCAATGGGACGATAGGGGGACTGGGCATGTGTCATCGGCGTACGTGGATCGACTCAAAGGAATGGCTCTTCTTGTTCGATCAGAAACAGACGGTGAGTGAAAGTTTTCGATATATGAAACTAATAAGTTGGCCGATGGTCATGTTGACATGCGTGCATTTTACGCGAAAAATAGCTGCCCTCACTGCACTCTATTATTGGGGTCACACTCCGGGGTCAAGCTTTCGATAGTAAACCAGTACCGATAGTACCCGTACTGATCACGTAAATGTCGTTACTATATCAGTAATGCCATATGAAAGAAATAGATTATGACATTGTCAAGTATTCGTGGAATATTTTTTTTATCTACATTCGGTCCATAGTGTACAATATAATTATAATACCCACACGAGACAGTCTTATCTATTTTTGGAAAGCAAGCTGATGTCAATCAAAATGGCGTAACATTAATCAGATTTACAAGATCTTGCTTGTCCTGGGGTTATGTCTGACATTAATCCTGAAATAAAAGATTATTTCCATACCTTGTTCTTATTTTACAGGGTCTATTCTGCTAGAGTCCAAAATACAGCCAGATACAGCATATCAAAAACAACAGGTAATGTACATATTTTACCATTTGCAATCGACTCACCAAGCCATAAATAATACTATAATGTTTCCAAATTCAATGTCTTACCATAAGCTGTTTGCATAAATCCAATCAAAATCGAAATGTCATGGTTAATCCTCATTGGAAGTAAGAAAGGTTTGCTACAAAAATGAAAAACAGTGATACATTTGTATATTTTCAGATTCATCATCATGATATTTACAGTGTCTGTGATGTGTAAATTTCACATATCTCTTGAGAGTGATGGAAATATACTAGAGTCCAAATGCTGAGATCAGCCGTCCAAACCTTGAAATTATTGTTCTATTTCAGGAAACCCTGATTGTGTGGTCAGAAGCAGATAACTATGACCTTGCTCTTAGTTTCCAAGAGAAAGCAGGTTGTGATGAAATATGGGAGAAAATTTGTCAGGTAATACATGTTATAGTATAACATCAATTTAACTCAGTCATTGATATAATTTTTTTTTACATGAATATTAGAAAGAACATTTTTAAAGTATGTGAACTAACCCTTTTTGAATGACTTGAAAGCCAGTGACCTAATAGTATTAGAATTAAATATTTGAATTTGATTTTAAAACTTAATGAACTACTTTAATAACTTCATTCTGTGGTGACCAAAAGACTTAGAAGCGACTCAAACACTAAACAGCTAATGATCAGATAACCAGGAATTATACTGTTATAGTTTTTTATCTACTTACATTTAAGAAAGTGGGTTGATATAAAAAAAACTTAAACAAATTAACATTTATTGTATTTATATGTATTTATGAGTGTCTGTTAGTTAACTGCAGATACTCTTGACTTCTTCTAAAATATGAGATGATTTAATGAAGATTTATTTATTCTGCATAGGTTCAAGGCAAGGATCCTTCAGTTGATATAACACAGGATGTTGTTGAAGAATCAGAGGATGAACGCTTCGATGATATGCCAGACGCTGCTCCCCCGATTGAACTGCCCCCGTGTGAACTTAGCAAATTGGAGTATATATCAGAAATATTCACCAGCGTTCTTCCATCACCTATACGACGGGAGAAACTTTCTGTTGCCATAGAGAATGAGGGATACATTAAAAAACTGCTCGAGTTGTTCCACATATGTGAAGACTTGGAAAACATGGAGGGACTACATCATTTGTATGATATCTTTAAGAGTATATTTTTACTAAACAAGAACGCTCTGTTTGAGATCATGTTCTCGGACGAGCTAATCTTTGACATTGTGGGTGTTTTGGAGTATGATCCCTCATCCCCTGCACCTGTGAAACACAGAGAATATCTCAAAAGTACTGCCAAATTCAAAGAAGTTGTTAAGATTACCAATCAAGAGTTGGAAAACAAGATTCACCAGACTTACCGTGTACAGTACATTCAAGATGTGATATTACCAACCCCTTCAGTGGTGGATGACAACATGCTGTCCTCATTAGCGTCGTTTGTCTATTTCAACAAGGTTGAGATCGTCAGTATGATTCAGGTTGGTATTCCATACAGGTGACAACAGTTTCTTTACCCACTGGAGATTTTTGTTTGATTGCAAGATTTAAATCATATATGTTTATTTATGAGTAAAAACATTTTCAACTTTGTTTATCTCTCTTTTGTGATAAACTCAAATCCATGTTTTCTTTGGTAACATAATCTGATTTAGTTGGCTTTTTCTGAAGTACAATTGATAAAATATTAACAATTTTGATAACATAAAACGGTACTGAATCATAAATCTCAAGGATACATTTACAAATACTTAAGATTTTTAAGGTATGTAATGTAAAGTAAAACAATGTTGTCATGGTTCTCATGTAAATCTACTGATAACATAAAAATTAATGAAGATATTGGTACCTCTTTTTATCTCCCAATGGATTGTTATACTGTAGATAGATAAAAATAAATAACCATTACTGTTGCTATTTGTAATTTGAATGTACAAAAAATTAGAAATGTTGTTAGCTTTCCTATTGGTAAATTTTCTTAGACTTTTTACCATCTATTTTAAATCAAAAAGACACAAGGGGATTTATAAGATGACTTATTGACCTTTAGTAATCTAAGATACAAAGCAAATTTATTGGAAATGATATGCAGCATGCTCATGATAGAGTTTATGTAATGATAGAATGGTCAATCCTGCATTAAATGTATAGAGGCTGCTTTTGAAAAGATTCTGCAGGTGGTCTGAGAAAATAGAAAGTTGGGGGTCTGTTAGAGGAAGTGTGGTAATGAAAATTTAGGGGTTAGAACTGGTCTGATACATAGATGGAGTAACTGGCCAAGATTTACCAATAGCCCAATGACTGTCTAAATGATGAAATACAAATAAGGTTGACTTTTATGACAACATCCAACTGTAGATCCATGTCTTCTCAGTGTTAACATTTGCTAACCAGTGAGATGTTGAGTTGCTTTAAGCTGTTTGGTAGTCGGAAACTGATACGAGAGTAATAAAATCATTTGGTATCAACTCTCATTATTTCCTTGTATGATGATTCATCTCTGCACATGAAATGTCTCATTACTTATAATGTCCCGTGGTAGTTTTATTGGCAGTGGTAGAGCTAATTTAATTATTTGTGATAGATTTGTTTATGTAATTGCATAAACTGTTTCAAACCTTTGTTACTTATTTGAAATCTTAACTCACTCTTTAGACAAGTGATCATTTATATTTAAGAATCTTCATCGAAATTTTATTTTTGTCTACCTCTCCAAAAAGTATTGGTAGATTGTAAGGTTTAATTTTTTGGAAAGAAATTTCTTGAAAGTTTATTCCCTTTAGACAAGTGCATATCTACTGTGATTTAGCTAAATCTATTTCAGGTCTCCTTGTAATTTGTTTTTGTCAGGTTGTTCTGATCTAGATGGAAATGGACCCATTTAAATAAATTCATGCACCATTTGTTTTCAAGAAAAAAGCAAACATTTATTGCAGTGACCATTGAGCAATGTGATAAGGGTGTTGGGTGATATGTTGTTTGTCCGTATCTGTTCCATAAACCTCATAACCACTGTCACAAAGAATTCTGACATCCATTATTGATGTTCTCATGACATTACTCACTCCCTATGTAGGGCTGCAACGATTCACCTTGACAACTTCGATTCGATTTTTTAATTTTTACAGCTCGATTCGATTTATTTCGATTCGATTCTTTAGAGTTCAGTAAACACTACACAACAACAAAATTGTTGAACTCAATAACTTTAATAGTTTTAAAAGTTTAAAAACCAAAGCAATGTGCCATTGTGTATTCCACAATAAAGTGAAAAGCCTTGGAACTGAGTATTTTCCAATTCCAGTGAAGCACTGAAAATATTATTTTACACAGCTTACAGAATTTTTTTCTCGTGTCAGATAGTTTAGGCATTAAATCTGTAAGTTTCAACTGGCCCGTTTTCGATCGTTCATCCCCACTTGTACTAGAAGGCTTAGTCGCGGGTGCTTCGCAAACTAGCCCTATTTCATGTTTTCGTTTGAGATGATTCGCCAGATTTGTTGTTGACCCTGCCTTTGTTTTCACGTCTGTATAGCATATTCTGCATGTCGCAATATCACGAGCCTGGCAATTAGCTCTAAATCCGTAATGGCTCCAGACTTTTGATTTAAAATGTGCGGGAGGATGTTTCAAGTTTGGTTCGGCCATATTGCTCGACCGTTGCCATGCAGCGCTGCTAAGGCAAATGTATAAACCACGCTGATTGGCCGAGTGCCTCGAAGATGAGGATATTAACCAATCACTGATTACGTTACATATTGTAGACTTGGTTTCCGGTTTAAAAACTTAACGTGACTTGTTAACACTCTCGAATGCAATATATCAAGATCTAATTTAGGTAAAAATTAAATTATTTTTAGGATGAAAAATTAAAAGTGAATCGAATCGAAATTTTGAATCATGAATCGATTTTCGATATTATAAATCTGAATCGATTTTCGATGCATCGTAGTGAATCGTTGCAGCCCTATCCCTATGTTGAAGTAAGAAGCCTGTAAGGAATTTGAATACAGTGGATAGGAATCCCGGTCCAGTATTTATTTTATATGTAGTGTTGTTCCAATTTGACCTGATCAGTTGGTAATTTTGACAAATACTGAAATATTGTTGATACAAATGATTTATGACCCCGCCAATCTGACCAACACAACCATGTCTCATAACAACACTAAATCTGTGCCCTGAACAGCTGGCACACGGTGATAATTGTGGATGATTTTATGCTGATCCCTTTGATAGATAATGAACATTGTCACTAGTACTGAAAGGGCACACTTAATGCATTGGTTTTAAGTGTATCTTTCTTACTGAAAGTAAGGCTGCAAGTAGCATGATAGGTTTTGTGTACAAGTATAGATATCTACTGGGATGACTTGCCATATGTTGTAAAGAGGCCAGTGTAAACACATCGTAGGGAGGCCTGAAACCTGATCACACATGTTAGTTACTCTGACCTCGCCATTCAACTCTTCACTTTAATACAAGCCACACCTTGTCTCCATGGTAACTAGCTACTAAAGTTGAACCTAAATTTCTTATGCTTATAACCCTTTCATTGGATGTTCATTTATTGTTGGCGAGATTGAAGAAGCATGTGCTTTGTGCGTGAGAACAGTAAGTCTTTGTGTCGTGAGGTCAGTGGGTCAGTGACTCACAGTGGAGGAATATATCCGATAAGAGATATATATGCTTCACCAGGGGAAGCAATTACACTGTAATTGTCACCCTGGCAATCTGCTGCGTGTGCTCACTTGGATTCTTATGATGCAATATTTGTTTTTACTCGAAAATAAGTTTAAGTAATCTGATAGTAAGTGCACAGGGAACAAAATTGTAGGGTATACCCTCCTTAGATTAAGTCTATGAAAAAGTAAAAAAAATGCAATACTTTTGTTTCTTGGGCTTTGCTGTTTCATCTTGACTTGCTGAAAATGAACTTTACTTTATCAATGGCTTCAATTTTGTACAGTTATGGAACAGGACTATACCTACCTCTTCCCTTCTGAAGAAACTTTTTTTATACAGCATCAGGCATTTTTGTGAAAGTTTTGGATTCACTTATAGACTTCTCGTTGTTGCTGGACAGATATCTTTGTTTCCTTTATTTTCTTTGCCTTGTGTTGAAACTTTGCACATGGTCTGCTTTGAGAATTTGCACCGCTCTTTCTTACACATGTACAGTTAAATGGCAGGATTCCCATGTACCAGTTGCTAGCTTAACTGTGCAGGATTATTATTGGGAGTTAATTTGTGTACGTTATGTTACAAGGACTTAGATTCTTTTCCGTGAGCCATTGGAAGGTTGTCTTGTTTAGTCAGTTTAACATTTTCTTCATAATGTTCTTTCTAAGAGACACTTTAAAGCATAAAATTTGTACAACACAAAATTTGACATGTTATTACTCCTCACTCAATCTCACCGTGCATGTTTGAATTGTACTCTTTAAAGAATATGTTAACTCGTTGTCGTAAGTTACCTCTCCTTTTATGTTCGGTTTTATGTTAGCAGACTTGCATGTATTGCTGAGTTGATGTGCTGACCTGTTTTAGTTCAGACTTGTTCTATTTTTTTGGGTTATGTCCTGAATTCTACACTTCTTGGTGGGTTTCTTTTCACTTGCAATATTTTTTGGTAAGTGTTTGTAAAATAAAACAGGACCTGCTTTTTATTTTACATGTTCACGGTAGTCGACTGCCTAGCCATCACTGATCAGTAGTTTCTATCATGACATCCACATGTAGAAAACTTTGTTACAAATTGTTATGGTAACACTAACAGCAACAGAATTGGAGATGATGAAATACCGAACTGCAGAATTGGTAGTATGAAAACAGCTGTTGTATGTAGAAGTATTTGCTCTTTCCTTTGGAGATATTTGAGGAAAGGCCAGTTTGATATGTAAGGATATTAAAGGCATCAGATTTATAATTTTGAATTTTTTTCCATTCATACAACATTCATTCAAAGCACACAATTTTATGCACGATTTGATAGTCAACTGATGTTGTCTGTTTGAGGCTTATACTGATTGTCCATGAAAAATGATCTACCATTAACTACCAGATCTCAGCATATTAATAATAAATAAATAGATTGTATTGATATCTTATATCTGTTTTTTTGGTATCTGGCTGATTAATTTTATAGAGCTTGTTATGTATCACTCAATAATCATACCACTTCCATCCCCTCAATTCATAGCACCTCACCATTTAGAGTTGATCCTATTTCGATAAGTGTGCATTTTGTTTTCACTATACCGTATTAAATAGATAATATCAAGCATGCATTTCTGTTGCCACGGAAACTAAAAATTGTCATTTTAACATACACCAGTCCTTGTTTTATTTGTCAACTTGTAATCATTGTTCAAATGTTTGACACTTTTACTACTGGGCAGGTGATGTAATAGTTTGTTTCTGTCTGTTGCTTTAGAAAATTTACAATTAGATAATCAACGCTACAGTGCAAGTTGTCTGCCTTTGATGATCTATTTTGGTGAAAATTTGTAATTGCCTCTGATTTACTCATTTTTTAAACCCTTGAAGCAATGTTTTTATAGAGGGCCAGCACTAAAAATGTTGAGCCTTTTATTTCAACTTAGTAAGTTCAAATGGTTTTGTTTTATTTCAGGATGATGAAAAGTACTTGTCAACATTATTTGCTCAACTAACAGACGACGAAACAGACGATGACCATCGGAGAGATCTCATTTTATTTCTTAAAGAGTTCTGTACCTTTTCACAATCACTACAGCCAATTAGCAAAGAGACCTTCTTTAAGGTGAGAAAAATTAGAGGAAACTGAATATATGCATTTGTCTGTGATTCATTAACATAAAGAATGCCTTTACTATTCATTGAAATTTTTTTTATATATTTATGTTCTATTTTGTCACCTTATTCTCTATTTTATCTCTCTCTTGATTTTGTGATAAATTTTTGTTTAATTTGTGATGTCAAATGGAAGTTATGATTTGTTTTTATATGGTTTGTTTATGTTTTTCAGACATTGTCAAACCTTGGGGTATTATCAGCAATAGAAGTCATTTTGGTAAGAATTTATGTTTAATTCTGATACTTAAAAGTCAGTGACACCACAATCATAAAATCTGATAACTATGATATTTTAGGAATGTGTAAGTGAGTATATATATGTGCTTACTTGATATTCTGAGCCTGATATTTTATTCTGTTTTGATCTTTATCATTTATTTCTTCCAATTTATAGCAATGTTAAATTAATTAATATGATGAAGTATGTACCTTTTGATAAAGCATATGGGAACATTTTGTGCTACTCTGCCAATTCCTGAGCGGTGCTTAAAAAATTTCCTGGAATATAGCCTTAAATGCAATGCACCGGGTCAAAGGGTGCTTAGTTGATTATTTCAAATAGAACCCCATGGATTGTTTTTGAGGAAATCTGGTAAAAATTCACTAACTGTACTGCTACATTTGCCTTTGACCCACTTCATGTTTCAGAAACTTGATTTATTATCATACCTCATATACACGGTATTATATATTATTCTGTGATATGTTAGGGATAATTTCTGTCCAATCCCTTGCCTTGTTTCAATGAAAATCTGTTGTTTGTGCAGGGTTTAGATGACACTAGAATGAGAGCAGCTGCCATAGACATATTTTCCTATATAGTGGAATTCAGTCCGTCCATGGTACGGGAGTTTGTTCTTCATGAAAGCCAGAATCAAGATGATGTAAGTGGTCAATTTTCTACCAAATTAAAATTTGTTAAACATGATTTCTAATTTCTTTCCTTCATTCTTAGGTTTTAGATAAGTTTTAGTGTATATGATTCAATATATAACAATGGGTTGGTTTAGATCTGTCTGAGAAATTTATGTAAAGCCCTTTCAAAACTTTAGAGCCTTTTCATACTAAAAAAAGTTTTATGCACCTGAATATTGATAATTTTCTTAAATAGGTTTTATTTAGTTTATTTAGGCTTTCTCTTAGTTTGTAAAGGTATAATAGATTTGGGTGGGGGAAATAATACACAACTCTATAGTATCAAAGAAAAGGTCCTTTTATTTTGTAAGATATCAACATTTTTCAAGCATTACAATGAATTATCAAGGATCTTCAAGCATGTGTTTCAGATAGTAGCATGCTGTATTATTTTATTAGTTTGTTAAATTCGCAAAAAAACATTATATGGTAAAACAAGAAAATTATGAAACTGATTTGATAAACAACTGCTTGTCCTTTCAGGATGAACTCTTGATCAACCTAGTCATTGAACAGATGGTAAATGACGTAGATCCTGGTGAGTGGAGAATATTATCTTATATAGATGTACTGTTCAAATAGCATTGATGTACTCTTAAGGGCAAATCATTGGTTGCCTTTAACATGTATAGTTTGATTTCATGCCTGTTATCAGTTGGTTTTGTCATTGTTTATTTTGTATCCAGGACACAATCCAACTTGCTATAATTTCATCTGTAGGGAGAGTCCAAATATGTGTATATGTTTGTATTTATAATTTTGTAAAATAATAATGGTATAACACTTGCATGTGCATTAACCAACATGAAATCTCAAAAATCATTTCAAGCTACAAAAGTTAAACTTTGTAGGCAAGTTTAACTTGACAGCAGTCAGTTGCAAAATATTTTGCAGTCAAGAAAATCTGACATGTTTGTATGATTGCTGCAATGTTTATAAACTGAATGAGTTGTTAGACACTTGTAGACTAGAGTATTGTGGTGTGTTTGCGCTGCTTCATCTGATCATGTTTTTTCCACCCTTGTGGACTGCTATCTAGAACTGGGTGGTGCCATGCAACTAATGACTGTCATTCGTCTGCTCCTTGACCCAGAAAACATGATGCCAACAGCAAACGTAAGTTCCTATATCAACTACTTATCTGCAGCTGTGCTTCTGTTACTCTTAGCTTTGCTGAGGTGTTCCAAGATACCTTTATTAGTTAGAATATTCAGAATATCTGCTTTATTGGTCTGTCACTAAGCGGTCATGTCAAAGGAACTGAAATTCTTTTGCAACTGGCTAAAGATAAGAGAGTACCGTACAAGTGACATGTTACTCATTAAAAATTACTTGTCTCAAAGCAGCTTTCTATTCCATTTACATATCTTATTTGCTCTGTTGACAGAAGACGGAGAAGACTGAATTTCTGAGTTTCTTCTACAAGCACAGTATGCATGTGCTGACAGCTCCCCTCTTTGCTAACACAGTGGATGAGAAACCAAGTAAAGGTTAGCTTCAGTTTCATCTTGATGGGCTACTGGTAACACTAGCTTCATAACTGAATGGGTGTCAAAAATATCTTTCTTTGCAATCATGAGAATGAATTCCATAGAACTGTGGTCCCCACTGGTTAAAGGGGGACAATTCAGTGATTCTCATAAGAAAGACCTTCTTGAATGTGTGTTAAATATTTACGACAAACTGGCTTCGTAGAAGAATTGTCCGTAATATAAAAAATTGCTTCATAAGTGTGTGGCATTAGCAAACTAATACTTTCATTGCATTTATGAAAATGAAATAATCCAAGCTCATTCTAAGGTTACTAATGGTCAAAGGGAGACAACTCTGTAATTCAAACAATTGCAATGCTACGTTAATGATCATATTTCAAATCATTCTTGTATTTAAAGTTTTAAAAAATCATGTATGCAGAAGGCTATTAAGCTTTCCTGTTGTTGAGTTTTATGTCTATCAGTTCTCTACCCATTGCAATACAGATGAGAATTATACAAAAAAACCATCTAGATTGAGAGAGAGAAATTATGGTGTAACTTCAAAATGCTGTTTCAGACGATTACGCGACGGCCCAGCTGCTGAGCCTGATCCTGGAGCTCCTGTCGTTCTGCGTGGAGCACCACACTTACCACATCAAGAACTACGTCATCAGCAAGGATCTGCTGGGTCGTGTTCTTGTGCTTCTCAAATCTCGACACTCCTTTCTAGCTCTTTGTGAGTAACTACAGCAATCACTCCTAATAACATGTTATATATTAGGAAAATACTTAAGGTTTATTAAAATTGTAATGATTGATATTTCATCATATTTATAAATGAATAAATAAATTGTTCATATTTCATTATTACTCTGTTATTATTTTTCTTCTGTGAAAAATACATTCTAATCTATATTAATTTGTCAAATGTCTTTTTTGTTTTTTTTGAATTTCAGTATAAAGTAGTGCGTGAATTTCCCTCAATTTCTATCTTTACCCGTTTCGTACTTATATTAATTTTACAGAACTTTTAGTTAAGGAAAAGTGATTCTTGTTTCAGGTGCCTTACGGTTTATGAGAAAGATAGTTGGTTTGAAAGAAGAGTTCTACAACAGATACATTGTCAAGGGAAATCTCTTCAAACCAATAGTTGAAGCCTTCATAGCTAATGGGGACAGATACAATCTCTTGAATTCAGCAATGATTGAATTGTTTGAATTTGTTAAAGCTGTAAGTATCACCAACTCAGTATTTTGCTTTTTCGCTTATTTTATGCATAAATGTCCAAGATGTGAAATCTGAAGTCCAATATTCAGACCTATCATCAATGGCCAATAAAGATTGTTTGCCTGACAATAAAAGTTACTAAAAAAATGCTTAATAATATTATATTTTCATCAATAATGAATGCCCAAATACCACATTAAAAGGAAAACCACTGCACCATGTTTCTTGATGCCTCTGTAAGTTGATCCAACCCTGCTGTGTTTGCAGGAGGATGTGAAGTCTCTGTGTTCACATATAGTAGAGAACTTCATCAAGGATCTGGACGGTGTCAAGTACGTCAAGACGTTTGAGTCCTTAAAACTGAGGTACGATCAACAGCAAGACAGGTTGAAAGACAGGGCAAATACTGAGAGGTAATTTGCTCAGATACCTACACACCTTTCTTTGTTGTTTCTGTATGTGTTTGTCTTGTATGTAAGGGTTAAGCACAGGCTTTTCCTGAGACATTTGAAAAACTAACCAGGAGCTAGCCTATAAACCTATAATCATTTTGCTGACCTCTTGTTAATTTTTCCCGAGGCTATACTTTACTTGCTTGCAGGCGACTTTTATTACAAATATCATTGAGTTACCTCCCTTCCTTTATCAGTCTTTGACAGAATGAATACATTTATAATGGATATGTAAAAACAAATTTTTTTAAAGAAAGTTACAAATATTTTTAATGAAATTATCAATGAAATGCACTTTACTAAAAACCACTTTATTAATCTGATGATCGCAAGAGTTAAACATCTGCAGAGGTTCAACAATGCTATGTCCAGCCCTGATAGTACATTCATCAATCTCATTTGCTATTTTCTTCCTGTTTTGCCTAGTATCTTTTAATTTTGTATTTGATAAGGTATTTTGAATTCACATTATTATACGACTAGAAGACAGTGTGAAGAAGCATGCTGACTTTTTTCATGGTTTCATCTTTCCTGCAAGTAACAATGCAATACATAAGCTTGAAAAAAATAGAAACCTGAAATTCTTAAAAAAATGGCTGAAATATTCAAAAGCAAAACTTTACCAGGCAGAATTAAAATATTCTGATCCTTATTGTTACGGTTTGTGTTTATGATAAATCTGTGTAATATCTATCATTTTCCCACAAAGTGTCTATGTGTTATTGCCTCTGTGGTCCAGTCTTGTCCACTAGTCGTACCTCATTTTGAGGGAGGGTCTGGTGCCCTGCAAGTGACTACAAGTTGTATTCATGTACAGATTTGCTGTATTCAGTCATCCTGGGCCGCTGGGTCGCATGAACCGCTTCCGCCGCGAGGTGCGGATCATGGACGAGGAAGAGGAGATGTGGTTCAACGAGGATGAGGAAATTGACGACTCTGAGGCGCATGCCCCCATGTCAGACATCCTCAGAACAAAGCTGGACGCAGACTTCGACCAAATCAATAGAATTTTAGAAAATAAGAAAGGTTAGACAAATAGGTATATTTATTATGATTGAAATGGTTTTTTGACTAGAAATTTTGATGTGCTTAACAATGTCACTAAAGATTTTTTTTTGTAAATTGAGATAGACTTGTAAGGTTTTATTTTAAAATACTTAAGACGAACTCCCAAATTTTAATTCATCCTCGATTCTGAGCCATTTCAGCAGTCAAAGAAGAGGCCTGATGCCCTAGTAATCAAGAAATACATATACAAACTCTTTATTCATGCAAATCGTTTGCCAAATTACTTTCAGCCAAAGAACAGGCAGAAATGCGGGAGTCTCCTCCGAGGCTGTTAAACAAGACATCCACCATCAACATCAACTTGAGGAGTGGAGGTGGAGGGGTCAACAGTCCGCTGTCCAGTCCCAACAGTTCCCCTGGCAGCCCAGGCTCCCCTGAAAACTCTTACTCCCCACCGGGCAGTCCCAGCAGCCCCAACCCAGCCAAGATAGCACCCCCGCCCACACCAGACTGTTCACCTAACTCATCCCCACAGCTTAAAACAAATCCTCTCAGCAAAAAAGTAAGTATTCTAATCTAAGGAGTTGTGTCTTGTCTTGAGTTTACATTTAGGAACTTGCAGAGTGTCGCATCTTCTGAAAGGGATATAACAGCTCAAAATGAATAAAGTTACAAATACGTGAGGCTTGTTGAAGATAAATATACTTTTGTCTACAAGTGCTATCTATTTTACATCAAAAGACGTGGGTAAGATTCTATTTATCATTTAAAAACATTGTTCATCATGATGAATGAATGGATATCTCAATACAACATAAAGTTTTGTTTTTTGTGGTCATAAGTTGTTTTTTTTAGCATTGTCAATGGTAACTTGATGTTAAACGCACTAGTGCACGCCAATAATTCGTAAACACAACGAATGCACAGATACTGCATATCTCTCGATATTACTCACTATCCTCACTCAAGTAATCTACCTCGTAAGTTATTCAACAAATATTTACGTATTCAGGTAGTAAAGTGGAGTTTTAAAGGCCGGAAGTATTTAATGTTACGTTACATTAAATCCGCATGAACTACGATATCGGAAATATTAAGATTTTGCTCATAACCAGAAAAGCGGAAAAGGCAGCCGCTATGGTCAATCTAATAACAATGCTAATACTGTGTTATTAAATCGGTTAATTTACAACATTGCTTTCATAAAACTTATTTCATGATTTGTTCTCAGTTCAGAGTTTAGGTAAATTCAATAGCTGCACACAGTACTAGTTCAGCCGTTTCCAAGTGTCAATAATTTATCCGTTTTGTGCACAGCTAACCATAGATTTTTATATGTCCAAGCCGACAGGGGGTGTCTTAACTTTTTCATTGTTGATTGCAGGTAAATTGTAAAGAATGTTAAGTATTTCATTGCATCCATAGAAAGTTTAAGTGAATGCATAAGTCCTCGTAAACCTTAAAATAGCCAATCTTAACCGTAAAAGCGTCCCTGAGACAAACAAGACAGCAGTTTTATTTGATTAATTTTAAATGTCACAGTATTATAATATATTTTTGCCATCTGAAAACGTTCTTTTTTTTCAAAGACAAATTAAATTTTTTTGGGCGTAGATTCCTTATTCTACGTAACACAATCTTAATCTCTCTTTTTCTCCTTGGAGCCTTCTGACCTATGGTAATCTCTGTTTCAGCCATTGGTAGGACTAGTGGACTATCCCGATGAAGATTCAGACGAAGAGGAGGACGAGTCGATACTTCCATCTCCAAAGCGAGCACGGCTAGGAACGTAATCGCTACTGTAGTGTATATACTGGACGTAATGTGGACGACATGACATGTGTTCTCGGCCTAGCACTAAATGTAGGACAACCCTGGCAGCAACATGAAAACAGCAGAGGGCCTGTCTTAGATATACTGTGACCTCAACCAACCATTCCACTGATGTCGTCACAATGGTCACTAGTTCTGTCTGGCATCGGGAGCAACTGTCGCGACCAATCACAATCGTTCTTCTCCCATGCTTCAGTGACAGAATCCACAGAACAGGATTTCACCTCAGGAATTCCATGACCAGCTACTGAAAAACACCTGTGCTGAATAGTTGGTCTATAGTGCATGTTCATTGAGGGCCGTTGTGAACCAAAGATATGTTCATTGATTTTGTTGGCGACTCCTTTTAGCAATGGTGTACAAACCTGTGACGAAAGGGTCGCCCAGAAACTGTTGTTTGTTTATGGACAGAGAGAGCTTTGTTATGCCAAGCCTGAGTATACACAACAATTGTCATTAAAACGAACATCATCATTCAGTTGTGTTGTAAATGGAATGTGTGAACTATTTATATATGAATCCATGCTGTTCAAACTTCATTGTTCTCAAGACTTGCAGCCATATGACAACTCAACCACGTAATCTTCATGGATCAGATCTGGTCGTCATGAATCACTGGCCTGTTCATGAACATCAATCTATCACGGCAAAGACATACTCGTACAAGAGTAAATATCAAAGGCTAAATGTTCATTGAAAATGGCATTTAAATCATGTTGAATTTGAAATGGGTTGTGTATAATGTGTCCAATGCCAACATATTATCTTTCATTGATATAGTGTAAATTTTGAATTACAGAGAGAAAGACTATCCAATTTAGCTACTTAAGTATGAAAACCGAGGCAGCTGCAGAGATATTTTAGAAGCTAGATGCACTTAGGCTGCCCACCGCCCAGATCATGAAGTCCTGTAAATATATTTTTGGAGGAGATGGTGAAGTCAGTTTGAAGTGCAAAACTTGAATCAGAATCAGAATCAGAAAAGAGAAGCAAAATTCAGTGTCTCCTTGTATTTGAGTAGAGCATCAATTTTAGCCAACTGAAATTTTTATCATGTAACATATTCATGTTTAATTAAATAAATTCCATACCCAAGGTGTGGTCTAGTTATTTTAAGTGCATGGTTTTCTTAACGAATGCTCATGAGGTTAACACTGAACAACAGTGAAACAATCAAAAGCTAAAGGCTGAATAAACAGATTTTCATATATAACAATACATCTGCCTGTTGTTTGTTCCTTCAAATATGGTGATAGACTCTCAATTTTTAGTGTTGTTTGAATTAAATCTGGAAAAAAACTGTCAATCCAATGGGATACTTTTTGCAAAAGACTTTAATGTTGAATAATTAGCAACCAAAAACGTCAACTCAACAGATTGCTGGACAACAGGCTGTGACTTTGTCGAATGAGTCGGATTTCATGGAGATTTCACAGTTTATTGACGATTTACTCAAGATTGAAAATGTATAGAACTGGAAGAAAGAATTGCAACAAAACTGTACATCTGAGAATTGCCGAGTTATGTCCACAGCACTTCAACAAATGCTTTACCTCAATAGAATGGAACCAATAGACTCAAGATCTTTTTTTTTAAAGGGGAGGACGCTTTTGGACAACGATTGTGCTCATTGGTGTTGCACAAGAGATTAACTTTCTTATTTTTGTGTCTTTGAGTAATCAGTCTAAGTTCGTACATCTGCCTATACACATCAAACATTGCTGTTACTCGGAAAAGTTACAACCAAGAATTTAACTGATTTACCAGGATTGTTTTCAAAATGGTAAATGCGGTAAGAAGAGTTGCTTAGTTTTCATACTTGCCGACATAGTAAACAAAGACTTAGTATGAATATTGGTCCTCCTAATTGATAAAATAGTATTTTCAAACATGACAAGATATTGAGAATGCACGTGTTGCAATACTTTGTAAATAACTTTACAAATATGAATCTGGCAGGGGTGCAAATAAAAAGAGCTAAGCTCTGAGTAAATGAGATATTGTTTAACGCCGCTTGGGCAATATTTAAGCGTGGATAAGCTCTAAGAGCTATGATGAAATGTTCAAAGTTACCATATTGGTCTTTTGATTTGTATTCAAATGAGTCCAATTTCGTCTACGTTGAACACCTAATGAGCAGAATATAAAATCAGCTGGTTTTCACAGCAACTCAAGGCAGATGTTAGACGTTCGGCAATAACACTGAGTGAAAGCCAAGATCTGGCTATTTACAAAAAAGATATGGCTTTAACTCAGACATCATCAAAGCATGTCCAACCCTAATATTGGGATCTTTCATAATAGGTAAGATATTGCAAAACCAGTTTCAATCTTCCTGGGTTATATAATAACACTGTCTGGATCTTGTCTGAGTATTGCCAAACATGTCTGGACCACCCACGGAGGTTTTTAAAAAAAAAATAATCCAGACCTTGCTAATACTTTGTCTAAAGTAACTCTCGATCTTACCTAACCACCATAAACAAACCCAACTTTTAACCAAAATCAGTTATAGTCATTAATCTGTCTGAAATATTGCACAGAAGATACCAGAAATAAAATCAGACCGTGTAGCCACCTCCATACATGTATATTATTATAATTAAAGTGAACATACTTAGTTGTCATGACAATCAGATGTTAAACAGTTCAAGATGTATCCTCATTTTGGGAGTAGAATATTTATCTAACCAAGCTATGGCTCTGTTTCCGCTGCAAATTTTCAAATTTTGAGTTATGGGAAATTCTTCAGGAGAAATGGATTCATGAAATATAATCCACGCGCTCCGAAATCATGCAAAAAACTGGAAATTGTCTGTATTCAACATTTCAATAAATTTCCCATTTTTTGGTCAACGATATATTATTTTCGGTACACACTCGTCTGATATGTACGAAACACCATTAGTACCACATTTGAAATTTGTTTATTTGTTTTTAAACTCGTAATTACGATAAAAAAACCCGCGTAATTACGAGATTGAAAGAACACAGCTGTTAAAAGATATAAAAGATATGTAGATATGGGACACAACCTAACAATTCTATTTTTAAATTGGATTCGTCTTTGCACGTGTGAAGTCATTCGTTTTTGCACCACGTTGAAATTGACCGCTGAAAGTCTGCTTCCACGTGCTTTAATCATGCAACCCACGCTCTCCACGTGCACGCAGGATTGGTTGTTGCTGATAGTCAGAACAGTTTGGAAACATTCAAAATGATTCGAAACCTTAGAATTTAATTTGAACGTGTGCTATATTTTCATTTGCTCGTCAGTTCAGATTTATGCTACGGATAAATGCATAATTTCACGATAATCAAATCTGAGCTTAAGTCACTTCTCATTGCAGGTTTTCGGAAACTTAACTTAAGCCACTGTAATATTATATTGTGTTTGTGTTTAAACCCATCATCAGTTGAAGATGCAACAGTTTTGCCAGATTAGAAAATGTATGCAAACGAAAACTGCTTATTTCAATGCTTTTGTAGTAAATTTCTGTGTCTATAGTTAACAACTTTCTGACAACTACCAAATATACCCTGCATTTTCTTCTTGGGTAGGAATTCCTAAGTTCCCTTCAAACATTTCTTTGTGTTCGTCGAGGCAACGACGCTATTAAATAAGGGTAATTATTAATATCCTTTGTAGCAAATGGATACATCCATCGTGAAACTCTTTATGTATGGAAGCTTAAGTTTTGCTCACAGTAAAGATAAAACTTTAGATCTGAGAAATTTCTTGTAAACTTTTAATGTCGATTCATTTGCACTCAATCATTTGGTAGCAAGAACATACAACATCGAACTAGATCGACCTGCTGAAATTTTTAATGATCTAGTCGCCACTCAGACGTAATGTGGAAAGCTTATCCATATCACAGACAAGGAAAGATTTAAGTTGATACAGTTTAATACTATGTATAATAATACTAGTGGAAGACGAGTGCCACGTTTTACTTGTTTGTAATGCTTATGATGTTATTAGAATGAAATATTTACCATCATATACTGTCAGAAACCTACTTATCATAAAATGAAATCCTTGTTAACAATAAACAGCAAATTACTTCTGCTAAATCTGTGTAAATATTTGTATCATGCCTATGAACTTAGAGAATTGAATCGTTTGACATTGCTAAAGTAACCACCATGTTTTAATTCATCGTATTCTGCATAGCAAGCTCCATGTGTCAACGAAAACATCAAAAATGTATAATATGTATATGCTTTTTTATAAATGTATTTAGGCCCTATATTGATTTTGTATACGGACCTGTGGCCTATAGACAAATAAAACATACTTGGCTTGAATACGTTATATGATTAGTATTCATGTAAATAAATGACCAAATGATTGGACGAATGAATGAATGAAAATTGATTCATCAAGCGCCCTTTTCCCAGGATATCACCCGATCAGTGGTACATAATAGAGGGGAAACAGAATTTCGCAAAATCATCAATGTGATGACCACTTAAGGTTAGCTGACTATAAGTGCAAGAACTTGTGAAACGATTTAAATAAAAGTTGAAATATCATCTCGAAGTCATCGGCATTTGATATTTAAAGCGAGACTGCGTCCACAATAGAAATGAGTCTCATCGTTATCGCAACACGCCATAAACAGAATAAATTGTTCAGGACGTGACCTTGACCAAAAGTAACGTAGTTACAGTGAGGTGAAACAGGTATAAAATAGTATTCCGTATTATCCCACGTGACCAAAATCGTAACAATGCCAAATAATTACACATACAGTGTACATATTCATGGGTCCGTCTTAACAACACTCACGACAATCACATTGTTTTACCCTATAGTATATAATGCTGCTCTATTGTATTATATATCCCACTTTAATTGTCATATTTTTATTTGGTGCCAAATGAGACTTTATCACTATTTAGTAAGCTTACTAAATAAATTGATAAGCCTACTAAATCAGTTAGTAAACTTACTACATGTATCGAATAAGTGAGCTTACTAATAGGTGCCTGCATGAATCCGTAAGCTATTAAAGTCCCACTTAGCACCCCATATAGTTTAAACACATTCCATCACTTTTCACTATTCAATCACTATCCCATTTCCACTCATACCCAATATGCGGGCTACACACTCTTCACGCATGATTTCTTCAAATTCACAAATGTCCCGACAAGCACTCACAGGACGCCGGTGTAACCCCACAAGGAGTGTCAACAAGCGAGCTTTAGCTGGGCGGCAGGTGTTTCCTCTCTGTCGATCTGTTTTGGAATCAGGATGACATTTTTTGACGACCTAACCTCTGATTCCTCTAAAGGGATATTTCTGACATTAGCTGTAGGTAATGTTATGAAATATGCCTTAACGTACATGATGAGGTATCAACGACGACACGAAATGCAAAGAGTAGGAACGGTGTCGGCGTTATACGTATACCCTGTAAAATCGTTCCGGGGTCTCAAGGTAAATGAAGCCGAAGTAACGCCTATTGGAATGCGGTGCCACGGGGTCGGTGACAGGTAATATTTATCTTAGACTTTTAAAATATATCCATGCATCCTTAAAATGATAGAATTTCATGTTACAATGTACTAGCCGACTATGGAATCAACATACATCTTACGTTAAGCAGGCCTCAACAAAACAAGCACGGACTTGAACTGCTCACACAAACTTGATGAACTGTTCGTTCAGGGAACGTTTATGATCAATCAATGTCATAATTGCTAATATATAGAGTTATTTTACTTAGAGTCTATATGTCGTTTGATATCTTTTATTTCGAATCAGAAGGGCGAATATAATAACAACTTAATTGCATTTTAAGAGCATTGACGTCGGGTACTGGTTATTAAAGTGTCTAACTCTATCAAAATTTTATTGCCAAGTGAGTTTATTGCACATTTGTGTTTATCACCTCCGTGTAGGCCCTAAATTTAAAAGGATTTTTTTTAAACAAACAAAAAAGGTGTATTTATTCAGTGAGGTTTTCTTATCTCTCAGTGTGAAATAAATTTCAGAACCTCCCTTCTTCCCATGTTAAAGGAACACAGCGTTTGTTGTTGGAGTCAAATATGTCAAACTTGATAAATGGTGTTATTTTATCGAGAAGTAGTAGATGTTTCAGAAAATCAGAATCTTATGCTTATCAGTTCGTTATAGTCACAAACAGGTGAGTGTCGTAATTAGTGATCGAAAACCGGACAGTGGCGCGCGCCAATCATTTTTGTAATTTCGGAAACTTATTTACAACAGACACAAACATTGGTTGATAGTGTTAAGTAGGTCGTGTAACTAATAAACACGTTAAAGTTGACACATAATGTTTAAATTCTTAACATTAATTTTTTAGGGCCGTTTTCCGATTACCAATGGAAAAAAAGAAAATATCATAATTTCGGCATTTTAGAAAAAAGGATGAAAGTTTAGGGAGGATTTTAACTTCATTCAGACCATAAGATATTTTAGCTCTTATGAAAGCCTCATTAAAAATCCTAAAACATACACTGTGTCACTTTTAAGTCATTGTCACAGTTTTGCAAAGCATTCTTACCGAGCAAATAGTTAAAACGCTTATATCAATCTTCCCTTTTACGTATGCAATTATGTTTAATACTATGCCCGTTTTACAGGTTAGGTAACGCCGCTTTATATAAATCATACAGTCCGTTAACGTTATTATATAGAGTCGCATCGCGTGAGCGACTTATTTAGACTCAAGCCTGCTCAGTTGCTGTATCTGAAAAGGCCAAGTATTCGGTTTTGTCATGGGCTTTTCAGATGTTAAAATTCATGTGTTCTACGTCACCACTTTCGCGAATGAAATTGGATCGAGCTGATAAAATAGGGATAGGGCTGTTTGAAATTCAATATTGAGGGGCAGAGTGTTCTCAAAGATCTGAAAAGTATTGAGAGCGTCAGAGGAAAGATTGATGTGAGTTGAGAAATATTTGCTTGGCGTGCATAAATATTTGCGTTGCAAAACTAAGACAAAGATTTTAATAAGAACGAATTTAGTCAAATTCACTTGAGCGCGTTTCTTAATTTTAATTTCATGTCATCATATTTCAAGTGTTTTGGAAAAAAAACAACAACTTGCCAAATAACTTAAGAGTGTTTTTAAAGCTACAATTGCATGTACATTCATTGATCTAACTCAGCCCTTAAAAAAACTAGGGTAAGACTAGAAATCTGTATTACATGTGGATTCTCCCATCCTGAATCATACCCTTTTTCATGTGGCTAACAGGACAGAGCCCATGCTGATGATTACGAAGTTTATCAGTGGTGAATCCAGGGATTTTGAATGGGGAGGATTCCCAATATCGATCAGATCAGTACCTGTAAAACGTTGACTCGCATGGCTCGCGTGACCTGCATTGAGTAATCGCAGCACTACCTTCCTTATGCCATAATATTGTAGAACAAAGATTTTCCGAAATTATTTTTTGGAAAGTACCCAATGAATTCCATGTTTCTCAGAGAGTTGAGTTTTGAAATAAGTAAGTGCTCTTAGTACCAAGGGAGCTTCCTAAAACTAGGTCCAAGTGCAAACATTTCTGACCTGAAACAAAAGGAATCCTGCTTTAATGAAAATGGAACTTAAAAGAAAGCTTTGTTCCAAACGTCGCTGGAGCTCATTATAGAAAAAACAATGTACTTAATTCTATATATGAAAAGCGGTATATTCCTCATAATAATAATTATTATTCAGGACATGGACGGTGTCCACCCCTAACGGCGTGTACCTTACCCAGAGGGACGAGCCCACCATGGCTCTCATAGTGACAAGTGTCCACGGGGATATGCTGCACCTTGATGCGCCGGGTATGCCCACACTCAAGCTACCCATCAACCCACCCGTGGTGCCAAGTATGGTTACTAAGGTTACGTGAGTATATTTGTCATTATATAGTACAATACAATTTTTGGTTAAGCATTCCAAATTTCAAAATCACATCTTTTGGCTACGGCTAATCATCATCTTAAAATGTTTTTGGAACTCTCCATAAGTCCCACAGGCCCAAGTGCGAAATCAGCACCGCTTAAAGCGCTCGTAAAATCTCCAAAGTAAGTGTGGTTTAACACAGAGGTGAGCTGATTAGGGGTTTTAACGCCGCTTTCAAGAGTATTCCACTTATATCACGGCTGCTAGTATTATTACAGGGAGAAAGCCCGCAACCCAATTGTGGCTATGCATCGTGGTGAAAACTGCGGACATACGCTGGAACTTGCGAAGCATGGGGCCCTGCGCTGAAATTCAGTGCAACATTGCACCCAAAACTTGCTGCCCGTAGAACTGTACTCAGACAGAGTTGCTGAGCCCCTGGTGGGATTTGAACCACAGACCTCTTGCTACGAAATAGGGTTAATCACAGAACCAAAGAGCATTATCCTTTCAATGAATATCATTTTAACCTTTCTATTTATCCGATTGTTAGTTCCTCTGATCTTAGGCTTTTGTCCTTTCGCATACTCTTACCATTAAATGGTCTCGCTCAGTAATAACTCTTTTACTGCCAGGGTGAAGGTTGACACGATTGATTCACTGAACTGCGGCATTGAGGCTTCCCAGTGGCTTAACAAATACTTCAAACGAGAGGGGTTAAGACTTCACTTTTCCGCCCCATCATTGGAGAAACGTGACTCTCACAACGCTAAGAAACTCTGGCAGCACCCTGCTCAAAAGGGGGATATGGTAGGAGGATTTATTATTTTCATATCTTTGATATTTTTATGAATTAAACAGAAACAGAATGATATCGTACACTCGTCTGCTCTCATGACAAAATTGACTTCCTCTCTCCCATCTAGTGTCTAATTTATGAGAAACTTTTTAAAGTATGACACTTACAGTTTCTTGATCCGCCATTGGTAGAGCTATATTACCCAAGTTAGGAAACAAACGCTCGACTTTGCCAATACGGAGGTTATTCTTTCAGAATTACAAATATATGTGTCATTATCAAGAATGCACTATGTTGTTTAAAGACTTCTCTATAAGAAAACGACTTACGCGGGCATATTCCTTGCAATTATCGTCTTTGCCAAAATGCCTCTAAAAGTAGTAACTCTGTTATTTTAGTAGTATTTATCGCAAGAGAACTTAGTATTTCCGAACCAGAAAAATCAAAACGAAACTCGGTATGTTGAAATCTCTTCTTTTGTGGTGGTGCCTTACGGGTTTTCCAATTACTGTCCTTTTTTTACTTGTTGCATGGAAATGTATCATAGATGTGCCAATCCAGATCTAAAAAAACATACAGACTAGCTCAATAAAACTTTGCTCTCTGCGCGTTAAACTTTAGTCAGTCTGTGAGTAAAAATATTATGGAAATCCTTATTATGTGAAACCTCGTATAATAGACGGCTTTCTCGGACTACTGCGGCTACATGGTCCTATCCAACCCCTCCCTGGACGTCTTGAATGACCGACTGGAGGACCCCGTCCCTATCGATAACTTCAGGGCCAACATTATCGTCGACGACTGCGCACCATTTGCAGAGGTACATCATTTTATAATATATTGACATATCGCAGTCATTTTGTGATTGACACAGACAAAATAATTGCGCGTATCTTCGTCTAATAATTTTACACGTGCATGGTCTTCATGCTTGACTTCCTTATTAAAGTTCATTCTTAAATTGCAATCGTTGGAAATGTTTCATTACTCTGTTCAATGTTCAAACTCTGTAGGGTTATTTAATGTAAATTCACTATTTTCAATGTGTTTATTAATATGATATTCAGGTTGTGTGAACGATGTCGTGGGAGACTCTGGGGAATGTGTTTTTGGCACTATTCGGAAAAATCATTTACGCCATTCAGCCATTGTTGTTCTTTGAGAATCCTGCAAAATCAGTTTTTGTATCATCGTAGCTTCTGCGATACCCTGATATCGAGATATTTCGCTTCGGGGCTCTTCAAATAATGCGTTTTCATTGGCTGAAAAAAATAAATTCCATATATATATATATATATGAATATCAAATTATCAGCAATAAGAGGCATTTGCGTCGATAGATGCATTGAAGAAGCTTCGCGGATGCATATGCACTAAGTGGGTCAATTGGAAATATTTTCAATTATTTTGCTTGATGCCCCTTAATTATATTTTAAAAAGAAAATATCATATCAGAATTGACAAAATGACTCTTTATCGGATGTTCTAGGAACTACAATGAAGAAAATCATGTTTTTCTCTTCGTTTAGGATGATTGGAAGGAGATACGTATTGGTCAAGCCAGACTCCGGACACTAGACGCCTGCACGCGCTGCATCCTCATCACGGTTGACCAGTTCGCCGGCAAGAAGGACAAGAACGAAGAGCCACTGCGCACTCTCAGAACGTGAGTTTCCGGTTTTAGGCTGGCGATGTCCATGCTGTAACTACGGATTTAAAACGGTTGTCTCAGTATACTTACAGCATAAGATATTTCCCACATGAGATCCATTTTTCCTTATCATTCTCTTATTGATAAGTTTATTTCAGCATAACGGGTGTGTATCTTACAGGAAAATCAACTAATTATTTGATCTCACATGCTATCATTGCATATTAAAAATGATGAGATGAAAGATGAAAACATGAATGTAAATTATGCTCATTATTACATGAATGAAACTTCCTAAAACTAGCACTTATTTCAGATTCCGAAAAAAGCAACCGTATGGAGAGAAGCCGGCTTTCGGAGTAAACGCCACCTTCATCACGCCCGGAATGGTCCGAGTCGGAGATCCAATCTACGCTGTGTATGCATAAAACATTGACCTCATGTTGACCGATCAAATCTTGTAATAGTTTTTTTAAACATGTTTTACATTTATTACTCAGTCTCCTAAGTCTATGAACTACAGTAATGATTGACAAGAAACTCACGAAAACAGCCGATAATCAAGTCAGGTGACAACTAGCTGTAATGTTTTGTCACATTTGTCAGCGGAAAGCAGCATACATCATGTCCTGTGAAAAGAACGATTCAAAGGGCCGAACTACCTCCCATATGCGTATCTGATGTTCGACCTTGCAACAAGTGACAGGGGGGTATTTCCTTGATAAAGTGACAGGGGGGTTTTTCCTTGATGAAGTGACGGACTTGAGGACATAAATTGCATAAAATGGTCCATAATTAATTTGTTATAATTGCACATATGCCTGTGCTTTCTATCTTCCTTTCTATTTCAAAGCATATAATGTCGTGCTGTCTGTATCGAAAAATATTTGATACTCGAGAGCAATAGATTTTCATGCATATATATTTTAAGAGAGTGCATAGAATACTAGTTATTGATCCGCTTTTATGTTACCTTCATCTCTCCTCGCCTTGCATAGTTCGCCAGCTTTCTGAGATTGGCTCTCTGCGAAGCATCTAGAAAGTCCAATGGAAAATCTTACAAGTATTTGTTTTTATAAAAGGGCGCTGCAGGCTAGCGATAAATCTTGGCGCTGAGCCGCAAGGTTTACATTTGCCATGGACGGAGACTGGCGCGAGATTTTGGGTTGCGGGGGAAGGGTTTTACGTCATAATTTTTGTATTTTTAAGACGTTTTGATAAATGCTTAATCTTTTAAACGCTTACTTAAGAATCTATGTAGCAACATTCAAAATGCAAAAAAGGGTTCTAAGGTAGACTAAGCAACAACGTTTGAAACCACACATTTACTGTTCTATGCATGTATTCAATACGTAAACCGGAGATGAATATTGCGATCCCTGTTAGTTCAATAATTTAAGTGACGTCAATTAATGATATTCGATTATTAGGAACCTTTCCATTTATTTGGGATTTATATATAAAGCTCAAACAAAGTGTTAAGATTTTGAGGAATAACTATTTTTTAATATAAATGGCTCCAATTAAACTCTTTCAAAACAATCAAATGTACTAATGCTTCAGTAGTCTTCTTCTACCCTTGTCTTTTTTTAATTGGATTACTTTTCACCAGGTATACGTCTTGGAGATATAATTTTTTGTATGCAGTATAACATGATGCCACAACAATATGTTCGAATATTTTCCCAATTTCATTTAATATATAGGATCATGAGAATTATGGATTGATATCTATCTGCATTTATTTAACTGATGTGATTTCATGTGTTTTCAATTTTTTCATTATTACAGACTCTAAATGTAAGAATTTAAGGCTGATTTTCATGTGGAATCTTGTATATCCTTAGTGCAACTATACTCAGCCTGTGGGACATGTTTAACGTCACACACCTATCTGAAACTCAAATCTGATGCATTTAACAATTCAGACATACCTACCTCGTGTCAATTACAAACCCCTTCCTCAGTGACACACGCATGCTGTATACACGACCTTATAGTGCTGGGTTTGTGTGGACATTATCATTATTCATACAGGCACCATATTCCAATGGTATACGGAATAATGAATGAAAAAGGAGTCACGTATGCAAAATATCTAGGAACAGCCTTGCAACATTTGGCGCTTTCCGGGGAAGATGGTTTGTTCATGTTTTCAGATCTTGCTTTCGGGTGTTCGACTTCTTCCGAAAAGTGGCTATTTTCAGGACGGTCGCCAGGAACATACATGTTCTTTATGTTCTCTGTGAGTAACAACAGATTGTGCTGAACTCACCATAATTTTGTTTGTAAGGCATTATTTCCACTGATTTATTGATGTTGAATATTTAGAAATCAAGTTATTTTTTCTTTTATAGATGTTATTGGATTTACTATTGTTCTTAGTTTCTAATCGTAAGATTTCTTGCAGGTAATCAAATAGTTTTCATAAAAATATTTCTTACATGGGATCTGTTGTACTGGATATCTTTTTCAATTAAATATTTGATAAAACACTTTGCAACATTGTCTTTTTTTAAAATAAATGATATAATTTCAGCAGCTAACGCTCCTAGCTTTTATCACAGATCGGTATATCATAATGATAATGAGGATACTTATACTGCACTTTACTCCACATCACAAAGGGACTTGCTTAAAGCGCCACACACATTATAATTCTGGTGTAAGGACACCATTCTTTCCCTTTTTCATGCTCAACTCCATGGGAGTATCTTATCTTGTTGGTTCTCCAGCTAATAGGATAGTCATATAGAAATTTAAGCCCAATGTTTATGACCGGGATTTTAATCATAGATTACATCGTGTCACTATTCATATAAAACCCCATAGAGTCCGAGACCCCTTATCAGCCGGATGGCCGCAGGTCAAAGGGCTGATATCGGTCGAGAGCTGATACTGGGCATGATAAGATCCAAGATATGTTGTAATCTTTTTATCGTATGTTATTCCTTTTCCTAGTTAAATATATTTATGTGTTTTTAGAGTATCTCTTATTCTAAAATTTGATATTACTAAATGATACTTGATATGATGAAGCATAACCTGGAGCATATTTTCCTGTGTGCACATGTGAACACACCATTTTTGCTTTTGACGTCAAAAGACAATAGACCATTCAAACATTACTTCACTCAAAAGTGTGCAATATGACTTTTAAAGAAACTTATGCAATTTGGTAAATAACTCTCGCTCCCGCTCGGGAAATTCAGAAATTAAATTCGATTACGATACTTGATCCGGTAATAATCTCTTATGGCTGTAAATTATTGTTTAAATTTGGCGAGGCCATGGTTTAATTAATCAGATGTCAATCTCCTTCGCACTTTTAACTTGTGTATTTACTTCAATGTCACTTATCTAACTTCATTTATGACACATGTTTATATAACGTCATGTGATGGTTTCCAACCATTTCTCATTAAAATGTAATAGTTTACTTTAATTATGCCAAAATATATTATCTCAATATAGATATGTTTTTGAGCTATGGTTGAAAGCTGAAGGTCACATGGGTCCATTCGTTTAGCCTTGATAACAGCTGTGACGCGTACATACACATATATCATCACTTGTCCTAGTCAACACATATTCCAACGAACATGAAATTTAAAAACTGAATATTTAAGGGGTATTTCTACTTGAGGAGATTACAACCTATTTGTATTGTATTCAATGATGAAAATGCGTCATTACATAATCAGTTAAAAAACAAAAACGTTATCATAAGCACCACGTGTATATAGATGCAAGATCATTTTGCAGAGGATCTTGAGATTCCTTTTTACAATGTTTCCCCTCTTTTCAAAGAAAACTACATGAAAACACAAATCCGAGGATAACAGGTTGATAAGACTACTCACGCCTTTCACAGTTGATAGGACTTTTTATGCTGTTCCTATGTGCACATATGTTATATACTCAGCTTCTGTCCAAGTAATAGCGTAGCCATTCAAGCATTCATCAATCGTTTGCTGTGTTATTGTAATAGATGAAACAGAAAGAAAGTTTACCAAGATAAACTTCTGAATATAAGGAAATCTACATTTGATTTTTAAATTGGTATTATTTCTATAAATCAATGTTCCTTTCACAAAATAATCATAAGGTTAGGGTATATCTTTGCATACAAAATTACGTGAAAACATCGGTGCATTGTTCACCACAGTGATTAGTTAAATCCATCATGAACTGACGGAGGTACATCTTGTAATGTCCGTCAGAGGTCATCAACTGGCTGGAAATGTTTGAGATGTTTCAAAACCTACAGAAAGTAAAAGTCTAGACAGTCTACTTAGGGAAACGCAATAATACGATTGCTTACAAACAGTTCATAGAACAGTTACGCCTGTAAAAATACATTTTGGCCGTGACACAGGTACTCTTTTCAAAATAGTTTTCCACAAAACAGTATGATATACGTCTGATATATATATATACGTCTTTGTTTAAAGAAACACAGATAGTTGATATGATTGTGTTTGAGAAATTAGGTAAAACATTTCTGTTTAATCAATGATGGTTGACCCATATAAAAATCCAAGCAAAGGTTCAGACTAAAAGATAAAGGTAATAACCCCCTGTGACCTAGATACGAGCCGGATGACGGAGGATAGATGTCACGTGACGAAAGGATCCAATTTACCATTGACGAAGGACCTACAATCGAGCTTTATAGAGTCACGATCGTGAGGGACACATTGATTTAACTTATCGTCGAGAGAAGATCCAGATTTGGGCAGCTACTGTTCTATCGATTACCAGTTCAACGAGTTTATCCGTAGCACACAATGGGAGTTGGATCTGATTTTAGGGAACCGGCTTGTATATTCGGGACCTTGGCAGCAGCTGCCGTCGCTAAATATGCTTTTGGATATTATACAAGATGGCAGAAGCTACAACGGTTTGAGGTTGTGGGGAAGATATCAGCGTTGAATGTTTTCCCCGTCAAATCGTGTGGCGGAATGTCTGTGGATGCCGCCATGTGCAGCCGACTGGGGTTGAGGGTTCACGGGATCACTGATAGGTGAAGGTCGTTTATTTTTATCTTAAAGATGAAGTGGAGTTGTGTGTTTTATAGCAAATAAACATGTTCCTTAAGTGTAGAATACCTGCATTTATGATTAAGAAACTCTCTATTAATGTTAATGAATATACAAATTCATCTTTGATAAGCTTTATTAACAAATAAATATATAGAATTTGAACTGTATGTTTTATATACTCATTTACAGTTATTGATTAACATTATTCAGTATAACATCAATTTAAATCAACATCTATTGATCTTTCAACATTCTGCCGATTTAATTAAGTTTCAGTTTAAAACGAGTCGGCAACATCGGCTGTGTGCAGCCGCAGTAGGATTAATAATCTTGGGTAATTTTGAATTCTTTTTAGTAGATTGCTTATGTAGGTATATCGTGTAAGTTCTTCATAGTGAAAATGAATTTAAATCTTTCGCGAACTCAGCATTATACAAGTGTACACGTGTACGAATAAAGAACGCGGTAAGTGCTATCTATGGATTTCCCCTGGATAATGAAAGTAGAAATCTGGGTTTTCTTCTTCACCGGATCAGAAAATATAGGAAAAACGAAAGTAGAACGTTTTCATTTGGAATGCTTTTTAGCGAGACGTTACAAGAGTATATTTCATCCATAAGACATAAGGTATAAGGTATGGAGCACATGATAGTTTCTTTTGTTTTTCTTGAGCTTAGACAATAGTAATATCATTCTCTCGATAACCGTTTAATGTTTAATTTCATGTTTCATTTTGGCTAGAATTTAGTGTCTCCTTAAATCAACTGCTTCATTAGGTGAAAATTTACTATATTTAGGAAAATGATTAAAACAAGGCATATCGTGATGTGTATCGAACGTAATAATATCGTTTTTAGACAGGGCGTCCTCGCTCATCCAGGGCTTTGTGTTCCGATAATCATCACAATCACTTGGTGACCGTGAACGTAGATAAGGTGTCACGTTACATCGTCAAATTTCTGTGTTGTTACACCTTTAACACTTATTCACCATAATAATGAATCTCTTAAACTGGGGCACTGTAGAACATCTTTGGTGGTGAAAATGTTTAAAGGTAAAGATATAATAAATAAATAAAAACAAGGTAAGAAACAAGAATATAATGTTCATTGAGATTCTACGAAATTTAATTGTGCAATATGATGAAAAACATTACTGCGAACAAGTGCACAGCAAACATGTTCAGTTGACAAATGAAGGTGACATTACGAAAGGTACACGCATATAAATAATAATGATAATGGTCTTGTATTGCGAGTTCCCCACACTTGTGTATATTATGAGTTAACACGTACGCTCTACAGCGGCCCTGACCCACTATACGATTTGTTGTAGAAGATGTATTTAACTTTATATAGTTGCTTTATAAAACATCCTAGTCGTATCGGAATTTCCATTAAATTATCAACCTTCGTATGTGTGTGGTTACTAAATACTGCCATAGTTTCCGAGTTGTATCGGGAAATGTCAAGGAGAGTTTGTCCGTGAAGCCAGTCCGACTCGCAGCCGTTATATCCCCCGTTGCAACTAGAGAACTATGGTATTTACTGACCCACATTTCACTTTGCGATAAGTAAATGTTTAGAAACTTTCATTCCCCGGAATACCATCGATTTCATTCAGAATGCTTTATTGGGTCCCCTTTCACTTTTCTCAATTAACTTGTAATACTATAAATCAGGTGTATTGCACGCACCTTTCACGTGCCTTCGCGCCATGCACGGGGAACACGTTTTGATCGCACACCACTGGCACAAGCCGCGTACGAACAACTGGTACTTTATGACAATTTTACAACGTGTCTCTTTCATTTAGGCGTATTCAAACAACTTAACCGTGTGGCTCTCTAAATAAGATTACATTCTTTCGAATTTAATACACTAAGGAACCTTCAATCTTCTTAAACCTTCTGTAATTTATGTTTACAATGTGATTCATGTACTGCCGAATTAAGCTTTCAATTATTTTTTTCCTGAAGTAAGGCAACAAATTTTTTTTCTCAATTCCAATACATATTTTCAAACAAGGTAAGAAACAAGAATATAATTTTCTTTGAGATTGTACGAAATGTAATGGTGCAATATGAAAAGCCCCGTGATGCAGGGATGCGGGATATATTTACTTTAGATTCAATTAGATTGAGATTCATTTGCCTGGATCTAATTTCTTCAGTATGTCCCTACGACTACCTGAGCTGTTGTGGAATAGGATTTGAAGTGGATCTTAAGAAAGGTTTGTGAAAGCTGACCATGATCTTTATTTTACTTGGACTGCATTCCAGACATTGGATGATTGTCAGACCCAATGGAGACTTTCTCACTCAAAGACAAATTCCAAAGATGGCGCTCATTAAGACCAGATACCATGGTGGTCACGTGATCCTCGAGGCTCCAGGAATGGCAGCGCTTAAACTTCCAGTAAACCCCAAAGTAGACAAAAAACAAGTGAGGAAATGTCGGTAAGAAATCTGCATTTGTCATGCACAAAATGATAAACATTCATTTTTAAAAATTCATAACATTTAATGAAATTGTCTTAGTATTTGACATGCGTTTAATTTCTCATAAGAGCGAGGTAAGGCATGATAAATTGTTAAGTTAAGTTTCCACCTCAGGGGTAGATAAACTACTTATCATTGTTTGAAACAAACCCTTTTTGACCTAGAATTTACATTGAAGATCCCCGTATATCAATTGTTATGTGATGTGTAGAGTTTGGGAAACGACGACGGAAGGACTGGACTGTGGTCAGGCGGCTTCGGACTGGGTCAGCAAGTTTCTGGATGACCAGGGTCTACGGCTCCTCTTCTCCGCCCCGGGACTTGAAAAGAGGAATGCATGCGAGGAAGAGAAACCATGGGGCAACCCTGCTCTTCCTGGAGACCAGGTAGAATTAGGATTTCCAAGCCAACCCGGTTATTCTCATCATTAGAAGTCGTACAACTTCTTACTGTACAGGGGATAAGAGAAACTTATCTCTCCGGGGATCAGGCAGGGTTAAATTTTTCACGGTAACTCAGGTACTTCACATCAGTCTAGTAACAAGGACTAGAGAGGGGGTTCGGAGAAACCCTTGGGCAATGTTAGAATCAAGTGTTCATTTTGTGTTTTCACTTGTTTTAAGAGCTGATCGTCGCTTGATTGATGCTATTCCGTAACTTTTCAATGCGTATCGTTACATTTTGAATTTTGATGCGGTGTCGTCTGTGAATCTGGTCGTTTCGCTGCTTTCCGTTGCGATTCGAGTTTTTCCTTCTTAGGCCTCAGAATGGAACACAGGGGCGTGTATCGCCGAAAATAATAATAGTAATATATAATGAAGAAAAAAAAGGGTATCTCTACTATATAAATACTAAAGGGATGTAACGCCCTCAGACCCCTCGTCTTGTTCCGGGACGAAGTCAACTTGGAAATTCAATATAGATTAATATAACAATATACACACATGAAGCCTGATAAATTCCCTTTCGATAGAATGTGAAACAATCAAAATCGGTTGACTTTTGACAGAGCTACACTGTTTTGAAATCGAAAAAAGTATGTTTTCTTGTGAGTACGCCAAAATCCTGCCTCACTAAAACATCGCTTTCAAACTGATAAAATACGAATTAAACACTCGCATTCGTACTTTGCACGAGAAATACAACTTTATCGCAATCCCTATGTATTCCGATTTCGTAGCATGACTATCCAGATGAAATATTATGTGATTAATACCTCGTAAGCGAGCTTTTACTGCATTAAATGCGGTTTCGATCGCTCGGGTCAGCCATGTTTGACCTTAATTAATATCGGAAGGATAGCGCAGAATACTAGCGGCTCGCTGATATGCTAAACATTAATTCTTCGTAACTTCACTACAGAAGAGTTAATGTTTAACCAATCAGCGAGCCGCTCCTATTCTATGCCATCTGTCCAATATTGAGTTCAAACATGGCAGACTCGAGCGATCGAAACCGCATATAATGCATTAAAAGCTCGCTTACAAGGTATATATCACATATAATATTTCATTTGAATAGTCACGCTACGAAATCGGAATGCAAGGGGATTGCGATAAAGTTGTATTTCTCGTGCAAAGTACGAATGCGAGTGTTTAATTCGAATTTTATCAGTTTGAAAGCGATGTTTTAGTGAGGCAGGATTTTGGCGTACTCAGAAGAAAACATACTTTTTTCGATTTCAAAACAGTGTAGCTCTGTCAAAAGTCAACCGATTTTGATTGTTTCACATTCTATCGAAAGGGAATTTATCAGGCTTCATGTGTGTATATTGTTATATTAATCTATATTGAATTTCCAAGTTGATTTCGTCCCGGAACAAGACGAGGGGTCTGAGGGCGTTACATCCCTTTACTTTAGTATTTATATAGTAGAGATACCCTTTTTAGCTCATCAGGTCTGAAAGACCCGATGGGCTTATGGCATGGCAAGGCGTCCGGCGTCCGTCCATCCGTCCATCCGTAAACTTTTCACTTTTTCGACTTCTTCTCCAGAACCAATGACTCTAGAGAGCTGAAATTTTATGTGCATACTCCTTGGCAAATGAGGATTCTAAATTGTAGATTTCGTGACCCCATGACCCCAAATGGGGTCACAAGGGTCAAAACCTTAAAAATCTATTTTAATCTTCTTCTCCAGTTCCAAAAGGTCCAGAGAGCTGAAAAGTTGTGTGTAGACTCCTTGGGCACTGGAGATTCTAAATTGTAGATTTTGTGACCCCATGACCCCAAATGAGGTCAGAGGGGTCAAAACATGAAAAACCTATTTTCATCTTCTTCTCCAGTTCCAAAAGGTCCAGAGAGCTGAATAGTTGTGT
Organism: Phorcus lineatus; assembly: GCA_921293015.1. Classification (NCBI taxonomy): domain Eukaryota; kingdom Metazoa; phylum Mollusca; class Gastropoda; order Trochida; family Trochidae; genus Phorcus; species Phorcus lineatus. Next base: position 18,123,988 of record OV121084.1, read on the forward strand.
GTAGACTCCTTGGGCACTGGAGATTCTAAATTGTAGGTTTGGTGACCCAATGACCCCAAATGGGGTCACAGGGGTCAAAACCTGAAAAACCTATTTTCATCTTCTTCTCCAGTTCCAAAAGGTCCAGAGAGCTGAATAGTTGTGTGTAGACTCCTTGGGCACTGGAGATTCTAAATTGGAGGTTTGGTGACCCAATGACCCCAAATGGGGTCTCAGGTAGTCAAAACCTGAAAAACCTATTTTCATCTTCTTCTCCAGTTCCAAAAGGTCTAGAGAGCTGAAAAGGTGTGTGTAGACTCCTTGGCCAACGGGGATTCTAAATTGTAGGTTTGGTGACCCCATGACCCCAAATGGGGTCACAGGGGTCAAAAACTAAAAAACCTAATTTCATCTTTTTCCCTAGTTCCAAAAGGTCTAGAGAGCTGAAAAGGTGTGTGTAGACTCCTTGGCCAACGGGGATTCTAAATTATAGGTTTGGTGACCACTTGACCCCAAATGGGGTCACAGGGGTCAATACCTGAAAAACCTATTTTCATCTTCTTATCCAGTTCCAAAAGGTCTAAAGAGCTGAAAAGGTGTGTGTAGACTCCTTGGCCAACGGGGATTCTAAATTATAGGTTTGGTGACCCCATGACCCCAAATGGGGTCACAGGGGTCAAAACCTAAAAAACCTAATTTCATCTTTTATCCCTAGTTCGAAAAGGTCTAGAGAGCTGAAAAATTGTGTGAAGACTCCTTTGACACTGGGGATTCTAAATTATAGGTTTGGTGACCACTTGACCCCAAATGGGGTCACAGGGGTCAAAACCTGAAAAATCTATTTTCATCTTCTTCTCCAGTTCCAAAAAGTCTAGAGAGCTGAAAAGGTGTGTGTAGACTCCTTGGCCAACGGGGATTCTAAATTATAGGTTTGGTGACCACTTGACCCCAAATGGGGTCACAGGGGTCAAAACCTGAAAAACCTATTTTCATCTTCTCCAGTCCCAAAAGGTCTAGAGAGCTGAAAAGGTGTCTGTAGACCCCTTGGCCAACGGGGATTCTAAATTGTAGGTTTGGTGACCCCATGACCCCAAATGGGGTCACAGGGGTCAAAACCTAAAAAAACTTAATTTAATCTTTTTCCCTAGTTCCAAAAGGTCTGGAGAGCTGAAAAGGTGTGTGTAGACTCCTTGGACAATGGGGATTCTGAATTGTAGGTTCGGTGACCCCTTGACCCCAAATGGGCAATGGGCCTTTTTTATTTGATTGTGAATAACTCGGACGTTGGGACAGGCTACCTTTCCTACACTGCCCATGACCCCATGGTCTAAACCCAAGCACCTATATCTATCAAAAGTCTGATGAGCTACAGAGCCCATGGCTCTATTTTTTTTCTTCATTATATATTACTATTATTATTTTCGGCGATACACGCCCCTGTGGAATGGAAAACATGACCATAATTTCGTAAACACAAAATTTTGTCATATAATATTTATGGCGTAAATCAGCTTTTATTGGTGAAGTCAAGGTTGCAAAAGAGAATACTTCCACTGATTCAGAGTGCGTTCAGCGACTTCTGCGCTTATCTGGTGCTGACGGAGGAATCTCTGTCGTATCTGAACAGCAAACTGAAGAACTCCGTCCCAATGAAGTCCTTCAGGCCAAACATCGTCATCAAGACTAAACAGGCTTTTGATGAGGTATTTTGGGAGAGGTGTTTTTTAAATAACTGATTATTTATTTCATTGGGATATCTATTGCAAAAGTTAATTGATATTTGATAATTGACTCAGCTAAGAGACGACTCAACGCTCGACAAATTAGTTTGTTGAATGATTGTGGGTTTGAAACGGGAGATTGTGCGGGGTGGTAGGGTGGTCGTTATTTAAATTTATTTGTGGGTGTTATTGGTACTGAGTATTCAGATAAAGGTCACATGATGGTGATGGATGCTTTGAGCATGCACCTTGTGTATGGATATAGCGCTTTATAAATACTCATTATTATTATTATTATTATTATTAATTGATGGTTGATATTGGCGGTAATTGGTCGTGGGTTTGATTGGCAGTATGTTTGAAAGGGCAATTTCCTTATTGGTGATAAATTGATAGATCTATTTATCATTTTTTGTTATTGTGTGCAATTGTTTAACTGAATACGTAGTTATTTTTATGGTGTGTGTGGTTGGGAAATTGAACGTTTTAAGTTGTACAATAAGATGTTGACATCAAGGGAATGGTCATGCAATGATGTTGTGATTTATTTTCAACCTTTCCCCAGGACACCTGGCAGGAGATACGTATAGGAGAGAAGGCCCATATGCGTATGTTGGACCCGTGTACAAGGTAAGGACTTGACATTCCGTGACATTTCTTAGACTAGTTACTTTTAGGTTTAAATTGAGTTCTAAATGGTTTCATGGCACATATAAACTTGAAACGATTTTGTACACTTGCCGATGGAAAACTTGAAGTCTTTTTCAGCATGTTTTATAAATTTCCGGCAAACTTACCATTAATTTCAAGCAATATATCCCATAAAATATGTTTACCAGGACCGAACTAATTTCAAAACTTTGCGTAGATGTAAGTTTATGGAAAAAAACAAAACCCGTATGCCGGAAACCATGTTTCGTATACTATTAATACAAACTTACATTGAAAAAGAGACATTGTTTAATCATGTAAAAAATTGTTGAAACGTCATGAACCTTTATTGTAAAAAAATGTTTCTGATGAAAATAAGAAAAATAGTACATTGCGTTCGTGTGACCCAACAGGTGTACTCTGACGACAGTTGACCCAGATAAAGGAGAGAGGAGGAAAGACGGCGAACCACTCTCTACCCTCAAGAGGTGAGGTCAATGACTTCATACATATATACACACACTGGCGTCCATCACCACAAATTTGATATCAATATCAGATCTGCAATAAGTGTCGTAAGGCCGTAAGCCATTTGAATCCCCAGCGATCCTTTCCAGCTTCTTCCTCTTTAACTAGAGATGACATGTCTTTACTGCATTTCCTCCCTGCAAAAGTTTCACGTGTAGCACGATTTTACAAATGCAATTGTTCAAATTTCAGTTTCAGTTTATGCAGCATCAAGTTTCCTCTGAAGCTAAAATATATCCTTACTCAACCGGTTTATTCTTATTCCTAGAATCAGGTGTCATGTATCAAGCGAAAACAGCATGCGTCCATTTTAGTGTGAAGACCTTTCATCGTTTTAGTTAGGGAAATGGGTTAACCGAACTTGGTATGTCCGTATGTATTGATTAGATCAGAGGGTCATGAACTTGATGACATTTCATTCCCTCTACATGAAACGTGCTATAGTGTATTTAATCATAAGGAAAACTACTATACTAGGGAGCAGCAGTGACGTCACGAGACTTTCTGACTGGACTGACCTCTATGTTCAGGTTGCTATTTACTAAAGTCTCAAATCATGATTGTCGGGAGAGCATAGGGGGAGATAGTCTGTAGGTCAGACCCTGAAATAAGTAAGAAGCCTAAGCAAGTCTATGAAAGACTCAAGAGATTTCAGTCTCCTTTTCATTTCATTTAATATTTTTTTTAAATTTTCATTTACTGATACATTTTCATTTCAGAGTCTAATTGTTAGACTAAGGGGGAGAGTTATTTTTTGGACTGTCTTGATTAACTAATGACAATAGATAACAGCATTTTCAGCAAATCCAAGGATTTAGTATTTTTAGGGTATTTACGTTTTTCTAATAAATGCTCAAGTTTTGAAATGAAATACCTTTTTACTTTATTAATTTAGCTTCCGCTGCTTTCCGACCTATGGAGTTTCACCAATTTTTGGTGTAAACGGGGCCGTAGACAGAGAAGGAGACATCAAGATTGGCGACCCGGTGTACGCTTTGAGGAAGTAAGGGTGTACGCTTTGAAGAAGTAAGGATGTACGCTTTGAGGAAGTAATAAGAACGCTTTGAGGAAGTAAGGGTGTACGCTTCAAGCCAGCAATTGCGATGGTGTTGATTAAGTAATGTAAAGAAGTAATATGAACACTTTAAAGAGGGTATGGTGTACTTTTTAAGGCATTAATGGTGTACGTTTAGTCATGGTAAGGAAGTCATGATTATTTTAGAGAGTATTTCTGTAAATACCATTTGGAAGTAACGTTCGACTAACTGATCTTAGCCTGAAAGCCATCAAGCTAAAGGTTAACATTAACTAAGATTAATGTTAGTGCTAAGAACGGTTAGTAGAACGGCACTTAAATCTAGATGATTGACTAACATTTCTTGGTACACATCGCCATGTAGTGGATCGTCTTTCATTGGTACTAAACTTAAAGGTATGTTCAGATTTCACAGGGTGCTAAGCTTTTATCACATAAGCATTAATCATTATAACAATACAGCGACCAGCTTGTTAAAAAGAGTTAAATGGTTCTTTTTACTAGCTTACCAAAGATAATTAATATGCAATTTTATTTGAATGTTTTTGTGTTCAAACATATATATAGTTGACTGGTTAACCTAATTTAAATGATGTTTAACCAAATACAGCTTACGTATAAATATTATACATTTACCATAAATATATCTACTCATAAACAATAACTATATATTAAATATGGCAAATGGTATATGCTCTATGCTATATAAACACCTAGACAAGGATAAAATATTGCCAAAACCCTTCACTTAGTATTTTAACCAGTTCATCAAAGATATTCTTGAATCTTGCAACAAGATCTTTGACTTTAAATATTTTCAGGAAATGCATTTGATCTGCCATTATGTGGAATGTTTATGTATATGTTTACCAATCACAGCCCCTCCGAGGACTTTTGTCTAGGATGTTTCACCATTGCCACTGACATTGTTTCCCGTATGTAAATTGTTATAGCATATTAGTTGAATTATCCTGTGTAATCATTGTTATGTAAATCATCAGTATCTTCATGAATGAAATATTTGTAAGACATTATTTAGTTGTTGTTCTTTATTACTCCACATCGTCAGGAACATTCAAATGCCCTGGACAGAATGAGTACGAATCTCGATTAAGAAAATATTTTCAAACGTATAGTCCTCGGAAGACAGTCGACTTTAATCAGACTGGTAACCTCTGTGGCAAGAAAATGGTTTTAAGGGTAATTGATAATAAAATAATTGCCATGGTTTACATTAGGAAATCACACATCATGAAATCGAACTGGATTCAGGATAACTGAATAATTAATCATTCCTTTAATTACAAAAGACAAGTTGTGGTAAATGTATGCATACATATTATGTTGTCATATAATATGATTTCCTCGAATCAAGCAATAACACGTGTTAATCAGAAATTTAGCCTTTATTTATCTTATTTAAGGCATCAAGCAACATATACATCTGAAGGTAGAGTGACGATTAGCGAATGTATTCACCCTTCCGTTACAATTTCACTCGGGGACGATTATCTCGGGGGGGGGGGGGGGGGGGGGGGGGGGTCTTCGTTTCAACATTATGTTCATTACAATACTTATTATTGATAAAAGCTAAAACATGTTAATGAGGGAAATATCTTTGTAGCTTAAGCTCCGACAAATTGACAAAAGCCCATGTTCATTTAAGCCATTATTCGGACACACGGATGTAGACAGACAATGCATAACTGACTAGTTTAATAATAAAAAAGTGTACCTTTTTGAATTTCTTACTAAGTGATAAACATAGTACAAATATAGCCTTGTAATATCATTTTATCCACGCGATCCCTAGATCTGGAATATCACTCTATCCACGATATCCCTATAGATCCCGGACGTCCTATCGGAACTGTATTTGAGAAGAGCCGTCACTTTAAATGTTCAGGAAACTGGTCAGTATAACCCTTCCTTACAGTTGTTCAACAAACCAATCGTATCGTCGATAATACAAGATAATACCTCCCTATGAATCAATAATACCTCCCTATGAATCAATAATACCTCCCTATCCATCAATCACACCTCCCTTTGAATCAATAATACCTCCCTTTGAATCAATAATACCTCTCCCATCAATAATACCTCTACCCATCAATAATACGTCCCCATTGATAATACTTTCCCATCAACGTTATAACTTAAATTATTAACGTAAATTGATGTTTTGTGAGAGATTTATCTCTTCTTCATTTCGCTGATAATGTCAGCAAAGAATGAAAGAAAGAATGAAACCTATTCCTTTTACGACTGAGTGTTGTGATTAACGCGATGACATTCATCATGCAGGACAATTTATCATTTTCTCCTTTAATAAACCGAGAATACAGAATATCCCGAACTATAAGGATTAACACTCTAACAAATTAAAAATCAAATCGTCTTCTAAAATTAAACTTGGCCTTTAGGTAATCATTCACTCTGAGGAAAGACTACAGTTAATGCCATCGAAATACGCTGGTAACGTATATTGTGGATGTCTATTAAGGGCCGGTTATACTTTTTTGGAAAGAGGCTTCTAGATTTTAAGATTAGATTATTATTGGGTATCCTCGATTGTGGCTTTTTTCGTATTTGACATCATAACAAAACTGGGTGGATCAAGCACATTAATTTTGACCGTGTAAGACTAAATAAGCTTAGGCAAATAGTCTCGTATACACTCATAGCATCCACGCACACATACAGTGATATAAGGCAGTGTTGAAAGACTTGATAAGCTTTGGTGATTTGCATTCTCTTTAGTACCAGGGCTAACACTTTTGAGAAACATCATAGGTAAAAAGGAAGAAACACATCATGAAGTTCCGTTGATGGTTAAGAATGATCGTCGTATGTGAAGAAGTTGTCAGTCCAAGTTCAGTATGCACACATTGCACCGAAAGAGATTGGTAATCGTGATTACTTGTGAGGTCAGTCAAAGGTGAGAAGTCACCCATTGGAAGTTGAGAAATTGCCAATCGAGGTTGTGATTGTCACGAATGACCTCTGAAGTTGTCAATCATGGCTAAGATTGTTTCAAAAGGCTCGTTGATTTGTCAGTTCAGGTTGAGGAGCAACACATTTGTAATTGGGAGATTGAAAATCTAGGTTGTGATCGTCGCGAAAGACCACTGACGAAGTTGTCAATCGTGGCCTAGATCGTCACATATGGCTAGTTTAGAGTCATTTCAAGTTGAGAAGTCACACATTCCAATGGAGAGGTTATTGGTCCAGAGGCTGATCATCACACTGCAATCAAGAGGTTGTCAATCGTCGCGGAGTTTGCATGAATGGCAAACGATTGAAAGTATTCCAGAGATTGTCGCACTGAGCAGGCACCGGAACTCACTACTCCGCAAGTCACTGATTCAAAATATATACTGAACCAGATAATCTTGGGATATTTTAAAATATATGATTATGTTTTCATCAGGTGACCAATGTTAAATATGGCATTATTAATTATTTCAGATTTTTCAAATATCCCTTATTATTTTTTATCCAGTATATCATTTCATCATTAAGAAAGATCGAAGTCAGCTGATGAGAGTTTAAAAAGGGAACTCAATTTGATTTTGTAAAAACACTTGGAGAACATTACAGAATACCTTGAATATCTTCATGTTAACCCTGGTTCTATCAAGTATTAAAGCTGATCTGTCACTGTTTGACTGTGGAGAGAGCCAAACATAGTTGAGCAGCGTAGTACGACGACATTATCATCACTTCCGACAAGGGGATGCTCATCCGCCATTTTGTCACTCCGATCAGGAAGTCGGAAAACATAAACAGCACAGAACCGGAAGTAGCAAAGTACGCCCAGTTTGTGCGGTCGTAATAATAACGTTCAAAAGAAACCCAACTGACAGCGAATATCAAACTAACGTATATAAATACCAGCACTTTCATAACGCGGGATACAATTCCCTCTGCTAGGTACAAATACAAACAAATACTTATCAACATAAACAGAACCGTGAACTTTGTCTTTTGGAAGTTGAAGGATTTCAGTAGACCAAGAAGATAACAGACGTGCGCTATGGCAAAGAATATCATCCCGGGAATGAATAAAGACTCCCGCCATATGAGACTCATGTCTCCGAGACTTGAAAAGCAAAGGGCGAAGACGAACATGCGGGAGTAGTCGGTCTGCTGCGAGTCCCGGGTCTTGTGGACAAACAGAGCCAGAGACCAGATAGGGAGCGCCTTCACGATGGCGGCGTCCACACTCTCGGTGGGGTAGGCTATGTAGGGCTCGTACAGGATGAAGTAGGCGCCGACCCCCAGGTAAAAGGGGATGAGACGGACGTCAACCAGACTCATGACGATCCTCTTGCTGCAAGGAAAATGGAAGAGTTTTGGAGAAATATGAGCTGAGGTAAAGCTTTACATGGAGGATGCTAAACTACCGTACATTTTATAAAAATAAAAGGAGTTATGATTTGATTTGATACCAAATCATTCACAAGGTTAGTATTGTGTTTGTTACGAGCTCAAAGAAATTTAGGGTTATTGCCAGCAGTGTGCTAAAACTTTGATTTCCGATATTTTGGTACCATTGTTAGGACACTAATACAAATGATTATGACGTCATACGTGCAACGATATTAACACTAGTCTTGTATAATATTGCCAAATAGATTTTAAACTCCGGTTTATTAAACGGGTAGGTTTAGGTGTTTTATAGTCTATAGAATATAAGAAAATGGTCGCCATGATCTTGTCAGCAGAAGTCGGAGTTCTGAACTTCTTGCATAGGTGCAGAAGAGTGATTCCATTGCATGGATTCTTGCTTGGAGTCAGACGGGCATAAAAGTAAACGGGATCAGCATTGTCGACGTCCAAGTGCTCACGACTGGACTCAACTCTCTGGTGTCCATCTTGAGAATTTAAGGTCTTGTGAAAGTGGTCTTGAATTATGGTGCAAACACTTCTATGAGGAATGCCACACTCGTAAGATATCCACCTTAATGCTATTAACTATTATCCGATTAACCGAGGTTAGGTTGATTAACTGAGGTTGAGATTGCTTAATTTATATAAAGGTGGATTAACTGAGGTTGAGATTGCTTAATGAGGTTTAGGTCATGTGAATAATGTTGAGGTCGAACAAAGAGAGATAATGGTTGATTAACTGAGATTTAGAGTTGAGTTGAGGAGGATCAATTGAAGTTGAAGTCGATTATTTGAGATTCAGGTTGATAATATTTTTCCCCGAATCATTACCAGCGTCTAGCTGCTAATATAACCTTATTTCATATTGAAAATTTGATTATAGATAAGCTGTGGTTGTGACAGTGAGTACTTGCCTTGAAATGCTTAGAGAGGGTTAATTTTGAAAATCTGACTAGGATAAGATTAGTCTGACTGATATTATTACTCAAAGGAAAGGATAAATGGTGAAGTTGAAAATTTAATACTACTGTAGAGCTGTATTCGATTCAGTGGTAAACTACTGAAAAAATAACCTTGCGAAGATAGTCTATCTCAATGTTCACACAATTTGCTCTCTAGTGTCAACGTTTTGGGACAAGGCAAAAAGAAGACGACACTTGTATGGGATTTAAGATAAGAGGATATTTGATCGGGACAAGCCAAGGACCAAATGGACATGGCCATTGAAAGGTAGAGACAAGGGTGTCAGTTAAGAGAAAGTTTACCATCATAAAAGGAAGGTTATAGGATGGTTTAAACTAGTTACCTTAATGTGTGCCCTTTATAATTCCTCTGTTAATAACCCTCTTGTATCAGATGAATGTAAATCCAACTACTCTTGAAGACATCTGTATACACCAGTCTATGCAGTTATCATATCTTCATGTTCTTATATCGAGACTTCACATCCTGTTACGATGGTCTAAGATAACGGCGATAACTGTTAAAAGCGTATGCAAGGTGTACGTCGTGTCAGGCGGAGCTTTACAACAACGTACACTAGCCACCTAAACAATAAACAATCCATGTATATATTCTGTCCACTACGAAAATACATCACTTGCTTAACAACGACATTAGAATCAATGTCGAAACGTCGCTTTCACAGAAGTTGCTTTTCTATAAGAATTGTCCTCAGTGTTCGCCTCACCAATGCCTATCAAAGTACTAGCTTCATAACGGTGTGTGTATACATGAATAAACTTAAAAAAGAAAGCCAAATTATTCACACAATAAAGACAATCACTAACAGTGGCACTCAACTAAAAAGACGACTCAGAGATCAATTTAGATAGTTTGCGAAATGAATAAGAATATGAATGGTTTAGTAATACAATGTCCTTCAAACTTAGTTTAGATATAAATCACTGAACAAACGAAGCGCGAGGACTACTGTAGCACGACGTGAGCTAACGCTTTATAAAAGTAAATTATATAGAGTTTAGCCGCATATACGAGATCATAACGGTACCGCACTTTATGGTTTATAGTGGGCGATATAGATTTTACTGTCATTTTATACAGAAATTGACAAGGTTTAACACTAAAGTCGCCGCGCTTTAACGTGCAACATGATTTACTTTCAGCAGCTCCCCTTTCATCGAGTCATCAATCTTGTTTAAACGATTATTTGTAATATTGTGAACATTTAACTTTACATTTTGGTATTCTACTCTTTTTCAGCATATTGTTATACGACTCAACATATTACGTGATTTTATTTCTGTTTGCTTTAAAGAAAGAAATTTGAATTGTTTTCAGTTTCTAAAAAATAACAACATATTTTCGTTTCTTTGGTTTGCTTTGAAAAAGAAGTAGGGGTCGATTCCAGTTCCTTTAAAACTTTGAACGGAAATAAACCAAAATAAGTTTATCCATGATCAAGTGTTAATTGTTATTAGTGACAAAGGTAATTCACTTCAGACAAAGTATTCCTAAAATATATGCAAAATATTACAGTCCTAATTGCAGCAAACTCACATTATCTGTTTTAAAACAAGAAATTGTCTAAAGGCAACCTAAAAAGTTTAAATATTGTATGAATACACTGGGGTATTGCTCAAACAGTTTTACTCCAAATCGGTTTTATTGTAGTCTTTGATTATAAGCGTGTAAGTAAATAAGGTCAGGCTGAGCATTATTTCGTTAATCTTATTTTGTTTCTTGGGGCAATTTGTCCATAATGTAATAGTTAATTTCTTTAAATTCCACTGACTTTACGTTTTTTTAAGGTTTAAAACTCTTAACCACAAAATGAATATGATAACGTGATAATGCGATGAATATATACCTTTTGTAAAATATTCTGTTATCATTTCAAGGTTTAAAGTCATTTGAATACAAACCTGATAAAACAAGTTTTGTTTGATCTGTCCATGACTCCAAGGTTGCAAGAGTTACCTCCCTTTAAATACGCAGCTGATTTCGACATGGCTTCAGCACTGTAAGTTAAAAAAGACAGGCGCTATCAATATAATTCGGAAAACACACCTATAATATGCATTCAATAAAATCCCCATTAATGACACGATTTAATAAAACAAAGAATAACTACTCTCTATACAGTTAACAATCACCGTCAAACACCTTATTATGCAAAACATATTAGGCATATCCAAATGAAAACCAATTTTTACGGAATCACATCCCGATGGTTATTTACATCGAAGAGTTGAATGATTGGCAGATGAAATGTACACACATGAATCAAACCAGAGTGAAATGGACTCCTTTCTCTGTCAACACTGCTGACTGCACGAGCTTGTACATTTCAACATCGATCGACGGCCATGAAATGTCGGCATCGCTCCGAGATCACGCCATTACATCGACGCGCATGTCCCTGGTGTTGTCAATATCATTGGCATAATTATATCACGGCGAAAATAATATTAGGGGTAATTATAGATTATATCTTTATTTATGTCGATTGTAGGCTATTTTATACTTGATGACAAATATAAACGTTTTGTAAAGGTGATTGTATATTTGTGGTGTTACATAGCAGTTTCTAATTAATATTTAATCTCAGCCATGTTGATTATTGAGTTGACATTATTCGTCTTCATCTTATTCTATTCATCTAAAGAACTAAAGTCTATTATATAATAAACATATGATATAAAATCAAATTTATCATTTAGTCGATTATTAAAGTTTCATAATAAAAACAAATCTTTCATTTCAACTTTTTTACTCCGTTATTTTAGAAACTTATTGTTAATTTTAACAAAACTTATCACAAAGAAGGAATGAAATAATGATTAATCAAGGATGTTGACATAAAACATCAAAGTGTCCTTATCAGCTGTTTTTCCAATCCGTAACACATTTCACACCTCATGCAAAAATGTCGAAATCACGGGTTCTGTTACTTCTGTAAAGTTATTAAACAAAGAGTTCAAATAACTGTTCTTGATCGACGATGATCATCATCACTATGGATAAAAACACCAAGAAACCATTAAACTAACACCCCAGAAACGTTAGAAACCTCTTGAAATTAACAAATTGCCACGAATACCAGCATAAGAAGAATTGCCATTGAAATCCCATGTTCATTTTCCATTGGCAACGTTTTTTCACAATACAGACAGATTGGATATTGGTCAAGCCCGGAACAATAAAATCTGTAGTCTGTATAGCACGTGAAGGTTTGCATCGTCCTGGCATTCTTTCTAACGTCTTTGGCGTCAATTCACATATGTACCAGGTGAACATGGGCAGGTGAACCAGAGCGATTCGGTTGCTCAGTTGACCTTTACTGACCACTAATGTTTGTTAAATGGTTACCGTATATATGGCAAGATTTACTTTCATCGTATACATTAATCATGATTACTCTAAGACGTTTCAAATTAATTTGCTGCGGTCAAGCCACATCCACATGAAAAAACTTCAGTGTTGGTTCAAAATGAATATTGAAACATGCAAGAGATGACGTCATGAGACCATCATATTTTCGATAGGATGTTGTATTTAATTTTTATACAAAATTTAAACGTTTTTACTGTTTTCGTGAGATACCGGTATGTCTCTAAAAAACCGCGCTATTCATACAGTGCCATAAATGTAGTAATTTGGCTCGAACTGACTGTGCCTTGTGTGGAGCTTACAAAGCGACTCCGTGACTTATGTACTATTTTTTACAGAGAGAACTTTCACGCAAGTCTCCGAGTCTACTCCAACTTTCAACAACCAATATGATGCTCATTGTTTTCAGGGATAAAGAGTCGTTCTAAATCAAATACTCTGTCTCTAGGCTGGGTAATATAATCTTCAAATGTCTAAAACAAAACAATTTTTTTCCAGTCAGAAATTCAAGACAGAGAAACATGCCTTCCGGCGCGAGGCGAGCGAACAAATTAAGATGAAAGGGCAAGGCCGACGTTTCCCGAATGTGTGATTGATTACCCGGAGATATATATACATATCATGTTGTCGGAGGTCATGACCCCATCTTTGTGACGAACACGACTAAAAATAGACATCAACCACTCGCTAACGGGAAGTTGACACGCTGAAAACAACATGATATCTCCAAAGTAAGTACATTTAATGTAACTAAATACGAGTTTAATGCAAATCTATGCATTGACGTAAGTTATTTCCATATTATAGTAAGATTTCATTGTTGTAACAATTTTGTATGTATAACATATGTTCACGAGATCTGCCCATCTGCTTGTTCGCATGTAAACATATGGTCCAACGTGTTATTACCACGCTTATTGTGATAGAAATATGATTTGCTTAATTCACTGCTTGTTTTGACAGATGTCTATTGTCAATTAATTTCAGCATGACTAAAGCGTGGAACTGTAATGCATATATGTCCAACGTTTGAACCATTGAAACTTGGTCTATAAATAATGCATGGCTTAACGAAGATAACCCGATTGCATCATAACGATAATAAACATGTATCGGTATAAACAAATGAAATCGATTACATTCAATATACATGATGCATTGTTTAAAACATCAGGGGAAAAGTGTTTGATAGCCATTTCAATAAACAAGACTTACTGCATTTGAATGAATAAAAAGCAATTATTGATACTTAATTAGACTGACAGATAGTTGGTTTAACATAGAGCAACATACCAAAGCTACAGTCGTAAGATATAGGTTGCTGAGTATGAATATGCATGCTGCCTGAAGATTCGTTTATATACAGAAATACTTTCATACTCGGGACAAAGTACACAATTGTAGTCAGATAAATTCACCTACGATTTCCATGAACATTATTTTACAAATGTTACATTTAATATTGGTTAATTTGGATTTTAAATGTGACATACATGTACATGTATGGTGATATATAGAATGATGACATCGCTGTGGGGAAGCCAGGTGTTTGCTATGTACAAGTTTATTTTATCACCCATTTGTCACTGGTGATACTTTCTGCAACAATGATGAAATAATTCAATTATGCAATAATTTGTCAAGATGCATATGACATTATCCTCGCATGGCATTTATACAGGAATATTCAACATTACTTTCCTATCTCAATCTATTTCAATGTGATCACGGGGGGCACCAGAACAGAAAACTTTATGCGATCCCCTGAATACTCTCCACAAGAATTAACGACCACCCAATTTAAATTGTATCCGTTAACAGTTCATGAAATAAACCTAATTATATAAAGATGTTGGGTTGGTCCTCCCTCCCCTGAGTATCGTATATAACAGTAGCTAGGAGCCAAAGAACAGGCCCATTTAAGAAATCAGTCTATACATTGTATTTATGTCTGCAAATATAGCTTTTCTGTATACCCAATTGGATTATTCTGCAAATGTATTTGTATCTTTCAGATAACCAAATCGAATTTATAAAATTTGAGCTTTAACAAATACGTTTTAATCTGAATTTAAATAAACTCCAAAAACACTCTTTGTTAACTGAGTGATATTCTATTGCACAATAATCGGTCTGAAAATATAAAGAGGTATATCCCCAAAATTGAGGGATTATTTGAAAATAATGTCACGTACTTATAAAGTGTCAGACCATCTTTTATGCGTCAAACATTGAGAACTGATAGTAAATATGATTATTAAAATTAACCTGATGATGGAGTATATGTATATAAAATGCAACTTTCATGGATTATCAATTAGGTTGAAGTTTATCATTTTGGCGAATTCAAGTCTTATTGAGTGAAGAGAACGTTTTTGGAAGATTTTTCATACGTTTAGGACCTCATTTTATCAAGGCTATAGATTCGAGTAATCTAAACTTAAAGAGCCACTCCGTGATTTTCATAACATTTACCTTTGATACGAACCTGAATGTCATATGTGGTGAAATCAAAATATCTGAACTTTTCATGTCCAAGAGACCATAGATGACAATACTGGATTTCCATGAACATCTAAAAACCGCCTTATAAATGAACAGAGGTGTAGATATCACGTCCAATAGACATGGATACTAGTTATGTAACCTAAAAAACACTAAAAAAACTCCTAACTGCCCTCCTGGCTGTTTTAGATAAGTCTCCAAAATTACATTTGACTATATGACGCGCGCCACTGTCCAGTTTTCGATCATAAATGCGACGTTCTACCTTCGCATTGTCACTGTACAAAGCAAATTAGCTTTAAAATGCTTCTTTTTGGTAACAGTGGATACTTTGCGATCAAATGACACCATTGATTAAGTTTGGCATTTATGACTCAAACATTCCATCTTGTTAACGCCGTTTACTTCCTGGTTCGTTGCTATGGTGACCTTCGTCTGTTGTGCATCGCGTTGTCAACAAACACTGACAAAGAGTCTCTGATTAATCCACGCGCTTTTATTTTTGATTCTGGGGAGACAAATAATATGAAATGAGTCCTGCAACTAAAATATACACTTAATTTTAACGTAGTCATAATCGTAATTTCTCACCAGAACTATTATATCATTATTTGAATACTTTGAAATTATTACATGTATATCAGACCTTCTTTGAGGGAGACTAACACAAAGGTTGTTTCTGTGGTGTCTTTTTAAATTCAATTTAAAAATGAGATATATATATTTCTTTTGAATAGGGTAATTTCCCGTTGTAGCATTTACTGTTTTAAGCATTATAAAATTTATCAATCCTAATTGCTTATTCTATTACGATGATTATTACTGAATGAATACACCGGTGTTAATTACCTCATCTGAACGTTCGTCACCACAATTTAAGAACCAAGACTCACTATCCTTTACAGCGAGAATATCTGTTTATTCGTCACCACAATCTATAACCAAGACTCACTATTCTTTACAACGAGAGTATCTGTCAATTCGTCACCACAATCTATAACCCAGACTCGATATCCTTTACAACGAGAGTATCTGTTTATTCGTCAGCACAATATATAACCCAGACTCACTATCCTTTACAACGAGAGTATCTGAACATTAGTCACCACAATCTATAAATTAGACTCGATATCCTTTACAACGAGAGTATCTGTTTATTCGTCACCACAATCTATTACCCAGACTCGATATCCTTTACAGCGAGAGTATCTGAACATTCGTCACCACAATCTATAACCCAGACTCACTATACTTTACAACGAGAGTATCTGTTTATTCGTAAAGACAAAGGAAAGAGGTTTCTCCTTTACCCAGACCACATTCATTTTGTAACACACTATTGTTTCGAACGTTTTGAAGTTGCCATACTAAGTGTTTAGAAATGGTTTTCAATCGAAAGTCACCTATTGCAACGGTGGTGCAACGGCTATAGTAAGACGTAAACATTTATAAACACATATGATATTGATATCGCACCGTATATTTTGTTTCCTATAGAAAAGATTCTATGCGTTTGTATGCTGTTATTTTCCTCCACAATTTCCTCAACATGCTTGTAAAACAGAAACTAGCGATATTTATTAAAGAATCAAAATAAGTAAATCTCTTCATCACTTTAATAATGTTCGGATAGGTAAATACTAACAATCAACATATCGATTATAGTTCGATCAAACTTTGTTTGTTTATGCTTTTTTTTACTAAAACAATCTCCCCGCGCCAAATTTCTGATTGGAGTCTTTAGATAGAAGCCCTTGGGTGAAATATTGTCGAAATACATTTAAATAAGAAAAGATACTTTTTCAAAACTTGGTGCGTTTTAAAACTATTCATTATTGTCCTTCTGAGCTCGGTGTATCCTTCTTTCGCCATATTATTTAGTATTTAGAAATGTCTTCAACTTGTAGCAATCGTATACTGTTCACTTGGATTTAATACAATTAACATGATTCATTTATCAAAGAAAGATAAAGGAGGGGGCGGGGGTCTCGGATCCGTGCACTATCGACAATAAAACTGTAAACTTGCTGACCTTTGTCAAATGAAATGTTGTTATTGTCTAATACATCATGAAGTTCTTGCGTTATTCATAACGAAGTTTCATACCCCTTTGTCCCTCATCCACACGATGCAAGGATTATTGCGAGCTTTGGTAGTCTTTTAAATATGTTACCAAGGATTGCAATAGCAAACATGATGATATTTAGATAAAAACAAAGACAAAACATGCAGGAAACGTCGTTCTAGGTTCATAACATATCATGATAAAAATACTGCTAGAAAAAATAAACATCTAATTTTCACCTATTTATATAAAATATATCTTTACCTTCATTTTCAGAGAACTGTTGGAGCCTGCCAAAGATCTGCTCCTGATTCCCTTCTACCTCACAGTCGTCATTTTCTTCATCATCTACCAACCATTCCTCGATCTTCCCGAAGAGTCATTCCTCGCCGCCCTGTGCAAAGCACTTCCGGTTTTGTGTCTTGCCGGTTATATCTTTAAGAAACGCATTCACCCAGATGGCACTGAAGACCCTTACGTCCCCTCCGTGATGTTAGGACTGTTACTGTCTGGTTTGGGGGATATATTCATGCTGTTCCGTTCCTCTCTGATGCCTTTTGGGGTAATCGTATTCTCTCTCGCTCACTTCATGTACATCGTCGGGCTGAAATCGAAACAGGACAATCTTCACCGGAAGTACGCCTATCTCGTTGTGAATCTCCTCGTTGTGTTGTTCCTTGGCTTTCACGAATCTGTCGAATCAACCTTTGATAAAGTATCCCTCATAGGATACTTTGGTTTGGTTCTAGCGGTCGGCGCAATGGCGGCATGCAGGTACGAGAAAGAAGAGTCACTTCCGGCGCTGTGGGGTGTATTAGCTGCTGCCATGTTTATTGTGTCGGATTCGCTTGTAGTTATAGATACGTACGCGCTGCAAGGAATTTCCCTAGAATTTTTAGTAATGGTTTTGTACTACGGAGCTCAGCTCGGTTTTGCACTTAGTACCGCTGCTGTTGTAGAACCGCAGGTCTCAAAAGAAGAAAAAGTTAAATAATTCAATGTTTTATGAACCATTTATATCTCTCAAAAGGTCAGAATTTTTTGGATGAAATATTGCTGTCGCGTCTCGCATAATGTTTCTTTGTTACATAACCACTTATTAAACTGATGCAAATCCATATCAATATTGATTTGTTTGTATAGAAAATAAGTGTTCTGTGCTACATACATGTATATAGTTTTAAAAAACCCCACAGTAGTGATTAACATTCGTGTTTAAACAAACATTTTCTCTTCAACGTCCCTAAAACAAATACAATAAAACATCAAAATAGAGATACATGCCGTTGTACAGTAGTTTGAATACTCATCAAATAAACACCTATTGTATGGTTAATTAACTCTAAGTACGTAGAGATGGTACAACAGTAGATATACCAACGATTTTATTCATCAAGATTTAAGATTCTTTATTACCCATATGGTTAATCATAAGTGATGACATATTTTCAATATGAGCACATGTGCACATATCACTTTTGCCTAGCAACGATTGTTTCAGCGCGGGTTACCGTATAATGTCGTCTGTGACGTCATCAAACCATTGTTCGTGACGTCACTGAAGCGGGCCGCCGCAAAGAAAGCAGGCCGCTTTCCGTGTGTTTTAAATGAAATAGAATCGGTAATAACGAAATTATAACCCTCGGAATTGTGTCATATGACTTTTACGAAACTCGTGCGAACTTATGTATAACCCTCGCTCTCGCTCGGATAATACAAAAATTCGCACTCATTTCGTAAAAGTCATATGGCACACTTCCTCGGCTAATAATCTCTATTTATTATTCATGACAACCAATGGTGGTATGAGAATATAGTACAGGGTACAATACATTTTATAATATGACAAGATGACGATTTTGCTAACAAATATTAAATCAATGGCCATTCAAAGAAGAGAATATTAGGATATGAGACTTTTCTTGTTACCATAAATGCTGCAAGGGATTTTAATTCTTATCTTATATTAGAGGAAAAAAGTAGTCGGTACGAGTTAAACAATTGGTTTATTAACATATTTACTTGGTAAAAGGTTGTTTCTTTGGATATGTAGAACAGTACAACCCAAAATATAGTGAATTCGTCTGCAATACATTTTGTAGCTGTTGAATTACATAAATTACAAGTTCGATTTTCTTTAGGTGTATTATTCCAGCGACCTTTTCAATAGGTAATTTGTGTTTGGTGGTTCTGAATTTAAGTATGGGATAAGCGATGTGTGTTTTGGTACATAAAGGTAGTTTTCAAAAGCAGGTAACTTTTTGTGGTATTTATAAAGGAATCCTTTTGAGCTGTTATTAACCGAACTTTGTCAAGATTGATAAAATTAATCACTTAGGACCGTCTCTGCGGTATTCACTAGCCGCTGTCTATCGTAAAGTTTTGGTAACAAGAGTAAATATGAAAGCCCACAATTATTTAGTATTGATTCAATATGATTAACCCATGGTGACTGATAGTTGCAAGATACATCTAAAGTGATTAATATCTAAAGGCAAGTTTAAGGTTCACGTCTCTAATTTTTAAGATGAGGGAAAAAGGGCCAATTGGTTCATCAAACTTTATTTTTTAAAATCAAGTTCAATGAGTTTTAAAAAATATGGATATACGGCAACATCAGGAAATCACAGAACCATTCACTCACACTGACAGCTAGGCCGTCATACTAAACATGCAAGACTAATTTCGAAATATGATTTATCACACAAAATATTTCATGTGCTTGATTATCAATAATAAAGAAGAAAAGTCATTCACGATTCAGAATATCCTATCACTCCTTCGTAAGCAAGTATTAACAACTCAAGTAATAAAATGTTACTATCGGTGCAAATGGTTGGGCACGGAATGCTTACTTCAAACATAGAAAACAAGACTCTAGTGTTATCAGTAAATTTTAATATTCGACACAGTTCTCATCATAAATATCCATATTTGTACTTTAAAAAAACCCATCAAGATACTTATGCACTAAAAAAATTCATATATTCAAATAAAAAAAACCGAATTCGGCTTTCAAAAAAAATGCTCACGATATTACAACTGGTTGTTCTCACTAAATGGCCAAGTGTGTTCTCAGTCTAGAATCTTGCGACTTATTCCTGGAGTTTATTTACGAGCTATTCGTCTATGTCCACAAAACAAGGTTGGCAAATCAGAAAGAATGATAAAAAATACCAACACACTGAAGATAACAACTCCTGGCCATCCGATGATTTTGGCTAAAGCATTTTTGTTGTCGGCGCTGGTTTTTGTACGAACATACTTCGACAAGCTAGTTTTTTCCAACGTTAGGTCATCTTTGTATTTCTGCAACTGTTCAGAAAGAACAATCTCTTTACAGCGACGGCTACATAGCAATGGTGCCTCATACTTGGTAGGTGTAATCAGGAGTTCAGTAGTTTCCAGTGAAACAGGTGAACTCAGTGTAGACGTTATGTAAAGTTGCAATGTCATATGTTGAGGCCGATTAGTTTCTTTGGAATCAAATAATGGGGCGCCCGACAAAGATATAAAGTTTTCATTGCCCTCGATTGAAGATGCTTTATCATTGTCATAGGTAAACATATGTGACACTGACGAGCCATAGGAACCAATCAGATGGTCTGGAATTGTTGACAAATTGAGAGTTGAGGCAGCTTTCGTTTTTGTAACGGCAGTGAAGTCATTAAGTTCCGATTTTGAACTCATTTTCTTTTTATTTGTTTCAAGTATCAAATGAGATAGCGTATTTTCAACATTCACTTTCGAAGGCGCCAAAACAGTATTTGTATGAAGAACTTGAGTAGGTAACATTAGACGACTATTAGAACTTAAGGGGTTTGTTGTTAATTTCGTTGTTTTGAAGCCATCTGTAAGTAAACTTGAGGGTAACAAATAGCTGTCTCCAGTTTCCTGGGACGACCTGCGAGAACTTTCATAAGGAAGTGTTTCAGACATGGTCGTTGTTGATATCAACTCGTCAGACAAAAGTTCGGTAGGCAAATGTTCTCGACGCACATCCTTTTGAGATGTCGTTTCTTTTGAAATTGGTTCTTGGTAAACAAGTTGATCTGAAGTCAGGTTATGATAGAATGATTCGTGAGTAACTAATAGTTTTGAGTGTGAGATTGTCAGTTCTGGAGAGAATGACTCTTTGGAGATACGTAAATATGATAGAGAAGATGTCGGTTCTGGAGAGAATGATTCTTGAAAAGCCAGTAGGTACCCCGGAGAAGATGACAACTCTTCCAAAAATGATTCGCGAGAAGAGTCATGAGCTCTCAGTTCCGGGGATATTAGTTCATAAGATTTCAGTTCTTGAGATGTTACTTTTTTGGGCATGACCGTGGACGTCAACTCTTTGAACTCTTGTCCTCCGGTGGATTCTGGCGACAATCCCTTCTCTGTTGTCATGGCAATAACTGTTGATGATGATTCAACTTCTGAAATTTGTTATTATATATTGAACAACATGTAGTACAGGGGTTATATTGATAGGTATGTTCATTTCAAAATCGTGACTTAAATACTATAACATTGAATATGCAACTATTTTTTGTTTATTGCTTTTCTATAAAGTTAACATGCATAATAATGGAGCAAAAATATACCATGCAAAATAAGTTGTTATCACGAGATTCGAACCCACCCAATCCGAGTCTGATACGTGATCAGGTGAAAGTTCGGTCTTAACGTTTACTTCATGTATTGTGTCATGTGTTCCTAATGCTTACCGCGTTCAACATATATCTCAACCTCACACAGAGAGAGACGACCCGAAGACTCCAGTTTAATCTTGATGTAACGCTTCGGCCATATTGTCCGACACGACACATCAGTCGGGACTGATGGAAACACACCATCGTGGCTGTAGCAAGTGACAAAGGTGATATCGTCGTTACTTGTGGAGATCTTGAAGTCTGAGAGACGATCAGCTGTAACAATATCTCTTTGATAATCACATTGTTTCTGTTTCCACTCTGAACTTGTTGATCGACTAAACAAAGGAAATGATATTGAAACCCGGGACAAAGACAAAATCAGAAATCTAGGAATTTATTAATTGATTTTGGAAGAGCCTTACATCATTACGTATAAGTATACTCAAAATATCGGACAGGGTGATTAGTTACTGGCAAAGCATTTTCTAATGTAAGTTATTGCTTTAAATATCGAGAACTGCCTCTCATTGGAGATAAATCTTGTGTTAGATCAAACGACAACTGCGCATGATATCAGTATTGTAGTTATAGCTACAATTAAATCGTCATCATGCTGTTACATGACCAAGTAATGAACTCATAATGTTAGACACCATTGAGAACTGAGCCTACAATACTTTATTGTCACATGTTGATGACGTCACGATGCTCAAATCAAAACACCAGTAGATTCTATCGCAGCATTCTTATACCTACCAATTGCCATCAAAGAATGTCCTTGATTACAGATAAGATATTTCCCTCTATTGGTTATATCATCGCTACCTGGGCTGAATATTTCAATGCTCTTCACGCTATCACCTTTAGAATATAAAAGTCTGTACTGAAATTACCCGCCCTTGATTTGAGTCGACCAATGAGACTTCTCCGTCGATGGGACCTGAGAATCTCTTATGAGACATGTAATAACACGATTTAAGCTTTCCTTGAGAAATTTGCTTGCATATAAACATATGTTTCCATCTTCTTATACCAAATCATTGCATTTGGTGATTGTACAGAATAGGACCTACGGGCAGGATATTTTATTTCAAAATGTCCTAATGAGAATTCCCAGGGATCGCTTGTGAAGAGTATTGGAACATAACGATGACATTCTGATACCTAACATAAACACTGAAGACTAACACTTGACTAAGAAACATACCTTATTGAACTCAAACTGATTTCTTGAACGGCATTATATAGATATCTATACTGTAACGGTCGTTATGAAAATGAAATTGATCAAATTGAAAATATTTATATCAGAAAAATGGAGTATTAAAGTAAAGACTCACAATAACTGTCGTTCCTACTATAGATAGTGATCTTGTAGATATTGTACATATCGTCCAGGTCTATCCTCCACCATACTAAGTTTTGTCTCTGAGTCTGACTGCAGCTTCCCACATGTTGGTTCTTCACGCCATCAACAGCTAGAGACGGGACCAGTTCTCTTCCCTCATAGCTATCCGTGCTGCTCTGTTCGGCTGTTTTCTTCAGAGCTACATTCACCAATACACCTGCAAATTTATCTTAAATTTCTTAATCAATTTAAAAATGTTTTTTTGAAAAATATTTTGTTTATATTCAAGTATTTATGACTATATGTGTATTAAAACTTGTAATGAATGGAACAATATGCAAATAAGATTTGTCAAAATTTTGTAATAAATTTTGAAGATGGTTTATTAAATTTTCGTTTTTTTGGTCTTTTAGCACTAGTATTATTTAGCATTAGTAAGATTTAAGATCTGTATTAAATTTCGTTTTTGTTTGTGTTTTAGCACTAGTACTGTTTCACAAACTACACTTTCATTATTCGTTCTTTATTTACAGTTTTCTGGATGTGTTCTTCTGAAATGATATGGTAACAACCAATATACACATACAAACCAAAAGAACGCGATGCTATGTCGTTAATAGGGCTTATTGTTAAAAACGTCTGTATGTTGTCGTATCCATATGTATCTTTTTGCCATGGAACATAGTAACGAAATGGGAAATTTGTTTCAAACTCAATCAATTCTCTAGTTTTAGACTGAATGAATTGAATAATAAGAATTCATATAATAAACGGTTGTAACGTTGTTATATTTCTTAACAAAACAAAAATAAGATATCGCTTTAGGATAACCTGCTTACCACAAACAGCCGATTCCCCAAGCAGTTTTACACACACGATAGAGAAGATTAAGTACTTCATAGTCCCGAAAGAGTAGCGAACATAATAACCCTTGAAGAACATGATTCAGACTGCAGTGTTTGCCCGTTATACATTCAAGATACTCATGGCGAATGTAAATAATCGCCATACGCTCAAACAATGGGATCTTTCAGTTGCAAATAAAACAGTGTTCTCAATATATAAAGTGTATGCACAATTGATTGAGTCAATATTACTTCATAATTGATTATTATATGGAACACCGAGGCGTCACATCTTATTGTGTCAAAGCTACCGTTAAATATTTAGCGGATATCATACAGAATCTGAGACATCTTCTGATCTTGAGTTAGGGAACAATCGTAGTTATGTTTTGATCAAATAAGTAGATGCACTTCTCTCCATATCATTAACGATCCACACTCTGGTAACCTGCCTCGTAATTATGTTATTTGCAAAATATGTACGTATCCAGGTTGTAAAATTAAAAGACCGGATGTATTTAATGCAACGTTGGATTTAATCTGCATAAACTGTTTTATCGGAAATATGAAAATTTTGTTTACAGCCAGAAGAGCGAAAACGGCAGCTGCTCTCATAGTCCAATAAACAATACTAAAACTATATTTTTGAAATCTGTTAAGTTTGTTCTCAGATTTATGGTAGATTTAAAAGCTAAACACATGATTACTTCAGCCGTTTTCAACTGTCCGTTATTTCCATTTTGTGCACAGCTAACCATAGATTTTTTTATATCTCTATTTCGACTTCGGCTGTCTTAACCTTTGATTGTTGATAACAGATAACTTGTAAACAATAATAGATATCTCATTGCATTTACAGAAAGCTAGATTATATGCCTATATTCTCGCCCGCATGAAAATAGAAAAACTGAACGAACAAGTGCCATAATGCCTTTAACATGAACGAATGACCTGAGAAAATGCGCCTTAGAACTCATCGGAATGATCAGTTGATTTTAAAGTCTGTTTGTACAGGAGTACTGTACCATTATTTGACATGTGTCTAAAACTCTCTCTTAACTTTCACATTGATAACAGGACCATTGATATTGGCAACGACTTCCACGTTTATCAATGTGTCCTGGTCACGCTGCTATTATGCAATGCCTCTATAAAACAGATCTTGCTACTTCAGAAAATACCACTATCTCTATCATTCCTTCGTAGAAAGACATGACTACAGAAGACATTCGAAATTGAATAACTGAATTTCATAAATGGTCCAGATTTATACTATAAAGATTGAATCATAAGAATACTTTAGAAATGAATGTAAAAAAACTTATTATGTAAACAAATTATTTCATTTGTTAAACTTTGATGATTTAATTGAAGACAACTAAAATATTATGCCGGAACTATTTTCGACATCTACATGTATCTTCTTTTTCCTGACTTGTAACTTCTCAATTCCATATTCCGAATAAAAGCAGGATATATATAAATTGTTTATTCGCCATACTCAATGCTTTTACATGTACAGGCTTTCTTGGTAGTGTAAATGTAAATACTTTACTTGCTTCTTGGTGATTGTGTTGTAACGCTCAAATACTTTAAGATTACACATCTTGGTTACCTGTCAACATTGTATATGGTATAGAATAAATAGTTTACACCCGTTGAAAATGAATACATGTTTATGTATTTGACATATTTCCAATAAAATGAAAGATCTAATTTGTTAATGACGTACATTTCATATAGAGAATTCTTTTTACTGTTTACACATGTGTGAAGATATCTAATAAACTCTAGGTCGACCATAATTCAGTGACGTAAATAAATAGTGCACCTCATGATTTACCAATCATCTCATCTTTTTATTTTGTGACGGTCACGGAAAAACCAACAAATGCATTATTGGTAAACAGTAATTTTCAGTCTAAGATTAAACAAATTATTTAACTAATTTTTACATGCCGGAATTGTATCCAACTGTTAACTTCTTGGAACACGAATGTTGATATATGTTTAACCTAATATGTGTTTTTAGCAATGAAGAAACGGAATAACAATTTAAAACCTTTATGATAAATTCTTTAAGAATGTAATAAAACCAGTAAACTTGTGTAATATTTCTCTATTTCATGTGGCGCACCATGTCATTATTAAGATGCTCGTATATGATATGTATAGTAGGTCTGTGGCCCCTTTGCAGTAATAAACACACTCAAACTTGAAAAAATCAGTAGTCATGCTTTAAGTAAATAAAATTATATTTCCAAAATCATCTTTAATTATGATGAATTATAACTTGTAAAATTGACTTAAAAATGTAAAGCATTTCAAGTGAAGTGTCATTCATTCATAACATATTTCTGAAGGTTTTGACCATGAAATATGATAACAACGTCGTCATCAACAAAACACTTTCGACTTTTCGTACCACACTTTTCACTTCTTGTCAACCGTTTTAAATAGTTTTGTTCCTTAAGGCAGTAAGAGGTCAGAAAATCATCGTCGTAGTGAATAAGTGAGAAGCACTTCTCTACTATTGACACTATTATTTACCTAACAAACAGGCATACATTTACACGGACTTGAGAACCGTAGAGCTTTTACCAGACATGTCTATATCAACAGAACCGATTGATTTCCATAAAATCAGTTAACTTACACAGCCCTGAATGAAAAAGCATCCATTTCCCTTTGATGTTGATATCTCATCATGGTTCTTTGCTCAGAAGAGAAGGTTGATGATGGCTCAATTTTGTCAACTCGATTTTGTCAGATTTCAATTTTCATCATGGAAATCTTATACGCTATTGTAGAATTTGCTTTGATTAATTTATACTTGTAAATCATGATGACTGTTGTTTTATTCATCAATTCATCGTATTTAAAAAAGTTATCGATTAATCAAATATGAGAAAATACTCAAGATGTTAATATTTGTATCTAGAATTCTAACTCAAAATGGGTCATGAAAAATTGATTCTGTCTTCGACTGGCTTCGTGGTCTTATGGTTATTTCACTGATCTAATAAACCACAGGTAACAGGATTCGCCGTGTTTCGATAGAGGCTTTGTAAATTTCCTGTGATGAAATTCTGTGATTATATGATCAGAATTATCTTAAATTAGATTAGAGAATTGACTTATGATCTAAATTAAGTAATGCAGGAAAACCCGGTCAACGTCTTTCTAACACTGACAAACCTCCTATGAGATCTTTAAATCACAGAAAAACCTCATAGGTAACTTGGGGTCGTTCGGGTCTTACCTCATGAGCATGTCACTTAATGAGATCATTGTAGGACGACGTTAGAACATTGTTGTTATCTGTCATTAGCGACACCTAGCAATGTCATTTTCACTAGTGAATGATAACACGTTTTTGTTCAGTTGCTAGATTCCGGTATTTCAATTTCAGTCATTTGATAAAGCTTACTCAAAAAGAGTTCAGATTAGTTTGTTCTTAATGGGTCAATAATCATCGGTTTTTAGGTTATTTTGAAGGTCAAGCTGCAGGCTTGTTCAGTTGAAGATTCAATATATATCAACTTTAAACACTGCAGAGCCTGGTGAGCTACAAAGCAACGTTTCTGAAATAGGGAACATTTTGAGTAGTTGTTCAATTTTAGAAGGATTCTGTGAAGGTGATTCAGACAAAACCTCGAACACTTTAATATTTATTTCAGATGATACAACGTTGGCCTGTTACCTATTTACACACAAATACCTGAATAAAAGAACACTAAAATGGTTGACATGAACATATAAAGTATTGATAAAAATGAAAATAAAGTGTGAGAAACAAAACTTTTTAGGAATTTCAAAATTGAATCAACCAAAATGGCAATTGAAAATATGTTTGATTTGGTACTTTAAGAACTCAGCGACTACATTGTTATACACTTATTTCAGCTATAATAAACACTTATGTTGCGGTCTGAAGAATGAAATTACAGTTTGAATCATCCTTTTTTAGATTTAATAGGATATCATCATAGTTGAAGAAATATTCAATATATCAGGATTTCGAAATATTTCTAAACAATGCACATATATGCAAAACACTACTTATCGTTGTTAAGTATATGATTAAATGCAATTAATAACGCTAACTAAAAATAGGTACTCAAAACCACTTGACAAGATACATAGTAAAACAATTGGATCCGGATGTGCATTGTGCATCATACAGTAAATTTATTACCCATATGGTTAATCATAAGCGGTAACATATTTTCAATATGAGCACATGTGCACATATCACTTTTGCCTAGCAACGATTGTTTCAGAGCGAGTTACCGTATTACCTCGCCTGTGACGTCATAAAACCATTGTTCTTGATGTCACTGTAGCGGGCCGCCGGAAAGGAAGCAGGCCGCATTCCGTGTGTTTAAAATGAAATAGAATCGGTAATAAAGAAATTATAACCCTCGGAAGTGTGTCATATGACTTTTACGAAACTCGTGCGAATTTGTGTATAACCCTCGCTCTCGCTCGGGTAATACAAAAATTCACACTCGTTTCGTAAAAGTCATATGACACACTTCCTCGGGTAATAATCTCTATATATGTTCAAGAATTCTTGCCTGAAGAAAAACAATTTATTTCATTTAAAAAAGTCCATGAAAATCAATCGGATTTCGAGTGAAGCGGTGATCTGAATCAGGCAGGTACGTAACCTAAAGACTTCGGAAAAAATGAGTTCATTGCTGATTGCATACTTAAAAACAATAAGAAGATAAGTCTCGAGATATCCCTCATCACTGATCCTGATTCGTTGTATCGTCAATGTGTTTGTTTTTCATGATCCGGTTATCCGAATCACGATAATTGTATACATGTAGATATGAATAGAGAGAATTTGAAATGTTTGTGTGAATGTGAAACCATGGGGTCTCGGAAAATGAGTAAAATCTTCATAAAATTTGTTTTCACCTTCATATCGTGCGGTGATACGGGAACCGAGTAGTGGTTGATTTGAATCATCTTATATATGTTTCATAAAAGATAACTTTATTGCTTAGTATATATATGCTTATAACCAGAACATTTCCTTACCGCACAAACTTTCAGAATCTCTGGCCAACCCGTTTGGTGACCTGATTACTTTTAAACTTGAAACAGAAAAGATTTGTCCCAATTTCATTTAAATCAACGACAAGAATTAAAACAGACAGAGCTACAACAATACCCAATCCAAAGGCGCCGATACATTTGCTAGTAAACTTCAAATTTTTCGCGCTTTCCTTTGATCGTCGATATAGAGACATTTCAGTTTTCTTCAATCTCAATGGTAATTTCCAGCGATTCGGATAATGTTCTTCAAAACGCGTTTTGTTTTTACATCCACACAAGCAAGCCATCTCCTTATCAATATACATGGTTTTGTTGATAAATGACGTCACACTGGTCATAGACCAATCGGATGAAGATGTCATTGTCACATCATCAGAGTTTGACCATTCTTCTAACGCGAGATTTGATCGGCCGTATATTGACGTCCCAAGGTTTACTCGACGTGTGGAAATTGATTGGAAAACATGACCTGTAGTAAAACGACTATTGATAGTTTCGGACAAATCTGAAGTGGGAACAGCATACACAGAAGTATATGTGTTAACAGAAGGATAAAGAAAATTGCCCGTAGGAACAACATCATTTGAGATCGGAGTCATGAGGTTAAAATCATGAGAGGCACTTAAATCTATAGGTGGAATTACCACTTTCAATTGTGTAGAAGTAAGAGTTGAATAGTCCGTCATGTCTAAACTTTCTGTAGAAGAAATAGGAGACAGGGCTTCTTCTGATGGTTTTGTATATAGCATGGAGGGCGGGTCTGGTGCCAGACTTCTCGATGGGAGAAACTTGATTTCCGTATCTATGACGTCGGAAACTGTTTCAGTTGACGTTGTGATACTTATGCTGAATTCCTGGCATTCATTTGGCATATCTGTAAACAAAGAAAAGATGTTTTCCAAATTGTAGTTTCCAGTAATCTTTGAAAATATCTTACTTCAAGGCAACCTTTTAAATGATTTTTTTATACCGATTGCTAAAATGCTGACTGAAAACGACTCTGATATTTATAACAATTGATGGTTTAATGAATATACTTAGTTAATTTTAAAAATACTATTTGGCTTCATCATTCACAAATTGTAATTAATAAAATACATCATCGTGGGATTAACAAATCTATATAACCAAAGAATTACCATTATAGATCTGAAATACAAATCAACAATAACTTTTATACAGGAGATTTGTCCCTAGAAATAAGAAACAGGATGTAATTACATTATCAAAATACTATGATGTGATTGAATTTCCGAACATATTGATCCAATAGCACATGTCATGAATAAAAAAATCAATTAACAAACTAATCAGTCAAGTGCTGTTGGAGTCAAAACATCACTTGATTATACAACGCTGACCTTTTAATGAAAGAAAAAAGTGAATCAACACTAATAAAGCTTTACGAAAGCAATGGCGTGTTTCCTTTTACCGTGCGTAACTTCCACTGACGTTTTTAAGAGTACAACATTCATTTAGTAGCACCGAACACACCGTGGATGATTCACATTCAGAGAAGGTTTTGTCTTTTTAAACAAATATTTTGTTGAGAAGATTGTAAATGAGAGATGAGGAGCTTTCATTCTCTCATTCTCTCTTTCTGTCTCGTTCTCCCTCTGTAGCGTATTTGTGTTCGTAACACGTGTAACAGAAGTGATTGTGAGATCACCTCCTGTGGGAATCGAACCCAGGACCTCCGGATGAGAGTCCTACACTCTACCGATTCAGCCAAAGAGATATCCCTCTGGCCAAAGCCAGTAGGAATGCTTTTATTTCACCCTGCCACATACACCCCCTCCACAAAGTGACTCGTCCTCGAGTTCAGATATTTGGAGTTATCAAGCACCTCAGTTCGACGTACTCAGGGTGCAGTGAGCACTAGGGAGTTGCCCCGGCCCCACGTTGGGCGCCAAATGTAACAGAAGTGATTGTGAGATCACCTCCTGTGGGAATCGAACCCAGGACCTCCGGATGAGAGTCCTACACTCTACCGATTCAGCCAAAGAGATATCCCTCTGGCCAAAGCCAGCAGGAATGCTTTTATTTCACCCTGCCACATACACCCCCTCCACAAAATGACTCGTCCTCTAGTTCAGATATTTGGAGTTATCAAGCACCTCAGTTCGACGTACTCAGGGTGCAGTGAGCACTAGGGAGTTGCCCCGGCCCCACGTCGGGCGCCAAATGTAACAGAAGTGATTGTGAGATCACCTCCTGTGGGAATCGAACCCAGGACCTCCGGATGAGAGTCCTACACTCTACCGATTCAGCCAAAGAGATATCCCTCTGGCAAAAGCCAGTAGGAATGCTTTTATTTCACCCTGCCACACACGTAACCATATATAATCCTGTTATCCATACGATATCGTTGTTGTATGAGCGAGCGCGCGCCAGTTACCGTACCGGATGTGCCGGTAGCGATATAGCTGCTATATGGCTGCTGACTGTACTCGACTGTCACGATGTAACATGGTGTAGCATCAATACACGAATCCTCCGGAGTGTCACAGTGTTTGTTATAATGCCAAAGTCGTCACACGCTCTTTATCTCATTCTCTCCCTTTCTGAATTGTAATAAAACGTCTTCAGTAAAAATTTAAGGATTCTAAATTCCCCAGATTTACTCTACCCAAAAGCAGAAATTTTGTAGGCACGAACTTTGAAACAAGGGAAACAAAATTTAGTTTTTTTCTTGAATCCCCTTACTGCCAGTAGGCTAGGAAGCAACCATTTGGCGAGTGTCACCTTTGTAGGTTTTAGAACGCCCATAACTAAGCGCGTGTTAACAGTTCAAATAGGAGTAGCGTTGTGATTTATCAGCTCTCAGGTTCTCAAAGTATCAGTCAGGTTTTATGTGTTATGTGTTGACTCGGCAGATGGCAACAGACCCCCAGGTCAAATCTCCAGGGAAAACATTGATAAATCATACAGAAGCCGATGGTTCATGTTTTATCTATTTTATAAACCGGAAAGAAATCATTATTACTTTGATTTGCCTGAAAAGATTTTAACTCCGGACAGAAGAGAGTATAGATATAAATTGACAAATGAATAATGAACTAATTATTAATTAAAATCAATAAAGCACAACTCTATTTCTTACCTTCTTTTGAATAAATCATTACTTCACAAATACTAAGAGACTTTGCATACGAATCCAGTTGGATCTTGACATATCTGTACCGGGTCGTGGTCCAACAGGGGAGGTAACTCTCGATCACTTTAAGCACACCCATGTGCTTGTAACATGCCGTATACTCAATATTTTTGTCAATCTCGTTTCCAACAAAGATCTTGAAATCGGATAATCTAGCTGAAAAAAAATCGAAGTTTGAATTATTAAAGTCACAAAATTAACACACCAGTTCCAATGATATAAATTCTTGTAATACTGCTAATTCTTGCAATAATATGAATTGTCAAAATAAATTATTGCAATGATATATATTCCTGCAATAAAACGAATTCTTGCATTGATTTTTGCAATCATATACAATTCGTGTGATGATTACATTTTTGTAATAATATAAATTTTTGTAATGATATAAATTATTCCAGTAATATGAGTTTTTGCAAGGAAAGGAAAGGATAAAAACTCTTGCAATGAAATATATATTTCTATGTTTTTCGAAACACACTATTAGAGTCAGGCACAAATCACACGAACTGGTTAACGTTTGAGATCTTGCTAGTATGTTCACAACATTTTAGATTTGTCCTCTAGATATCCATACATTTAACAAAAAGAAAGGCTTGCCTGTCATATTTTACTGTAGCAAGTCTGGGGAGTTTAAAGAGACACACATGTGATTTTGGAGTCATGTATTCCAAACTTCTAGTTATGGCCTGTGACTACAAGTGTCGTTATAAATCTAATCGGTTTAGCAAAATGGCAAATGAAGGACGTCGTGTGCCAATTACTAATTAATTATGTTTTCAACTTAACTACAGCAGGCTTATAAAATAATTGATGCTGATAGGTTTTTTTTGGTATAAACTATATGAACAGTGTTCATGTAAATTGGTCGTCCGATCATTGCCCATAGGGGAGGGTTGCTTAAAAAAATGTAATTAAAACTATTACTAGTAATTATAATAATTGTGTCGCTTTTGGATGAATATGTGAGAAGTATAATTCAGCATATATTATTCAATTCGTATCAAAATTGAACAATATGTCATAAAACAATAAGTTTCCTTGTACGAAAATATAAACAATTCAGGGCTTATATATTTTCATCTGCATTCAAAACTTACACGATGATTTTGAATATATTTCCTCTCTTCACATGGTAAATCACTTGGACCACTTACATGTACTACCAATGATTTTGATGTAAGTTAGCAAAAAAAAGTTTCTCTGCAAACAAACGAACCTATACCGTACGATTAATAAGGTACGATCTGAATAATTCGCAATGTCCGTTCTATACACCTAGAAAAAGTATTGCAACGCCTGCATTTTTTCAATGACTATGATAACAATAATTGATGAGGATCTTATTCATATTATAGTTTTTTTCCAGGTAGAACCAACTTTAGATATGGTTACCCCAAACGTCTTAGTAATAAAAAAAAGAAATCATTTGGGAAACATTCGATGTGGCTTTATCAGACAACCAACTATCATAATCGAAAAGGTTTGGGTGTAAAAGCAATGTTCGATTCGTTGAGGTTGAGTTTATAATTTGCGGAATTTAATTGAGTAATGAAGAAATGAAAAGTAGGAAGAAAACCAGAAACAGGTATTACTGAATATAACAAATGAATACCGCAGACGTTAAGCTAACTGTGAGGCCGTTCGTTCCATTCCATTTTGGTCATGCATTTGTCAGAAAAGCCTTCATTAAAAAAAACAGGAAAGCGTCGCGTGTTCCAGGTGTAATTTATCATCAGCATGCCTTAACCTCAAGAACTTGGTTGCATTTTAATTTGTACTATGCACTTACTTTTGCCCTCTCTGCTATATAGCTTGAGACAGGCGATGTCAAAGGCCTCTAGAAGGTCAACAGACCACCAGGCCTGATCATCGGCTCCAGTAGTGGAGCAGTAGGAATGGGTCTGTCTTATCTCACCATCCACAGCTTTATCAGCATGCCCATCCTGGTTGGAACTCTGGCTTGAGGGCTTCTTCAGGGCGATATTGGTACTGGTCAGGACGGGTACTGTGCACAAAGAATCTGTATTCAAGGTTCGGCGGTAAGTTTTTGCAGCTGACATTGGGTAGGAATTATTTTTCAGATATTGAATATTTTGTCAGAAATGGTGGCTTACTTATAATAAATGTTCTTGTATCTGAAAAAGAAATATGTAACATGAACCCCCCCCCCCCCCCCCCCCCCCCCCCAAAAAATAGTTCCCGAGAGTCGACTTACCAATAAAAAGGTATGGCTAGTTTGATTTTCATTTGGATTGGAATTTTCCTTTAATGAGAAAATTCAAGTTGAATTTACTTAAATCGTAGCTGTATAATCGATTACTCAAACGCTTAGAAACGTAATGCTTTATTTGCATTTTGGTTTAAATTGCTGGTTGAAGCAAATGGCCATCATTTCAGTTGGGTTATATAAGCAAGAATACTTACCATGTTTGGTTTGGATGGTGTATGTAAACGTAAGCACAAGCACTAACAATCTTCTCAAATTCATGACGAAATAGTTACAAAACGTCCACTACGTACAACAAACCGTAGATATATGTTGATGAATAAAGTCAGCGCTGGGCTGTGTATATTGCCCCTTGTCTATTGTTCATAAAGTTCATGGATACGACCACGGGTGATTAATGCGATTAGAGACTAATCTTTCGATAAAGAAACTGTACGAAAAAAGATTGCTTGATTTTATGTAGCCACCCATGAATACATACAACAGCATTTAACCATTAGTTTAATTAGTAAGCAGGAAACTATTTTTCTTTGAACTAAGTCGATAAATAACAAAAACACTAAGATATAACACGATGCGTGGGTATTATCTATTAAGTTTACGAAAGACACAAAAAGATATTCTCGCATTATTGATTATTGATCCAAACCCTGGCGCTGTATTACAATTAAAACTTTGAACAAACAAAGAAAGCCAAGTCCATTTATTTTCAAAAAGAAAATTAATGTGACTTGACTGTTGGCAGGCAAAAATATATCCGATAAATGAGGAAGAACATCGATCTGTCAGCCCTGTCTGTCATAACGAGTATCAAAAGTAAAGAATGAATGTTCGTCAAAGACATGTTCATGATTCAAATGCTTGTAATGGAGATATTAATTTGCAAAATTAAAGATCTCTCCCTGAATATTAACTGACAACAATCCCAAATAATGTAAATTTATATGAAGATTGAGAACGAATAACACTTGCATGTATGTCATTGTGTTTTGCAACACGAGAGAGTGAAAAATGATACTTCCCGAGCACTAAGCAAGTTGATTGACTAATCCTTTTTCTGGACTGAGAGTTATTTTTGTTCGTTCACAGTTTAATTTGGTAAAAATTGGGAATATAAGCAAAATAGATGAAATTAATACACCATTCAGCCTCATTTAAATCCACTAGCAGCTCGCCGTGTTTGTGATCTGAGCAATGTTCCATAGCCTTGTCATAAGAGTGACCTTTACACTAAGGCCAATCAACGACGAGGCTTGACAACCATCAGCACGACTTAATATATAAGTGGAACCTGATTTCTTGAGTTGGGAGAGGTGAAAGGTCACAGTCAATTCAACCTGTCATGACCCCTCTAATATTAAGTACTCAGATAAGAAACTCAGCGCGATGCCAAGTTATAACAAATTTCAATTAGATTGATTTTCAACAGGATGGGTCAAGACAGAGATAGTCATTATGATAACCATTTAACTAATGTCACACAAATAAGTAAATTTAAGCACAAGTACATGAACAGTTACGTTGATTATTCTAAAGCAGCTCCTGACGATGTTTGTCTTTGTCATGATCGTACTATTGATTTAACACATGGAATGTTGGTCAACAATAAAATTACAGGGATTCGAGTCTTCGAGTCAAAGTAAAATAAAAAGTCGGGCCCTTTCACACTGATATATAGTTTATATATGTTGAGATGAATATATATTTAAATTGGAACGAAATCAATGCAGAATTCAAGAGTTTAAGACATTTTCAATACTATTTTGTAGTATTAAAAGGAGGACATTTCGACTGACTGTTCCAACGAATGATGCGATGAAAACTATCTTTCCTCACAAAAACATGTACAGAAACCATAGATCATTCTTTCAAGATGCTGCATCCGGCCCTCTTTGTCAAAACACTGAAGGCCTCGAAATAAAAAGAAATGTATCAATTTGAGCGATTTAGATTTAAGATCTCAAAACATGACAACCATTAATATTTTCTAAAAAATCATGTCAGTACATAGCCCGAATTCGAACATTTGACCCTTAAGTTATAAACTCTGTACTTTTATCCACTAGGACCTGATGTTGAATTAAAAAGGATTGTTTGTTGGTCTGGAGACGTGTTCAAGTCTTCCTTGGACGAATAGAGAACACATACAGAACATGGGTAGCACGAACAGAGCACGTGTTATCCTAGTTATGGAGGACGTGTAAAGGACAAATCCAATTCACGAGGGGTGTAGCTTTTTTTTCAAAAATATGATTAACTCAAAAACACAATTATTTGGTATGAGGAAGAAGAAAAGGCATCAAAATATATTTGTGTTTGTAATTTCGAATTTTAGAAATTATGTCAGCAAATCAGTAATATGAATTATTCCTGATAACAGTTATGAAATCGCTGAATGAACTTCGAGAACTATATAATAGCTTTATTCGTAAAAGAAGAACTATGAAATAATGATCTTTTGTAATTCGAACCTCGACTGACTATTGAGATGCGAATTGGAGAAATAAATAAATATTGATAAATATTAATGAACTTTTGAACTAACAAATGACATACCAGTGGTCTGATGATCATAACTTACTTTGAAAAAGAATTTGACACAGTTTAAAAAGATTTCCTAGATTCTGTCTTGTTCATATTTAGGTTTCGGTCCTGAGATTTAATCCTGTATTAATCTTTTGTCTCAAGAAACATTTTCAATTGTATTCAGTTGGACATTTCTCTGATTTCATTCCTAATGAAAGGGGCTGCAGACAAGGGGATCTCATATCACCTTATCACTTTCTTTTTGTGGTTGAAATCCCTAGATATTTGATAGGAAATTGTGAAGATATAAAATGTAATGTATGTATTTAATGAATAAGAACATAGATTAGGACAATATGCTGATGATACCGGATAATTGCTGGATTTGTCAATTGAATGTCAGGATTAAGCGTAAACAAGGCTAAGACTGATTTAGGCAATTTGGATTGGCTCAAAGTCAACAAATATAAGTATCAAGTGATAATATTGTGACGAAAAATAAAAGCAACATGGCTATAAAATAACCGACCTTAAATTGAAAATTACTTTTATTAAGAAAAATTAGCTTTTAAAAAATCAGTTAATATTGTTTTGAAAAATTGTGATTGGGAAATAATCTTCAGTATTTACAGGAGGCATTTATTTTATTTTTGTTTTAATATTTGCACAGACTTAACACAGAAAAGAACTTTCAGAATATCTGAAAAGAGTTCAAGACTTTCATATCGCTTCATACATGTATATCTTTCCAAGTCTTACTTCGGCATATCCCCATAAGCTTCTGGTTAACTGAAAGAAGAAACATTTTAAGGCAATGGTTAAGAAGTATTAATGAATAATTATCCACTATACCTTAGATCCAAATTAGACTGCACACGATAATTATAACCTCATTTTGCTGTCATCCTTATCCAATGAGGTTAATGACTGGATGACCAGCGTACCAATAAAATGACTTCTAGCATGACACATCTTCGCTTCCTTATAAATATCAAACAGGCAATGAGATATGTACTTTGAAAGAATATTATCGTTTCAGCAAAGAAAAATCGTACTATGTTCGGTAAAAATAACCCAAATTTTTGATAATCTGCGATGTCGGGGGTTCATTACTAATTATCGGCCCTGAAATCTAGGTTGACCTGAGTTTACGGGGCTGTTAAGGGGTTAGGGGTTTCCATACTTTGCACACCCTTGGTTCCTTCATTAATGTTTTTTTTTTTTTGTAGACAGGGTTAACAATAGAAGATTATCTTAAATTAATTAGCAGCAAATGTAGTAATTCATTGTTTAGATGTGCAAAATATATTAAGGAAGCTCTTGCTCTTAGAAAGCGTGCTATGTCTTCAGTAATAACTTAACTACTGTTTTATACTCTTATTTGCTACTCTTATTTTGTGAATTATATTTCAATTGTACATGGGCCAATGGCTTACAAAACCGAAATAAAATGAATTGAATTGAACCTCCTTGTCAAAGTAGAGGACTGCAGTTCAAAGGGAGCGTCACTAGGTACATAGACGTAAGGGCAGGGCATGGTAGATAAAACATCGTTTATGGCATATAATGCAGATTAAAAGGGAAAGGGTGGTATAAAAATTGCTATTAGACAATGAGAGACCTTGTCAGCACGTGTTCCATTACGTCATAACAGTCACAAGGGGGATAACTCCTCGTCCTCCTCTCATAATACACAGGATGCAAAAAGCACAAAATATCTGACCTGCTACATTTAAAGCATTGATCAAACTGATTATTTCAACAAAATGATTGGTGATCTTTCCTCAGCCTTTCTGTGTTCGTAGTTTAAAAGTTTTAAACTTCTAGGACTCCTTAGCACATAATTTTCCGTTATCAAATTGGCTTATTGTTAGCATATGAGGTCCTATGCCATATGCAAGAATTCCGGACATGGGTCGGCAGGGGCTGAACCGTGAACATATGATAAATTCTACAGGGAATCAACTTTGGCTGCCAATACCTTCGTGACTAATAAAGTTAAGCAAAATGTATACGTTAAGCATCGCTTCTTAAACTTCGATATTCTATCTAAACTACAGCCAAGTTTTATTATATTCTGTTGAGATTACATTGCTTCAAATTCGTGTTGAAAAAGGGTACTTTAGCTTCTGTGTATTCATGCTAAAAAAGGTGAAACTTGAGAAATTGGCCGACTTTGTTGCCGTTTTAAACTACTTTCCCATAAACATATCTCAAATGTATACATTGTTGCACTTAGAATGATATTTATGGAAACTCTATGCAAAAATTCAAACTCTTTACTTAATGATATGCTTCAAAATTGAATTTAAAAAGTACTGTTTTTGACAGTGCATGTTCCTAATTGAGTTACTTCCCTTAGATCAGTGACCCCTGACTCCCTTCGCTGCAGCCTTAATTACTATATAGAGACCAGCAGGGCAGCTTTACCATTCTCCTGCAATGGGTAACTTTGTATGAAAATATATTATTTGCAATAACGTAAAAGTTGGTTTTCAAGAATATCGACAGAGAGCCTTTAATCACAGGATTATATCAATAGTGGGTACAAGTAGGTCCCCTGTAATCCTGTCATTGGCACTTAGAAGTTTGTAGTAATGTCGAAAATTGTTTTCGTTGGGGAACTATAACTTTTAAAAATTGTCTTTATAAGACAACTTCAGGTTATGAAGAGACATTTACAAGAAACAGAGATTTGCATAATCATTTTAATAACAGACCGATGTTTTTTGGTATAGACAAAGACTTATATCCATGTACGAGTCATAAGAATAATAAGTAGTCTATTAATAAGTAATCCTAAAAGTAGTCATCACAAATCTAAATCATAACATCTTCAATTTCATTTAGTCAATGGGTTTGGATCTGCTTAGACATGTAGAGTTGAGTGGTAATTTTTCTCCTGGGCCACATTCAAAGTCTTCCCCTTGGATGTTGGTTGACTGCCATGCAGTTCTGTTACCCACTACGCCTGATCTATCCAGCAAAAGCAGACTTTTCCCCAATCCTTTCTCTCACTTTGAGTGCGACAAGTTTGGGGTCAATGTCGATTTCATTTGTCGCATATAATTTTAGTCTAATAGTTTTATCTATGCTTTGTCCAATGAACTTGAACAAACTCCCTAGTTTGTTAGAAAATATCGGCACCTGGAACAACAGGCAGTGGAACTATGGTGTGATGTTACATCGCCGGTATCAGCTCAGCATGTCTCAAAGCGTGAAGATCGGCTCGGCCTCGTCTTTTGTTTGGTCACTGGATAAACTCCTGTGACGTGCTGGCCACTTGTGAGCTAACTTTCATGTAATTGAAATGTTGGAATATACCAATAAAAAAATCATCCTACATGTAAAGTAGTATTCAGTGTTAAGAGGCCTCTGAATTTGATTTGCCATGGCCAGAGATAACCACTCACTATATAGTTCATCATTTTGACAAACCATGTTGCCCTGAAGAAACATTGCCTTCTTCAAAAGATTTCTGTGCAGTACATCAGGGAGGCGTAGCAGCAGATGTAACACATCTGGTATGAGACGTGATGACGAATGGGATTATTTTGAGCCCCGTTCTACAGTCTATCAGCATGAGGTCAACTTTGGTACACAGTTCGAGATACATGGGTTTCAAAAAACCAATTGGACATCATTTCAGAAATATAAAACCAGGCTTGAAATCATATATGAATTGTTAATGTTCTGATAATTTGTTTTTGAAATTTTTATGAGTTCTATTGAGTTTTAAGGAAAGTAAATAAATTCAAGCATTTCACTATAAACAAACTGAAGAACGCGGGCACCGACATCTAAAGTTAATTCAGGTTCTGAAGACGAACGTTTGAGTGGTTAGGGTGTAAATAGAGCTTTTACATACACTTTTGTCGTTGCAATAAAATATATCATCAAAACATAAATAGAAATACAACTCATCCTTAAATAACACGGAAATGTCGACAATACAAGACATATCTTCAAAGAAAAGCAATGAGAACCGTCGGGTCGGTGGAAGAAGGGTAGCGAGTTGCAAAAGTTCTTCTACCGACCCTGCCACTTTGATTTATCTCCCAAATTTCAACTTTGTTGAACCATCGAATTGAGTAGACCAAAAAACCAGGAATAATTTTTATCATTCTCGACTTCTCATAAGAACTAACTGTTTTTGCTTTCCCGAATTGTCCTTCAATAATGTCCACAAATTTGATGCGATATTTGTTCTTATCATCCCTATCTGTGTAAACAAGCATTCCGCAGTTAGATTCCTTGAGGAGGCCCATCTCGCCAATTCTTATCTTTCGTTGAATGTAGATGTACTCTTTGGTCGATATCATAAGACACTTGATGTTACGGTCGACTAATCCTTGAACCCAACATGCAATATCGTCGTCAATCACAAAATAATGAATGCGAGCGTTTTTCACAGAGAGCCAGACCTTCCTGCTATTTCTTTCAGTGGGGTCATGTGCGTAGATATAGCCGCTGCCATTGTTGAAACAGTAAATAATTTTTTCATTGTAAACAGCCAAATCTAAAGCACTTTTTTGACCAGAACTTTTTTTCTTTTCCGAGTTAGACGCAATTTCTTGTTTGAATATTCCGCTTTTCAGAGACCAGAAAAGTGTGTTGAATTTTCGGTCAAAAACAATAGAAAAAAACTTTATTTTTTACAGTCACTCCTGTCTTTTCTATTGTATTGGATTTCGTTGAAACTCTCTGGCTTTGTGAATAGCGCCATACATCGAGACCATTATAAAAGACGAATTATTCTTTGCTTCAGGGCCATCTTCATCAACATTTCCCCCTTGAGGATCAACTTGAGTTGTAATCAGTTGACTCTGGAGAATTTTTGCTTTAGCCTTTTCGTACAAGTTTCTGTCCAATTTTCATTCTAGTTTTGTCCTATACAGTTCATGCAGAATATCGAAAGAATCATTTTTCTCGAATTTTAAATTAGAAGTTTTGCTGAACACTGCCTGTATTGATAAAAAAAAGGAGGAAAGTCATGTTGAAAACCATGACAAAATGTGAAGCCATCGATGCGTCTCTCTCAACGGAGAAGGATCGCGTTTGGCAACAACAGTGAAAAATATTCATTTACCAAATCCATTTTAGCTCAATCCATTTTATGTTTTATCTAGTGCTACTTATTTGAAAATTAGTTCCCATTTATCCAGTGTTCCCTTTCTATACTTTTGTTTCATGTACACTACTCATCAGTTTTATAATTATTCAAAGATTTCTGCAACTGCATCTCGAAAGTTTGTTCACTCTCTTGAAATAAAGTTTAACCATGCAATCTAAAGTTTTTCACAAGTATAACAAGAGCCACCGGGCTTTTTCAAAAACAAATAAAAAAAGAA
Organism: Phorcus lineatus; assembly: GCA_921293015.1. NCBI lineage: Eukaryota > Metazoa > Mollusca > Gastropoda > Trochida > Trochidae > Phorcus > Phorcus lineatus. The sequence continues at coordinate 18,166,391 of OV121084.1, forward strand.
AAGCATTATGTAAATATTTGTATTTGAAACAAGTAAAAGTAAACAATGCAGAAAAACACATCAACACATGGAGTTCCTTTCACATACCAAGGTTAGTCAATCTAGGCCTAACAGGTTTTGAGTTCTGCTCTGGAGACTTGTTTTAAATTTTAGATTATTGAAAACCTCAAAAGGCACAACTACATGATGATTTATCAATAAAGCAAATTTCATAACCTAAGTCTAACATTTTCAAGTTCTGCTCTTGAAACAAAAATTAATATTCGTGTTCACTGAAATGCCAAAATTAAAAAAGGTTGAAAACCCCTTAAACGCATAACTAGTTTTATGACGGACAGACGACAGAATCTATCAACCCCTTTATGTTCAATGTGTCGATGTAATACACTGTAGATTGAAAGTAGTCCTCAAAATCTATCAATGTTAAAGCACACACAGTCAGGATCCATCAAAGAGAGCGCACATAACATGGCATTTGCATTTACATACAGACACAGGTGAAATGTCTTTCAGGATGCACCTGTATATTTTGTACTTCCAACCATTTCCAATCGTGGATATGTTTTCAACGTTTGAAGTTAACTATAACATTATTAATGAATTTCTAATTTTGAAATAGGTTGCATTCTCATAAGTGAACATATTTTGCAAGCTATGATTTGGCTGATCATATTTCTAATGGATTTTAAAACCACGCTTTGCATATAATTAAGTACTTCAAAACAGCAATAAAAGTATCTTTTATTTTAGGCTCGAAATTTTAATGTTACACATTTATTTTAAATATGTACATCCTTGAATATATGTTCGACGTTTCAAATTAAGTATGACATTATCTTTGAAACTTAATTTTGAAATTGGTTCCTTTGTCATTTACGAATACCAGTAAAATTATTGTTGTACAGGTATTATTGAATGTTTCAAATTCATTTTGAATTAAAGCTCACTAAGGTACTATATACCAGCTATATAACAACATGAAACATCACTTAAACTCTAATTTAAATACTTTACTATTTGATTTTAAATTTGAAAATTTACGATACTGAGATTCATTTCAGATTTGAAATTTGATAAGGAGGGACAGAAACAGCGACAGTTTGATTGCTTTGACGAAACGTCTACATTAAAGACGGTTTGGAAAATATTTCTTTATATTATTAGAATCATTTTGTTTTATTTCTTAAGATTTTATCAATTTTATGTTAGTCTATGCAAAATATAATGTCCTCACCGGTTAAAACATTTCATTAGTCAATTTTGTTTTCCGTCGTCGCACAAAAGGGAACCTTTCGAAACTTCATATGGCCATTTCAGTGTGAACACCGTTTAACCGTCAGGGAAACAGATTGGCGTACATACAACTAAACCAAACTTAGTTTATTTGCTTAAGAACTCCTATAGTAGAATTAATAAAGATTATCTTGCAATTGGTAACATTTGGTTTTTCCTTCGTGAGATCACATTATTTCCCAGAAAAAAATCATAATGTGCTAATTCCTTTAATAAAATGATTAATTGCACAGAATAAGGGGTGTATAACTCATCACAAAGAATGCATACCAAAAGATTATGGACGTCAATTGTGAGTTTTCGCATAGTATTTCAAAGCAGTTTGTAGACAAGTAGATGAGGCCTGTATATTGACATTGATGCTTCTAAGTAAAATTGAATGTTAAAAAATGCCCATTTACAAGTCTACACCAAGTAAAATTATATTAAAAGCAGTTTGTGGACATGCTATAATTGCCCTTCGTAAGCGAAGTATGCAGCTAACTGGTTTTCTGAATCTTGTAACATTTATTGTCATGTTAAAGAGCCACTCCGTGAGTTGTTGGAGTCATATCTGCCAAACTTAATCGATGGTGTCATTTGATTGCGAAGTATCGACTGTTACCAGAAAGAGATATCTTAAAGCTTATTGTTTTTTTACAGTGACAATATGAAGGAAGAACGTCGCAATTATGATCGAAAACCGGACAGTGGCGCGCGTCAAATAGTCAAACGTAATTTTGGAGACTTATCTAAAACAACCTGGAGGGCAGTTAGGAGTTTTTTTGTGTGTTTTTTTTTATGTTTTTATTTCCCATAAGATGATTTACATTTTACATTTGTGTATTGTATATTAACAGTGACAATTGACATTATGTATTTGTTACAAAACAAAGGAAGAATAATATTCACATTTCACTATTCTTATTGCAGGTAATAATCAATATTCACTTTAAAGTTTATATCATCTTCAGTTCTTAGGATCTTATAGAATATACAGATTCAGTACCATCACTGCTAGATATTGTAATTCAACAGTGTACATTTCAAGATTTACATCATTTGCTATTTTAAGCAAGAATTAACATCATCTTCATAAAGATTAAGTACCAGTTTTGCTGCGCTGGAATAAAGTGTGAAAATTGTAATTCAGAGTTGATTGTGTTTGCTAGGTAATATAACTAGTATCCATGTATATTGGACGTGACATTTACACCTCTGTGCATTTATATAAGGCTGTTTTTAGATATTAATAGAAAACCAGTATTTGTCATATATATGTCGTTTGGACATGAAAAGTTAAGATGTTTTGATTTTATATCACCACTTATGACATTTAGGTTCTATCAGAGGTAAATAATATGTTATGAAAATCACGGAGTGGCTCTTTAACCAAAAACCACTTTTTGGACATGCTATAATTGCCCTTCGTAAGCGAAGTATGCAGCTAACTGTTTTTCTGGAATCTTGTCACATTTATTGTCATGTCAACAAAAAATCACCACTAATATAGTTCTTTATTCAAAATGACGTTCTCCCGGGTTTATCACTTGTATGAGACTAAGCGATACATACCATGATGTTTGGGACGTAACTAATTACTCCACTCTCGGGTACCTCTGACATCAAATTATAAATATAAATTTATGTTTCAAAGATTTCTGTAACGATTATTACCTAGAATTTACATATAAGATATCTGGCGACACTTGGATTTCCTTTCGATTCAACAAAATGTCACTCATTCTCAAAACAAAGAATGATGTACATTTCACGTGAAATAACAACACGCATTGCACGAGATTTTCATGGTAACGAAGCGCACTTGCAGCGTCAGACATTGGAGGTGATGGTTCATATTCTTCGACAGTGAATTCAGTCAATAATTTGACGACAAAAGTTTAAGGATATGTTTCTTCATTGCCTGATTCTGACATGGATTCTGCTGGTAAGAAAAGCTTGTTAGTTATTGTCCGTCAAAACAATTAAGGTAAAAAGGTCTATCGCTTCGCCCGTTCATTCATTCATCCTCCGTACGCCTTGATTGAGGAGATAGTGGTTTTGCATACAAGAAAATCTGCGAGACACATTAAATAATTTGAATTTAAAATATTATGTTTTTAAACATCAATAAGTCCTCACATGTACACTTCATTCCCAAAACTCCCTCCCCCCAAAAAGCCCCTACCCAAAAATTGCAAAATGTAAACTCTTTAACCATATATTACTATAGGAGAAAGGTTTGCCTCAGCTCGACTATTTGTCCATGCTCGCCGATATTGTTGATGCCATTCTCCCTGCACTAATACTAGCAGCCGTGATACAAGTGAAATCCTCGTGAAATATTATATCACCTCACCTCGCCTGAAACACATGGGTTTCCCTCACAACCAATTCAACAAATAGAAGAGTAAATATGGTATATCTTTTATGAGTTGATGCTTCTTTAACTTTGTTCACCTAGGTTGCAGTTGAGTGCCAGATGAATCCGGAATCACAGCTACCTGATGATTATATTGTTGAAGGTATGTAAATGTTGATATACTCTTTTAACAACTTGTTTCTGTGAATAGTTTCCCGTCTGTCTTGTCGTGCACATTTTAGGGCTTGACTCCAGGGTGTTGGTTGCAAAAAGATGTGAATGAGAAATGATTGACGGTTTAGATTGATATTTATCACAAACATCACAATGTCCATGTAAAATAATTGATAAATAATCATTTTTTGTTAAGTGTTTTTAAAAAAAAAAAAAAATCAATAGTTTAAAAGCGCCGATCTAATTGTCATTTATTCGAAATTACCCATAAATTACCCGTATACCTGTATTATTTGACCAGTCGATCAGGTGTGTGGACAAGAGGGTGACCAGTCCTCCCTCTCTGTGACGTCAGATCTCACCATCAATGTCAAGGTCGAATGCAAGGGAGATAATCTGTTTACCTTCACGACGGTGGATGACGTTATTCACACGCATACTGTTTACTTTTCCGGGAACGAAACTGAGAGATGTGTCTATAAGGTGAGCTTTGTTATCCCATAGTTAGGCAGTTCGAATCAAAATGAGAAAACCATAGAAACCTAATTCTTTTACTCTTTCCTGATAAAAAAACAACTCATCAGAAGACAGCTAACTGTTTTCGTCAAAATTCGTAGGAGAAACGGACTTTATTTCCCGAAAACGCCTTTACTGTTAGCTGTTTTGATCTTCGGACAAGAGCTTAGCCCCACCTATATATATATATATATATATATATAGGTAAAAAGGTGAAAGGTCGCACGTGAAGTAAATGTATATTTGAAAATAAAATACTTCAGACGACACTTGCTGTAGATATCATTTTAATGACTGGATGCGTCGCATTTCGACTTGATAACAAGTCTACAGTACTACAGACTATTTGACTGTTGAAAAGACTTGTTATCAAGTCGAAATGCGACGCATCCAGTCATCATTAAAATGATATCTACAGCAAGTGTCGTCTGAAGTATTTTATTTTCAAATATATATATATATATATATATATATATATATATATATAATGTTTATAACAGACAGGCAAATTAATTAAGTTACCATTAACAATGTTACCATTAATGGAAAGTTCTATCTTTCTTGTGCTACTCTTAAGATTGCAAAGACATCGCAGAAGGAGACCACACAACAACTTTTTAGCGCACAGTACTACAGACTATTTAACATTCGATACCAATTTGGCCATCATACATAAACTTAAATACATGAAATGAGATATTTTACGACGACTCCCGGATTTTTATTGATCAACTGACTCGCTGTGCATTGTTAAAAAATTGTTGGTCCCTATCCCATAATATTTCTTCAAAGAAAAAACAAAACATTATTAATGCTGTCGCTAGTTTGTGTTGCTCTTAATAGGACACATCATGATCGTGTGATACAACATTTTCTAAAATATATCCCCCTAAAGTTACCCTGACCCTCAATCCAATGTGTCACGTAAAATTGTGTGATCGCTGTGTTCAGACCAACGGATTTCAACAATTTTGATATTCATTTAGATGATTTACAGTATTCACCCTAAATGCATACGACGAATATTCGACCAGAGCACAAGGAAGCACATGTGCACGTGTGGGAGAGTATTGCATATCATTAGATGACGTCATCAAGATCAAGTTTTATCTGACAGTAGGATATGCGCATTAGAACTCAGAACTACCTACCATAGTCCCAAAATGGCCGTTTTTTCAATCAAATTATTGTGTACCTTCAACTACAAATGTAACAAAAAATATGGCAATAGCATATGCTTTTGCTGTGCTATTGCTGTGATAAAAAGATGGGCTGTCTGATGATTACATTGTGAAAGGAATAATGATAATAAAAATAATGAAAAAAAGTAATTTATTATCCCCCGCCATATCGGATGTTTGGTACCTTGAGCCGTCATTGCAAGCTCTTAACCAGAATTTAAAACCATACAGTCTGACCAAATCAAACTTCCCCCAAATATTCTTATTTACAAGCGTAATATGTTTATTTACATGTTTTACACGCATTCCATTACAATGTGCATGAATAGCAGTTCCAAATAATTTACTTTTTGCATTACCTTGTTAAAGAATTTTCAGAATAGTTCCCGGACGAGAACCCGAAACCATATATAGCTATATCAGTATAAAATTTAACATATTGAACAATCATATTGTGTATCTGAGCATAATGAAAATATTCAAAAGTCATATGATGTCGGATGAATTCGTAACCGACAATGTGCTAAGAATGTTAGACAGATGTCTCTTAACGATACGATTCGATACATACAGCGACGATTCTATAACACTATTTTCAGGGATACTTAGACTATAGAATAATTAACTTAAGACAAACCCTTGTTTATAGGAAAAATATTTTTTTTTAAAGTCATAGATAATACCACGAAACAGAGACCGTATTTAGGTACGTAAATAGTCAGATTAAAGGCACTAGTGCACGCTATTACGGTTTAAATTGGCTATTTTAAGGTTTACGAGGACTTATGCATTCACTTAACCTTTCTATCGATGCAACGAAATACTTAAAATTCTTTACAATTGACCTGCAGTCAACAATGAAAAAATTTAGAAAGCCGCTGTCGGCTTGGACATATAAAAAATCTAAGTTTAGCTGTGCACAAAACGGATATCTCAAAGACAGTTAAACGCGGCTGAACTATTATTATGTGCAGCTATTGAATTTACCTAAACTCTGAACTGAGACCAAAGAATGAATTATGTTTTATGAATGCATTGTTGTAAATAAACCGATTTAATAACACAGCATTAGCATTGCTATTAGAATGACCAAAGCGGCTGCCGTTTCCGCTTTTTTGGTAATGAGCAAAATCTTAATATTTCCGATGCCGTAGTTCACGCGGATTTATTGTAGCGTAACATTAAATACTTCCGGTCTTTAAAAATCAACTTTACTGCCTGAATACGTAAACATTCGTTAAATAACTTACGAGGTAGATTAGTTGAGTGAGGATCTTGAATAATATCGAGAGATACGCAGAATCTGTGCATTCGTTGTGTTAACGAAATATTGGTGTGCACTAGTGCGTTTAAGTATCACGATTCTTGATCCTACGATATATCGTCACTGCTCTAGTTTTTACACAATGGCGAGGGACATACAGCTGACTCTGTTATATTTCCAGAAAGAAAGTCGAGTGGCCCTGTACAAGGTGACGGTGATCGTGAACGTGGTGGAGGAGGACGAAGGTGTGTCCAGTATAAACAGGGAGGCGAGGTACACCATGACTTGTACGTACGGTGACCAAGGCGATAAGCGCAGCAGAAACTCCACCGTCGAGGAACAGTGAGATATTTTATGTCCGCTTCATCACATTGCCGTAAGAAATGAACAATAAAAAGCGACGGTTTTTAGTTCTTTGTTGCTGGAATCTGCAGTCATAACGACAAAACTTTTTATTGATTTTGTCTTCTCAAGAGTAGTGAACAACGACGTTTTGGTATATCATGCATAATGATATTGTTATTGATATAGATAATGATATAGATCTAGATCACCTAAAGTAACAGTATGGTTTAGTTTGCACTCATTCGTCTGACCATACAGTAACGCTCGTCGGGCAGACTCGGAAAAGCATGTATATTCATATGTTTTGTCAGATCAATACGCGACCTAAACATGCAGCTCGTAAATAATAACATTGCGCAGTAATTCATCAAACACCATGATGGTAGGCTTTCTTTACTATTTATTGATGGATTTCATTAAAAAAAATTTAGGTTTTTAAAAATGATACTGGAAACATTAATCTAGGATAAGCCTTTTTTGTAACCAACCTATATGCTTTGAGATCTAAGTCTATGTGTTTCGCTTAGCAATTTCAAGGGTTGCAATAGAACAAAAACTCTTCACATGGGTCTCTTTAACAGGTTCAGTTCTATATATATCAATACTCAGTCATCCAGATTCTGCGACCTTCCCTTTTGCAATACTATCAATCATGGCTTTAGTGAAATCCTCATATTTGTGAAATTGCAGAATTAGTTATCAAAGCGAGATTTTATGACGCTTCATGTTTTTAGGACAACAAATACGATGGTTTTGAGGTGGAATTTGGTATTTTGCAGATACTACTCGGCGAGGGAGGTGCAGAGTATATACGGTAACCTGACGACTAAAGACGTATCGGTGTTCATCACAGACATACTAGGACGACCTATAAAGAATGACAACGTGCCGATGGATAAGTTTCTCTGTCTGAAAGTACGCCTGAATAACATCACAGGTAATTATATACAAGTTCACGAGATGCTTATTTATTTAGCTATGAAATTCTATAAGCCTGAGGACATGCAATAGTGTGTCAGGCGAACCGCCCATCCGTCTGTAAACCCTTCCCATTTTCAATTTCTGCAGATGATTGGCTTAAAATGGAGATTTTGAAATGTAGATTTGGTTACTCCTGGACCCCTTTTAAATATAAAAGTGGTTATATTTAAAAGGGGTTATTTAATAGGGATTAAACTCTATGAACCTGTATACGTCGTCTTCTTTAGGAGCAAAAGACCTGGAAAACTGAAATATTGTGTAAAGACTCCTTTGCTGAGGGGGATTGTCATCTATTCGTTGGCCTCGCTACGGGCCGATAGCATCTCTAGAGCTATATTACCTGAGCCAAAATGTTCTCTATTAATTCCTCTTCTCCTCTTCTCATAATCTTTGCAACTCTATCAGATTTCGTATTTAAACCTGAGTATGTACCGTCTATAACAAATAATTCCCAAAAATAACATTTTCGATCATCAAAAATAAATTTTATTTTCAAATTTAATCATTTGAGATCCATCATTTTCGGAACGGTGGTTGATATCTTATCTGATTATGATATTGATATTACAAAGAAAATATATTGTATCATTTCAGGGTTAGGTGAGTCACGGAAGAACATGAGTATATTTCCGGTCTCCTGTGAAGCTATAGGCAAAACCACTGGACATCACTACGCTCTTATCAGATCTGGGTAGGTATATAGTATGTATATGATAAATAAAAATCCTTACTTCCCTACTTTATCTGTATTACAAATTCCTGTTTTACCGACAGCTACAGTGAGTGGGCAAAACCACGTTTAAGGACCTCTGTTTAACAAACTTTATATAAATATTTTATGTATTTGCATTGTATCTTAATGTTGTAGATATAGTTATTTTTCATGTTATTTTCCTTAAATATACTGGTTACCTTTTTTGGGCAACAACATACAAAGATATATGCATTGGAAATGTAGTAAAGTAATGATTTAATTGCATTTTAAAAAATAATCTTAACAAGGTACCTTTTAAAAATTAATCATGCGATAAGGAAATTTTGGGCTGAAACGTAAAATAGTCACTTTTAAGAAACTGACTACTCACAAGTCTACAACAAAAAACTGTCTCAGTGTTCAGAAAAACGTGGAAAGGTCTAAAATACACATGAAATAAACATGACATAAAGATATTCTCCCGAGACCGAAACATTAACAGATGCAAGATAATGTATGCTGTGGGTAGATTATGAAAGTCGGATAATTGTTTTGTTTTTCATTCATAATTTTATAAGACGTCTGACATAGTTATATAGTTATATACACCTGTATCCGTATATGGATTTAATTTTTTCACTTGTCCATATTAGGGTGTTTTGTTAAATAATTTGAATTTAGAATGTTTTGTCTTAGATGCGGTGATGGAGTGGTCTTTAAGAAAACACAAGGTTTTACCATGATGCCCGGAATGGCTATCAGCGGCTACTTCAAGTTCTTCCACTTGAACAAGGACAAGAGCTTCCGAGTCAGCTGTAACTTCACTCTGTGCACAAACTGCATCAACCAGGTAAGCTGTAACTTCACTCTGTGCACAAACTGCATCAACCAGGTAAGCTGTAACTTCCCTCTGTGTACAAATTGCACCAACCAGGTAAGCTGTAACTTCACTCTGTGCACAAACTAAATCAACCAGGTAAGCTGTAACTTCACTCTGTGCACAAACTAAATCAACCAGGTAAGCTGTAACTTCACTCTGTTCTCAAACTAAATCAACTAGGTAAGCTGTAACTTCATTCTGTTCACAAACTAAATCAACCAGGTAAGCTGTAACTTCACTCTGTTCTCAAACTAAATCAACTAGGTAAGCTGTAACTTCACTCTGTTCACAAACTAAATCAACCAGGTAAGCTGTAACTTCACTCTGTTCACAAACTAAATCAACTAGGTAAGCTGTAACTTCACTCTGTTCACAAACTAAATCAACCAGGTAAGCTGTAACTTCACTCTGTGCACAAACTGCATCAACCAGGTAAGCTGTAACTTCACTCTGTGTACAAACTGCATCAACCAGGTAAGCTGTAACTTCACTCTGTGCACAAACTAAATCAACCAGGTAAGCTGTAACTTCACTCTGTTCTCAAACTAAATCAACCAGGTAAGCTGTAACTTCACTCTGTTCACAAACTAAATCAACCAGGTAAGCTGTAACTTCACTCTGTTCACAAACTAAATCAACCAGGTAAGCTGTAACTTCACTCTGTTCACAAACTAAATCAACCAGGTAAGCTGTAACTTCACTCTGTTCACAAACTAAATCAACCAGGTAAGCTGTAACTTCACTCTGTTCACAAACTAAATCAACCAGGTAAGCTGTAACTTCACTCTGTTCACAAACTAAATCAACCAGGTAAGCTGTAACTTCACTCTGTGCACAAACTAAATCAACCAGGTAAGCTGTAACTTCACTCTGTTCACTAACTAAATCAACCAGGTAAGCTGTAACTTCACTCTGTTCACAAACTAAATCAACCAGGTAAGCTGTAACTTCACTCTGTTCACAAACTAAATCAACTAGGTAAGCTGTAACTTCACTCTGTTCACAAACTAAATCAACCAGGTAAGCTGTAACTTCACTCTGTTCTCAAACTAAATCAACTAGGTTAGCTGTAACTTCACTCTGTTCACAAACTAAATCAACCAGGTAAGCTGTAACTTCACTCTGTTCACAAACTAAATCAACTAGGTAAGCTGTAACTTCACTCTGTGCACAAACTGCATCAACCAGGTAAGCTGTAACTTCACTCTGTGTACAAACTGCATCAACCAGGTAAGCTGTAACTTCACTCTGTGCACAAACTAAATCAACCAGGTAAGCTGTAACTTCACTCTGTTCTCAAACTAAATCAACCAGGTAAGCTGTAACTTCACTCTGTTCACAAACTAAATCAACCAGGTAAGCTGTAACTTCACTCTGTTCACAAACTAAATCAACTAGGTAAGCTGTAACTTCACTCTGTTCACAAACTAAATCAACCAGGTAAGCTGTAACTTCACTCTGTGTACGAACTGTTTCAATACATAGATTTACAGTTGCTCCACTCAGTATCAGTAGGTATGAAACTGTACATCAAATGCGGTAAACTCTGTTTACAGATGGGATGGTCTCAGCTTGGTAATTCTGCTAGTGGAATTGCAGGATTTACTTCTCTTAGGAGGAATTCCACCTATTTTCTGTGTTTCAGAATTCATGCTCGGGAGGGAGGACAAAGGATATATTTGACATTTTCGGAGACTGGATAAACTCTGGAAACAGACTAGGACTTCCGCCCGTACGAGCATCCGCACGATCATCAAGGCGAGCTAGACGGTGTACGTATAAAGTTAGAGAAAACATATTCGAAACGTATCACGCTGAATATTACTGGAAAAAAATAAATAAGGGATGTTGGATAATTTTTTATTGATATTTTGTCAATGTGTTAACGAAATAGATCATCCTTATATCTAGAGAATTTGCATACATCCCTAACTATTTCTGTCCAGCACGTGTAACACGGGCAGATATAGACACGCGAGATTTTATTAAGGCATATTGCTGCGAAATTGAACAGTTTCTTGTGTAGCAAGAATGCAATGCGCAGCGTGCGGTGATAATCTCGTGCGGGAAAGGAAATTTGCTAGTGGATTTGACCTCTGGAAATATCATGACCCGTAGGAGTCACCAAGATGAAAACCGACGGGCTCCCTGGAGTTGTAACTCTGGAGACATATGAGGCACAATTAAGTTATTTACTACAAAATTTTAACTTCTGAGTTTTCCGGAAGGAGAGAAGCAGACGTCCTCGGTCCCAAAGGTCTAAATGTTTTGATAGTATACACTATCACCATTTTGAATTTTTATCGTTATCAAAAAGCAATTCAATCCATCCAAAGCCTTTCATTTTTTGTTCATACCCAAATCTATAAGCATATGATTCTATCACGAATTAGAGCACAAAGTCCGAGGGAGGTACGTGTCTTTAAAGGCACATGTATTTAAATACGAATATATTTGCACAATACGCACCTCCCGTTATGTCGCTGTTGGGGCATCCTCTTAACTTTATAACATTCGAATATGCTTATCTCCTTTTTAGACAAATCTTCATCCGATGTGAGAATATAAAGAGTTTTTAAGCTTAAAAACACATGTTGCCAGAGGAACCCCCATACCCGGGACAAGGACAAATATCCCCCCGTATAAACCTACGTCTGAAAAGCACATGCAGAACGCGTCGAAGAGAGCAGAGTTGTGCTTTCACCCTTTTCGATAACTCTGATATTCTTACATGTAGACTGCGCGAGATAACTTGCGCTTCCTTTTAGTCGGGGTTACTTCCCTTTGACCCTTTGTCTCAGTGAGAAATGTTCTCTTTTCACGATAAACTGTTTCACTCGTGGAAGTGGAAGGTCGTGAACATATTTAAACCCACACATGGAGAAAAAAGTGAAAACGCAAACTATCCTCTTATTCATCAAACGCTTATCGTTATGATTTATCATTTTAAAATAATAAGTAAACATAAGTTACATTTAATTTTGGATCATTTATTTATAGACAAGTGTTTCAAACTGCAGTCAAAAAGTGATAATGAAATAATATAGATATAACGTTCATAATTATGAGGTTCTTATGATTGTCCATCATTAATGATTAGAAGCTCTAAAATATATTAACATGTTTGTCTTTTCAAAGTGACCGTCCGTCCATTCGTATGTCCGTCCGGTTATATAATTATTGATTTCATAAAACATATCAATGTTTAAACACATAACATATTAATAACTAATTATCTGTGAACGATTTCACTGGGAAAACACGTTTGAAGAAAACCTGAAAGAATAAATACCCCAGATTCACTCGTCAAAAAAAACCTCGAGCCCCTTTTTATGCAGTGGGCACATATTGAACAACAAATGTAATCAAGTCATGAAAGAATATTTGTTTAGATATGAATGAGGACCGTATCTAAGGAACACATCTTCACCGCTTAGGGATTAAGAAGGACCTTCTGTCAGAGGGGCCCTTGGAAGAATAGTCGAGAGGAATGTTGAGAGAATGTTTAACATGAAGAATTGTAGAAAAATAAGATAATCTTAACTCTAGGCATTCTCTTCCAATAGAGTTAGCTCAAGTCATAAATTCCTACACTAACCTCTTTTCTCATACAGCTCTTCTCGGCCAGCCGGCAACTTCCCTAACGGCAAAATATTGTAACAGAAACTGTCTGCAAAATTTCAGCCAGTTAAAACACTGCATGCATTTATGGCATATTTGCTGTCACCGAGGCCTATGCAACGATGGCTCCGCTAAATAAAGCGACTGTGTTCTGTCAAAAAGCCTCTAAGTTATTAGTGCAATTTCGAATATTTTTAGCTTTCCCGAAAAATTCAAAAATAACTAATGCTTTTCAAATGATTACTTTTGATTTATTATCATTTATTGCACAACTAACTTTGATTGCATCCAATTAGGCGCATTCCTTTCTAGCCCGAGAAACGCTCAAAGAGAGGTTGATGAAATAAATTTATGAATTGAGGTACCCATGAGAGGAGAGAATGCACACATGGCACTTTCAATGATACAAAATATCTTCTATGCTGTTGTTTTCAGACATCGAACTTGGTCTTGATAGTGACCGAATCGCGGCTGAGAAGGACTTCCGGTTTACCGAGTCTGAGTGTCGCGACTGTTACCCAGAACCAGTTCTCGAATGACCCGTGACCAAGTGATCAGAGGGTGGTGGTATATTTTTTCAGATCAATAAATATTGTCCTCAAATACTTTTTTGCCTTTGTTAATTCTGACCTCTCGGTATTCGAAACGAAACGATCCTTTTTATTTTGCAATCAACGCTAACAGGCGCAACTCTACGTGTCATACGAAGGTAGAGAGGGGTTTCGGGGTCGCAATCAAAATTGGGGTCCATATGATCTTTATTCTTTAACTAGGTGTATCAACATTGATATTATCCCCTTCCAATTATACCATTTGATAAAAATGCGTTATTGAAAACAATATGAGTTCTCCAACAAGATTAAAGACAGGAGTTTTGAGGGTACCATAGTTATACTATGTTTACGACCATTAAACCAAAAAAGAAAAAATTGATTATTACTTATCAATGTGATGTTAAAATTCCGTTCAAGAGAAAATAACTCGGCGTCCTTTTGATAAAAATGAGACGTCCTCAGTCTGACTAATCAAGGTGGATGTAAAACATTAAAAGGAAAGAACATTCAATCAATGATAGCGAGAAGATAAAGCGAAATTTAAAATAACTCGTCATGTAGTGTTAAAACCAGTTGATAAAAATATTCCGTGCATTCATATAGATAAGACAAAGCTTTTGAGGAACGAATAAAGAATACAAAATATGAATATTACTAATGGCCTTAACAACAGACAAAAAATCTTCCGTAGATTTTACATAGATAAAAGGAAAAAGATAATGAGTAGCGAGGAAGATGGTACCAGTTCGAAAGGAGGGGGATTATCCCTCGCCTTACCCCTCGGGCACCCCCCTATCTTGCATCTACCCTTCTCGTCAGGTAACACCTAGATCGTTAATTACAGGTAAGGTATGTTCTGGTAAGTGAATAGGTAGAGATGCTTTCTTGCGTTCGATACTACCCGTTTTACATATATACATCCTAAAAGTCTAAAGTACGCAATGCACTTTCCATTAAGATATTGCTTCAGTTTGTATTGACTGAGGTCGTCACGTAGAATCTTTACCTGACTACATCTGTTGTTTAAGTTTCGTATCACAGATTCTATAAATCATTACCTCAAATTTTAAATAGATTAACAGACCACATCGATTTGAATTTCCTTATAAATGTATAGATACTAGATTTTAAGTGGATGAAAAATATGCAAATGATATTGAAATATCATACCATATTTATAAAAAGATAATAATTCATTATTTTAATTTTTTTTTACTTTTACTACATAAAAAGAGCGATGTTTGTCATAATCAAGTGTTAAAGTGCTGAACAGACTTTTTGGATGCAGCTGTTATGGATTTCAAGGGTGTTGGGCTCTTGATACCTTATGATGATGAGATTCGTCTTCCGTAGGGCAACAGGTGAAAATAACGTCTACCGTTATATGTCCATCTCGCCGTCCATTTCAGGTGATAGGCACTTAATGTCTTCTGATTATATAGCTCGTCTTCAGGGCTTCGATCAAACACATCAAATGTTGAGTACCTCTCGATGAAATGGATTTCATTGTGACTAATTCAGGAAGAATGTATTTATAACGGCTTGTTTGTAAAAGGATGCTTTTGAGGGATTGAAGTTGTCACGGTGTGATGTGGAGATAGCAGGTTAATAAGCTACCTGAACTCTGACAGGGGACACCTGGATGAATGTACCTGGACTCAGGATGTCGATAAAGGGAAAATTCATTAGTTTTTGGATAAAAATTGAGTGTCTCTCTTTTGCAACAACTATTTTGCAATGAGTAATCCATTTGGTATATATTTTGCTTCGAATTAAGCGTTTAAAATTTAAACCTATTTTGATAAGACAAACTTAATAATTTCCCCCCGCCAATCGGGAGATTAAAAAAAATTACCTCCGTCCGTACATGTGGTCTGTTCTTTTCCGAACCGGGCTTACCAATCATCATGCCGTTTGGGGTTTTCAACTTTTTCCTACATTCATTTTTGTCAGTATCCACGGAAACGCAACTATTAATTTTGTTTAAGTATGCATAGTGTTATACATGATGCTTTCAAATGAGATATGGGAATGGTCCCTAATTTTTCGATGAATATGTAACCACCATAGTTTTATATTTTAGCCATGCTTTGATTCGAACCGCTTTGATAAATGAAGTATGATTGACGGCGCTTCATGTTTACTGTTGTATGTAGATAATATCATAAACCTCCAATGGCCCTTACTTTCCTTGTGATGAGCTTATTTGGCATCATATGTTTGGCCCCCCTTAAAAAAAGAAACCTCTTTCCGAGGAGTATCGTCACCAACGTCATGCGAACTCGTTCCGTGGTTTCCTCCTCGTTGTACAAACTAATATTATGACGAGATGATGTTATCATATTCTAAGATATCAATCATCAGATAATTTATTATTGGTAATTAAACTGCAACAAGTCTTATTTATGCATTTAGATATCCATCCAAAATAAAAATCTTCTCAAAATGGTGCGATTAATGAAAGAACAAAGGAACAATTTACAATGTAACTAGACATTTTTGCTATGAATGTAAACAGATTGAAAACCGTCGGTAAATATTTCTTGGACATTCATTGATATTTTGTGATGTGACGTATTTTGTGACGTATTCAAAACTTTTGGCTGAAGAAATCAAGTATAAAGAGTACATTTAAAGGCAGGCAAGAACATTCTCTTGATGTTTTATTAGTTCAATTCCCCCCGATTAGTTTATGCTAAATATATTTTCCATAGTCGTAGTTGTCACATACATGGATAAGACGAATACTTCATGCGGCTTTTTTGGTGTAAACACTTTTTACTTTCGAAGTAGGGCATGGATTCTCGTAGCTTAATAGAACTTAAGATATGTTTTCATTATCAAACAAACATTGTCCTGCAATCGGTAGCATTCATTTGTTTTCATGAGATTCTTTTCTATTCCTACCAAAGGTGCTACTGTTCTTTTTAAAACTCTTCGTCTATTTAATTTTTTGGTTTTGGGAATCAGAAGTTTTATGTGTCATTTTGAATAAAAAATACTTTGATGATATAAACATTAAAATGCACATCAAGTTTAGTCCATAAGAATCAAAGGTAAAATAAAAAGATGTTTTATCATTATATCTAACTAATGCAATCATACCTGTTTCTTTCTCTTTGATCTACACAGGTATCTTTATATGTTACATAGGCGTACCATGCACGGGGGTGCTTATAATAATACGCTGCTCCACTAAAGTGATATCGGAAACCAAGTGACAAATTCAAAGTTTGCAAATATAGTTTGACACCAACTGGCGATTTCACTGCAAGGAATAACCGTTAACTGTCCATTAGAGATGCAAAAACAACAAAGATTATACTGTTGATAACAAATGTCATATCATAAACCATGATGATGAAAAGGAGCGGAATATATTTCACTGCCTCGGGTGATTTCGACTTTTCTTTACTGCTTGAAGTTCAGAATTTTGTTATGAAAGTAAATTTTGTTTGTCTTTCATGTTTATTTTGGGATATCATTTTGCTATCTGTGAACAATGCGTCTGTTGTTTAAGATATATTAACTAATTTACATTCAAATAGAACGATTTAATGGAGTATACTTAAGATATAAGTGATTATTATTTAACTGTACAAAACATTCCCTTTTATCAAATATTCACGTAATTTAGAGGTACATAAGCACGTTTTTTACAAATTTATTGTACGAATTGGTCTCCATCAAATATTAGGATTTTAAAAGTATGTTGGAATAAGTATTATACGCCTCGTTACTGAACCCGATTATCAACAATCCTAGAAAAGTCGCTTAACTACATGCGACCATTTTAGTGTGAACGCCTTTTACTGGCTTTTGGGAAGTCTGTTTAGGTAAATGGATTCGCGTAGAGTACCAGCACATGCTGTGTTCTTATAAGAAACTTTTAAACGATTATAAAATCCTGTTTTGCAATTGGTTATATTTAATTTCCTTTTCGTGAGATCCTTAAGAAAACATCCAATAGTGATTTTAAATGTTTGGTCTCAATAACTACTCAGTTTCCTTTCTTTCCTGAGCAAATAGATTGTACTTTTGAGTCGTTTTTGGATATTTGGAATTAGTTAAATTTTATTTGTTTAGATTGTGTGTAAAGTAATCTCATCTATTCAGTATGGTTTCGTTTTTGATTTAAATATGTTAATGATAGCTCATAACGGACTTAACAGAACAAAACCGATGCTGCGAGTAATTCATAGCTTACATTAGATAAGATAAGATTAGATAAAATTCATTCAACAACCCTTATTCTTCGCAAGCAATACACTGAAATATGCCAAATGTTATTTTCTATATATGTTTTATTCATATACATACATAATAACATTCATCACTTATCAAAGTAAGTTTATTGCATTCATTATTCTAATCCCCTGTTTTGATATTGATATCCAAGTTAGTTTACTCCGAACTTGAAAGTATGTGTACTGTATGTGTATTTATTTAATGAGTTAAACACTCGTTTTGTAATCATGTTTATAAGAAAAGCAATTGACCTCGGTAAATATATAAACTGGATCACCGTAAACTATGGAAGTTATAAGAACATTTGAATTAGGGTTATGACTAAGGTAAGAATTAAACCTAAGAAAGCAGACAATGAAAAACAAAACTCGGCAATAACAAAGTTTAATTAATTGAAATATTTTAGTAGACTGTCGTGTGCCCCGATTGATCAACAGATGCTTTAGTTTTAAGTACACACAAATCTGTCGAAACCATAGAATTATTAGTATTTTTATAACCCGTGAAAACGTCCTTATCATATTATCATAATTTCATGGTCAATATGCTGTATAACCATTTGATTGATCAACCATATGTTGTCAACAAAGTGGTTGATCGAATCGCGACCACACAAGCAGTATTTGCAATTGTTTGTACAACCGCATTACGTGTGTAATAAAACAGAGGTTACATTTTGTACCAAAACGACTTTTTCTTTTGATCACAGCAGGAATCTCCAGCCTCGTTTGAAATGAACAGCAAGTGTCTTTATCAATTCTTTGTCAATATCTTCCTTTGTCAGACTAGCCTGAGGAAATCGTTTCAAGTAAAATAATTTCGGCATAGCGTGAAAATAGATATCATTGCCCATTTCATTTGAGATTATTTCCCCATTTACCACTTTAACTACAGACAAACACTCGTCGGGATAAGCAAGTCGAAATTTTTACATATTTTGTTAAGATACCCTCGGGAGGACAAGTCAATTAAAGACATCCTCTGATCCGAGGTACATCTCCATCACTACAAATCTCGTGCTTCACCGCGCGAACACGAGGCACGTGATAGGTGATATGACGTAATGTACATGGCTTTTCTTCAGTTTGAGTTTAGCCAAGGGCGACATTAACATGTAAATGGGCGTATCGCTGTCCAATTTCATGCATCTAAGCACAAATGGCCACATAAAGATTTATTACCGATTGATATCTCACCATGAGAGGCTTGACGTTAAAAGCATCGTTGAAGTGACTTTGCGATAAAAGGGTTCCTCTCTAGACATCATTACAGCTTGACATAAGTAGTTTTTTTCAAATTCTTACACGCAACACATCGCTTTATTTACTGATTATTAATACAAGAATGATGCCCTTAATCATGTAATTTGTTTAACGTGTCATTTATACAAACTCTTTTGCTGCTCACATGACTAACCCTCGAACGGAGAAAATATGTTTATAATGTTTAGCTTGAATATTCTCTGAAATCAGTACACCTGTGTGCTTGAACAATGTTAAGTAGATTTGACAGTTTGGTCTTTCATATAGTGAATTTGCGCTTCTAATGTATGACAAGTTGCAAAAGTGGCAAACAAAATTTACTATTTAGTACTCACACTATTGCGTTTGTCCAATCAGTCATTTGCAGTTATACAGCTGCTGTATTGCGAAAACTATCAGACTACAAAAGTGAAACATCAATTAGACTGCATGTCATATATCCTTGATATACCCTTATATTCTTCAGTCTTCCTTTTAAAGTCTTTACATGTTCTTGGTGTTTCATTCGCCTTCCGTTTTAAATCGCCTCCTATACATTATTTCTTTAGATAAAGAATCTGAAAAGACATGAACGGATTGCCATGGTTAAAAGATACAAAATAACATTTTCGTCTAACTAACTTAACCAATCTGAAGTTAAGTCGTCTAGGTTCAAGAGCCAAACTTAGGAACAGATTAAGGAAGTCTGCGACGAAATAAATTCACTTAGAGCCAATGTACAAATGATCTCGCCAATTGCTCGCCGAATTACCCCTCAGCGAGCTCGTATAATACGCTTTATCAAGGCACAGTCTGTCTCGTAAGGAGAAGAATTGTCACAAATCCGACGTCTTTGACAACATCAAAGATAATCCGCCAGTTTTACACCTAACCCGCCTAATCTATCACTTTCCAAAATCAAATATTCTCCGATTGTCTGCAAGTGTAGCTCAGGAAGTGTCGATAATTTGCGTTGTTAAGACAACTCCTTAGTCTTTATTACTGCACAAAGATTGCTGATTGGGCGGCTAAATTAGGGACCCTTGTGAACAAACTCACCAAGGTTCGTTAGTTAGTGAGGCGGTGCCTGGCCTTGTACTTATTAACGTACAGAAGCCTTATTACCGCGGAGGGTTTGACGTGAGTGTAAGAACGTGGGCTCGTGTTCTATTATAGAAAAAACATAAGAAATATGTGGTTTATTTGATCAACTCTCTTTACGAAAACATTAACAAGGATTAACTTTTTACGTGCAGCACAAAAAGTTGGTCTGTCAAAAGTAACATCGTTTGAAGGACAGTGTTTGACAAAAGGTTAGTTCACTATAAACGTTTGCGGTGGGTGTCCATTTATCCATTGCGTTTTTATCTTAACATATATTATTAATGAAATGAAACGGTTGGAACACAAGCCCAAAGCTTATACAAATGCTGCTTCAATAAAATTATATTGGTCAAACCAACAAACTTACGAGACATTCAGATGACTAGGTATAGTTGTATCACCGTTTTAATGAAAAGATCAACAAAGTAAATGCTATTTCATTACAATGGTTTCCAAGCTAACATTCATAATCTATCTATTTTCAAATCTAGAACAAGTGGCTATGAATAGATTAATAGATTGAAGATTAGCTGCTATATATCTCATGATTTCTATACAAAACATTTTTATTCATTTGTGTTCTATGGTGTATCAGATGTTTACTGAATAGTTGAGCAGACGGGGAATATGTGTGTTTTTCATATGTGCACATGTTCACATATCACTTTTGCCTAGCAACAAAAGCAGATCGTTTCCTGGCCATTAACAAACACGAAAGTCATTATTGCACTCGAAGGTGTATCATATGACTTATAGAAAACTCGTGCGAATGTGTGTTTATCCTCGCTCTAGCCCGGGTAATACAGTGGTTCTCACTCGTTTAGAAAAAGTCATATGACACACTATTATAATATGACAATGTAAAATTCTCTATGTAGCTTTGCAGTGCATGCCACATGAACATTTAACACCGTTTGAGATGTCAATGTCAATCGTTTTCTCCAGGACCAAGCGTATAAATTGAAATTTCTGGTGCTATAATAATAATAATAATAATAATAATGAATAGCATTTATATAGCGCTTAAAATCTTCACGTAATGGACTCAAAGCGCTCACTGCTAAGATGACATCTAAACACAAATGGAAAATATTTCAAGTTAAATCAGGCAAGTGAAAAATCTTTTTTAAACAGATAGGTAATTTTTAATAACGAAGTTGATTTAAAGGCAGGTCAAGGCAATACATATACAATTAGTTTAATTTCTTTTTTAATTTTGGAGCATGTTCAGAACTACTAATTGACCAAACGACTTTATATTAAAACAAAATGAATTTATTCTTCTTTTGGACTATATTTAATTATCGATTTCAGCAAAAACTACTAGGTTCGTTTAAGTTTAGACAATGTTCAAACCCTGCTAAGTGTATTTGCTACTCTTACTCTTAAGAAGAAGAGGCTTTTCAATGATTATGGGACCGTGTTCAAAATTTAAACCAAAGCTTTGTTATTCGGTCTGTGATTTCGAACTGTTTTGACTAAGAATGAACGAAAGACCCTAAGATTACCTATAGCTACACCATAGTGACAGTACTAATAATTATCGTATGACCGAATAATCCTTCAAAGTCACACGGTATTTACTTCACATGTTTAGCATTCTCATATAGACATTAACATATGCAATGTCAAAGCTAACCTCTGGCTACCGATCTGACCTCTGGACAGTAAAATGACCCTTCAAAAGGCCGAGTGTGACTAACAAGACCATCTGTCCGCATGTCAAATCGCCGTAAGTGTGTCGGCAGTTCAAACGCTTACCCCATCATCAAACCACTCTTACTGGTCACTTTAGCCGGCGCTTGCAACTGCCAAGGGGCATAATTCTTTTCATCAGAGTTATCTCCCTTCGCAGACGACGCCATTTTTTTGTTCTAGGCACACCAGTTTCAAGATGGCGAGATAGTCCGAACACACAAAAGACAGGATTAAGAATACTTGAAATAAACATATTTTAACACGTTTGCTGTGAAATCAATTTATATTTGTTTTTTAGTCTGCAAAAGGGAAAATGATGTTGATAAACACTTCAAATAAAAGCGTTTTAGCACATTTCAGTTCGATCATTTTCTCTATTCTCATCTTACAAAGAGGTTTTGAAGATTCAGATAAATTTTGCATTAATTATTTTCATTTTGACAATAAATGCGACTATGCAACTGTATATACAGATGCGTAACTTTATAATGTAAATCATGATTATATATATATATATGCATATAGATTTAAAAGATATCGAACATATTCATTCCTGTTTCAATTATTATATACCAAGCAATGTAAGTGTTGAATCTTAAATGTGAATTTGTAATATAAACAATCAAACTACCATTTTAATAGGATGAACCATGCTTAAGATCAATAGCTGCTGATTGATAAAATAACTTCACGAATGATGGTTTATGGGTTTGCATTAAAACTGAAAGTCTTTTTTACAGTAACATAATGATAATTTCAAATACCTTTTACCATCTGTATATTTTCATGCTTAGTCACAAACGTCAATCACGTCATATTTATTTGAAATTGTAAAATTAAACTTTACATAAAATATCACACTTTCACTTCATGTCACATTTTCACGATATTGACCATTCTATTATAACCAAAACGTCAATCTCCTATTATCAACTCCCAAAAGTCCTTGAGTCTTAAGCACGAAGTCAATACACAATCAACAACAATACAACCATAAATGTTTGCTTAATGACTTTGTCTGGTATTCAATGGTGAATGTCATTTACCATACAATAATCACCGATGCACTTAAAAGTATCAGTAATTTTGTAAAAGCATCTCTCTTACAAGCACTATAGTCATGTTCGGAGTTTAATGGCACTAAGCCTCGTTCTGATATACACTACGCTGTGGGACACTTTCTCCTAAAACCGAGGTCAAATCGAGGCTGAGTAGGAATGGTTTAGATGCCACTCTATTTAGAATGGCGAGCTTTTATTTCGAAGTTATGGAAAACTGATGTCAAGGAGTTTCTGAGAGGAGTTCATGTTCACGAAGCGTGGTCAGCACAATATTGTCATTATGACGTCATCAGTTTTGTATGAAATTGTCACGTGTTACCAATATTGAGTACGAGCTACGAAAATGACAGGCGGAACCGGAAGCGTAAGAATTGAATTCGAGATAAGGAAATTACCCTTTATTGTTTTGGATTCCACTCGAAAGAAATCTTGTCCATCTCTTAAGCGAATAATTTGAAGGCTTTATTGATTATTCTTTGAAATATTGTGTGGCGATTTCAGATACCTTTACATGATAAATACGTATGTTTAATGACGAAATAAAATGAATAAAAGGTAACATTTTAATAAATGTATCGATGTTCGAAGAGGAAGCTGTGGTCCACGATTTATGATTTAAACGAAATACAAGTACAAAATGACACATCGGTATTAAAAGAAGTTTTAAAAAATCAACGATTTGATATTCTACTGGTACATCATTGATTTTGTTAGATATTCAATAATAATAATAATAATAATAATAATAATAATAATAATAATAATAATAATAAAAATATTAATAATAATAATTAATAATAATCATCAACATAAATAATAAATAATTATAATAATGATAATGCACTTACAAGGCGCTATTTACATGCATGGGCATGGTAAAAGCGATTAGTCTGCCGTACTAGTTGTATAGTAAAAATGTATAAATTCAGCTTAATTTTAAACGACCGGAAGTATTTAATGATCATCATTGATTCCAGGTCCACTGTAAACACTAGGATATTTCATTGCATCAATAGTATCGTGACTGTCTGTGTCCTCATATAATTTGAAATAGCCATATTGAACCGCAAATTCGTACCAAGGAGCTTTTATAGATTAAATAAAACCATTTTAGAAATCAATTAGGGTAACAAGAATATAAGTTAAAAACAATACCGGGTTCTAAAATCTGCGTCTTTATTAAATGTGTTTCTTACGTGAAATGGCGTTTATATTTGATTGTGACGGTGATGTTTCATGATGACGTTGATGTTTCATGGTGACGTTGATGTTTCATGGTGACGGTGATGTTTCATGGTGACGGCGATATTTCATGGTGACGGCGATGTTTCATGGTGACGGTGATGTTTCATGGTGACGGTGATGTTTCATGGTGACGTCGTAAATATGAGTCATCATGACGTCACGAACGAGTGTGAATTAGATATAAGTACACTGTAGTACGTTCATTTGACGAGAAAAGAAAATTTAATACTTTTTGATTAAAGGGTATATTTTCAGTTCCTGTTTTAGCATTTTATTCTAAATATGGTTATATTTCTTAATTTTAATAATGATATTTCTCAGAATCCATATACACTAATTCACATTTACAAATCTAAGAAAAACAGAACAGAGAAGGATGTTTCAATATTTAAGGTCTTAAGAATCTCGTCTTGTATGGCATCACCTGTTTGTTGATGTGTCAGAAACTCCAAACCTCTTTAAACTCGCGTAAGAACCTCTCGACTTCTTAGGACAAACTTTAATTTCTGAACGATTATTCTCACCAAATCATGCCCGAAGGTTGCATTTATACGTAACCTGTCATCTATAGGAAGAATATCGGACTACAGGTTGATATATTGTCTCAAATCACTCCCAAACCAATCCTAGGCTCCTAACATCACTTAATTCTCTATCGTTCAATACCCGTTAGAGGAAGCACGTGAAGGACTCCTCACACGTTTACACAGCTAAATGAAGTAACTTGTTGTTAAGTTCAACAAACACTTGATTTACGACAACTGGTTTGTGCTAAAAGCTTTTGTAGTCGTCGAGTGATTTTACCAGAGAATGTGTACTTTCGATGCAACTTTTGCACTTTCTGGAAGTTGTGTTGTTCTATGGCACATTGCTGTTATTAGTTAACTATTGCAAATGGTATTGTTATTCATGAGAATTATGAGGGAAGAGATGGGTAACTTTCCATAATTGTTTAACTGTAAGTACAAATGCTTTCTTGTTAGGTCAAATAAAAGTGTTCACTGCGCTTTTTTAGGAAAACAGATATTTAAGTTTGATTTTAAATTACATTGGAACGTAAAGCTTCATTGCTGACCACGTGGGAAAAACAGCATTATTATAACGTTTGAAATAACATGTTAGATGCGAAAGGCAGCATATACGAATACGAATGAAGAATTTAAATTTTGAATATAAAACTCGTTTTGAAGGGCAAGAAACTAAGAAAGAATTATTTGCGGAAATTGAAAACGGTCCTGAACCGTTCAGTTGGAAATACAACACTTTTCCGACGAAAGATTCAATTCATGGACAAAGGACATGACCATTACCCTTAAAAGTGCTTCCTTTTCGAATGATTAAAAAGAAGTGATGTTTCCAAAATCATTACGAAGGAAGAATTAGGTATATGAAGGCAAATCATGTCAATTAAAGTCAATCCTTGTCACGAGAGTGTCACGTGATACTCAAACTTCCGCTAACAAGGGGAGAGCACTCTCGGACTATTATTCAAACAAGTCATACTCCAACAGGACATTTCGTGAAGATTTTCAGATCGATGGGGATAATTGATTTTTGGGGGTATCGAACAGGGACGCGCTTGTAACGGGCCCCCTCCCTTCAACTAAGCACTTCTAACTCAGGCTAACTGGTGCAAATCTTTCAAGACCCGAACGATCGCCCAGAATCTGTCGTCTGCTGCTACACTTGTAGATCGCGCTCTCCAAGCAAGAGCTCCCAGAGCTGTCAAGGAAACAAAGGGTGAGAGGGCCACGTACCACGCTTGACAAGTCACGAGGTTCGAATCCCGAGATTTCTCTGTTTTTCCTGCTGACCCCATGGCGTTCTTTTGTGCTAATTGACGAGCTAGTCCTGCCCTTTTCTAGACTCATTAGTTTGGATAATTTTACAATAATCTACCCCCTACCAATTAGACATATTAGTATATTCTGTAGCAGGCTGCAGTTGTGATGGAAACAATGTTCAAAAGGCTCTCAACTCCATCAGGTTTTTTCAATTTCCTTATTTTAAAAATCTGACGTTTTCTAAGACTTCCCACGTTTTGATTTTTGCCAAGCCCTGGCGTATATCCTCATCTCCTCTGAGTTTATTCCCCGCTGACTTCAGTTCCTGTTTCCTATCAATAAAGTCCACACTTTCCATGCGAGAAATATTTTACACTGCTGTTCTGATTTGCTAACATGTCAACCATTGTTAAACTCTCTGTTTTGCTGACAAGTCTGATACAAGTCTTTGTTCATTGCTTTGAACAAAGTCAAAAGGTGTGTGTGCTTCATTGATTGACTATTAAAAGGTTTAATCTCAACTTCCTTTTAATGCAAAGTTGAAATTACAATTTCAAGTTTCCAGATGTGTTGACTTTTGGTGAACCACGATTCTTGAATTTTTAAAATTTTCAATATCTGTTGTTTCTTCTGTAACGTTTGTTTTAATTTTCATTTAAAGATTGAATGTTAACACTAGAAATATAATGTAGCACCGTGAACCGGTGGTAACCATTATATCGCATGGATTTGTGTTTTCTTGTTTAAACATTTAACAAACTTGAATGAATCCGAACAAAATAAGAATACATCCACCTGGCGAAACAATTTATTCGCACTGGGATAGAAAAATATATTAGAGCAATGATTTCAAGAAAACGTATTCTTGATATTTTTCGTCATACAATATAAACTGTCAAATTATTTCTGCCAACCAAAATATCTCTTGACGATGGTATATTGAGCTACGTAGAAGATATGTATACCTAGGGTTAGCATGTCAAAAACATTTAGTCCGCTTGGGTTTTAAAATTAGAAGATAAATAGTTGCGTTTGTAAAATTTCCGGGATTCATTGTTATTCAACACCCGCAAATTTAGTTTAAAACCGACGGCGTTAGCCGGAGGTTTTAAACGCTTAAATTTGCGGGCGTTTAGATAATTTTTCTTTCATACAATATACATAGCCTGTTTTCTTAGTTTCACATCAAGACCACCTAGAATGTGAACATTATAGCTTGTGATATGCTTAAAAAATGGATCATTGAACAGACACTCCGATAGATGTTTGAGTCACTAGTACAAAATATAAATTGTGCTATTTCATTGAGAAGAACTGATTGCTGTTGCTAAATTCATGGCTAATAGGTTCAGTATAAAGACAATATGAAATCTTAAAATCGAGATTTTGATCGAAAAACGGACAATTTACTGCTTATGGAGTACTGCGTAATTTTGAAAAAAATATCATTTTTGATAATACTTGGATTGAAAGTGTTTAATAGCCTATATAATTCGTTTTGTTTGTTATTTCCGCTTTTTCGGATATGAAAGGCGGATGTACGATTTTCCATGAAAGTATTATTTGTCGCATATTTAGCGAGGTATTTACAACTATATCAGCACACACGATATTTTTCCAGACATCAACCCAAATATAAAGTCATTAAAATGGCACTTTCAACCAGTACCTGACACATAGATTGATAAAATCCTTTTCATATGGTCTTCTACTAACATTTACTTTTTTCTGCCTCGCACAATGAATTGAAGATTCTTTTCTTGCTTGGAGCTTTTGTTTCACATTCTCAAAAGAACATTTGTTCCAAGGCTTGAAAGTAATACTGATTTTGATATTTTCCACACCCATAATTACTAATTAGTTTGTTTTGGCTGTGCGATCATATTTCATATTTGCTTCAGCTTATCATTAGTGTTCTGATGTTGGCTTAAAGGATTATTGCTGTTGATATTTAATATATCTTTGCTGTAGGGCATAACATCACCTTGACTTAAAACAAACGTCGCTAATAATGACTGTAAACCATCGATAAATCCATTGTTTAACAGTCGTCTTGCTTAGCGAAGGTGTTTGTATATGGCGTGAAAACCAAACATCGTTGTCATTAGAACGTAAAATAACTACGGATGTAATTTGTGGCATCTTGGAGGCCTTGTATATCTAAGAATCCCGAAGAAATGAATTTTCAAAGAAAATATTTGAAATATAAACTTATGACATTCGAAAAGAAATGAATCAATAACGTATGAAATATGAACGTTGTCCATGAATATAAATCACGTAATAAAGGTTCAAAGCGAGCGGTGTGTTGGAGAAGAAATCTTGATCATCATGAATGCAACCCCTGTATATGCGTCAACATTTATTTACCCTAAGGGCCCAATTACATTCTTGTGATCAAAATTAATTTATTGATTCAAAACTGTTCTATTTTGACTACCGCAACGGCACATTTTCATTGGTTATACCTATATAAATCTATTGTTGATAAGAAATCAATCCAGATAATTTCAATTCAAGAAACCATTGCTCTACTGTAGAGAGCTGTAGAATCTTTTTGGATTTTTATCATTTCAAAGTTTATTTATTCCACACTCGTTTAAGATATCTTGTATCAGAAATCTAAACGTTATTGTCATCATATTTGGTTATAGACTGTCATCCCATTTGGTTATTAACGTTGTTTTGATAGTGTAATTATTCTCATATCGTTGTTCAGAATCAATAAACTAACATTTAATGGTAAAATAAGGAAGTTCTATTGTATTTTTATGATTACAATAATGTCAGAGTATTTCAATAGGTGATTTACATTCAAGCAACAGATATGTAACTTATAAACCCACATCCACTTTGAAGTATTATTGGACCTATTATACACTGCACTTTTGTATGTTTTATGAACGTAAGTTAGAATATAAAAATATGAAATAAGTCTACGTAACAATTAACGCTTTATATTGTCTACTTTGGCATTTCGTTTTTCAATGAGTAATTATAGTATTAATACTGAATATTAAAGGAATATAATCCGAAGGTTACAAAAATTCCGTTGGAGTGATGAAAATCCAACTTAGTCTAATCTAACCTGAGAATAGCGAAGCACTTCAGATTTTGTTTTCATTTTTCAAAGGCTGAGACTAAACACTTTCAAATTGTTTCTCAAACGGTTCAAATTACCAAAAGGACAATTCCAAAAGGACAATAATTTCTTTGAAAAGGTGGATCCTCTCCATTGTTTGTACTGTCCATTAAAAAGTTTAGCCCAAGGGACGACCAACGAGAGGTCCACTTGAAAGAATAATTTATTGAGGCATAAACAGTATGGAGCAGGTCACGTCTCTTGACCTGTGTTTGTTATTAAGACCTGCTCATACTACAACAATAAAGAACTATCTAGTCTAACGTCGAGTGTCGTCTTTGAAAAAGTGTCCATACCACACAGCCCATGGCCAGGCCAAATAACGAGTATCTAAACATGCATTTCGCGGTGTGAGGTTTTCGCAATCATTTCAGTTTCATACCAATCAAACCCAATATGGTTCTACGTTATGAGTGAAAATAAAATTCTGTCGCCCCAAGGGAACCTGGAAGCTAGACCAGGCAAATAGTCTGCGGGTCTTTCCTCAACGTATTGGAAGACTACTTAGAAAAACTGCACAAAAGAAACGGACAGAGAGCAGAGCCTTGCTGTACGCCAAGTTCCTTGTACTGCATGCGATCGGACAAATATTTGGCTTCCCTTTCACAAAACAAACTATTTTATTCGATGTTTTCAAACGGATGATAAAGACAGGATAAAGAGAAATTAAGGAGAGTATGGCTTGAGAGCCGCTTCTTAACAAGACAACAATAGTCCCTTCTCCAGGTGTGAAACTGAGGACAGCCACCATACATGGGCTGCTAAACGCTTCTAAATTACTCTGCTTTAAAGCATCGTCGTTCATAGCACGTATCATTGTGAGCTTGTTTTCTTTTCATTTTATCATCCAAATAACGAGGAAACGACTCTACTAGTATAAATATAGTATAGCTCTGACATGTGAAAGGGACGCGAAGGTTTGCTCAATGGCAATATCTACATCAATTTCACGCTTTCAATAAAGGTGTAAGGAAAGCAGGGATGAGGTATGAAAGGTCGTCTCCGAGAATTTGACTCAATAGGATACGTATGAATATTGCTGTGTAACGCTTACTGTTTGTTCACCATTTGTTAGTTTAGGCACGATATGGGGCCTACAAGTATGAGTATCTTAAGATATTAGCTAACACACCACATTCAATGAATTTGAACATTCATAAAGTTTTCTTAACCAATCGCTATATTGTGATAGCAACGAATACGTATACTTTTCGACACCGGGATGTTTGTTTGGATAAAATGTGTACCTTGAGAAAATTATGCATCAGTTACATTTAAAATTTTAAAAGAAGTGACACTTGGGATGTAATATTACATTTCAATTTTGAGATTGTTGATCTTAGAGTTCACTGGGTTTACCTTACAGAAGCAGTTGACAAACACTTAGCGTATTTACCAAAGGATGGAACGTTGCCTAAGAGATTTGTTGTGTACATAATTAAAATGGGCTTGCTCTCAATATTAATAATTTCAATGAATTTTAAACCAATATCATGTTTTTCAATATGATAAATTAATTCTAACTGAAAATAAGTTTAAGGACATGTCAACAATGAATTAAAATGGAAAATGAAATTTTGATGATAAATGTTGCTTTTCTTAAACCAATATTTATGATACGGACATTTCGTGTCAACATTTTGAAAATTAGCTGTGACCTACATATTATATCTTTAGAATGATTAAACAATACTGAAAAATTAATTTATCAGTAAATTATTAAGTTAAATTACATTTGAAGTGATTTTGTATTGAAAATGGCTAAAAAGGTTAAAAATCACGCCAGCTGTTTTACCTATTGAAGGCGAAACATGTAATGCTTTAGGGATATTGAAACTTACGAAGCAGTGACGGGATAGACACGGTTGAGTGACCAAAGAAGGCTGGTGTAGGGGTAGGAAGAGGAGAAAGGGAGGGTGGGGTGGGATCATTGAGGGTACAGCTGCCGGGGTTACCTAGGACAGACATGTAGATACACAAGTGCAGGTGTGGTAGAGGCAAATTTGTTTCGGGACAAATGAAGGTATAAGGAAGAGTGATTGTATTTATTTTTACAGTTGTATATCTGATTTGTTATGCCATTCTACTTAAAGAGATATCTTTATATATATATGGGTTAAACATTATGATACTTCAAAGGTAAGGAAATCAAGATAATAATTTAGTATGTAGAATAAGTGTTAACACTAACGATTAATAATACTTGTATGCCTACGTGATCACCCACCGCCTGCGTATTTTGAAGGCTACGTCATTGGCGAGTTTTACATCAAAGAATTGTACATGACGTAACGTCAGAATGAAAAGTGTTTTATGCTGTGGGACGATGTATCGAAAATAAAAATCCCGATTTGATTGTCCTCGTATGTGATGACATGAATTATTAGGCAACCTCTGTTATTTGCTACATGTTAATAGAATTATACAAGCATGACATTTACACAGGGAACAAATGTAACATTGCTATATTTGGGATTACATTATCTTCAATAGTACAAGAACTTGTACTTTATGTCGAGATGGGAATCGACCCGAAAAAGTACAATAATTTGTATATTGAAGATAGTGCGATACAAAATATAACAGTATTAGCGAAAACAGTTATTTATATAGTTTTACATTCATAAAAAAGACAGCTTTAATTATTTGTACCCTTAACGGTTAATACATTTATGACGTATAAATCATATACATAATTTCAGAACTAACGATGATATAAATGTGCTCCATGTCATAGTTATAATCTATTCATATCTAATGAATATGACTTAAGATCAGCTTATTCAATTAACGATAATATTTTAATTTACATAAAAAACTTTTCGGTAAAAAAATACGACAAGTATAGGATGTCAAAGTTAACTTTCTAATATCTCTCCAGATTTTTTTTCACGATGAACAGAAACGTATTGCAGTTCCCATTGAAATTATTTATAATTCTAACCATAATCTACATGTAAAACATTACCGCAATGTAATGACATAATTCTGTAATTTACTCAGTAATAGTGAATTAAAAGTGTTTTAGTAATATCACCCGTAAGGGTGATTACCAAGTATTTTTCTTTTCCTTTCACAATTTTTTTTATCTTAGGTTCTACATGACCTGAATAAAACACTCTTGTTTAAATAACTTTTTTATGTTACATATGATGAACATAATTTCTTTAAAAACTTAACTTAATATTTGTTTAAAAATTCATATGATATAAAGAATCCATACGTTTCTTGTTATCTTCTGAAACTTATCAAAATATACTCGTGAATATAAGCACTGATAGTGACCCATTTCTGAAGTATTCTATTCAGGAGTCTAACACGAACACATTTTGTAAAACCACTCTGCAATGAATGTTCGCATTCGATATTGTACTCACTGTAAATACTCTTGTACAGACTTCCAACCTATCATTTTGTTTTATTTACCAAATGGGTGTACAACAGTGTTGTTAGTTGATACATATGATTTCGATCCATTGCTTTTCATCCTTCGTGGTAAGTTGCAAAAAAGGATGAATTTATTTATTTGCAACTTTTAAAATGCTTTGAGCTTCGTTAAACCTTTTTAAAAATCTTTTTAATCAAAATCCTAAATTGAAAGTAATATTTACTTTAAAATTATTGTTATTGGAATTCAGACAAAGGATTTTAATGGCTCAATGGCAAACATTTTAAAATAGCATTGCCATTGATGTTTAGTGAACAAAATTGAATTAAAGGTTTGACTTTCTTCTTCATTAATCAAACCTTCCAATTAAACCATATGCTTATACGATGATGGACCATTGCAACTTTCAAACAGCTACGTTACATGTTTTAAATGGTTTTAGATCCTTTTGCATCTATTTCCCTAAGATATAAGTTTATATTCTTTTTTCAAGACCACCATGTAAGTAGAAAAAAGAGGTAAAATAAAGACATGTTTTTAATATTGCTTTTGAATATAAGCTAGAGAAGGAGATTGAGGTATCATGTTTTAGAAATCATTCGAGGTTTTATGTGATAAAACATTGTTTCTGAACAGAAGTCTAAACTGCGACTCCAACAATGCTGTGAAACTGTTTTGATGTCATCGGAGGTCAACAAGAGGTCCTCGTCTTGACCTCATTTCTCTCTCATGTCTGGAGGGACTTGGGACAATAAGAACGGGATCCCCATCACTTGAGTTATCCAGACCACACAATCCCTCTTGATCCAAGGTCAAACGCCAGTCTCCACTTTTTACCCTAAAAGAGTATCTAACGTTCCAAAATATGTCTTCCTGAAGTAGTTCTTTAAGGTAAAGAAAATCCAATGAAATACAACGGGTAGATTACATTTTGTCCTATCAAATTTTGAAATAATAGCTGTACCTTCAACCCATGATAATTCATTTCTTTAGGCTTTGTATTTCCTTCATTCAAATCTGAACTCGCCGAATGAAGACCCAGGCTATATCAGAGTAATACAGTCATGAAGCAAGAGCACCTAGGCTTGTTGTTGTCTGAATCCTGTGAATTGTTTCTTTTCTTAATGAAACTGCAATATGACAGAATTATTGCTTCTTTATTATCAACATATTATTGTTTAAATAACTGTGTTTGTTATCAAACATCACAATTCTATAAACTGCATTTGTTTAGTGACTAAAACAGCCTAAAACATAATTATCCATTGCGGTGAATATTTCATATTTTCATTGATCATATGTTTGCATAGTCACAATTTAACGCAAATCTTTCAGATAATTTTTATGGAAGTGTTCGTGTGAAATTATTTTTTAGTACCTTTTAAAGTATGCTCTATATTAAATGAAATATTCCTTATCATTATCTTAGAAGGAATAGTTTCCCACCAGAATTTTACGATTGTTTTTACTGTAAACAGTTTACATTCTATGAAATATTCTACTACTATTTTATAATTTATCAGTATCTTATCGAAATGCTTTGATAATTCGACAAACTGTTATTAAGTTTAGTAAAAAGACATCATGGCCTTTTGAAGCAATAACTATTTCAAGAGTGTCAATAATGATGAATACTCGGACGATACAATGCATTACCCTCAATATAAATACAGACCTTTCAAACACATATAGGCTCTTAGTGCCTCCCTCATATTGATTACTTTAGGTCTATTTCTGTATCTATATCCAGACCTTTCAACCATACATGGACCTTCAGTGATGATTCAGTATTATACGTGCCAGATTTCCTCTCGTCACAACCCCTTTTGAGAATATCGTCTCAATTCGGAGGCATCTGGTGCCACTGAGCTTTGAAGCACAAAGAAGTAAAAAGATGAGATATCTTCTATGTCATATTGAAGAAAATAACCTTATAACAAAGTGTTCTTCACAAAATAGCTGACCACTATATCACCAAGACCACTGACCATCAATTCATCGACTCAAGTGGACATTTAGTAATGCTATAGAAGGCTGTCACATATCAGGTTGCCATTTGAGTTGAAATATGTTCCCGTAGACATCTTCCTTTAATCTGGACATGTTTAGTACGGATAACAAAAGTTTAATGTATCTTTTCACGGAAAAATGGAGTGATCTCTGAACATGCCTGGTAGGTATAACAAAAGATGAATATATCTTTTCATGGATATATAGAGTGATCCTATTATGAGATCCATATCAAAGAGCAATTGCTGGAGGATGGTGCGAAATAACGAAAAGGAGACAAAGGAGAGGTTCTGAAGATGTGTATGATACTATGAAGTGTGCGAAGAATGGATAAGGACAACATTTTGTTTGAAATCTTCTCAGATGACCAGTGAAAAGTAACAATACATTCTATCAACATTTTAGTGGATAGGTGTCCAGTCGTGAACGCTGGTCATTGTATGTGGCCGGAATATTTGACCACAACAATGGACACCACAGGCACCTGCCGAGTGAATAGATTGACCATCCATTGAAGATTGGAGAATATCACTAGCTTAACTGAACAAGAGAGACATGCTCGCTTCATAAAGATACAATACGTATTGTGAATCTGTAGACTCGTCTTTGATTAACTTAGTATAGAATTAGCCTATTAAGTTGTTTGAGAGAGTCTTTCCCACCGCTTGGATTCTTCAGACTGGCACTGAGTGATATTAAGATGTTTCTTCCGGACCAGGTGCTTATATCAATATCAGGAAAATGAATAAAATATTAATATCCAAACGTTGGGTATTTTAAATTTCGAAAAAGAACCCCTTTTTCAAATTATGTTTCAATTCACAAGATTTGTTTCCAATTTTGTATAATTTTTCTTTCTTGCTATTAAAAAATATAAATATGAACCAAACATTTGCATTGATAAACAGTTGTAAGTGTCTCTGATTGCTTCTTGTAGATCTACTGTTCCTTTAAAATCAGAATGGTGCAAAACATAACTTGAAAACTTGATTTTAGATTTGATATACACTTGACATATCAGCTAAATCTAAGAAACATATAATTTAACCTACGTGTAATACAGATCAGTGTTAAAAAGTATACGATGGTATGTAGAATATGCTCAGAAGTTCCGTAATAAGCTTGACGGTTACTGAAAAGCAAAGAGAAAGCAGTGTAGATTTTATCATTTGCTTTCATACATATAAATTGCTTCCAACAATAATCTAGAGTTTTTTGACGATTTTGTGTCTTTTTGGCTAAATGACTGAAATTCAGTGAAAACCAACAAATCAGATCACACTTCGCCAATTATCAACAGATTTCTCTTGTCTGAATTTTGAATAATAATTCATTAGTTTATTCAGAAGCCTTTAAATTTGAGAGCATGTGTTCAACCTTAGTTTTCAGTCCTGTTTGTGTATTCAAGGCCAAACATCCGAGGAAGTGCCAGCATTATTATTGCACCTGTTAGATTATACGGACTCCCCTGTTATATCATATTGATGTTCATATCATCGTCGATGCATCTCAAGGGTCCATCACGTGTCTATAACACTCCATACACGTCAAACACCACTGTCATCCACCCTCAATTACCCGTTTTAAAACGCTCACACCCTTAATCTTATATCCAGCATGTTCGCAGATTAAACCGTAAACCATAAACACACGCGTTTGGCGTTTATGTCATAACTTTGATTGACACGTAGATGGCTTTCGACGCCATCGTCGCAAAAATTACATAATTTGCGATATTATATCAGCCTCCTCAAATAAATACTATGTGGCCACGTTTAAAAGTTTTCCTATACCGGATATGCCATGATATGAAGTTTACCCAATAATAACGTTTGTTTCACGTTTCTGCTGAACTGCTCATCTCTTGTCACGTGATGTTATCTTTACTTATTTCATTACTTGAACGTTTCGCACGATTGTCATTGACATTTCCATCGCATTATGTTTGTAAATGATAACGATAACGGCTACAAAGAATCGCCATTATCTTACCCACGCGACATAGGGAATTAGCTGGTGTTGTCTTAGTTTATAGGTATTTGTGTTATCTGAAAGCATTTTACAGTTGTCTTATCTTAATACACACACACCTTAAGTACATGTTCTGAGAGCTTCGTGGGCGATGATATGTACCCTTTAATAGTTGCCGTTTTAACGTTGAAATGAATGGTTATGAATCGTAAAAAAACACGTTTTTTGTTATTTATATTAAGAAAGATGTTTGAACGATCTTTTTTAGTATAAAAAGAGCATCTATTTGAACAGTTTTTTGCATGATGAAAAATCCCATAAATTGCTGAACAAACAAAATATTTCACAATGATATCTTTGGATATCAAATATGAAGTTGAGAAAAGTTTCAGATTCATGTTGATAAATTTGATATCAGAAGATTTTTAAGACATTACCATCAAAACTAAATGCTTCATTAATACATGCACATACACCTAGTTTCTTGAAAAGCACGTCAGTTTTTAATCAAGGGTATAATTAAGCATCAGGTCTTTTCATAATAAATCGAGCATGTTACTTTTGATGTGCTCTGCACTTAGCGTCAAAAATAATGTCATGTTCAACGATTTTTTTGTACGAAAGTTTCTGGTTAACAATTTATTTATTTGGAAAATCACGAAGTTTTTTTAAATATATGCTTACTCCTTCACGTCGTGAATTTCACTGCTAATACCCTTCAGAGATTTGAGTTTTGGATGTTAAAACCACAATCTAACTTACGACTACCTGTAGCTAATACAATTGCTCGCTGTTCTTAAAAGTCAATTTCATGTCAATGAATTACAATTACCAAGCACTCATTCATTCCATATACAATACTTGTACACGAAACAGATAGATTTACATAAGGGAATATAAATAATAAGTCCTTCGCTCCGGCGGGCACACCAAACATGCAACACCAACCTCTATAATCATCATCATAGTACCAATGACTTTACTCATAAAACAATTCCATCACTTGTTTCTAAACCTCTCCAATGTCATAATAGATAGTTCAACATCACCATTGCCTAGAAACGTACCTTCTCTAGGACCATTCGGTCTTGTATCAGTCGGAATTATTTATAAGAGACTCTTGATATTCGTGTAAATGCACAAAGCGCACGCAACGACGTGATTTGAGGGTTTAAGTCTGTGAAATCTTCGTGATGATTTTTTAACAGACTATTTCGATATATTATTAAGAGAGAATCTTCGTTGCCATTCATCACACACAAACACACAAGGAGCGACAGAGATAGTGAGAGAGAGAGAAACAGAGAGACAGAGAGGAGAGAGAAGGAAGGAAAGATAGGGATGACAGCGAGTCAGAGAGACAGAGGCCGAGAGAAGAACAAAGACGGACAGAGAGACAGACGAAGAGAGCAATAGAGACAGAAACAGAGAGACAGAGACGGTGGGGCAGACAGAGACAGAGAGGCAGAGAGACAGAGACAGAGAAGCAGGGAGACAGAGACAGAGAAGCAGGGAGACAGAGACAGAGAGGCAGAGAGACAGAGAGGCAGGGAGACAGAGACAGAGAGGCAGGGGGGGCAGAGACAAACATGGAGAGAGAGTGAGAACGGGAAGGAAAATGAATAGAAGAGAGATAGACAAAGAAGAGAAAGGTAACGGGTATAATGGTGGAGATGCACCGACAGTCGAAGAGACAGTAAGAAAGAGGTACATTGCTTCAATGCCGTACTAGTATTGAAATGTCTTGTTGCATACACAAAATATTATAGAAATAGAAGGAAAAAATAAAAAAACGGCATTTTTAAGAAAAACATCTCACAAAGTTTGAAAAATACATAATTTTAACAACCCTAAATACAACAACTCCAAAAACTCAATGTTCTATATACATCTGTGATATTCTCTTAACGCATCTAGTTTATATTTACATTTTCATACGATGCTAAATATAACCATCGCTCAAAACAATTTTTAGATATTAATCCATATCATATATTTCATAATCATTTTTGACCCTTGACCCACGGCTTTAAGTTGTTGTTGAGTCTGAAGAGCACGTTAAGGGGAGATAACCCCGCCTGCTCGGAGGTCCTTGATAAGATCCCTGTGCCATATTCTCCTGAGACGGCCATCGTCACGAAGCGGACAGGTGACACTAATTACCTGGGCTAGTGTTTATCTTAATCCCTTTGTTTTCCATATACCTGTCAGGGTGCTCATCATACCTGAGATATAGAACACCGCACTGGCATTACAGTCCTGCTGAATTTGATTGGAAATACACACCCTTGTAATAGCATTTCAATTCGACGAGTATTGGAATGTACACGGAATTTACACGCTAAGACTATAAGAACTATAGTATGTGAATATATATTTTGATAGTAAATAGTAGATGTTTTGAATTTTGCTTATTTTCGTTAAACATTTGTATTAGTTATCAACCATTGTTCTGAGGTGTATGTGCAACACCCTATTCATTATCCACGTCTGTATTTATCCTTCCTTTATCTGATCTATCTTTTCTCTTTTTTCTTATATCTATCTCTGCTATCATATTCATTCTGTCGCTTCTGTAAGGTTAATAAGATTATAAGTTTGAAAGGTATAAAAGCGTTTTCTTTACACTTATCCGCTGAAAAAAGAATTAATTTTTCTCGGAGTAAATTCTTTTTTTGATTGTAATACCACTGCTTTTGGCGGCAGTGTTTCGGTTACTTTAGTAAACATAGGGATCTCACGTGAACAAAAATGTTACTAATTGAAAGGCAATCTTTTTAAAAAGAACAAAAGCATGTTCGGTAAAGCTTCGCGAATCCATTTCCTTATCTTTAATGATCAAAAGACGTTTACACTAAAATGGCCCCTACCAGTTTTCGATATTTGAAAGCTTCTACTACGACTACGGATAATCGGGTTGAGTAATGAGGTGTTTGACCTCACAAAATAATGCGTTTTAAGGTTGCTTCAGAGATTTCTTTCATAATCATGGAAGCATTCATGAAATACTGACATTCATGAAAGTAGTCATGACATACTTATATTCATGAAGATATATGTAGTTCAACCGTCAGGCAGGCAACCAATAACAAAATGAGAGAATTTTTTTTATGTTATGTCAACTGCGTACAATGAAAACTTTCAGATGTTGATACGGGACGACGAGAATTCAATTCTAAATGACAGTTCTAAACGAAACGTTTTTACATTGATTATAAAACTCCAGTTCATTCTTTATATTAGTTTTTTTCAGGCCTTGTTAAAACTGACTGCTCCTTATTTGTCGTTGCTTCACATATTCGCTCTTAGTTAACAATGTAAGACCGATACCTAATATCCCAATCAGAGTAATTGCCTCGTCACATGTGCACAAGTCGAAGCAACAAAGAGTCTTTGACAGAGTCACTGGGTTCCCGACCATTGACATTTCTCCAAACCCCGTCGATAACCATGAGTACTTATAACGCCAGGGCTTCCTAATTTGACATTAAAGTATAAAATCAAACAACAAGACTTAC
Source organism: Phorcus lineatus (assembly GCA_921293015.1). Taxonomy (NCBI): domain Eukaryota; kingdom Metazoa; phylum Mollusca; class Gastropoda; order Trochida; family Trochidae; genus Phorcus; species Phorcus lineatus. The sequence continues at coordinate 18,206,645 of OV121084.1, forward strand.
GTGATCTAATCAAAAGGGAGTTTAGATATTTCATCAATCTGAAATCTTTAAGGCAAAACGACCTTGGCATGTCGGTTCGAACTCCGATTTCTAGTGTTTGACGTTAGCATCAATTATGCAGGGTCGCTATACTGGTATAGGAGCAACTCTTATAGATGATTAGATTCCTCACATGTGATGTGTTCAATGATTGATGGAATTTGGTTGCAAAAGGCAAGCATTTCTTTAAATAGAATTTTATTTATTAATCGAGAAACAAGAAGACGTAATTCCGGGAGCAACCACGAAACGAGCAGTTTTAAAATTTTAATAACATTTCAAAATTACCCTCATGGCTTTTGCCCCCAGGGTTGGCCAATTTTTGTATGATCTTTGTGATTTCGTGATGTAACGTGTATTAGGAGTCGTGATTTGAAATCACGTGTTGGTTTAAAGCTCGTTTTTAATTTTTGATTTGATTAATGATTCGGTCAAAGTTTGTCAAATGCATAGGAAAAGGTGAAGAAATCTTGCAATGAGGGTTAAATTGTTACCTGGCATGCAATGCACGTGCAATTTATTGTCCCCTATAGCGCAGTGCAGTAAGGTCGGAGAAATTACCGTGTTAATAATTGGACATTTGAAAATAGTAATAAAAGGATGGAAATGAAAAATGAATGCATGAAGCATACGTACGTGTTGAAGATGGATGATTTAAATCTTTTTAGAAAAAAATGTAGAAATTGAAGATTATTTGTCGGTAGATTAAATTTTTGTTTTGAAGGGATAGACTATAGGTGAGGTGACATGAACAGAAGACTGGGAAAGAACTACATGTCAAGAAAATGGAAATGTTTCTATCACTTTACAGGTATTAGGACACAGAATGTCTTGATGGAATCCAGGAGACATTAACAGATGCGAAGAAGAGAATACCAGAATACTTTAAATGCTTCAATTTCGGGTATATACATGTAGGCATACAACGAATCTTCAGGAACTTGTCAGATATTTATTACATTTTGAGAGTTTATCTCTTGGAAATTTACACAAGTCATTCCAGAAGAATTACTTGCATGAGCATATGAATATAAAATAAGGCAATTAACGTTAGAAATAATCTATCGATTTTGAAAAAACCCCCAATAAAATACTTTTGAAGTCAAATTTGTATGAAGATGCTGATAATCATATATATTTAAACTTACTCTTTACTTTAGAAATACATTTTTTTAATTAATCTAATTAATTTTTTAAATGATATCATAGAATGATTTACTGGGCAGTTTAATTAAAAATGAAATTGGTCACAAATTGGTCATTCAAAAACACGCCGCTAATGCCTGAAATATTGCGCAAAAAACTATAAAAACTCAGCCATTTCAAAACTCAGGTACAGCCTCAGTCCGTGTAAAGAAACAAATTGTGATGTGTCTGTTTTAACAAGATTCAATGAATTACCCTCCATGGTCAGCTTTACATATAGGAAGGTGTCGTCATTTTAAGCCATTGTATACATGCAAGACATGCAAAAATTGTTTCATGAAATTCTAATAAAATTCAAAATGATAATATATGAAATGCTTTTTCCCGAAAATCAGGTACTTAACTAGACATCATTGTAAGGCACTGTAAAATTAGTCCTCTTATCAAAATATTACCCCGTCTTAAATAGTTGCTATTTCATCATATAACAAACACGAATTAGATAATAAAGCGTTTGAAAAGTCATAACCAGTATAAATTTAAAGTGCCAATATTTTAACTCAAAGTCACAATTTAGTCGTTGTGTCAGTCTTATTGTTGCAGTGTTTTGCACAACAGCCTAACAGTAGCAAACATCAGCGCCACTTGTATGAAATGAATTTCAAATATTTGAGTTTGCAAAAACGGTCTTGTGGGAGACAGACGTATAGTAGCGGGCAGCGGACAAAGGAGGATTTTAATGCTTGCTCCCTTTGGAAGTTGCCTCTCTAACGAATGTCAACCGAGTAATTGACTTCTAACCTTAAATCTAATTTCCTCCAAAATATGCTTTCTACCAAAGCCACTCGTATCCTCGTGTAGACTTTATTACACAATCAACTTGTACAATCGCGATAACGACACAAGCGCGCTATCGGCCAACGTTTATCATTTGTGATCAATTTCTTCAACATCGAATAATTGCCGAGGCAGCAGTTGACTCTTTCAATTTATCAGAGATAAAGCTTTATTCAGACTTCCATCACTGCATGCGATAAGCGAATAATCCACAATAATTTCGCCATAATGTCCTTCAATTGAGCGCATTTTCCTTACGCCTGATTGGTCTATTTTCTGACTTGGCAACGTTATAAGGTTTTTGGGCTTAGACTGGTTACTTTCACAGCAATGCGCTTCATCCATTGCACCAATCGTCCCCTAATTAATGGTTTTGATAAAGACCTCGAAATACACTGACGCCGTTAGCGCGGCGTTCATAATTATATCATATCATTATATAGTTCTATACAGCTGATTAGGACTATTGACGAGTTTAATTTGGGATCGTCCCTTCCAGAGACAAAAGCTAGTAAATGAGCCAAGTTGTACTTCTTAAATTACATCCATTCGGATCTTTTCTACAGATTTCGCAATCAGGGCTATCAATTGAAACTTGTCATCTATTGGGCCCATTTGTTGGTTTTGTTATCAGCAAATCACTGGAATCAAAAGGACAATAATTTCGACAGATTCGTCTAGACTATAGGAGGAGGTTATCCACGAAATATCAACCAAACACTCTAATTGTTCCCATGTTATCACAAAATTATACAGCAAATATAAACAGGGAATGCTTTTTTCTCTAAATCGTGTCCAAAGAAATACCGCCCCTTCTCCCAAGTGTGAGCAAATACAGTACTGCACTTCAAAAGGTATCGTGTGACTTACAATCCGTCTGTTGGTGGACCGTATTGTTATGAAATATAATTACGTCGCTTCATTAGCTTCAATTGCCTCTTTAGCATTTACTTTATAAATTGGATCATGTTTGGAACATCAAGCGTTAATAACCAGTTAGTAACCGCCTGATGAATACCATGATCAACAGATTGAATCATATCTTGGGATAAAAGCATGATGGTTTCCTTCTCCGACCAAATATGGTCGTGTTAATTTCATTTTGCAAAGTAAAATGCTTGAATAACATGGGTGACATTGTTCTCTCGATCATGCTGAAACAGACAAGGTTCCGAATTTGGCTACATAAGAAATTGTTTTGCAGTCTTCAAAGTGACCCCTCCTTAACATTGATAATCCTCATGGGGATATATCTATGTTGAGATCAAATTATGTTTATTAAGATTAAAACGTTGAATCTTTATGAATATACCATATCAAAATTGGATGTTATTAACAATTCAAATTTACAATATTGAAATAAATTGTACGTGATAACCAAAACCTATATATGAAATTGAATTTCCAAAATGATAATAGCTTTGCCTATGTTCTTGTTCGCGAGATGTTTTCTGTAAATGCATTAAAAATGCACCAAATATATTTGATTGATTGTATCTCTTCCGAAACACAAAACAAGTTAAGCAAACGTTAAGTCGTCATCGTCACTTATGTTTTATCAAATTTTTACTTATTAGATTGAGAGTGAGTCTATTAGAAAATCAATGTCATACGGGGACAGATGAAACGGAGGTATATCATGTAGCAAAGAATAAATTTATATCATACTTTTATATCAATACCACATTATATTTATTGCAACGCTATATTTGTAGTTGTACGTAATACCAACGTACTTACAATCGTTTAAACTCTTGAAATTTAGAAAGTGATTACATTTTTGAGTATAAGAATATTTCAAAACACGTTCATGAAAATGTGAATTTCCGTAAACTAGAGTTAAAAAACACAAGAAAATGCTTATATTGCCAAGAATGTCAAAATGTTTTAAAAATATTGTAAAAGATTTCGGGAAGTATATGTTTAAAGTATATCGAGATACAATTAACGTAAGTGGCCATGCTTCTGACATGTAAAAAGAAGGCATATATTCATCTGAGCTTTATCTAAAGAATGAAAAAAATCAATTACGTTTAAAATGGGTATACATATACCACACTATTGTATTTTAAAAAAATGTTCATTATGTAACAATCTATATATAAATTAAATAACTTAAGATCGACCGTTCTATGTTCCGTAATATAGTGTGAGCTTTTATAGAAATTAATAATCTTAACCTATTTACATTGATTCTGCAAATCATGAATATGAATGAATATTTTTATTTACAAACGAGTAGATATAAGCTAAAACACTTTGAAAATTATTCCTTACTTTCTATTTCATATGACACGATGCTAAATTAACATGGAATGGGGACTGTTTAAGAGTTAGTATTCTATCAAGGATATATAGAACACGTCCTATGGGTGCTTGATTCTATCAGACGTCCAGTCATTTACACAGTAGTTGACACCGATAGATATCACCTGATACCGTCTAATATTAAATCAATTTTTCTTAATTGTTGGTTGCCACATTCTGATTTGTTTTTCTTTGAAATATGCAATATACAGGTTATTATGACACGTCCTAGAGAGAACACGCGTAGCAGTGCCATTCTATGAATACTAATCAAGACGAATGGTATATATGAATATGATTATATCTTTTATATCTCACAGAACTGATAACCAACATATACCATAAGCTTTATTTCCTCAACATCTGTTGTATAGTAACTAGTGTTTGTTTAACAATAAAAGAAATGTATTTTTTATTTCTGTAATCAAATTCATTTGAAGTTACCTTGTGATATATTTGGTCATGTATAGTAAAGCCCATATGAAAAGAGTTATTAGTACATATGACGTGTTTTCAAAATGAACCATACTCACCACATACGCTCCTTGTTGTTTTTCTCAACCTAAGCATCATATCGTGTTTTAAATGTATATTTCTGTCTTTTACTTTAAATGAATTTGCATATGATATTTTCTGTATATTTTCATATATTTTTTAATCTCCCCATTCCTTCATTTTTAATATTTATATTTTTATCCTTTTTCGTCTCATGTTCACTAATAACTTACAATTTTACATTCAAACTTCAAATTTTCTGACCATTTTGTCATCGACATTATGTTTCTAACATTTCTTCTGTGCTGTCTTTTCTTACTCGTGCTGAAATAACATAATATCTAATTCTCTCCCTCTATCTCTCTGTCGCTCTCTCTGTCTGTGTGTCTCTCTTTCTGTCTCTGTCTGTCTGTCTCTCCCTCTCTCTCTCTCTTTCTCTCTCCGTCTCCCTCGGTCTGTCTCTGTCTCTCTCACTCTCTTTCGCTCTCTCTGTCACTCTTTCTGTCTCTGTCTGTCTGTCTCTCCCTCTATCTCTCTCTCTATCTTTCTCTCTCCGTCTCTCTCTCTCTCTCTCTCTCTCTCTCTCTCTCTCTCTTTCTCTCCCTCTCTCCTCTATGCAAGTCTCTTTTTTCTATGTCTTCGCAATCTCTCTCCTCTCAATGAATTTCTTTCTCCTTTCTTCCTTCTCTTCTTGCCGAACTTATCTTTCTTTTTTTCTCTCTCAAACATCTAAATTGATTAACCAAGGATAAACAATGCGACCAAACTCGTCCCTTGTTTCTCCCTGTATTATTTCTGTCCCAATCTCAACCTCCACCTCTACTTTAACTTCAAACCATTCAAATCGATAAAACACAATTAATCGATCCTACCTAACTCATTGCCGTTTCCTAGTGTTTCTGAAACGCTTTTAAAGATTAGAAGCTAAAGGTTCTAAGATTTTTCAAGATGATCTTTCATGAATTTACAGAAAGGGACTCGAAAAGTAAACATTCGTAAGCGGATGCTTTAAATCTTCTCCTCCTAAGGAGCTAATTAGAATTTCATCCTTGCAGTCCCACGTGTATTAAGTCAAGTCCTCCTTGAAACAAAGACGAGATCACATCCATACTAGTCGATAAATTCATCCAAGACGTCATCGACTTCTGTAGAATCACTGACAGACAATAACAATGAATGGAATAGGTTGGTTTGGTGTTTGGCTAAGATATATAGAGAGAAAAGAGATGTAAAGGATAAAAGGCTTTGGATATATATATATATATATATATATATATATAGAGAGAGAGAGAGAGAGAGAGAGAGAGAGAGAGAGAGAGAGAGAGAGAGAGAGAGAGAGAGAGAGAGAGAGAGAGAGAGAGAGAGAGAGAGAGAGAGAGAAAGGAAAAATAGGTAAGGGGAACAGGAGGAAGAACTTGGGAAATGGGGGAGGGGCAGAGGAGAGACATACAGTTACATTTGAGTCCTTCGAACGAATTAGTGGCTATAATTGTAACATCATTGAGATAGAATACATCTTATTGTGATGCGTGTACTAACTAACTTCATGATTATAGTTTAGTATATGAGGACAAATACACCAAGCTACTCGTGCATTCAATCACCGTTAGAAAATTTGAAGAAAGAACAGAACTCACCATAAGTCGTTTTTGAATATGATATTATATAGTTTATTTAGTTTCGAAATGCGTGGAAGGTATATTTGTATCGTAATCAGGGTTAGATAAATGGTATTTTTACTAAATGCGTGGAACTTATATTTGTGTAATAATCAGGGTAACGTAAGTTATCTTTAATGTACAATTGTGCATGTGGACATACATAATTAGATGTATAAATGCACAGTAGTCCCAAGACACACAACTAATTATGCAATGACAAATCTTCTACATATGCAATACATGAGCTTATCATCTGAAGTCAAAGTAAGTTTATTTTGTTTTTAATACTCTAGAATATTCAAAAAGGGGATCTTGAAATAGTTTTTTTATATGTTTGTTGCAGAGACAATACACCTCGTTGAAAATATATCTTACAAAACGCATCTTTTCCCCTCTAACCTACAAATCTCAACCAAACGCATCTACGTGTAAGCGACAATACCATATAGATGTACCGCGACCAAGTCCAGTTCTGACCGGGGCAACTGATCGCTGCAGTCCTTGGCAAAGAACAGTAAGGCCCTTCAGGCTTATCGATCGAAGCGAAACACAAGCCCCGCCCACTATTCATTGGACACGCCCACGGCGGTTAAAGAATTGGGAACCTCCGGCTTTCGATCGGCGATCGTCAGATATTTGAGAATATGTGTTAAATAGTTGTATCGCTAGACCGATTAATTCACGGATCATGAAAATTGCTAGGGTATATGTAAGCTAAGACCACACTTGGGATGTGCAAACTGAATGGTAGCGTACTTGCACACATCTAAGCACAAAATATGTACATGTGTCTATATGAATTTATAAGCATACGTTGTGTACATTTAATACGTGAAGATGGGTTTACGTTTTTCTTCAATAAGAAAAAAGTAATTTTTCCAAAAAAAATTATTATTTTCTTTTTTTCTGTAAAATATATCAGGCCAACTGAAAAAGTAGTGATATTTAAATCTTTATTTGTAAAATGAGCTCGTATATGATGGCAACGAGCACAATTGAAATTAATTTTGTGTATATGTATGTAGATGCATGCATTGTTTATATACACAAATAGTGCAAATCAGACTATTCAGGCAGAGAAATACAAATAATGATTTTTTTCTCAATGACATATGTTTTTGCGTAATTTATTGACGACGACGAGAAAGATGAGCACACGGGTGTTAAAGTTTTATACCTACATTCTCGCTCTTACCAACCTCTCTCTCTCTTAATGCACTCGTGACGTAAACATACATTGATAAATATAAATAAATATCTCTAATAATTAAAACTCAACACAACAGTAATGATTAATTATTAAGCAACAATAAATCACAGTGGACCATTTAATACAGTTAAAATACAGCATATTTAGATTTATTTTTCGTAAAAATGCGTTATCAAATTAGCAGTAATAGACATGGAATTTACAAAGAAATTAGTTTAGTATCTAAATTCATAAAATATATTTTTGTAACGATTTATTCAACTATGTATAATTTATCACGTAGTTAACCTTGATTTATTTAATTTAAAAAACCCACTTTATTTGTAAATTTCGTACATTTAAAAGTAAAAAGATACAATGCTGTAAATTTGGAATGACGACTTTGTATTGCATATAAAATGATTTGACTTTTATTCAGTTGTTATTTAACAATTATTCGTAATTCCGTTTGGCAAAGTGAATATTATGTGAAACAAATAAAATCTTAAAACTATCCTAATAATTAATAAATATCTTAAAATTCCTATTCGTGGAAATATATCATATGATATTTTAACGCACTCTACACTGTATGTCGATACAATCATATAACTTAACATCAGAAGATCATAAATGAAAAAAATACAAACTTTAATTTAAATATCTTCCAAAATGATCATTTAAATATTTCTTGAAGGATGACACCCTATCTACCTAGTTTCTGGCTTCTAATTTAAAAAAAATCACGTTCCCACATTCCGTATTATCCATAATCCTAATTTTCTATTATGGGTTCAGATTGCAACATCCGGTGTTTAAAATCCTGTAATGCCAAACGTTCACATTATAATTTGTCACATGCCACCTCTACATAACGTACCACTTTATATGGGTAGACCGGGAGCTTTTTCAAATTGATTGATGCGTAAAATTTCAAGTCATATTACAAATAACTTGTCGGTTTCCCGACTGACACTCTCTCACAAATGTGGCCGGGAATCGATTTGCATAACTATCGCAATCTAGATATCTCAAAACTGATGACTGATACTGCGTCAGATTTTGCTTGCTTGTCAGGATTCATCACTCGAGGGGAAAAAATGGTGAAAAGACGTTTTTCACCTGCATATGGAGAACCCGGCGTTGATAAGGTGATGATACCCGCGTTTAGAACCTGTCATGAGGGACGATTGTATTGAAAAGATATGTCTGACGCTTTATGCTGTACCCATATCCGTGGGGTTTCAGAACGTAAAGAATCTTGAAGAGCAGGAATGACAATTGTCAAATATTTGACGTTAATGACCGACGTTTTTTGACGTCAAAGTCAGCGCGGATGACATGCCTGCTCGCTGGTGTAGGAGAGAAGGCTATTGTTGGTGTAGCATGTGGTTGGAGATACAGCATACACTTTAGCATCAATCACACCCTGTGTACGGACAATCTACCAATTCTTCCCGACTCTATCTGCCCTCTGGCGGTCAACCTTTGCAACTCTTATTGACATGCGCAGTTGAGAAGGGAGAGAGCTCGCGGGGACCCCCATGGAGAAAATGATACCAGAGCCGTCTTTATTTTTGACGAATTTTTGACAGGCTATGAAGGAAATGGAGTCGACTTAGCTCCCGATGCGATCTCTGTTTACACACCAAATCGGCCGCCGCGGCACCCGCCGTGTGTCGGGATAAGGGTTTTATCGGGGCGCGGGGTTGGGATCGAGTTTCCCTTCTAATTGTCTGGGCGGAGCTATCGGTATGGTCTTCCGACCCCTGTGCCAGATTTCCCCAAAGAGAGAATTCAATTACGCTTATTGGGAATCGCGGCTCAAATGTATTTCGGTCTTAAAACAAACAGCGCTCATCAATTTGCCTCGTAGTTAAATCTAAAGTAACCTAGGAGGCAAACAGTCTGATGAAAGTGAATCTATTTTGCCAACTCTTTCAAGGATGGAGAGCGACAACTCCTGGAGAGAAGTATTCCGAGCCGACTCCGGAGCCAATTGGGGAGTAATTAATTCTGCAAATAACGCTCAGATGTTGTGCATTTTGTCCCAGATTCATTTCACGTCAGGGACACATGCGGGCAACGTGAACCCGGACCCTCACACAACGCATCACCTACCCCAAAACGTTCCCCTCTTTAAAGGGGGAGCGTCTCCCCATCTGGTCCCACTTCCATTCCCGCTATACCCAACCTCCTCACCCCCTCAAGTGACTGAAAGTACCATTCCTCTTTCACGGGTCAAACCAATATTCCCAAAAAATCCACCACAAATCCTGTTTTATCACCCTTCATCATTTCTGATTATGAACTAACCGTACGCCGCTACCCTTGAAGACGGTGTGCCCCCCTCCGACACACACCCCTATAGAGTAAGCACACGGGTCGGATCCTCACAAGAGGGTGTTGCATGGTGTATGCGGTGATGTGAATCAGAACTCCCTCTTCAGCCCTCTTCAGAACTGCTGACATTTATTCCTTGTTGCCGTCAGGACCAAAGCTTAAACCCCTTCCCCACTCATCTAGCTTACCATTCCTCCCGGCACCATGCTCCTATCTTTGACAGTCAGAAGTGAGGGGTGGCGGGGGGACGTATGTTTATGGTAAACTCATACCCATTAGAGGTACACCCTGGGGTGGTCTCCTGAAGTTGCAGAGTATATTTTCCATGACCCATGTGTTATTTGGAGACCTAACTTGAGCCAGTGCCGAGGGGTATGTAACAAAAACAATCTCGCTCCCCAGACGCTAACCCATCACTTTCGACATTCTGTTCTTCGTTCAGAAGACAACAAACACTTATAGAGCCCATTGATCTGGTAAATGCCGCTCCATTATCCATGAGACAGCGTTGTTTAACATGTCTTTCTTTTACACAACGATGTTAACAATTTCAACGTTTAAACAATGATGTTAAACATTTGTATCCAATAATTTACTATCTCACTTTCACATTTCTTTTCAATTTTTTTTAAACGAAATCTGAAAATCTTCAAAGTGACGATATGAAACATTTTTATCTTTTGAACAACGATGCTAAATATTTCTAACATTGTTTTCTTTTTATTAATAAAAGAGTAATTCAACTTCGCTTTTCATTAAACAGTGGTATTAAACCTCTCCGCCATGGAATGTAAATCTTTTAATACAGAATTTTAAACATTTTTACACATATCTTATTCTATGTTTTACTAAACGATGATAAATATTCCAACAACGTTAAACATATTTATGTATCATTATCTATAAAGCATATAATGTACATCTTACACATACCTAAGTAATCCAAATAAATCCATATGCATACTTTTTAATGGCACAACACCCTCAGACATTTAAGCGACGTTAAACATGTTCACGTATCTCTATCTTCCATGCATGAGAATGTTTAACTTCTCATACATATAAACTGATGCATAAAGGTTAGTGTAAATAACACCTTTCTTGCACAACGATACTTAATACATTTGCATATCTGAACGACTTTGAAAATATATGCTTATCTCTCCCATGCTAAACAATGTTAAACATATTGACACTTACACTGTTAAATATTTTCGCATATCTCAACGACATTAAAACATCTGCACTTGTCTTAATCTCTCAGGCATGGCAGTTTTAAAAATCTCTTTCTTACATCCATATAAACTATCTTCACATATCTCAAAGAACTTTACGTATCTCTCTGAGATAGTGATATCAACCATCTCCTCCTTGAAAAACGATGTTCAACATCTTCACGTATCTCTATCTGGCAAAGCAATGTTGAAAAGCTCGATTTTGAACAACAATGTGAAACATCTTCGTTTATCTATTTCTCCCTGTCATTTTAAACATCTATTTCTCAAACAGTAATGTAAACACCTCCACGCACCTCAATCTCTATGACATAAAGTACATGTATTCTTTAACATCTCCTGAACAAAGATGTTAAAGACACAGAGTATCTTTCATGATTTTTAACTTTGCGTTAGTAAGAGCCAAAATACCGTATGACATGAGTTAAGTTAAAATCGACTCCCCAAGCTTGCACTGTCTCTAAAATGCTAAAATTATGATATGTTCTTGGCTTCATTGATAATCGGAAAATGTCCATATACATGGTAATAATTCGAAATTGTGTCCAAATAACGTGTATATTAGTTAAATGACCTACTTAACACTATCAGCCAATCTTTGTCTTTGTGTCTGCTGTCAATAAGATTCCGAAATTACTTTTAAAGCATTAACGCAAGCCACTGTCCTGTTTTCGATCAGAAATCACGACATTAACCCGCTTATTGTTACTATACTGAACTGATTAGCATTAGGATTCTGATTTTCTGAAAGAACGACTACTTCTCGATAAAATAATATAATTTTCAACGTTTGACATATTTTACTCCAACAACATACTCTGTGGCCCTTTTAAACATAAACACGTATCTCTTCCATTCTGACAAAATACTGTTTAACATCTATTTCTCAAACAACGATGTTACCATCTTCACGCACCGCCATGTCTCTTTTCTAGTACATTGTCTCCCTCTAGAACAAAGATGTTAAACATTTCAAGTATATTTATCTTTTTGACATAGCAATATCAAACATCTTTTTCTCAAACAACGATGTGAAACATCTTCAAGTACTATCTTTGTCTCTCTGACAAAGTCATATTAAACATTCCCCCTTGAACAGCTAGGTTAAACATCTTCACGTATCTCGTTCTTTCTGGCTTAGTACTGTTTAACATCTACTTCTCTAACAACGATGCTTAACATCTTCACGTATCCTTATTTCTCTGGTTTAGAAATATTAAACACCCCCTACTCCTTGAACAACGATTTTAAACGTCAAACCTTATACAGACACAGTTACATCGCGCGCGACTTGTATTTTCACAAAGCGAGGTAACACATCTTTCCCCTGTACTAACACGACATATGGAACAATAAGAAGTGCTTGCTCACAAGTCACGCGTAAGTAAACAGATATCTGATGTCTGTCTTACACGAAAAAGGCAGTTCAGGGCATCATTTTCTTCTTTCGTCTGAAAAAAAACAAGAAAAGGATGAATTTAGATTTGCAAGTCATGACTTAAATTGAATATCTAAGATTTTTTATTGAGAGTGTTATATCAAGACTTCTGAAGTTATGCTTCTAGAATATACCCTTTAGACACCCTGCCATGCATTACGAAATATCCATCAAACTACTTATGATATGATAATATAAAAAACCCTCGGATACTTAACAAATACCTAAATGAATGAACATCATGTAGACTTCAATAAGTTAGTAGTCAATTCTTGTTATTGAATTAACTATCTTGGTATACTCAACCATATAAAGACGGTTTGTTGAAATAATATGATAGATATATAAAAAAATCTTTTGACAGGGTAGACATAAAACTGTTAGAACGTTTTTAAAGTAAAAACATGAAAACTTTCATAAAAATAGATTTTTGTTAAAGTGTAAAAGGATAACACTTCTAAGGTTGAAAGTCATAAAAAATGAACAATATAATTTGGAACGATGATATGTAATTCAGTTGTAATAATGTCATCGAAATAAATCAAGGCAAAAAGTAAACAAATGTGGATAAAAATGAAAAGATAAAACACAAAATGAAAATTATTGATCCGGTGGGTTAAAACAATAAAATCATGTGATAAAAATAAACATGGAATACTCAATGCACAAAAATGGAAGCGACGCACTTGGTAACCTTAGATAGTGTTAAATATTAATAAATGAATTTCAGATACCATCTAAGCAAAACTGTCCATTGTCAAGCTCGTTATCCCCCGATAATCTAACTTGTTCCTGCCATTTGGATATTCAGGTTGAGACAATACACAGGAGATGGTCGATTAATAACGGACAGATCAATTAATTACCACCTTGACGAAACGTACTAAAGGTATATGTTTATTGTAGCTATTCTTTTAACACTTTCCAAACAATGCATCGTATTTCGATACGTCACATGTTAGTAAATGCATGAATAACTGAATCTTTTCGCAAAACGTCCTGATTAAAAAAGAATTCTTGTCCAGTAATGCATGTTATATCTGTCTAAAATATCAATTGATAATCATGAAGCGTCCATACCAATAGCTCGGGAAAAATATAGATTTATCGTAAGTCTCGTAACATTAAATATTCCGAAATTGTCATTGGTTTTTCTTTTGGATAAAATAGGGCACTTTGTTGACATATAGCACACCGAATATGACAATTGCTACTCCCGTAATGAATAACTAACCAGATATTGCTATTCATAAGTCATCCTACTTGGGTGGTCAGTTAAGTCCACTAACGTCCAAGGGGTCAATGAGGACACTCTTACTATGGTCAAGCACGCAACACCAGTGGCTATAACGGGAACGTGGACAGACACTTATTGTGAATATAATTATTTTTCACTTTGATCTTTAAAAGTTTAAATTCTAAACGTATCATATCGTGGAAGTATGAGTTGTTGACAGTTATTGTTTGTGAATATGTATATACAATGTATTTAATTTTTACCTTTCATGTATTTGTTGAAAATATTTAGTGTAATAGTTATTCAAGATCTCTTTATCTCTCTCATTTCAAATGATAGCAATTGTATAAACTGAATCATTCCTGTTATCCTTACACTTGTCAAGCGTAATATTACTTTCCTGAACCTTCCATTTGTGTAATAAAGCATACACGAAAGCCTCTAAACTGTTGTTAATAATTTTTTGAATGCTTTTTTTATCATGTATAAGATGTTGACGTTTTCCTAAAATGTATTCTTCGTTATATGGCCACTATGTTACTTTGGAAGAAGAGAATGGAAGCAACAACAACATAACATTTTGTGACCAAATTATTTTTAGCAATGCTCTGTATAGATCCCTGTATCAACGGGTATGTATTTCCGTCCCCAGTAACTTCATTGAAAGAAAGTGAGGTTATTGAAAAAGAGTTTCTTTTTGTTTTGTATTCTTTGACGAAACGTAACTTTCTGTTTGTACAAGAGGTGGATTTTTAGGCTGTTATAGAAAAGCAGGGATGATTTTAACAAGATAATCTTTTGGGCCTGTGACTTTTTATACGTCTATGTAAAAGGCATAGTCAGTGATTTGTAGATAACGTTAAATGAATTTTTTTATAAGAATTAAATTAAAATATCAAAAGGTTCGAAATAAAAGAAAATACTGTAAACATGTTCAAAACAATGAACCCAAATAAAATATATTGTTACAAAATAGATTAGCTCGCACTTTGTTTAATTAGAATAAACATATCTAATAATTTATCGCTTGAAATGATCCATTTAATACTGCATATGTGTGCATGACAAGTATCTTTATCATTACATGTGTACCCATTCGAAAAATGTCAAGTTTCTTTGAATTATTAAAAGCGTTTCCTTATAAAATTATTTCTTAAAATGCTTTCATTTCATTTTGTTTTCGTTGACGTTTGTAATTAGATAAAATATGACTTTCATATGCCACAGGGGGTCCTTAAATCTTTGAAATGAAATATTTTCTTCGTTTTCTAATCCAAAAAGCATTTTAAAACGGCATAATGACGCCAAGATAGTTGACAATATTGTCACTTTTGCGATAAGATTTGAACCATTATTGTTTCCAAATAGCATAATTAGGAGGATAATTATAGGGTGTGTATTTAGCTGAAATCACCGGAATGGAAAATTGATACCAAAGAATAACTCTAATAGGATCTAAATGTAAAAATATAATAGAACACATGCTACAAAGAAATTAACATTAAAAGAATATTACAAAATAAGAAGAAAATGAGTTCCATAACAAATAATTTTCGAACTTTGACACCAGGTGTTTCGGATATTTTAATTGAGTGAAAAGTTACGAAATTTCATCTTTTGAAGACAACTGTAATATTCTCAAGTATTAAAAATTCATTTTTTATTAGTCAAAGGGTAATATGATTAACCAGTCATTCAAGATATTTCAGTTGAACAGATGTTTCAAAATTTTCGAAGAAAGTGTCTAAAGTGTTTAAAAATTCCCTATCACTTTTCGGCCAAGTGGTACCAAGTTATTACAAGTGAACAATGTCTAAAATAATTTTGGCAAACAACCTTGGTAGATGTATTGATAAAGACGAAGTGTTTATAGCATGTACATGTATATATAGTTTATTCTAGTTATTTGATACTGATTAGATAAAGAGAGAATACATGAGGTTTTTAAAGAGTAAATATGTGAGAATGAGATAATAGAATTAAGTTTTTTTGAGTTGGGAGAACCATGTTTGAGAACCATTGTTGGAAATGTGGTAAATATATATCACATTGTATTCACAGGTAAATTAAGAAAAAGGGGGAAAACCCCATGAAAATAAAAACATTCCTAATAATGATTGTTATTCAGCACTCTTGCTAAATTAGATTAGATTTAACACTAAATGTTGAATATTGAATGGAATTTTTACATAAAAATAACACCTACACAAAATTAGTTTAATCACAGCTTCATCGTTCAATACTAATAAGTCAAATGACAATGGTGAATGTTTTCGTCATTTGGGTGGCAAATATATGATAAGATAAGAATTATAAGTAATATCATTTGTGACCTAACACATATGAAAAATAGATATCAAAATACAATTTAATTTTAAGAAATGGTAAATAGTTAGGTCATTCTCTAGCTTTTTGAGTACAATTGTTGAATCATGATGAAGACACAACACATGGTAATTCAACATCAATTGATCAATATTATTAGAACAATCTGTCAGTTAGCTTAGGGATGAGACAAACGATTTTCATAGCATTTGTTGAATCATCAAGGATAGACGTTACGTATGGTAAATCCCCCGTAAATGGTAAATATTGTTTGGACATTCTGTGAGGCACTTCAAAGGAAGAATTGGCGAGATTTCCTTCCCAGCTCAACAACGCTTCGGGGGGAATCTTCCTAGGGAAGCCATGGTTCAAGAAGCTGTTTAGTTTCGTGGGAACGTACAAACATTCAGCACATTTGCAAAACATACTGCATAAGCTGACGGATGGTTTTGACTTTTCACCAATCTCCATGATATGCAGTAATCCCCCTCCTTCTTATGTTTTCCTCCCCGGTAGGTGAGAGCTATGTTGCCATGGTTTCGGGTGGCTGAATGATACTGGAAAGAAAAGAAAGGAGATACCCCCAGACCGAATGAAAGGCAAGGATATATTTAAAAGCCGGATATTAATTTAAGTTGTAAATGAGATGTTAATCCCCCTCCGCAGAAAGAGGGCAATTATGGTTGAGGAACATAAGAAAGTGAGCTAGAACATAATTCTAAACATTTGTCAGGGTTTAGAGTTGCTTAATTGATACGGATGTACTTCTGATAAAATATAAATGTGTGTATTCTTTTATTTAAAAGGTAAATGGTTTGATTTGCGAATATATGGAAAAGCGAAAATATGAACACACTTTAACATCTACAAGCATTAAGTAAGTAAGTATGCATAAAATAGTTGATTTCTGATCATGTATTAATGATGAAATTATTCAAAAGCATTTAGAAGTTGGTGTAGTGATGCAAGACAATGTTATGGATATATATATATATATATATATATATATATATATATATATATATATATATATATATATATATGCTGTTTTCAGGAAATATAAAGACTTCAACTCCTAGGATAAGACTATGTTGAACGGAAATTTCTTGACTGGAAAAAATATTAAATTTGTGAAAATGTATTTTTGCATTATTTTGAGTGTCTCAGTAATTTTCAAAGTTTCTTGTCCAATATAGAAACGTCTCACATAAAGATTGACATAAAACATTAACACTTTAATTGTATTCATTTAATTAAAAATCAAATGTAAGTTATAAATTAGACGAACATGTATATTATTCATTGATATGGTTTAAATGAAAATGTTCGTTTTACAACACGATTATTACATCAATATTATTCATAAATTCTATTCAACATAATTAAACTTTAAAAAGTATCAAATATTAGTATGAACAAAGACAAAAACGGAATGTCAATAATGGAAAGAACTTTAAATGAATATTAACAACTAAATTAAAAAAATCCCCCATTATTAAAACTAAGAAATATTCTTTGAAACCGTGTAGCAATAATTTGAACGAATGCTTCAATTGGACATGCCATAATTATCCATATGGTAACACGGACATATGACATAACAAGATATTAAACTTCACTGTCTCTTCAAGGGGGACATTCAACGCTGGTTGGTTATTCTCTCCTCTCCCTCGTTCCCCAATTTGCTAATTATGCATCATAATTTGTAAAAGTCCCCATTTGGTTAGACGCTCTCTCTATTAGATATGGCAGGTTTGTTACGACAATTTACTGAATTTGATGGAGTGCTTTCAGTAATTGATTTGTACGGTTTTCTAGACCCAAGTAAAGTTGAACTTGTCATTTTCAACTAAGACGAAAATGACATTTTTGTAATATTAAGAGCAATTGGAGAGGATGTATAACAGTTCCTTTGTTAACAGTTCCAGTTCAGTTTAATTAACATTTGAAGATGGGAACTTCTAAACTTACAATGTCTGATTAAGTTTTAGGCTGCATGCATTTTAACCAAAGTTCCAGATGATATATCCCTATGCAATGTATTAACGTCGATATATAAAGTCTCTGTTCTCTGATATATATTTCATCTAAATATTCCTTTCTTTACCGAGCAAAACGAATTTATTCAATAAAGGGAACTGAGCTCACAGTGAACCTCGTTAAAATCATTGAAAACTCGAAACATGTTTAGTTACATATGACTAAAGCTTTACAAAATAAATCTACAAGCAGCCTCGATCCCTTCAACGTATACACAAAGTGAAGATGCACACATTGCTAACGTAAAATTAAAGAAACAACATTTATACCATTGATATATATATTTGTCAAAACGAGATATTGCATCGTTATGCGATAATATCAGTGTAATGACCTATAGTCGCAAACAATTGAATAAGTTTTCAGTAGATTGAATTTCGGATTTACGAAGTTTTCCCCTCTTGAAGTGTATATAAACATGAACTAAAAGACAACTTTAATGGTCCATGTATTTCCCCCCTTAATGCTGTTTTTCAATAGCTTGGTCTCGAATTCGGATCAATGTGTCTCTCGTTTTCGTTATATGTTATGAATCCATATGATATTTTCCATAAGGCTAATATACCCATCCCATCCATGTTAGTTATTTTGAATCAATTTCTGAAATTCAAAGTGGCCTCATCACAACCAACAAAATTACACTATCCGTACACCCTTGAGATGAAATCGTGTTATATTTTTTAATGAAATTTTCCCAAATCGAGAAAATCTGATCAATAACTGTCATCTTATAACAAAATACCATAAAATCCATTTTCAGGAAATGAAGATTGCAAGATTATATGAATAACGAATTTTTTAATCCTTCGACTTGAGATTTGAAATATTCGTAGAAGGTTGGGAGCTAACGACATCATTGTCCCACCTGTCAATCATTTTGAGCTGCATTACACTTTCAATCACCAATGAAAAAACAGCAGTATGATATTTCATAATTAAAAAGTGAAAGTTTCTCTCCTGTGCTCTCAAAGTCCCTCATCCGTCGATGGACCAATCTCCTCGGGGTGCTGCGCACATGCGCAGACATATTGATATTTCGTCAGGAGATGACGCTGGGGTGAAAATCTGACAACTCACGCACAGCAAGACCAAGATAATACTAAAATAATCCCTAGCTGGGATGCACAAAAGTTGCGATACAATATACAGCCCTGACGAATAGCGGTACACCGATGATTTCCTCTGACAGTCAAAAATATAATTCCCGGAATGGCTTTCCTAGCTTCATGCCGGAAAGCCTTTGCCGGGCCCAAAAGAGGCTTTATGTCAACCAGGCTTACAGGGCAGAAATGATATTGCATTAATCTACTCTGCTTATCAGCAAAATGAAATGAAATGGGTGTTCTTTCCTTGATCCTTTGGGAACTAAATACCGGTAATGATTTTCCCATTTCGTCTTATTCACTGCGTCATAAGCACGGAACAATCCAATCCAGGTTGTATTGAGTACAATTCTGAAATAACGCCCATTTCCACACGATTTACTATGTCAATATCAGCATTGCAACATGGGCAGTTATTCTTCCAAACCGATGGAATAACGGAATTTGTTTGTGTTTGTCATCAGTAGTTAAACCTATTCGATGCAGAACACATTTTCCTTAGAGATATTACTCCTTTTGGTAAAAGTTTAATAAAAAACGTTCTCATGATTGAAATTCCAAGCTCGAGAGTGTCCATTGGCCTTAGTAGGTAACAGTTCTTCTATATGTCTTGTACAGTATGTGAGTAATAATACAGGGTTTCAGCAACTCATAATTCCATGTCATTTAAACATCTCTCGAATTACCATCAGCATTCTATTTCTGTTGGTAAAATTAATTAAATACTTCTTACATACATGTGTAATAAACAGACGTGTGAACTTACATTCCAAGCCATTAAAACAACTTTCACAAATATACATCCGCACTTATATTTTGTCCATTCATGTTTGTGTGTAATCTTTAGAGCAGATGTACATAACATATCTTCTAAGAATGCGGACAAATATATGTGATGGACGAGTTATTACTGGTTGTCATTATGTTCAGAAATTATGACATGTTCTTAATACTTATAACGACCATATTGTGCAGTTAGTATGTCCTACGCTCTCCTCACCGTTGCTTGTTTTGCAATGAAGACAAAGGTTTTCTACTAAGCTCTGATAAACAAATGTACAAATGCAAATAAATTAAGATGCAAATAGTCCTGGTTAAAGTGCAAATGCAAGTACAAGAACGCATCGTACGCCAGTAATGAAAATTTAAAGTTGAATGTGTCCCAAAACGCATAAACGGATTTAGAACGTTTTTTTTAACACACCTAGTCACTCTTAAATGAACTGAATTTAAACGAAGCCTCTACAATCAAGGGAAATGAACTTCGAAATTCGCCATTCGCTCTAAAGCTAAAAATCAAACGTATAAGAATGTTAAATATGACGTCAACTATGTTGAATCTTTGTCTCGTGAGACAATATGAGACTTATCGAACTCGCCAAGTGGGATCACGTGTCACATGAGTGAGAGTTGGGAATCGAACTCATGCTATATTCATAGGTATTTGCAACTGAACCGCTGACTTACAAAAGACATCATTGTATGCATACACAATGGTTCATGATACTTGTAAAGGTGTTCTCGATGACATGATCTGACAAAAGCGGTTGTGTACTTTGAATCGAGCTCTGCGATTTGAATGCAAATATACGTGTAGTTTGCTTTCCGTGTTTTATGACTAATTCATAGCAAACTCAAGTGATACAGAAGACTATGTTTATTCAGGAATGTGTATATGTAATAAATTATTAAGTATTCATGAGTATCTGTCTTTGCATCCATAATACCTGGAATCCATGTTGATGATTTTGCAGTTTTTGTTTGTTCACAGATTACGCGCTCTATTGTAACTTTGTGGTTTAAGTCATGATCTTTTATTGATGAAGGTTTCCTATTCATTTTTGTTATTGATAGTACAGGGGCAGTAGCTCTTTTTTCGCCCAAATATGTCAATGGAATCCTTTTGAAAAAAAATGTAACCATCAGTAAAACACCCTTCTTTCTTGGAAGATCCAGTTCAAGAAGGACTGTACAAGGTTCGGTTAAGCCATGAGAATCGTTCATGTAATTCTAAATAATATATACAAGGTGTTCATAATGAAATGGCCGCCACAAAGCTTTCGCTTTATACAGGACACGTATTGGGTCGTGCCATGAGACATCAATGATTAATGTCAAGGTTTAAGATGAAGAACTGACACTGACATTACCAAAGGACACTGACATTACATGAGGACATTTTTCAAATATAATATTATATAATATTAGGTGTTAACATTGAATACCAACAGATACCGAATATTACCCTGTTACTTTGTGTTTTTTCTACCAAAATTAAACATTACTAAAAATTTTTGCCTGATGACTTTTAATATCAAGTAATGACACTGAGAAACACCTGATGAAACTGCATACTACCTTAGTACTTTGAATGTTTTCATTCGTGAGTATTATCTGAGTCACTTACTTTTGGATATTACCAGAGGACATGTAATATAAATCAAAAAAACTAGAATTGATTCAATAGGATTACGATTCCATATAAAGGAGTGTTTTTAAAGAATGTTTTACTCAAAGAACCTGAATGAAAAATATAATAAGGCATAAACTAAACACACTGAACTTTAACTGGGGACAACGATTACCAACAGAGGACATTGAATATTATCTTCCGACAGTGAAATGTCATCACTTGAGATTTTATGAAATAGGTCTTGACAGATAGCGTGCACAGTCGTCTGATTGGGAGGTTTAATTTCCTAAAGATTAGGGAGGATTAGACTGTGTTTGCAAATCACTTTTATCGGGGTTTATGTGCTAAATACCAAAGCCCTTTGTTTGATAAATTTGCCACGATAAGAGATATTGGAATTAATAATTGTAAATGGGTATATGATTAAGCGTTAATAACTAACTTACGAGTGAAGTTTGTATCTTTCATGTTACTACATGTGAATTCGTTCTACATGGATGTTAGATTCAATAGCAAATTAGCATCACCATTCACTCTTGTGCTAAAAATATTAACATGCTAGTGTTATGATCAAGATATGGGTTAAAAATGAAGCAGAGTTAGATACATCTTGAAAAAGACGACTTTTTACAGTTACGTTCTAAAAGTTTGTTCACCCACCTGTTTAGCGCAAATAATTTGTAAATTGGACTTCATTTAGACGTCTAATGCATTACTTCCTAGCCACTTACAATAGACACTGTCAGTTGGTCAGATGCTGCTCTTCAATATATTTGAAACACAAATATCAGTTTAATCAGTGATCTCCTCAGCAAATACTGTTTATTAACACATTTCAAAATAAAACCAGTTAATTAATTGTTATTTTTTACCAACATTTTTTCGTTGAAATTCAACTTTATTCAAATATTTACTTAGTCATCGGTAGGGAAATCAAACTTGTTTTTCTCTATAATCTAAAGTACCATCGATCGTCTGTGCGAAATACCCGGCATTCACCGCAAACACAATGTGGGGTCGAGTTTTCATTTATAAGAATATGAAAATTGATATCATTTTAGGAAATTCCGGGAGTCTGAACCAGATGAAATTATGGCAATTTCAATAATGCTATCATCAACAATACTTTTATCAGCAGATGACAATTTCTGTCCCTTTCCCATGATTATCCATCAATCCATGTTTGCTGCCGTAGTCTCTTGATATCGCTTCATACAGCCGTGTGTCGATCAGACTATTAAAACCTGGGTCCCTCGCATATAATCATACCATCAAATTACACATATTACTTCTCCTGAAATCTACAACCATATGATATGATTGGCAGGTGATGTACTGGGGGACCCTTCTTTACAAAGTTGTCGATTTGGCCATTCATCTGTTTTACTTGAAAATAACATCTTTGAAAGATCATGTCACAGAAGTGAAACATTAATCCGCTTCTGTCCTCCATGACAAAGAAAAAAGACATGTCACATCGTTAGTTTTTGTAGCTTGTCACGGGGTTTTCAATAAGCAAAGAGGTATTACCAGCAACAAGGGATGGCTTTATTATTCTCATGCTGTCGAAAATGGCAATGCTTTTGTATAGGAGGAAAATAGCATCAATTATCACGGTCATTTTTTCTGACCAAGGCAAAACCCCCTGTTAAGTTCATTCCTGTTTGATTCCTACATTTCGTGCAAGGTTCTTTCCCGGCATCATATTAAGAAACTACAAGTCGATATGAGTGATAATGCACGATAGCATGCATAGAACATCGATCTGGTAATTTTAAGCACGGAATCTTGATGGCGTGCACTTAGGACGAACATTGTCATCTTGCAAACTGTATTTAAGATTCTCTTTTTGTTTGTATAACGTATATAATTTTAAGTCTTTAAGATTTCATTCACTCAAACATTGATACTATGCAAACTGTCTCTGGGGTGATTTATAGATTGGAACCTTACTTACATTCCAACAGTATATCACTGAAATGTGAATAACTAAGAGTAAATGAGTCAAAGAACACGGTTTATGAATGTTGAGTGAGAGGTCAAAGGCTTTCTTAGGAAACATATTTGTACGACATTATCTTGAAGAACAAATATCTATTTAACAAAACTCTTCTGAGAGTTATGTAAACACGTATACTTGTCATTATGTTTTGATCGTTACAGAAAAGTGTTAACCAAATATATAGAACAGCTCGGACAAATTTCAAAATAAACTCATATAGATAAAAATGTCATTTTACAAGTGGTAATGTATTGGTTTATGTTGAATTTAGATTTAAGTGAAGAATAAAATCTCGAATTGTAGAATAAAGCATCCATATGATACACACTTTCTTCCATGTCAAATAAGGATTACCAACATCAAACCAGTTAACAATGAAGATAGACACAGCGAATGTAACTTATGGAATTAGAATATGTGCATGAGGATGCCTCCAGTTATTGATTAATAAAGTAGTAAAAATGCTTAGCTTAGTAATAATTGAGAAGCTGAAATGATTGAAGTTGACAGACATTGTAAGCACGATATCGGCATTAATGAAATAGACATATTGATGATGTCGTCACGCACGAGTGGTGGTGATGATGATCCATAATTACCAGACCCTGTATCATATGATTGACAATTATTTAGTACATGCTGGTATATCAGTGTTGATCTGCATGTTAACCCTTTGCATGCTAAGGAGGAAAAGATTTTCTAGAAAACAACTTCTTCATGGTCCCTTTAATGCCCTTCAAATACTTAGCTTACTAGTTTCCATCTTACCTTTGCATTAACAGATTGTCGATGGTTTTGGAAGTTTATAACAAAAACATTTCACGATCGTATTTTCTAACAATTATGCAACACGTTCAGTAGATTGTCGTGTAACAGTGTTGATAAAATATGGTTGTATATCATTTTCTTGCTGTTATCACTGTTTTACCTGCATAGATAAACTTTACAAATGTTGAATGTCATTTCATGAACCTACCTGGAACACGTTCGGCATTAAAATTTAAAATATATTAATGTTGGTAAAAATAAAAGATAGAAACCCTTCGTTGGCTGTTTTCTGTTGTATCTCTATACTTATAAGAATATCTGATAGATTATAAGGTTATATGTTTTTGATATAATTCCTTTACTAGTCCCAGAAAAAGAATGTGACAGTAAGGGGATGTTAAGTTGTCCATTTTGGCAAAAAGAATGTGTGTCAGTCTACTGTTTTCGATTGTTGTCCAATTATTAAAAGGTGTCCTCATAAACTGGTTAAGATGTGCAGTAGAGGTTCTAACTTTTTTAAAATTTCAATGTACACGTTTTATGCATATTATCCCAAAATATAAGTCTTTTTGCATAATAAACATAAGAACCTCATGCATAGTTGACATACTCTAGAATCTGAGAGGCATATCTACTACAACGCCCTGTGATTATACAGCTGTTGAACAAAAGTTTTTTCAATTGTGTAAGATTTCTTATGTAAAATATTTTTTTGGAAATTTCAACTAGTCACCATTTGTAAACAATATACTCTATAGTAACACGTATAAATGTATAACATTTTTTAAAGTATCATGTGAAATCCCTGAAACAATTCTGGCTGTCTCAAATACAGGCATGGCGTCAAAATTATAGAATTTAGATTGTATCTCAGTTCTGACATTGGATGTTAGTTTAACAATTGGCAGGATGATACAGCCGCATAACAAGAATTTTTAAAACTCAATTAACGACTCTTACTTCAAAAGTTACACAAAACCGAGCCCACTAAAGTTAACCAAGACCTCGAATGATAATTATAGATTTGTTATTAATCCTGTAAAGAATTACATCTAATAATAAGCGTCATTTATGTATGCGTAAAGGCAAGCAGGTGTATTTTAATAGTTTCAGAACTTTTCTTTTACCAAAATCCTGAACCTTAAACACAACTTCTGGCATTTTCTGTGAAAATCATATTCGAATGTATTCCACATTCGACCTCATTTGTTTCAGTTAAATAGACCATTTTATAAATTTTACACCATCTACATCGATAAATATGCAAGGAACGAGGAATAAAGAATACATACAAAATGTTGTTGAACCATGAATTGAAACAATGGAAATTTAAGATAACATCACATTTCTGCATGTATATTGTCATATTACCCCTTATGAATATGAATGTTGAGGGCCAAGTTAGCATACTAAAATTCTAAGCACATTATTCATAGAATTTCAAAAACATAAGTCTCTTGTAATTGCTTTACAATTCATGACGGAGAGTAATGTTCAGTACCTGAATTGCTCAAAATGACTCAGTTTCAGTCCTTATTGATTACACAATCCTCTGCGATTACATTCATTCACTATGTCCAGGTACTGAAAACCAAACCTTTTCCAAAAATCCGATTAGATCGAGAAACCACGATTTTCTATCTTTCGGCTTCATTTGTTGATTTTGGTTGGTCATCTTCATAATTTTTTTTTAAGTTTTCTAAGATTGAGATATGAAAATCATAAATACACAAGAATTTGATAAACCTTTTGCATATAATGTTCAGAATGGCACAGAGACCCTCCACACGCATGTTTCTGGTATTGAGAATTTGTGAAGTGTTACATACTTTGGTCTGCCAAACTTGAGATGCGTAAAGTCATTTACTATATGGATATGAAATTGAGTCAGTTCGATGACAAAACACTTTCTGATTAAATAATAAATAACAGCACTTCCATTGTGAATGAAACAAACTTTTGTCGTAGTTGTAGTTGAAGAAGTCGACTATAAACGATTCTATTTTATATGGCATTTGCACCAAATTTGAAAGTAATGGAACAAACTTTATCAAGCAGCTGTATACATGTGAATGAAGTGTTAGACAATCATCAAACCAATTCAATTAGAATTGTTGAAAATAATCCCTTTTCTAAACTGTTGATAGAGAATATATATATTGGATACTATATATATTGAATAATGAAAATATTTTGTAGTTAAAAATCGATCCTTTGAATCTTATAGTACATATCTCTTTACCATATAATCATTACAACAATGTTAGAACGTTTTGATACATTATCAATTGATCAATTAAAGATCACAGTTTCATTGATACAAAGTAAAACTCCTCTTTTTAGTACGCAAGCCCTTCCATACACCTGTTACGATCAATACAATCTCAACAATATCGGGGCCATTAATACACAATACGTTTTCCTTTCAAAAGAATATTAACAACATTAATATTTTGAATAATGCACATTGGTCTTGAAGAGTTAAACATTGTTAAGATTCATGTTAAACCATTGTTAAGACCGTAGCCCCTGCTAATGGATTCCAAACGAAGGAATTATCCTATGTGAAGATATAAATTACTAAACAAGATTCACATAACAAAGGATAATAGAAAAATATTTGTTTTAAATCCTGTGTGAAATGTAGCAGCTGTTGAGACTAAAGCCTACTCTAAAGTGTTTTTTAATATCTAAGAAAGTATTATTCAGTTTCTCAATTTCGGTGATTTTAACATGAGATGTTACAATGCTTTTAAACTCTTACAATATAAAGAAATGAAACCATTTGAAGTTGAAGATCTTTTCAGCTTTATTTCTTTGAAATACTACAAAGCGAAGAACTTTCATAATGCGTTTTATCTATCTAAAATAAAAACTTCTTATGGACTCGTGCTCCTGAAAATGATGGTTAAAATATGTTATTCAATCTTTTCAAGGCTGATTTTTATAATTCATTAGAATATGTGGATGTTTAGTTTTTGAGATTACATGATGTCCTCCTTGTTTATGAAGTAGATATACTTGATCATCACTACCGTGTCTATGATCTTTTTTGGTGAGAATATACACATATAAATATCATAAAAACTATAACAATAATTTTATAAAAACAAATTACAGTTATATTCTGTATCATATTACAAATTAACGACTTTCCTGTAATCTTTTCGGTAGCACAATTATTCTGAAAGTGGTTGAAGTTGTCTAAGTCACTATTTCATTTTTCATAAAAGATGATACATGTAAATAAAAAAACCTATGCAACTAAAGACTCATTTCAAAAGATAAAGGGTGAGGTGATCTGAGGTTTAACACCGCTTTCAAGAGTATCTCACTTATATCGCGATTGCTAATATTATTGCAGGGAGAAAGCCCGCAACACCATTGTGGCTATGCATTGCGGTAAAACCTGTGAGCATCGGCTGGAACTAGCGAACAATGGGCGGAATGCTGAAATTATGTGTAGCATTGCAACAAAGCCCTACCGCGTGAAGAAAAGTTCTCTACTGCAGACAAATTTGCCGAGCCCCTTAACGGGAAAATATAAGTGGAAATCCGATTAGTTGAAACGTATTTCAATTCAACGTCTAAATTAAGCATATTCTGATAAATAATCAATTGTTTTTAAAAAAAAAAGTTGACTACAATGAAACTGAATAAGTGACTAGTTACAACATTGCTCTTACAACATCAAATAAAACTTTGATTTTGCCAAACAATGCTCTGGAATAATGATATCGAGCTTAGTATAGACTCCAGCCTCTGATTACTAACACTATCACTATAATAAAAGTTAAACTGAGTTTCAGTTCCTGAAAAGGCTCTTTGTAACACTCACAGAGAAAAAAGCATTTGTTTGAATTCAAACAAAGGCCTAAAATCACTACACTACGGCATGGACATCGATCATTGTATAATGGGTTTGATAAAATCATTTTAATTTCCGGAACATGGTAGGCTTATGTATATAATATTTCAATATAGAACATCAGTCAAAAATGATAATTGATGTATTTACTCAAAACTCAAAAGATACACAAAGCCCTATAAGTCATTGTTGACAAAAAACGAGCTTGATATCTTACTTGAAGCAGAGCATCAGGTGAGAATCCACTAGATCTACGTGTGGTTCAATCACATTGCCGGGAATCACGCTAACCGAGATTGAAAATGAATCTTTAAAACAATCAAACATCGCCCTAAGCACTTGAACGTTCCCAAACATTCAGGGAAGTCACAGAACGTTATGTAGAAACACAATCACTGAATAATTAACTACTAATTAATATATATGGTGTTTGTTCCAGGTCTGAAAACGTGAAAAGGTAGCACGAGAGGTTAATTGCCATGTGCAAGATCAGATTTGATTAGATCTCCAATCGGTAATAGTTACGTTTTAAAGTGTCATGGGACTGCTTTTAAAATGCACGAAGATTGCAAATGTAGCATCGCATGTAAGGCGGGAGAGGTGCGTCTGGGCTCAAATCAGAATGAATTATTAAAATTTATTTTAAATAAAAATTCAAGGAGATGAACTTAATAATTAAAAAAGTGATAAAAGCGCGAAGAAAGAATAGTTTGAATGCTGTTAAACAGTAAACAAATAAATATAATATAAAGATAGAATTAAAATAAGTGATGATGATTTGATGAGAGGCAAAATCAAATTTCTGTAAGATAAGAAAGATGAAAAAGAAAAGATGGTATAAACAAGAGCCAAGTCAGCAAAGGAAAAGTTATAGATGAAACGAGAAGTAAAAACAATGAAGGAATACAATGAAGATTGAGACTTACAAAATAAAAAAGAATCCAACACTAATGTAGATTAACGTATTTTATCTTTCATCGACCACATGTCCATGAATTAAGGATGCTATAGTCAAATTGTACAGGGCATTTGTTGAATATTATAAAAACACAAAAGGAAAACTTGGATAAATGTTAAAGCATTTCATTTGTTATCATATTTAATGATAAAGAGGGATAGAGATACTGATCATGAAGAACAACAACAATACGATGAAGACTTGAAAGGTAAAGAGAGAAGATTTACCTACGAATTCAGTATTTTTAAGACAATCAAAAAATTCATTTTGATAAAACTTTCACGTTTACAGTTTCATTCACAGGAATTCACAGTACAGACTTAATAGACTTTTCTTTACCATGTAGTTTAAATCAATTATTTTTGTGGAGTATAGGATTCATTGACAATGAAAAAGTAACTTAACCAACATGAAGTCAATTTAACAGTTCGAACATTACATGCTCCTCTAGATAAATATGTGTTCGTTATAAATTTGTAATACCACAATTGGTCTTACTCTTAATACCTTTTAAACTCTGTTTATTTTTTGTATTATTCAAACCTTGATCCCATATCGTTTAGATGATAGGCTCTAGGGGACGCCTAAGCTGTATATTGTACGAGTATTTAGAATGGTAATATCTTAAAAGTAGAAAAATACTGTTATTTTGATCCGGATCACTGCAAATCTATCAATATACTTTCACTGGACAAAACTCCCAACATCTTAAGACATGATGTTTGAATAAGATTCCATGCATCACCAACACTGTAAAGAGCTGAGCGTTTACTTTTCTTAAGAGAACATTCCAAACGTAAATCCACCCTAACCGATGATTTGGTTTGAATGAAGAGTCAATATACCCTGTGGTTATTTACACTGATATAAGTAATACGGTTTTCTTCCCCCCAATTCCCATAGCGCTTCAACAGTATACCTTATATCTTGACTACGCTGCGTGATAAGGCATGGAAAATGCGATGCTGTTCTTATTGTATATTTTTCCTTAGGCTTTGTTGTGCAGTGTATTAAGTTGAATTGTTAGAGAACCGGTAATCCACCACGAGAATAAGACCCAAGATTGGCTTACATCACTCTGTTATCTGGATGGATAAATGGGAAAGGCGTTTGTGAGTTCTCATGTTAGCATAAATGATAAGGAGGGATAGAACAACCCTGCAGCATTACAGTATCCATTGAACGTTGTAGGGGGAAATCCTTCTAAACTATACAACAGTAGCATAATATTGTTGAAAGATTTAAATGTAGTTAAAAGGTTTAAATGGATATTATATCAAACATTGCACGGAATGCTTTACCATTGTATAGAAGAATTATTTATTGAAATAAATGTAGTATTAAATTAAAAAGTCAAAATAGTCATTGAAAGGTATAAATGGATATCTTTCTAGACGAGAAATCTCAACGGAAATACGCTTGGTAGTATTGCTTTGAAATGTTAGAACGTAGAATAGGCATTTGCTGAGAAAGTTTTGGGGAGTAACAAGTCGTTTAAACGTAAGAAATTATTTCAAAGAATGCAATGCACATAGATTCACAATGTTGTAAACGAAATGCAATTAACAAGTCTCAAAGTACATTCAGCTGAAGTGTGGATGTTTTCTACGTTACGATAAATTCTTTTGACGTTTGTTTTTTAATAATAGCTAAAACTAATTGAAAAGATTACAAAAAGTCGGAAATGCGAGCTAACGTGAGGCCATTAGTTTTCAAGATATTTTCGTTCATGAAAGAATTTCAAAGATCTCAGAAGTAAATGGACTTCCTTCTGCATAATCTGTCCTGAAGACGATAGTTCAAATTATGGAATATGCTTTCAAAGTAAACATTATAACCTTAAAAACCGTCTCTAATTCCTATAGTATTGTGAAAGTCTCTCACGAATGGATAGGACGTCTTTCCGGCAAATCGGAAACAAACAAGCAAGGCTATGGCATTCATCAACCACGCAGTTGGGTCGTCTTTCATACAAGATCAAAATCCTTTCATAGAGGCCAAGTTCAACAGATACGTTTGGTTTATAACACGGAAAAGCCGGAATTGGACGATTCACTCGTGGCCTATCGATTAATAAACGGTATTGCTAAACGTATACATCTCCCCTCAATAATCATATGTTCTGATATAGACCATTGAAACTGCGATCCGGTAATGGGAAGACACAAAAGACTCTTCAGAGATAGAACGCATTAAAACACACGCGAATAAACTCATTATGTCTCTATTGTCTGGGGATCGTGCTTAGCCTGTGTGCATTTCCGAATGCTTCTGGTATTAACGGATTTGAAAATCTACAAAATGAAAATGTAGTTATTATAATGATTTCATATTCGTTTACGGATTTGGCGGTGAATGGAAGGATTACATGAGATACTCTTTTGATGGGCAACGTTCGAAGGAGGCAATAATCATGAAGGAGAAATTTCGGATCAATTTTAAAAAGATAAAGTTAAATTTTTCATCTTTAATGAGAATTTTGTTCTTGTGAAAAACAGTTCGCTTTACATAGATGTTCGGTCATCATTAAAAGGAAAATGTCCAAATTTTTTTTATAGTGCATTAATAGGAATTGGATGCATTTTGTCTATCTGTAAAGGAAATGTTACAAAACAACAAAATAGTGAGTTTATGAAGATTTATTCGAAGAATTGATAGTGGGTATATTTTGGACATTATTAAACCTGTAATGCTGTTTTTAAAAGTTTTTTCATTTAGAGAAAATTGATTATATATTTGAATAAGTCTAAGTATGAGCAAGAGAAAGCACTTATATATGTTTTACTTTATCGTATGCATTTTGATATATCATAACAATATTAGTCCTAAAACTATCTTTTCTTTATAAAAAGTTTATTTACATCTAAACAATATGGATTATTGTTTGGTTTTCTTGTTGATACAAACAAATCATGGGATCACAAACATCGGGGTTAGATAACAGCTAATTAGATATAGTAATGATATGTCAATATCGCAAACAACAGTAACGATTTTCCAACATCATACTTTTCGTAAGAGGCAAGATAACGAGATATGTTCTAGTATTGTTAACAATGCAGATGGATTACGTACATATAAATGTACATCGAAGTTACTATGTATCACATTCTGAGAGCATTGATGGCTCATATAGGTTTACAGCTATTGGATTTTCATTGTTATTTAAATAGCCGAAGGACGAGCATTATTATTTGAGGGGAAGAAGTCATTTTGTAAACAATATGTAAATTTCTCATTCCAGCATAACAAATTAATGAACTGACTTCTGTATGCAGAAAACCGAACTTTTTACGGGCTTTGGTTCTGTCAAGAAAACTATCCGATGAATATTTTGACATTGATAAATTTTGTAAATATATATTATGATTTATATTTTTTAATACGGCTTTAGACAGACATTTGTGAACGTTATCGTTCATATTTAATTTTTTAATAATCTTAGAATAAAGGTTAAAGATTAAGATGCCTAATTAACTATTATTCATATTGCATTCATTTAACAAATTCACAATATATTTTAAAATATGCAATCGATTCCTTGTTACTGTTTAAATTTGATGTTCATGATAGGGTAATATCGTCCCGTGTTACGTTTACTCATAATGTAATTAGTCAGTTGATCAGAAGGCAAGTATAATTTTCGTTATCACATTGATGTAGATACTGAGTCATTGAGTAACTATTGATAACTTTCCAACTCGTTCTAACCCAAGACAATTGAATCTAAAACAGCATATTTTACCAGTATGATTTAGTAGATACATGAAAACTATCAACATATCAGTTTCTCAGTAGATTATCATCAGCGTGATAACGCTTCAACGACTAATCAGCCCAAAAATATTTCAAAGCAAGGTACGAGGTTCTTTAGAAGTAAGTATCGATAGTGATTTAGTCATATATTTAATTTTTACGTACCATGGTATCATGTGTTGACGTTGTATAAAAAATTATAATATTCTCTACCATACCAGAATGTTAAGAGAAAGCAACCAAGGCATTAAAAGCCAAATGCATTAAAGTAAGGTGTGTCGGAGATGGGATAATTATCTCTTGAGATATACGGTGACACGGGAGGAAGGGGGTAAAGGGAGGAGGGAGGGGTAGGTATGATTATATAGCACAGGGCGGATAAAAGGGAGAACGACGTGTACATACAATAACGCCTTGTTTGAATGGTGTAAGGTTGGAGGGATTGTGGTGTTCATTGAATGGGGACATTTAGCAAGTGGGAGGGGTGGATTAGAGGGATACAGTGGTTAGTTTGTAGGAGGGGCTGTGATATATCCCCTCGGGCTGGCTGTCTCTATAACGTACTGTGCGAATTGTGACACTTATTTGGTTTGCTTATTTAGTGAGAAATAGTTAATGGTGATGTTGATACTTTCATTCAGAAAAATATAAATTCACAAGAAAAAATACTTATCAAAATTAAACAGTATGATATTCAGTTTGATAACTGGTATGGATTTGATAATTATCAAAACGTTAAAAGTTATTATTTATGTAAGATAACGTTTTTTCTAATTGTAATTGTTGCTCCAGAGTATCTTTGAAGGGCATTTACAAGTGATGTAACTAAGGAAGACAAGATTTTTCTTGATTAATTCTTTTTTTGTGAGTTTCACAATAAAGAAGTTGTTATCAGGAAAATCTTCAGATTTTAAGTAAAATTCATATATTTAACGTAAGAATGATGTTTCTGTAGAAGCAATTTAAGTTGTGAGTGTTATCTATGTACCTTTGACTTCATTACTAGTCTTTGGTATATTAGGAAGTAATTTCATCAGCGTTGTGTGTTTTTATAGGAGAAACAGATAATTCTTATGAACATTTTTAAATCAAAAGCAAGAGAGCTGGAAATGACTAGAGTATATTTTTACCCTAGTACCATGTCCATGTATTACATTTTTTTTTTATAAATTCAGGCTAAAAGAATACATGTATATGATAATGAAAAATAATACAGTTTGTTCTTACTGGATAATACAGGCGTTGGAAATAACAAATCTTGTTACTAAGGAACGTTTGCTTTTAACTAGATTTTTAAAAAGCTACTCATACATGTATACAGTATTTGAAAGAATGGTGAAATGTTTCTCAATACTAGCATTTAAACAATTATTTTTGCTGTGAAAAGTTACTGCTGGATTTTGAAAAAGAAAAAGTTTATGAACGTACACCATTAAGCAAAACTTCAAGTTGAAAAAAGTGTTATTAATTAAAATTGTCAATCAGCAATATAATGGTTGCATGTTAAGGTTTATAAGCTAATCTTTTCTTCTCTTGAAACTGCTGAACATGTATTTTCGTATATATAGTTACAGGTTGTAGGTTTATATGAAAACTCCAGATATCAGGAGGAGATACACTTTCAACTTCTATGTTTATAAGTTGAACAATTCATCTTGATAAAAACTATTGAAATCGGATTTCAGGAAGAGATATATTGTTGCAAATTAGTTTTTTTGAGCTGAACAATTCAACTGAACGATAAAAACTGACGAATAAGGATTTCAGAATGAAACACAGGTTTATGTTTATAAGCTGAGCAATTCTTCTCAATGAAAACTATTGAACAAGGACATCAGGAAGAAACATAATACAAGTTAAAGTTTAAAAGCTGAGCAATTCCTCAAGAAAACCTGCTTAAGAGGCGGATAGGGGTTTGATAATTTGTAAGCTAATCAATTGAAATCTATATCAGTAAGAGACAGGAAGCGTTAAAGAAACATTTATAAGCTGATATTCATCTACGACTACTGCATGAAGAACAATACTTGTACAGCGATAATAGAGGTAGTTGATTTCAAAGCCAATCATTTGCCTGAATACTGGTCATATAAATGATATGCTGAATAATTCGCGTCCCTACAAGACAAACATTTTAATATTTTACAAGCTGAACCATACATTCATAAAATTGCTGAAAAGGCAAAACAGAAAAGATTACAGGTAAAGTGTTTATATGATGAACCATTTAAAGTCAACGATCGCTCTAACACAAGATTGTTTAAGAGG
The DNA here is from genome assembly GCA_921293015.1 of Phorcus lineatus. Classification (NCBI taxonomy): domain Eukaryota; kingdom Metazoa; phylum Mollusca; class Gastropoda; order Trochida; family Trochidae; genus Phorcus; species Phorcus lineatus. Next base: position 18,242,073 of record OV121084.1, read on the forward strand.
CAGAATAGGAACATATAGAGACGCAGTAAAGATGTCATGTACTGAACCATTTTCGGTCCCTATTCGTCTTTGATACAAGATCACTGAAGGAGCACGGCAGGTATAGATAGAGATACAGGTAAAGATGTACCTCTGAACCCCGTGACCCAATGTCATTTCCACCTGAGTAGTCTCGTCAGAGGAAGCTACCTGCGGGGAGGGGCATGGGGAGATGATGTGCGCTCATTAGTGAGCCATTTGGGGGAGATATCGAGTTTCTAAACCACCCGAAAAGTGTCATTCAAAATATGGCTTGTCACTCGCAGATACGTGATCCCCGCTAGACGGTATTCCTGGCGAGTTCTTTCATTCAGAGTGTGTTTTGTACCTCCTCCAACCATGTATCTTTATTGCAATTTACCCCTGGTGTTATTTACTCCTTATAGCCGGAGGCAAGAGTCCTGCCAGAGCCTGCTGCGTGAATATTTGCCTGGCCTAGGTTTTTATTATAGGATATAATCACATAATATTATTATTTCTTCCTGAATGGCCTCCAGATATCTTCATCGGTGGCAAACAGAGCTGGAAACAACGACAGACCACTTTAGGATCAGCTGTCACGAGTTACAAAATCATAGGTTCTAGTTGGTCTGCGACAAGGTTTCAATCTTTTCGTGCCCTTATTGACAATCTTTTTCTCTCTCACAGTGGTTGGATGTTTGTTCAGTGCAAGATGTAATAGACTGATTGTTGATCTCATCTCCATACCTCACGCTATTAAAAGTCAATTTTGAGAAGGGTTCCAATAACCAAGCCAAACACTTAAAAACCTTTCCTTAAATGTTGGAATTGATGCTTTAGAACTTGCTTCAATATCCCTTGAAACTGTTGAGGGTTTTCCAAGTAAACATTGAGTAATTTATTAAATAATGAAATCTTAGATAGAAGAGAGAAAGAGACCCACAAACTTGACGACAGAATTCTACGATGTGTCAGAAACTTGTGTTTGATCAGTCGAACAGTTTTTATACAGATAAATGAATTTGATCAATGTTCAAACAGAAAGTGTATAGATTTACTATATATTGATACAGGGAAACCATACTCATACATGTACCAAAAAATTAGTATTGGACAAAAAGAAATCTAAAAGAATAAGTTTTTTTCATTCATTTAACCTTCGTCACAATTTACGAATTCATATTTAAGCACGTAAACTTTAGATCATGATAAAACCACTAACAATTTAGATAAGAATTGAAAACATTCACCCAATCTTATTTAACTGGTATCTCATACTGACTTTAACCTTTGGTCAAATTAGATTATGGATGACTTTTTACAAATAAAACACCAACGTAACATTGTACTCTAATCTGATGACATCATTGCCTGTAAATGAGGGGTTGTCGACCTCTTCAAAAGTTGCTTGATTTGGTCTGGTCGTGTCAAGGAAAGGTTTGTTTACTTAGTCGATCGCATTAAGAGGAGTCAACACTTTAGGGAATTTTAACAAAGTGATCAAACCGGATGAACGAAGAAGGCCAAAAGTATGGATGCCTCTCTGAAAAATTTACAAGAGCACTAAAAGATTACATTTTCAAAGATTGGTTACAAAGTGGCAAGCTTGTGGATCAAATCTGTGTATGTTGAAAAGGGCTAAATGTAAGTTAAGAAATAAAGTTAAGTGAGGCCATGATATAACCTTATCCAAGAAATGTATTCGTTTAAAGAATAAAATATATCACTCATTTCCATTTTGGTTACTTTTAGATTTGGAATATCCTATCTATCAATGTGCAACTGAGTTATTATTTCATGCTATATTTCATTGTTTTTTGAAAGGCACTGTAGCTCATTTTTGCAAAATTTATTTAATCATATTTTACCTATTCAGATTGGTGTATGAAAAATGTATTTTCTTCAGAGGAAAGTACAAGACATTACTCAGAGCGAAAACTGCATACGGCAATTTAAGTGTTAACTCCTTTTGTTCATTTAACTTAGGGAAGTTGATTTGGTAGGTAAGTTCGTTTAAGAAGTCATTGTATTGATAAAAGATTATCTTGCAATTGGCATTTTCTTTTCGTGAGATTCCTTTATTTACATAAGAAAACGTGCTACCTTTTATGATCGTCGTATGTATTAAAAAAACGAAAGATATAGATACCAGGTTTTATCTAACCAATCAAACCAATACTGATACGATGAGAGTAACATAAAACATATTGACTTTATGACACTGGCATATATTGATACCGTTTAAATCTTTGCTATGAAAGATCTCAATCGGCATCTCTATGTAATGTTATCATCTCTTTGACGATATAAATATTTATTTTCTAAGCTTCATAGTTGATACATTTATGAAGTTTACTTTCTCAAAATAACTAGCCAGCTTCAACTAAAACGGTTATGGCCAAGATCAATACAATCGTTCTCAAACCGACAGGTGCAGTAATTAATTGTTGTGCAAAAAGCAGAAATTAGCAAAAGTTTCCGGGCAAGTTGGGAACTGATGCCTTTTTCAAACCATTTAGACCGAGGTGTGTGTTGAAATATAAACAAAATGGCGTTTTCGGTGCGGAGCTTTTTTGTGCTGAGAAATCTCAATTGTTGACATAAACAACAAAATTGTTGGAAATGACGATTTTGATTGACACGTGCAACCGATTTCTGGTTGTCGCAAACATAGCCCAATCATATCAGTGCAACTCTGGCACAAAGAAAATATTGACGAGAGTCATTAAAAGTTATCTAATTATGCCTTTAAACACGGCGTGTCTTGTCCGTGATGTTATCAGTACTACCCGCACCTAAGTCCCCAATTTGTACGAATCAAAGAGGTTTGGTTCCAACAAGGATTTGTCTTTTTGGGAAAGCCCGATAGTTTTGATAATTTGAAAATGTGGGTTCCTTTGAAACTATTTGAATAATAATTGTTGCAATCTGTCGTTAATCTTTTCACGATATATTCGTACATGGGTGCAATTAAAGTGTTAGTTTCAAATGCTGACACTTAGAGATTCTAGGAACTTAAGAGTGTTTAAATTTACATTAAATCATGTCCTAAACATTTGGAATAATAGCGTGGTTTAAGGTTCAGATATGTTTAAATCAATTTAGCTTTTACATTTTTTAAAGTTTGCATTTACACTTCTGCTACCAAACATGTGTTTTTCTGCTTCTTTTCTATCATTATGAGAGTAAATTCTTTTTATGATCACTTTCTGATTGTCAGTAACTATGTTATTTGTTTACAACCGTCTGTAGCAAGACAATACCTTCTCTTTTAAAGCAATATATTTAGACCTTTATACAAATGCAAATGTTATTCAAAGATTCGTAACGTTATAATGCACTGTTACTATTGACTTTCCGAATGTCATTGACTGCATCAATGATTGTTCGGCTGTGTTTGGCCTTTGTAATAGCAAGCCTTTCTACATAATTTATAATGTCAATGGCGTTGTTCTTCGTATTGTCACTATGATACTAATGTGTCATGCAACTATCTCTGTGTTCATGTCATTGGCTTTTATTTATTATCTATTCGTGTAAAAATCTTTATTGTCATGTTCACAATAAAGAAGTTGTAATCCAGATTGTTATCTTGATGTTCTTCATTATCATTATTGCAACTACCTTAAAGCTGATTTAACTGATTTTAGGGTGTAGCACCTAACTTCGTCTGGCGATACACGTTGTGATAGCTATTTTCTAACAATACAAATGACTCTTCATTAGTAATAAAATTACTTTTAAACCAATATGTCGCCAATTATTAGGCGGAATGGGAAACGTCACTGACTTAATCCTCCTTTTCAAATGACTCCACCGTCACTATCGGATAGTAGTAATAAGAAATACCCCTGGCTTAAACACGTCCCTGTAGTCTTTCTACTATTCCCGTCTAAACTTTTAACATTTTTATATGTAAATTATATGATTATTATTTGATTAAAATAAGATATAGAAATCAAATAACAGGGCCCGATAACGACCGTTGTTACTACCTTTCTGTTTAATGACACACGATAAATTGAATAAAATAGAATTGGGGGATTTTACTCCCCCAATTGCCAGTGTCCTTACACGTATGGGATTCACAAATGGCACATAGTGAGTTCATTCTCAAAACATTCACCAACGTAGGGTATAATGAAACCAAATCCTTCATTAAAATCCCTATTTGATTTTTGTGGAAAGCTTAATTTTAGAAAATGACATAGATTTTGTTTTCGACAAAACGTATTGATGTTTCGTTTTTCACTCACATCTGATTAAATGAGATTTGTGTTATAATTTCATTTCCTATCACATTCTTGAATTTTTCGTTCACAACATCAAAAAGTTAAATTATGTTCTTTAGGCTTGTGTCGTATTCCTTACTTATTAATCATATTTTTGCTTACTCAATATCACAATCATATCGTTTATATTATCTTCGTTTAAATATTTTCGGTCCTTTCGCAACTTTACTACCTCCTAATAAGCATCAAAGAAGATAGATTGACCGATGATTTTTAACTTGCCCCTTCTCTCGTTCTTAGTGTCATTACCTCGATTCTTAGTAATGTCAACATGACAATAAGCCACTGAAGTCAAATATACGTATGTATAGATATAATCATATGTAATAACATGTATTATGACACACAGGGTACGTTTTCAAGCGATGACAAGTTAGCCACGTATGCAAATAAATACCCGATTCGTTCACATAATGGTTAATTGGGGGATAATCATGAGCACAGTGATACTTAGTCCAACACAAACAAATATATGTCTTCACTATATAAACTCAATAACAATTACAACCAGTAAACATAATAATTATTAGGTTTGTCATAGGTATCAAGAAGTACGAACACAAAACTGGGGAATCAGATTTATGTCCAATGACTGGTTTCATGGCCATCAATTTAAACTTATTCCTGTACAGAATATATAATTATATCCTCTTCTGTATGTAATTGGTTTCTGGTATCACATAGTAAACATATACAAATTTAGGCATTTAACTTTCCAATTGGGAAAAAAAAATTTAAACTTTAAACATACACATTAATACGAGATTTAGAATTTCTATAGAAGTAAAATCAAATTACTCTCACATATTCAAACATTACTTACGGATAACAATTGAGTCAAATTACACATATCATAGATGTAAAAAAAACACACAAAAAACCCCAAACAAATGAGACAACAATTTCGTTAACATATTAAACTTTTCAATGTAATTACTTAAGATAATCGTCAACAAATATGTAAATTTTGCAATCAACGATAAAACCCATGTAAGATATGTATATGGTTAAAGTAGTAATAATAAAAATAATAATGATGATAATATATAACTATTAACGATACGGTTAATTGATATGATTTGAAACTTATCACATGCTGCTGCTAAAACGTATTTATTGGTAACACGTTTGAGAAAACTGGTTTGTTTGATTACAAAATGACACAATTAACTCTCTTTACGAACGGGTTACTCTGTTTTTGAAGTGCATGGAAAACATAAGAATTGATCTATCATTCTTGATATCCATTCATTTCTTGAAGCTTAAAAGAACACCATGAACGGATGTAAAACTATACTTATGAAAAGAAGGTAATTCATAAAAATGTTCAAATACTCTTGAAAATTGTTACACTCAAATCACATTTTTGTCAAATATGTTTAGCACGTTCTTAATGGCGAATGTTTTATATACATAAGAGTATATCATCACAATTGATAACATTACAATGCAACAAATATTCATCTTAGATTTAAAATGAACATATAAGAACCCTCTGCCATACATACCTAACACATATTAAACTCACCTTACTAAAACGGAAAAACTTCAGAACAATTGCAACACACAACTGGACCATATGAAAATGTATCTTCCCCTGTCTAACTACTACATACTATTGGAATAAATCAACAAAAAAGCACCTAAAAGTACCTTACCATAAAAAAAAACTATCTTATAGAAAAAGCTACACTATATCACAACATATCTTCACCAGATAGTCTTATAACTAGGGACGTCAAATCGCTCGGTGGAAGAAAATCGCTTATTATTTTTTTCACCTCCAAGGACCCTCTATCCTCGCTCGGCGCCAAGCAGCAGTTAATAGCAATTTCAGCCAAGTGGCCGCATGGAGAAGCGAGACACCAGCATAGGGGCATAGTTTATTATGTGCTGGACATTACCGGGAGCACAGAATCAATTGTGGCAAATTGCAACGCTAACTATGTGAATTTCTATGATTATCAAACACCGAAAATATTTGGTGAAGAGCGTGCTAGCCTTAGGCAGGAGCTGGCCCATTCTGACATTGTAGCTTCTCGCCGTTGATGAGGGAACGATTGCTTGAAACAGCTATATGGCTTCCCCATCTCAACAAGTTTCACGGCCTCTCAAGACGAAATATATGCCAAACTCGTAAACGTCCAGTTTGCCATTCATGTGATGTTTGTTTTGAAGCCTCTTGGCCGATTTCGATGGGTTCCTCCGTGATAGGGAATGTTTAACAATTTAGATGGACGAAATCTCGCCATAATTCGATGGGCGAGAAGAAGACGATAACTAGACCGTTTTTATCTCCGCGGAGAGAAGAGCTGAGTGCATCTTGTACTCCTTTACTGAAGAGCATCGTTCCTTCATAAATTCCCCTGTTCAAAATCAAATTTCGCCTGGGGCCTCGAAATTCAATCTAAGGTCCGGGAAGCAAGTAAAGAAAATTACCAACTCTCGCCAATAATATTTTCCCTGATTGAGCCAAGATATGGATATAAAATGAAGGATAATATGTTCGATTTAGATGCAGCGTGGCATATTCATCTCGGCTGATAGTAATTCGTCTTCTTTCTTGTCCCATTAGAAGGATCTGGCGAATGACATGCTACCAGCTTTCTAGTGCCCGAGGACGAAGCGAGAGACTATAAGCAACTTAACCTTTAGCCAAATGTGCTGGCAAAAATTTGATAAAAGGCGATGACTTTAGAAATCTCTTCTCATCGCACCATTAAACCACCTCTTCTTCCGCCATGCTTATTTAGATGGGACTCAACTTCCATTTATTTCAAGAATTTTACTGGAAAGGTAAATAAAAGTTCAAAGAAATTAAGTATTGGAATGTAAAATATCGCCAAAATATTTGAACATTTGATAAGACAGTTCGTTTAAGAGTCTTGATAATTTGATCAATTTAGTTCCAATTTGGGGAAGATCTTCATTGTATCACGCAAAATGTGACTTTTTAATTTCATAATATTCATTTATGATAAACATTGGATCTTTATATTAGTTAAAAAATAGTTGCAACCAAACTGTGTCGTGGAATAAATGAATATTAATTGTATACTACGAAAAGAAATATTTTTGAATTATTACTTTAAGTATCAAGTTTCCAATTAATCAAATTAATGAATGAAACTATGTATTTCAAAAGTCATCCCCCTTTGTGAAATATTTAACTTCAACATAGTTATAATGACGAAACGAAACGGGACAGTTGCATTCAGAATCGTCGCCTTAAGCAATTGGCTCTCTCTTCGTGAAAATTCCACCAATTATGTTCTTCATTAGTCGATGTGAAATCTGCCGGGGAGGGTATTTAATTGAATTTTATTTCGCGATCAGCAAGAAAAATAATTCATTACCATTACCGATTATTGTACGAATAAATTTTCGCTTGAAACTGTATGTATTCAAATTTTGTAAAAAAAATATTCTTTTTTTATGTACATAGTTTTAAAGTTTAATATTAAATACACAAGTGCTGCTAGAATTGTTTGAAGTAGGGAATGAATTTTAAAATACGCAAATATTATATTATTTTCATTACAAAATATTAGAATACGTTCCATTGATTCATTTCTAAATAAACATATATTTATGCATGTTTATCTTTAAACAACTGTAATTTGCTCGACCTGTTTTCATTGTTCCGTATTATCAATATACATTACACAAGAATACTGTCACTTTGAATTATTTTTTACTGAAACCTGATGACTCACATGATACAACATATACTTGTTTTCAATAAACATACATACCATTTCATATTGATAAAAACAAACAAACCAGGAATCACTTTTAAATCCTCAATTATCTAGTATAATGTTTTCCTTTGATTTTTGATTGAATAGTTTACAATACATTTAATTAGATTTTTTATAAATACAATTTTCACGTTTGTGTAAACAAATCATTTCAATTTTTTAATAATAAAACACAAAATATACAATAAGATTTAGTCTTTATTAAAAAATATTAAAATGATTATTCATAGTATATATGTTAGTATTCAAAGATTATTTTCTGCCTTAGATTTAAATTAAGTCTTCAAAATTAGGAAATTCATAAAATGTCGTTTTTTTCCTTCTTGACTACAATAACTTTAGAATAGTAGGCACACCATGATGGACATGCGTAAGTTGATCTAAAGGCAAGTTGTCAGGCTCTAACTAGATACTCTCAGAGGGGAAAAACAGATAACCTGATTACCGCCTTGTCTTCTTCCATCAGACACAATATAGTCCACAACGTAGGAGAGTGTGTAATTTAATTAACATCACTTGACAGAAGCAAAAACCTATTAAACTATGAAACCTAAGGCCTCAGAGAATAGAGCTCGTTTGTGTGATAGAATGCAATGAGCACGGTTCACAGAAGTTATAGCATTTACATTCATACCATTAGTGTTGAAATATACTCTAACTGGCAGAGGGAGAAGCACGTTCGTACTCTTATCCTTTGAAAGAATGTTATCGGGTAAATATTATTTTGTGTAATGAATATCAATAATTAATCAAATTAACTTACTTTACAATTTAAAACTTTACTCTAACAATATTGCTTAAATGTTTAAGAATAATTATTTACTCTTTTTACACATTTTTATGATATAATCTTCATTGATATGATTTATGACAAATTTTATTATTAATATTATCATTTTGAAATTGTACCTTTGATTAACGCTTTTGGAATAAATGAGAAATATATTTTTTCATTTTATTGGTTTCTGCCTTATATTATTAACATTATACTTGCACTGGTGTATTCACCCTAAGTTTCGTTTAATGAATATTGGGAAACATAAGCTTGAATTTGTCACGTAATGAAAAATCATAATGTTATTGTGTTGTATTTTGTCTCACTCAGGTTTATGTATACCCTATTCAACACTAATATCTGTCTAGCGATATGAAATTGTTAAAAATAACATGATTTTGAAAATATTTCTACTCCAAAATGAAACTTGACGTGATTCCTCTGTTAGCAAAGCAAACCCTTAAACATAACCAGGCGGAATATATAACGTTTTGAAGTCTTTATCATTGCAACTTCATCTGTCAAGGCCCTAAAAGCATTCCTTACACAGTTTTAGTAACAGACGTGTTCTTAATAAAATTAATGAACTACCGTTTTACACATTTGAATGGCTATGAATACGATATTCTGACTTTAACTTAACAGTCAAATATATTCTCCAGATAGAAAGATTATTTGAAAATAACATTGAAAAACTACCGGTATGAGATAAAATAGTTCATCATTTTGGATATATATGAAACGCAAACGCCAATATAAATATTAATTTTAGATACATAATGATATGTTATTTTAGTTCAAAATTAATTAATTCAACGACACGACTGAACATATTAAGTTTGCAACTAGAAAACAAGTATGTGATTTGTTAGAATGTATGTCCATTTTTTGAGGGGATGCCTTATGGAACGAATAAACAAGCCATTCTGATACGATTATGTACTAAGAAAAAGATATTAGAGGACTTTTTAGAAACACAAGGGGCTACTTTATACATACACCTTGTAAACGTATTTCCTTTAGATAACAGCTATATTCACTTTATTGATATCACAAGTAATAAGTATACGTTCTATTTACAGTGTGATTATTTTAACCAATGAATGGATATTGTTTGAATACATCGTATATTTGGATCGAACATATATTCAATTTCTTTGTATTTAGTTCATTTGCTTGCTCTGGTTGAAGGCACAAGAACAACGATTGTCACTCGTAAGAGATCGGCTTCAGTAAAGTCAAGCAAGTCAACCATAGGTGTTTTCATCGATTCCTTTCATCTGGGACGGCTATCGATAAATTAATCGATACTCTAGCGACTGGTTCACGGTTTCGATAACGATCCTACATTTTTTTACTAACAAACTCTGCAGTTATTGTCTTAAAAAAACAATGAAATTGTCAAGCTTTACGTTACATCATTCTTTAGTGAGCATATAGATTTATAACTGTGACTCAACTGTAACGGTTCTGTTTGTTTAGAAGTAAAATGAAGATATTTGGAATGCGGTTATTTCATGATTTGTTATCGAATGAAATAGAACTAACATAATAACTCCTAAACACACAATATAACCACACATGATAATGTTATTTTCATAAAAGAACACATGTTATGGACTCACCTTATAGCGTAAGTACAAGAGAGGAATTCCAGTATGTTACTGTACTGCAGTATGTTAAATACCCGCACACAACGCAAATAAAACTTTTTTCGTTAAAATTAAATCGAACAGTTGCCATATTTAAAAACGCAAACTTCCGACTTTCTGATTTGTCGGTTTTACTCATTAAAACACTTTTCACATGACCCGCGTGCTAAACATCGTGGCCTATTCTAAAGTTAGAATTTCAAGTACCTTTGGAAACCAAAGCCATCAAAACTTTAGTAAAGGGGTGGATTTTTCTATTCTTGAAATCAACTTTCTGTCAGCTTGCTAAAACGAAGTCAGTTTACATTCAAACTAAGCTATATGCTGTTTTGAAAGCAATTTAACCAGCTACGTCGCTCTATAGAGGGGTTTCCTTGTCTCTGATCAGTCAAGTGTTATAGAGAGGGGTGATGCCAGTTCGACCACGCCCTCACCTCCCTGGGGGGTCAGGTAATGTGCGATAGAAGTGGCTTTGTCACCTATACATGCTGTCAACAGGCAAGAGCAAAAAGCAGCGACATAATTTGAAACATGACCGACGCTGTTAACTATTTTATAATCCGGGCAACTTGATTGCACGTGCAAATCGTGATAATACACGCGTTTGCGCAGTTGATCTCTAAACCAGTTTAAAAGTGAAACCAGGAACGAAAAGTGGTTAATAGGTGCTAATCGTCTTCAGCGTATTGTACTTTTAAGAGCGTTTTAAAGGATAAACTATCATTGGTTTGAAATCAATTGGAACCGATGCGGCTTTGACCTCGTGATGAAAACATGATGGAATATTTCGTTATTCTACAGGCTAAATTTTCAATATCATGTTAAAATAGAATTGGCAGTCTTTTGACAACGTATGCTGAGTCTGTAATAAATTAAGTTTTTTGTGATGTGATACATTGAGTACCATTATGTCCGATCAGGTACTCTATTTTCAGCCGCCAAAACTGACGAGCTTTCATAAAAAACCAATTTGTTTCATAAATGTTCAAAAAAGAAATTACTTAATATTAAATATACCATAATCTTACAAACTTTCATGGTTTACAATTTATAAATTATGTTTGGAGTCTTACAGTCTCTGATAACATCAAATGGGTTACGATGATGAAATTCAACGCCCCATTTGCTTGTTTACTACTTATGTGATATGCTTAACACTACCATGCTATATTTGTAATTATGTCTGCTGTAGAGAAGTTTGCGAAATTACGTTTGAGTCATTGGCGTGCGCCACTGTCCGGTTTTCGATCACAAAACACAATTCTAAGCTGTGTATTCTTACTATACTGAAATGATAAACATTAAAATGTTATTTTTTCAGATAAAACCAGTAGCTCTCGAAATATAAAGACCATTTTTAAACTTTGACATACTTGACCATAACAACATATTCTGTGCCCCTTTAACTGCACTTTATCTGACCGACATAATAAAGCCAGAACAGATCTTGTCTACATACTTGGTTTTTAAAAATAATCTTTATCACAATCACTGAACTCAATTAGATTTGAAGTGACTTCGATAGAGTTACTAATTTATTTCTCTTTGATACTTTGATTAATTCAATAAATTTAATTTGAAGTTTATTCAATTTGTTTATTTCAGTGAAACGCAGATGAAATGTGTAGAGAATTTATAAATATCTGAAGGTCTATATACAACCCATACTTTCTATAGTATAATATCAAATATATTACATATGTCCACGATACCATTTGAGTTTCAACTTGAAATAATTGACTTTAGAATTAATGAACATGTAGAACAGGCGAAGTGGCTTCTCCGTCAAGGCTGGTATCTTCCCCCTAATTTCTCATCTTACAGACTTGTGTAGGCTTTAAGTGTACAGATGGCTGTAATACAATGAGTTCATATTCCTCTCAGCACGACAGCCCCGGAATTATCCCGCCAGACTAGACGATAATGCAGTTACAGTTACCCTTCCCCTAACTCGCCAGCTGAGAGACGTTCTGCTCATGCGTCGACTGCCACGGATGCGAGTCTCCTTTCAATGGCGGCCGATCTGCTGATTATGGGGGCGGAGTTAGAGATGAATTAAGTTGTTCCGTGACAAGCGCTTTTATGCAAAACAAATATAGTTCTGACCTCGGATTCATTAAATTCCGGGATGACCTCAAACCATTTGTCAGGGTCGAAGGCAGGAATACGCCGTCTCTACGTGGTATCGTCACAGTGATTGAACTCCATCATGAATACATTCACGGGTCGTTGTTACAAATTTGTGTCAATAACATCACGACTCGAAATTGATGTTATTGACTCAAGACGAGATTTCTCAGGAAGATTTTGATACAGAAACGGTTTTTTAAAATAACAGTTGAGTTTATTACGCTATAACACTATCCGATTTCAAAGTGTATAAGCGAAAATGAGTTCATCCCATTATGGTGATTAATAAACTAAAATTTTGCATTCGATCCGATTAGTAAATATTTGATACCAGCATATGTTACACACAATGTTGACTTACCATCACAAATTTATATCAATTTTTCAAATGGACCTTGCTTCTCTTTACAAGACATCGATCCAGGACACATTTTAAGGGCAATAATCCATTTACAGCGAACCCTAACATTTTACGCTACAGTACTTAGACTGCAATGATATGATTACATTGACAAGCTTAAGCATGTGTTACAAAACCGTTGTGAACCTACTGTCAACCAATGTGACAGATATAAATTACTTTTTCCCTCACGGCAGCGTATTTACAATTCTATCATACCCAAGGGTGGTAGTGTTTTATTTCATCTTCGCCTTAGGCTATGTATCTAACACTAGACGGCTGCAGACTGATAGGCAAATTATGATTTCTCTAAACAGTTCTTTGGTAGCAGGGAACAGACAATATCATACAAGTGGATTTGAGACATAAAAGATTGACAGACGGTGAAATTGGATGAGCTCATGTTAAAATTTAACAATTCGGCTATTCATTAACGACGACGCCAAAGTTTTAAAGTGCGTTTTGCAAATATTTAAGAACGCACTTGGATAGCGATCAATTGCACAAAAATGCAATTGAAATTTCGTAATAATCGATTGTTTGTTAAAACATTATCTGTCATATGCACCTCGTACGCACATTATAAATCCTTATTATTGTTTGAATTATTAAACAGTGTCTGTTTCGGTAATATTGCAGACGACGATTCATGGCGGAAGTAATTCAAAGGGAGACAACTTTTTAACACTTAGATGCAGCCCTGTAGAAATTCTGCCGAATAGACGTTAATCATTTAAAATTTGATTTTATATTTCAATGACATAAAGGTATTAGTTACACACTTGCAAAATATTAAAATGACCCATATCAATAATTTAGTCATTATCTTGTCAGTCATGTTCTTAAAATTCTTACCATTGATTCTCTATAACACAAAGTATAATAATACGTTCATATCACGTTTTATGAAAATATTAAGCTAGTCGGTGTTGACCATAATAAGACGTTACAATACACCATTATGTTCTATTTTATACTTGCAGCTGAGTTACTGTCAACGTAATCTTGTTCCAGATCTAATTACGATACTGATGACATATGAAATAACCGATTAAAATTGACATATCATGATTTTAGTGACATCAAATAGTGTCTATTTATTGAAAATTAATGTAGAAGTAAGTCTCGATGAGTCAACGCGGTTCAATGTTACGTACATGTACATGTGGATATGAATTTTAGAAGTTGCATCTTTAATTATCTTTTAAGATGGGAAAGTGGCCAGGCATTTTTTTATAAATTGAATACTAAAAGATCAAAAAAGGAATATCCTAATTGTTGAAAATGCAAGATATAGTTTATCAAATATGGGCTGGAAAAGAAGAAGGCATGAATGCTTTAACAACAACACATAGAATGTAACTGAAAGTATGAAAGGATTGAAATTTTTTTAATCAATATCTGTATTTTATACTTAAAAATAGCACATGAAATACAAAAAATTATTAAATGAAAGAGCAGGTGGAATATATTTAAACAAATACAAGGTGCAAGAGAAGTCAAATTAAAAGAACCGTTTCCCAAACAAAATGATTTGATCATGCTGCAAGTTAAATTAATCATTATATTTAAAACATAAATATGTCAGAAATGCATATTAATTTTTTTATGATACAGGTCGTAAATGATCACTTATCGAGAACGCGAATCATACACACCTTTGTAGGATTTGTAGGCTGTACATCTGATCGGTTCTGCAACTCGTCATCGAAGTTTCAGGTGCATTTCACGGGTTAGTTTCACTTAATTTTCACAAAACTACATAAAAAAGAAAAAGAGAAAAAAAAACTTGAACACCATCTTACGATCCCCTTGAGAGACACATTAACCAACAATGGGCGTATTTAACGTGCTGGCTGTTTGAATTACACAGAAAGATATCGCCAGGTGCAAGCTAGCTTACTTTAATTGGCCTCATTAGAACGCGGCTCTTCAAGAGAGCTAAACATATGTTACTTACAACTAAACTCGGAGCGAAAACTGCACTTCCAAGCTTCATTGATTCGGGAAAGAGTTTATTTTGAAAACAACTCCAGTGAATCGTTGCATTTAAGTGAATCTCAACAATGTCTCACTTTTATGACGTATCTGGTAATGCATTATTGAACACTTAAACGACATGGATATATGCAGTTACAATTACCGGCTTGTGGAGCTGTGAAAGTGAACCGTTCGGTCGATATGTATGTACTATTGCTCACTCACTGGAGACACAAAGATCCGTGAAAAGCATGCAACACGAGGAGTGATGTAGATTTCATCATCGTTCTGACGTTTGGTTCAACGTATGTATGAAACAGTAACAATACTACTAGAATATCAGTTGTGTTGACGGATGATTGGAGTATTTTTGTTTTAAAGAACCGTAGACGGACAGATTGTGTTGAGTTTATCTAAAAAAAAGTATCAATAAGCCTAATATATACATTGAAAAAATCAATCACATTATATTGACGGTTAAAACAACCAATCAGTAAAACTTAGAAAATAAAAAAATACCGGACTCTTGAATTTTTTTCAAGAATGGAGATCGCAGTTGATGATTTATTTGCTCAACAATTTAGAAAATAAAATCTTGCTCAGAATGAGAAAAACTTTGAATTTAATGAAATGATTATAAACTGTCAGGATACAAACATTTCATATTGCAATACCAAACGAAAACTATATAAGGATCTATCGTAAGAAAAATCGGTTAGTTTAAAAAAACATTCTCAAATTCTATGAATGGAATGGAAGCCAGAGAGAACTGTGAGAGCAGTCCATTAACAAAACGGTTTACAAAGTGCACCCTTCAGAACTAACGTCTAACCACAATAACGAAGAGGCGGTACTCTGAACCCAACAAGCCCAGTTGACGACTCTCTTACAGCAGGAGTATCGCCGTTTTTTTTGGTGGACTCATCAGGTACGACACATATTAGGTGCGGGCCATTTCCCATTGTGAAAGAATCGGGTGAAATTCAATGCGCGATTTTCACGCCAACAATTACCCCGACTTCAGCTTAGCCTAGTTGACAAGTTGGTCCTCGCATGGTTGCGTGCGCATAAAGAGTTGTAACAAAATTTGCCTCTGTGAAATTACGGTCCTGGAGAGTCGTCGGTCCTATTTCGTAGCTCGGAAGAATAGCGGCGGTGAGAGGGTCGTCAGGCGAAAGGGTACAGGGGTTGTCGATTGCTTGGAGGCCTTCTTCTTTAAACCATCTGCCAAATTCTTGCTAGAGTTGATACAGTATCATATCAAGGTCTGTTCAGAATCACCAAGGCTTTAGTATTACATTGTATACAGAGTTCAGACATGTGTACGAGTAGGCGCACAAAAGTACTTTTCATACGTGCCTTTGACAAACTATGGATCTTACCGTTGAATATATTCACACCTACCTCGGGTTAAGACTGAATTTAATGATGTAGTCAGCGTTAACGTTACAAATTTGTCACTTCACGTTCCTTTAAATCTCGAGTTTACGTCAGCATAAATAATATTGCTATTCTGTTCATTGCCAGGTACCTAAGACCAAGATCGCAAGAGTCTCTCTTGAACAGACCCAAGGCGTGTTCGTATCATCGTTGGTTGGATGTTTATGCCGCGAACAAAGGGCGGGTTGATGAGGAAGACGACAGTTTACATGCCGACATGGAGACAGGTCTAATGATTGCAATACAGCACTCAATGCTCCACTCCAAGTTCTTGGCAAGTCGGACAATCTACTTGAAATGTGTACTTATGGAAATGCTTAATCTGGTTAAATTTCTATGAATTTTAAGCAAGCTTGTTAATTGTTTTATTGCATTTCCAGACATGAGGGTTGATTGTCCACCATCCGGCTAAACACACAGGAGTCGATGGTCAATTAATCGTGTGACCACAATGATCTGGGGTGTTTGGCTTCAAGAATATCGTTTTATGCTATGTGCATTCAGTTGCCATGTAATGATTTGTCACCATCACTCCTCTTGCTAGTTAAACCTTAGTTGTTATTCTATATCCGTCTGGTCGACATTACACCTAGGCACATTTCCTTGTAAGGTTGATCTTCACAAACAAGGTCTTCCACCGATTGTTTTCCTTTTTTAGTGTTCCATTTAAAGTGTACATATTTTTGTTAAATTTGTGTGTATATGATGATAAAGCTTATTTTATAGTTTGTTTACACAGAACGATTCGTTGTACTGTTTGTATTGATATAGCATGAAATACATGGTGATGACGTCACTCTATTGTGGGAAACTTGATTACTTTTACGAATCCAGAGGTTATAGATCTTTTTTATCTTACTGTTAACACAGGGTGTAGTCTTTAGAGTCAGTAATTACAAACCTATACGTCTCAGATATTAAAATACACTTAAAATATGCATGTCAAGATTCGAACATGCAACTTTACGATTGTTTATTCAGCGTTGTCTTCCACTGGGCTACGGAGGGATGACATAAGATAATAATAACGAAACCTGTCTTATTCCTTTGACGGGTAAAGCGTGGAGCGCACGTTGAGAACATAAATGGCATGATTAAAGCACGTGGAATGCGAGTTATTGCTTTCTGTTGCATCGCGGTGCAATGACATTGCATGTGCATTGACGAATCGAATTCGATTTTGTCCCATGTGAGTATAGAAATTTGCATTACCTTTTGGGGAAAATATTGAGAATATATTCAACGTAAAATAAACGACAGTTTCTACTTTGGTGAAGTCATTCAAGGATTTAGATGGAGAATCCATGTATTAACGATAGACTATTTTTATTGATAGACTTGTATTCTAGAAGTTGTGTTGGTGAAGAATAAATATTATTATAGGCTATTTTATGGATTTACAACTTCTTCATACTGAATAGTCTTCATTCCTCTTAAATTTGACAACAAACGTTTCATAGGATTTAAAGTTTTAAATTAAAAGCAAACATTTTCGAGAGTAAGTCTTTCCTCTCAACATTATCTTGCATGAAAGTACTTTTTATAAAATGTCCAAAACTTACAGAAGAAAAACAACAAACAAGAAGCCATTGTAACTCACAGATGCTTTACTGTTAAAAAGCCACCCACAAGTATTTATAGATGGATAACGAACTACAAGCATGAAATGTAAGGAAGTTGATTATTCTGGAAGCATTCTGTTCAAATTGGCTTAGAAGTATCAAACCAACAAGTTTTATCAGCAAGAAAAATACAAATATTTCTGAAATGAAGACGTTTTTTGCCAGAAAAACGTTATTTCTCGATCTCATTCCGACTCCCTATTGAGAAAGGGGAGCGTGATTTGTTTAGACAAAGCCAGCGTTTCTTCATCAACAACATCAATATCTAAACTTTCTACTCGCGGGATGTTCCTGTGGTGTGGTAGCGATAATAAAGTGTTAAATTTCATTCAAACCCCGTCAGAAATCAACAAATTAGCCGGCTTGATTGCCATGGATTGCAAAGAGTTGCTCCCTATCTTAAGGAAAGTCGAAAATTGAAAGATGAAAAGGTTAATATCTTGATGGTAGAGTCTAGGGGAAGATATCGCAGGGATATATGATACTACAGCATCTGGCGGGATTAATGCTGTACATCTAACTAAGGAATCTAATATTCTGACGGGCATACCTTCACGCTAAACATCCTGCACAAAACCCTGGAGTCAAAATGGAACTGTGAAATATGTGTATTTATATTTTTTTTTAAATGTAGGATTATATGATGATGACGATAATTACGCAATCTGTGTCAAAAAATATAATTTTCAAATTTGAAAAGGTGCAATTACTTGTTTCTTGGTTAATGTTAGGCTGTGGTTCATCTAAATGATTGGCGTGTAACATTGCTAATGTTACGTTAACGAAACCGCGGAATCGTGAATTTATACAAGGAATTTGAACTTATGTAAGGTAAAAGACATACAGATACCAGTTTTAGTAGCAGTAAACCGATAGTATATTAATATCAGTTGTAGTATTAAAGTGTATCAGTATTAAAAGGAGTAGTAGCAATAGGAGTAGTAGGTTGAGGTGCGGTGGTGGAAGTAGTAGTAGAAGTTTTTCAAATTTATATAATAGTTTCAAATAACAGTATCAGATCAGTGATTAGTAACACGAAATTGAAGTCGTATACCGTTAACAGTCAGTATCTGTTTATCGATATGTAGTGTCAGTAAGTCAGTAGAAGTTGAGGTCGCTAATAAAGGCTACAGTAGACATTTTTAATTACATTTAGATACGTTTTACAGTGAAGTACATGTATAGTGATATGCCAAGATGAACCATACCAAATATTGGACATGTATCTTCAGCTTAATCAAGCAAAGGCTTGTTTTCTGTAAAAACAAGATACACAGTTAGATGACTTTCTTTTTTTGATTTTGACATTTCCATATGTTCATAACAGTCATATATCATAACATATAAATCATATCGGTTTCTTAAATATTCATTCATGCCAAGCAAAGTTGAAATTGTTTCCATGTTCTGTCAAATCAAGTTTGATCTAAGCCTATCATGTACAATGCCATATGTTAACTCAGCACTTGCGTTTCCAAATCCTCACTGATTAACGTCTACAAATTACATTCTCCGAGTTCTCGCGAGATTGAACGAGACTTGAGACTCGGATTTGTATTAGCGTCATTGTTGGTCGGAAATTGGCGCCAATTTGACTCTGTCTGTTGGAAATGGGTAGCCATTTGAGACAAAAGGGAAGGCTATAATACCCTCCCTGTCCAACTCCCAACAAAATAGCCAACATCCCCTCAATTCTAAATGAATACCCCTTTCTTGATTTCGACTGCGCCGTAGTTGAATGCTGCGCTGCGCCATGGCAAATTATATCACATTGAGACAGCGAAAAATGACTAGGTTTGGTCCTTTCTCCTTACATAATTTCCCCCTGTAGCAACGGACATGAAAAAGCAAACTAAAACTCCAACGACTGGAAATTGCTGGTTTCGAATTGTCGTCAAAGATTCAATATGGCAATTAGGAGATCGAGTCGACCAGCCTGCTAGAGCTTTGGAAAATGGATCATTTGGCTGAATAGTTTAAAAGCCGAAAAGGAAACTATAGTAAATATTTTGTTGCCAGTTTCTAAAAAGCCTTGAGCCTTGATTGAATCGGAACCCTCTATATTTTGTCATGTTTGAACGTGTTGTTCATGCTGTCACTATGGTAAACTGATGGGCAGTGATGGTTGTGTATGAGAGTTTTTTTATTGCCCTGTGACACGAAGGAATAATGGAATGGGTGGAAACACATTTATGTAACTGGGCTAGTTAATGATAGTTTTCTCTTGTCATTAGCAAAGTTATATTTAATTTTCGTCATAGTTTTCAAATTTCAGCCTCATTCGACAATATGAATCATGATATAAAATTCAAGTCATTGTATTAATTTCTATCAACATCTTATTTCAAAAGATCTACG
The DNA here is from genome assembly GCA_921293015.1 of Phorcus lineatus. Taxonomy (NCBI): domain Eukaryota; kingdom Metazoa; phylum Mollusca; class Gastropoda; order Trochida; family Trochidae; genus Phorcus; species Phorcus lineatus. The sequence goes on from OV121084.1 coordinate 18,262,483, forward strand.
TGATGAGTATTTTTATTCGCAAAGCCAAATAGATTTTTAAGAAAACGTATATGATCATCCTGAGAATCAAACAATTCAACGTTGGAGATTTACGATCTTACAGAGTATATGACTAACCTAGGGAGTAGTTAATGATAAACAGTAGTTACTACTAGTTATTACGACTAAATTGTTTGAAACGCTTCATACAGCGTGCATAAAACCGATTCGTTACTGAACAGTGTTAAAGATAAACTAACCGTTACAAATGAAGACTCTGATGATGTTATAGAGATTAAAGAGCTGAGGAAGACAATTAAGCTACCACGATCTTGCAAGTTCACGATGGTCAAGTAACAAGACCCTTAATTCCTCCCATCTCGTTTGTAGCTCGTCTGCGATGACTAAATAGAGGAGTTTTCTGATTAACATCTTTATCTAATGATCCCAACACTTTGCTGTCTTCAATTACTGAAGAGTAACACAACCTTCGCGACAAAAGAGCGATAATCAAGGACGACAACTCGCGGATACTCTTCGCTTTCGGCATACAGATTAGCAGAGAATTGCTAAAATCAATATCAATTCTTGGTTTAAGCGTACAAATCATCTGTATCCGCTGTCGCTTCCTTTGTTTCTCAGAGTCCGGCAATTGGACGGTGGTGCCACTTTACCCAACCGGATGTAACTAATAAACAGCTGTGGCATTGTAGATCACTCCGTATTTAAGGAAGTTCGTTAAACAAATTAGAGTTACCGTTTTGTACATTAAAAGATTGATAATTTTCAGCAAATCTGTAAAGGTCTTCACCGCAATTACGTGATTGATGAAATTCCCTTATACCTTTACACGGGGTCGTGTACATGGAACGAAAAAGCAGTTCTTAATGAACATATTTAGATAAGCACATGTATGTCATTTAAGAATACGTAAAAATCGTCGTCAAGGTACGACTGAATTTAGAATCATTACTGTAGAAAATTAATTTAGTTTGAAGATGACTTGAACAATTCTAAAACCGTGTCTAAAACTATAAACTATTTAACATTTTGTTGTTTGTTGTTGTTTTGGTCATCTTTTACTTTCTCAATTTCGCTTCGGTGGAAATACTTCATTATTGACTTAGTAATTAATTTTTATTATTGATTGACTGGCACTTACATATATATATGTATAAGCCTTTGGCTTGTTATGAGATTAAAATTCGTGTATCACGAATGAAAGTATATTTAAATTTTAAAGCTTATATAAACAATGTATTTGAAACGTCGTCGGTGTATAAACGCTTGCTGACGGATTTTTAATTGTGAAATTAAAAATTGAATGAAGAAATTTAAAAAAGGGGAAATCAAATAGTATTCTAGTGACCATCGACCTTACACACTTCATTACCATTATCCTTTGAGACATTCCTAAGTACGTCCTAATTATAATAAGCTGTCATGGTGTTTTTCACGGAAACCAGGGGGGCGTTGATGTCATGTAAGGAGTAAATAGGCATAGGTCCTATCACTTATCTAGATACAAGTGTCCCGTAACCAATTTTCATCTATACCTACGGTGAGAGGTCGTGACATCCTGGGAACCTCCCCATTCTATTGTGAGGACATGCTCAAATTATTTCATTACAACGCTGATAATCGGTGAAGAGCTCTCCCGTCTCTATCACAAATGTCAGATTCTGTTGTGCACGTTACTTTCTCTATCAAAACAGTTTGTCTACGTTGACACATCCGGACCAAGGGGGGTAGCAACCCTCCAGCGCTGCTGACCACTGTCCATTTTCTGACCGCTCGGACAATAGTGTCAGCGTTGAAAATTGAGGCGTTGCGTCCAGGGTGAAACACCTCTCTTAATTATGTTGAAAAGGGTCTTCATTAGAAGAAGGACAATATCACTGTTTTGTGCCACCGAATTAAGGTGTTGACTCACCGATTGTTTGGACAATGGCCGGAGTCAAGGTTGACCGCTGTGCTAGCTGGACATTATCACATCTTAGTTACATGGTGTCCCGGGGTAGGATTGTAATCAGACTGCCTTCAGTATCAATATTGAGGACTTTACAGATGGTCAAGAAGAACTGATCGTTGGTCTGGACAGACTGGACACTTGACCAGGCAGACATAGGCTTGCAGGTTACTGCAGTAGCACGCACAAATCAGTAAAGACATACGGTGTTAGTAAACTATAATTTATTTTTATTAATAGGGACAAACTTATGATATCAGAGTGAATACTGATAAGTAAGAATCCGTTATTACTCATATGAAGATTGTGTTAAACACTGTACGCTTGACGTCAGACTATATACTTTACATTCGTGACGTCACACTATTCATTTCGTCGTCACAATTACTCTTATTTATTTTGAATATTGAGAATTGAAGAGAATGCCTTACCGTCGATCACCATTTTGTTGAACTCGTGAATGATTTGTTATCAAAATCACATTCGTTCATTTCGTACCAACTTTCGTTTCGTTTCATGAAATCTTTTAATATAAATAATACAGAGTATATAAATGTAAAATAAATGAAACACATTCTTTACTCATTACTTAAGTATGCAGGGAGCCAACAGACATAGTAAATCATACCAACTTCTCATAAAAGTTTATAAAACGCTCAAGTAACAAATTCTCTATTACTCGATATTGACCAAAATTGACTGCATGTAATTCATTCATAATAGGACACGTGAAGTCTCTTTCAATCAACCCATGACATACCGTTTGTATCTTTAATCTAATTTAGTCAATAAAATAAGAACATCGAAAACAATACTAGTTCACAGTTGAATGAAAGGAATTATGTTTACCTTCAGGTCAAAATTATTTATTAATTAGCTAATAATACGGACATGGTATCTATTGTCAGTGAGTATGGTATACGTAGCCCGGGATGCACACGACACATATTTTGATATGCATGATTGAACATTATAGTCCCACAGAGATCACTAAATCTCGGGTAATCACGAGGGGCACGAGATTTTGCAGGTTTAAACACTCTGGTCAATGCAATACAACGCCCTTGGGCGTGATCGGTGTAAAAAATGCAACGCTTTTTTGTAGAAAATGCGATTTAGTCATTAACAGAAATTGCAATTTATAACAATCACGAATTATCGCCTTTTTGAAACCAGTTGAGCAAATAGTGTCATCATAAACAACGCGTCTATGAATTGCCCTCGATTAAATTCAACTTCGTTTTAATTATTGATTACTTGGTGCATGAAAACGTTGTAATAAGCTAGCTTCCTTTGGTTCTGAATGTAAATTTAAACGATGTCATGACAAATTAATATCATATATTAGTGATCAAATTTCAAATTGATTTACATGAAGCAAATGGTTTTTTCTCATATGCACCGTTAGCTGTGCACTTTGTATAGAGACTGTGCAAACGGAAGATGTCATCTGTTTGTATTGATGCACACTATAAAAAGATACTTCTGTTATGGCATTCACAAGAAGCATAAAGGAACAAACAATTGTCTCTAACATCAACTCAAATTGTGTTTGAACAAAAATACTCAGTCTCAATGTATTTTAATCATTTTTTGTATGACAGTTGTTCCTATGAGTTTAATATCATTAAACTTAAACCTTCTAAAATGTACTTCATTAGAAATAAAAGTTCCCATACTTTATATGACAGTGTTTATCATGTCTGCTTCTTCAAACAAGCATACAACCTCTTCACAAACAATCAATCATATTTTTTGATAATAAGAAATAAATGCCATTTAAAAATGAAAAAATGTAACATGGTCAAATTTAGGGTCATAACATTGTTTTTTAAACAAGAAATCTAATGTAGAATTAAAAAAACAACATTGAATGACCCATACTGTTCACATAATTTTGCATCGTCTACATACAAAAAACAATGTTGGATAGCATTTGCTTAACGTGATAAATTTAAATCAGTTGACGGCAGTCTTTACCAAATTCCCTCTAGTGCAGGAATTCATGATAACCAGCCAGGTGATCCGATACTGTATTACCAAACACGCGGACGGTGTACATCTTGTTTACCACAGACACTCGACGCGTTGACACATGACAGAGGGTTTAGCCGACACGTATATTAGAAGCCCTAATCTGACAGATGTAACGACAGGCACTCATTGTGATACGTGATACTAAGCTATCACTGTCACCGCCGTCCTTCCTCGGGGTGAGACGACACCAGAGACCATCACAGCAAGATGGTCAGCCACTGGAGACTGACCAACCAGTGGACAGTGCTGGCACACTCACTGCTTATTACGGGTGGTCATTAGGCGTAATTTGAACTGGACTTTCACCATCGGAATCCTTAATAGTGCTTTGTCGGGGAACAAAGGTGTAGGGATAATGGAATGGGAGTTTGTATTCCCCTGGACACTGGTCAACAATTACAAGACGGAGGTGGTCAAGAGTAGCCATTACCGGTCATTGGTGTATCAGATTTGCTCAATAAAGGGACACCAGGCCCACTGTCCGATGAAACCAGTGGTCAAACTGGTAGCAGCGGCTCTAAATCCGGGATAAAAGCATCATCTCGCGGCACGAGACTTGACCGTGAGCAGCGAGATCTGGTCATTCATTGTCCGCCCCAGTAATAGATTTTCTAGCTGGTTAGACAGTGATACTTAATTAATTTTGAGCATTTTGTTGTATTTTCCGCCTATTGTAATACAAAAGCCTGCACAGGGATGGGGTCTTAACACGAGATTATATCTCTAAGCAATGAACATGTAGAACAAACAAGTAGTAGAGGCGACTCGGCCCGAAGAAAGAGTCTGAAGGGTTCAGCCAAACGGCCTCTCTGACAAATGACTGTTTATTGACAGTTGAATGGTCGGTGACTGGATTAATTTGTGGAGCGTTGAGTCTGTTTGACACCTGACAAGACAGCCTTTGCCTGTCTAAGTAAAGTACATGTACGACTGGTAGTTGTTAATAGTAATACGCCATTAATAGATGCACTTCCGGTGTTCCGCACTCACGATCTCCGCTCAGATAGCGATACCGCAGTGAATGGTACAGTTTTAATGACTGGCGTTTCTTACTACTCCCATTAAAGCGCGGAAAACTGGATTAATCAGTCAGCGATGTCTGCAATATGTATAAAGGTACAAGCATGGCAGTACATAAGAGAGAATTTCTGAATATCCTTTATAGTTTTGAATCCATTGTACTGTTCTTTTATACTCTGAATTGTGGATCCGAGAAAACATAAACAGTGGCATTACTCTATCTGAAAAGGCAAATAACTTCGTCAAATAAACTAAAAGGAATTTACATATGAAGAATTAGTATAGGATACTTTGTTTTATCAACAATACGCCAAAAATGCAAAGTTTTTTTAAAATGAAGTATTAGAGATTGCTGAGATTGTTCTTCATCAAGTAAAATTGCTGAAATAAATGGCAAGAAAAATCTCAAAGTTAAGATTGTATTGCCGTTACGTATGAAATTCGTGATAAATAAACATCCATGAATAATTAAAATGACGTCGATCAGAGTAGGTCCCATAGTCATCGTCATCGTTCATGAATTCGCTAGGACAGTTTATCTCTTGGGTGGGAATGAATATCTTCCAGCAGCTTACAATGAAATCACTTCTGGTCCATTTGTAGACAATTTCTCAGATATATACTGTATGCACATCTACCCCAAGGGATGTCTAGGTCTTACAGCTTTGTCTTCCCTATATGTCTGACACCTTTTTGCCTGAGTAGGTTTGTTAGATCTGCTGTGAACACCATCGATTAACTGATTTTGCTTTCATTATTATGCTGAAGTTGTGTTTTGAAGTAACAGTAGCAATTATTTGAAACACGATTTAGAATATCTTATGATATGTTTTGAGATGTTTCGTATATACAGCGTTTGGGATTATGATTAAGTCAATACCTATACAAGAAAATGAAAAGTCTGCAGACAGTCCTAATCGGATATCCAAAAGGATAGGTTTCCCTTGCTAATGGATGTGTATTGATTAATAATGAAAAGTAGATACAGAAATGTCATGCAATTATGATTGTTATGGGTTTCATAGATAGAATGTGACATCAAGTACCTGATTGTGATGTCAGACATGATGCTTCTGCATTAATAAGGCCAAATTTGATATGCAAATTTTTGATATTATGTTTAATTGTTTCACAGTCACCAGAACAGTAATATTTCACGCTTATTTTTTAAAAGTTTTTATTAATTGAAATATAACAAATCCTTTAAACAAGTAGGAAAACTCATGCCTAATGAAAAAGGACCCTAATGACAAAGTAATATCTACATTTATTCAAAGTCTAGGCATAATATGAATTTACAAGAAGGAGATGGATTTCACATACCTGAGATTTCTATGTTCAAACCCTAATCACCATTTCATTAAATCTATTTGGAGAAAAAAACCCGAAAACAATATAACAAGGGATGGACATCATGGGGTTAGTTAGTGAAAAGAAATTTGGCATTCATTCCAATATCCATTGTCGATCTTAAAAGTAAAGGGTTTTTCATCATTACATTCATCGATATTTGGACAGATCTTGATCTCACAGGCCACGTGTTCACGTTGGTTTATTATTCCAAGCTTACAGCGTGTGTAGTAACATATGCCTCGTGTAACGTTTCCGTTCAAACTATCTTTCACATAGCAATAACAACCCAAGAATGCAGGAAACTGGTTTTGTGTTGAAATACTTGATAGGGGTAATATGTTCTTGGTTTGTGTTTCAAGGGATTGGACTGAACTAATTGGATGTGTAACGGTTTTCTGGTTCAAAACAACATTTGTCTTTCTGGAGAAAGAACTGCAAAGGAACTTCAACTTAATGAAATAAATACTTTTGTTATTTCTCTACCATATATACATACACGTATCAAGTACTCCAATAATATTAACACGCACATTTCTTTCGACGACTGCCATGATATCAATCACGCTTGCTATGAGAAAAGCGTTTCTTTATAAAGAACAATGTTACCTCTTTGACCCCCCATAGGTAAACACCCAAGAGCCTTTAAAACGCAAGCAGATTTTTTTATATTTTAAGACCAACTTTACTAAGCTTGATCACATTTCTAAAAGTTGGTCTAGACATTTTGAAGCTTGGTTTGCAATGCAATTATACAAGTATCCTGAACAAGGTCATTCCCTTAGTTACGATTTGTGAAATTTGAAAAGAAATGCATTTTGATATGAGTTACAATATCTTGCTAAAATTGGATGATAGTTAAACAACACCCACTTTTACCAACCAATGTTGTCTTGTGACAAATAATAAAATGTGTTTGAAACCATATTGATTAATAGCATAGGATAATAAGCATAGCTCAAAAAACGAAAATTCCACTGAAATAAAGTTTCATCCTTATGCAAGTCTATTTCCTCATAATCTTGTATTTTTTCTGTCCAAGAACACGTCCAGTTATAATTGAAATGAAATTGTAAAACCTCCATGTATATATTTTTGTTATGTGCGAAATTTAATTCCCTTAGTTGAACAGATGTCATTTTAGTTTGAAAAAGCGGTTCGAAAATTTCAAATTTGTGAACACGTCAAATTTAATTAACGCTTCCTAATAAACAAATCATCACCAAACACTTTAAAGCTAGGAGAACACACGAATTACAGGTTCATTCTTCGATCACATGAAATTTGCCTTTTTTCAATGACTTTTGAAGGATTGATATTCCACCGTCTTGCCTATTCCTTATCGATCATGATAAAACATGCCTTGCAGTGTGAAAATTGACGTTTCAATTGACCTATACCCAAATTCTTACTCGCATAAGTCTCCAAAATTTAACAAATCGAGCTGTTATCTTTTACTACTGAAAAAGAACTGTGAAATTAATATGACCGAGGAAAAATGAAAGAGAGAACCATCATTCACAATCAGACAAAATGGAAATAGGTGTTTTGCAGGGTAGCCTTCTTCCCCATTGACTTTCTGCAGTAATGCCCGAAGCAGTTCTTCTGCTACACACAAGTCGTTACGTCAAGGTTTTTGTTGGGAGGCAAAGCCTGTAATTTGTGAGTAACGAGGTGAGAACATACACTCCCATATCAGTGTTTCGAGTTATTACTTAGTTCCCTGGTTTCGGGCGCTGTCTGACCACACAACGAGACTTCAGGGAGGTTTGGCGAGACTTAGCGAGATATTGACATGATAGACCCCAACACACGGCGATCTCCCATTGCTTGTAATTAGTTGGAAGGAAACTACTTTCTCTTGGAAGATTACATCTATTGGTTGAAAGTAGATAGACGATTTGCACTGTTATCTGTTTATACATTAACTTCTTGGACCACCTGTCTCCTTACAGCATTAAAGTTCAGACCAAGATACGTTAAATATGTTCATTTGGAACTGAAGTAAATGTAAAAATCAAGTGGTATATCAAAATAATTACAAGATTCAGTCAATACATAACCTTTCGAATAATTTTGCAACTTTGATAATGATTTTGTTCAGAACTCAATTCTAAATATTACTAAAGTACAACATAATCCAAATTAACAAATTATCTTATTTATCGAGTTTCTTTTTATGCTTGAAACATGTATTGCATTTGATTACTACAGAAGGGAAAACAACTCTTTGCGACGGATGTAACACGAAATCACTATATATGAAATAAAACAAATTATGCAGAAAAGATTACGAAAATTCTAGACATTTGGCATGAAAATTGGATAATACAATGCATAATGGTTACGGTGGTTATATTCAACAATACATGTGGAGAATAAAGTACGTATAACCTTATCAGACATTCTTTGAGTTGTTGCAGTCACATACGTGAAACTTTATTAATGGTGCCTTTTAATTGAGAAACTCCTACGGCTCTTGTATTTTTAACAAACAAAAAATTATCAAATATATGGCGATTGGAAATGAAAATGTGAGTTAATCAGCATATATTGCACTTGCCACATATCAAACCTGAGTAAAAGGAAACCACAGAGTGTCCTTTTAAATGGAAGACAATGGATTTTTTAAAATTCAATGTGACAATGCTGTAACTATATAAAATATATAGATAATAATGCAAAGCAACTATCTATTAAAACTAATTAAGACCTCACTTGCTCTGTCGAAATTAACTCATAGCAAGAGACCACTTAATAGATTAAAGAGGTTTCTTGCAAATGAATAATCCCCAGGCAGCAATTACTACAAGTGAACATGTGTAATATGATAACGAGTGATGAGGTAATCAACTCTAACACGAGTATATTGTACTAGTGTTATCAGCAGTACAACACTAGGAACAGATAAGATAACACCTCCTTCGTTCTGACGTAACATCAGATAGCTAGACGATGCTGACTAATGCATAAGTAAGTGTACATTTAGTTATATACTGGTATGTCTTACAACCTAGAAATATGCGAATTTACTTAAAGGGGCACTGACACGTTTTTTTAGGAAAACAAAGGTATCTTTTGAAAACGAAAAATGTGTCCTATTGAAAGACAATGCTTCTTAATCAAATGAAACAGTTTTAAAAAGAATTAACTACGATCGATTAAGCTATGCGAATCCATTTCCCTCCCTCAAATGCTTAAAAGATGTTCACACAAAAATGGGCGCCGGTGTTTTTTCTTGATACTTGATTATTTCCTTGTTGAGTAATGGGTTGAGTAATGTGATGTTTGATCCTCTGAGAATAATAAATTATGTACAAATTGTTTATGTGGGGCAATTTGAAAAAATATATTTTTCAAAAAATGTGCTTTGACCTTTGGTTGTAAGACTCAATGTATATGGTTTTATGATGTTAAATATGTTTACTGACAGTTCATGTTTCATTTGACGTGCTTGCAATGACAAATGTATATCACAATGCATAACTAAGTGGTGTTATTGGTCCTTTTATTTGTATTTTCAGGTTCGAGTCTCTGAAAGGCTGAATGCCACATATGTGAATAGAATAGGTTTTTTTACAAATAACATAATGAGATTATTAGATGCTAATCGATGCAAAACATTAATTTGATATCGTTGACACAATACTGCAGAAGTGTTAATTTCATATGGAGTATATATTTTATCTTAATTTTATCAAAATCTTTCTCGAGTTGTTAAAACAGATCAACTAACAAAATATTGTGTGTTATAATTAATTAGTTGATATCGCTTATTCATAGCTTTTTTCCTTTCAGTTTTTCATAAGTTATGTAAGCCTAACAAATATCAATAATCAAGCGTAGCTGTACAACCTTTTTGACGTTCTAATAAAAGCAATATGAATGTTTTATAAGTTAAAACTTCATTGAAAATTTTTTTTATTCATTTAAAGGGGAAGTTATTGTTTTCTCTTTTACAAGCAGCAATAAAAGATTTTACCTCAAAGGAAGGTACAGGTACGCTTTAAATCCTGCATTGAGTGCAATCACAAGCATAATTCAAATTATAGTTTGTAAGCTAGAGAAAAGGGTCCTTCAGTTCCTTGAGATTATATTCAAAGGCTTATATAATCAATTTAAAAATTAACATTAAATAATTCACTATTAAGCATTTAAAAATCCTGATACACAGGGATACACAAGACATATACAACACTCTCAAATACAAAGAGACATAGCATGTTCAAATACACAACTGTTACTGTCAATCGCTTATGATGTGTATTCATGATGACGTCATCATCGCTCATCAGTAGATTTTTGTTTCAATTTCTACGTGCTATCTAAAGTGTAGTTTGAATGCACCCTTACTGATTTGACCAATATACACAACATGTAACGAATATGCAATTCCTAATCTGCATTTGGTGTGCATTCATGTGTGGATGTTGAATTACATGTGTATTAAATAGGTATTTTATAAGGCGTACGGCCTCGACTTGATAGTTCATAATCCGTATTGGAATGTGACATATACGTGCATATACAATGACAATAAAACAAAAATAATTGTTTTAAGCTACAAATACATAGAAAACTGATATAGCAACATACAATATGTTATATTTGTTTGAAAGAAAAGTATTGCTACTTATTAATTTGGCTTGAGAGACTTCATAATTATAGTCCCAACAACATATTTGTTCACTTTAAATAATTGATCTTTTTAAATGTTAAAAAGTTTTCTCTTCTTAAAATCTCCTATCTTCTGATTTCCCCTGTCTATGGCACTTGTAAAAAGCATCGTTAGTTGAGTAACACGCCCATTAGGATGACTCTAACACATGAAATCAAAACTGTATAGTTGATGGTGTGTAAGTGTCTGAACATTTACCTTAAACATTACATCTATGTTTCTAAAAAGAAATAAAGTATATAAAAAACATTTACCAAACCCGGATACTTTCTTTATTTATAACATATCCTTTATAACGTTATATTGCATGTAATTCTCATGAGTCTTTGAAAGCCATTATATTATTTTCTTAATCTATCGAATTCTTAAAATAAGTGAGGGTCACTAAATATATATGTGTATTGCCCAGATAGGGTGTATATGTAAGAGGCTTCACCATTCATTCATGGGAAATCTCAACAACAAAAAAATTAAAAAATAGAAATCCTGTCTCAGGTTCATCTTAATGAAAAAATCTGATCTGACATTCAATTGAAAAGTTTTTAATGTTAAAAATTGTCAAAAGTTCTACTTCCCATCTGCAACTTTTCCCCCTCCCCGCAAACGTGCCGTTATTGGGGCGCACAGTCATTGCGTGGGAACGAAAAAAGATAATCTCCGGCAGAAAGACCGGTAAGATCAAAAAGTGGAAATCGTGATCTGAAACGGAATATGAGGTAACGCAGTCAAACAACATCCGTGTGTGTGCTATCTAATCAACCATTGATCCAACACGCTGATTACTAGATCATTGTTTTGTCATAGGCTAACCTTTGATCATTATATTGACTTGGCGATTTGGATTAAACGAACGCTGGGTCGACGGTTTCATTTCGTAAAGTTCCGTGTGAAAGTATCACAGCTGTTGATTAATACGCCCATACTGGCCTATCGCGTGATGAGTGATGCCCGATTGTTTAGTGCATGATGCCTCTATACGCTTGGCGTAATCCCTTATTTGGATTAAATGATGCTCAAACAACAGAATGAATGATAATCCATCAAGGATTAAACAAACAATGGATAATAAGTTATCGACAAGTCAGATTCCATAGTTCAGCATGTCTCTCACGGTCTATCCAGACAGAGGTTACTTAAGTGATATCTTTCATATCTTTCATATAATGCTTTGACTTCTTTTATAACTCTTACGTCTATCTGTAACAAATCCAATACTTTATCATTTCAACATTGCACAATTCACTTAACTTAAACTCTTCACACACACAAACCTATGCCCCCTCTTTTGTTGCATTCGACTGTGACGCATCTCAACACAAACGAGTAAACCATTTTGCCAAACCTGAAGTTTTCTTCTAAGTCAAAGTGTTTCATCTTGCAAGTTAGGCATGTAGCTCAGTTGGTAGCGTGTCCGCTCGTAACCCGGAACACCGAGGTTCGATTCCCGGTCGTGTTAAACGTCGGAAGTTGCTGTTGCTCTTCCTTGACATTCAGCATTTCATGCACAGGACCACGCATGACGTGGCACTGCACTGGTACGAATGTCCAACATGTTCTTGTATTGAGGGCAATAAAGAGATATTACTATCTGCCCATCTTACAATTTTTCTCGTACATCTATTTTGTCAACGTCATTTTTTAAATTTTATGATTTATCTAAAAAGAAAATCAATATGTTTTAGCTAAATACATATTCTAGTTAATTTTTCATGGCATATTCTTCAGTTGATGTTAATTTGATTTGATGAACATTTTCCTTGATTGTGTCTGTGAATTAGGCGAAAAGATGTTATCAAACATCGATTGTCGTTCTCGCCTGAACCGGAAATGTGTGATGGATGAATGGAAAGTATTTTGAAGTTGGGTATGACATAATTATCAGAATAATTTTAATAAATTTTTTTTAGCGATGAATACTTTATAAAGCAGTAATTAATTGTTCTATTTTGTTTTTGTTGGAAATGATTACACCTTAAGTATGAACTACACCATACGCTTAGACATAACGCACGTGGCATTTAAAAATACATTTGAGTCTTTAGATATTGTGTTGAAAAAACTATTCACACCATAGTAGTAAGTTGGTACGCTTTATTTTGTACTAGCCAAACTACACAATCTTATGATTTACACGTGTGTCTTTTTATTTACGTCTAGCTGTAATAATTATCTAGAGATATAATGGTCTAATACATGAAGTAGTAAGGCAAAGAGAATATTGTTCAAGAAAAGCTTTTTCACAAGTTTTGGAAAAGATGAAACGATTATGAACAAATGGGTCTCTTTAAACTTAACATTTCAATAACTATCTTAATTAGTCATTCACGAGGTACACCTTGAAGATATTACCTTAATGCTTCCATTCAATCATTCTAGTTTAAAAAAAGGTTTTGGCATTGTCTCGCTTGTTTTTCTCTGTAAAAAACTCTGTGGCAAGTTATTCTTTCACTCTTACCTGTCTTATCATCATTTGATTCACATTCAGATAAAAAACTTTCCATGTCATTTTTTTTACATGTATTTGTGAAGAATGATGCCTGTTTAGATTCTCTTTACGGAGTGTTCTCTTTAAGGAGTGTGTTGAATAATTAACAAAGTGATGTTTTCGCTATAGATACGCGAGGAGATCACAATATACTCGCATCTTTCAGACGTATGCTAATTATAACATAAGTAGTTGAATGTTTGCGAATAATTATTGGTTACAGTGTAAGAATCATGGTGATATGTAAACGTTGTGCTTACATCTTCAATGAAAACCTTGATGGAGTTGTTGTTTGATAATCAATCATGTAACTTTCATATTTATCTATCTAAAAGCTTATTTAAAGCTCAATTAATGATATAGGTACGTTTATGTTAGTTAAGCTATCTGTTAAAAGATAGAGTTTATTTCAATTGATAAACATAGTAAAATTCTTTAATTTAAAGATATTCATGTTTTAATAATGGGGCACACGAATTAAATAAAACGACTTCAATGTCAGGATTGAAATAAAGTTCTTGTAATATTTCAATTTTCATTCTACTTGTTCCCAACTGTCATATTTATAGATGATATCAAATGAGTGTCCATGACGTGCTATGTTTACGACACAATTGACTGCACATTAGTATTTCCCGAGCGAGAGCAAGGTATACACTGGCATATAGAGACGAGTTCCGTAAACAAAATTGGACAAAATGGACATCTATTACCGAAGTAGCGACATTCAACAAACTTCCAAGCATAACTAGGCGGACTACCTGACGTCAGCACTACGTCAGAGACGAACTGTGACGTCAAAGCATTCTGTAAAAACTGTAATTTTGCCCTATTACATCGGATGAAAAATATGACCCTTAATATGATTTCCCTCGAAGTTAATATATGTATATTTCAAATGCGATGAGACTGCGTACTTGATTTTAATTACTGATAACGTATATGTATCGTATATACTGCTATCAATTATAGTTTCCAGTGGTTACTTCATAAATACTTTCTTAAAAAATACCACTTGTTTAACGGCACAAACTGTGCTGTCTTATGAAAATTAACCTACAACTTTGTTTTGTAATGAATTTGTCATTTAAGATATGTCAAAACTCACAAGTGATATATCTCTGAACTTTACTTTCCTGGAAGAAGAACGAATGTTCTGTTTGGAGATTGCAAAATAAATTGATTGCCTTCTTTCAGATTATCGATCAGCTGCAGTAGAAAAGTACTGTGTTGTAACAGAAATTATGAAGGGACGATATGACCTGGGTAATCTCTGTCATGAGGGAATGCTGAAGACTTGCTGCTCGCATGAGATTTTAGTTGACGGTCTTACAAGAAAATATGCTCTAAGCTGATGTTGAAAGAAGTCGATCATTATGGTACGACCAGGATGTGCCTAACTCATAAGGGTTACTTCATATTTAGATCTTTAAAAGGGCAGTAGCACGTTTTTAAGATAGATGAAATGAGATCACGAAAACGAAAATAAGTGACAATCGCAAGACAATACTTTTGATTCAAAAGAAGCGGTTCTATATCGAACGCACCATGTCTTGTTAAAATATGCCAGTCCATTTCCCTACCTAAAACGATAAAAATGTGATCACACGAAAATGGCAGCTAACCGGTTTTTTGTTGATAATTGATAGTTTCATCCATGAATACGGATGATCAGTTTGAGTAATATGCAAAGAAATAAGATGTTTGACCCTCTGAAGATAACATATATAACTCAATTTTATTTGAGAAAATTTGAAGAAATAAAATATTCAAAAATCGTAGTACTGCCCCTTTAACGTGACATTTTCAGTTAATTCTATCAATAGAAAAATGAAGACTTGAGCTGTGTGATTATAACATACTTTAATAACAAAAATGAGATGTGGTAAGAATTACCGCCATGACTGCTCATACGTCAGGACTCTAACACCTTATCAAACACTCAACACATTAACTTAAATATGTACATATGAACAATTTGGTTTAAGTTAATCCTAGGGTAGACTTTGGTTCGCCAAAGAATAGCACAAACGTTACTAAGACGTTCCTGTGAACAGCCTACATCACCAGGGTTCGGTGAACCAGCAATAATATTATGGCATTTCGATAAAATTGTTTTTGGTTTGAACGTAACGTTGTGTTGACACTACAAGACCACGTTGGTCTTGACGATGAATGAAAGGTCAATGTTATGATGGGGAGACAACTTATAATTCTTCGTTAAGGAATCTGCCAATACAACAAGTGAGAGAGTCCTCTCAACAAAACATGACGTCACGAGTCCAGACCGACCAATGAGGGACAAACAGAACTGTAAGCAGACGACAGCTACACTGATGTACTGGCCCGAATTGTCAGAATACGTCTCTGGTAGACGACCTTTCAAGGTTAGCACTTGAGCGAGACAAAAGTTCCACTTCGGGGTAATCGTCTGCAAGGGAGGGTGTTTATAACAAGTATACGCCATCACGTTCTCATCTCACTCTAGACAATAATCTTGTGCGACGCGTGGCAGACGATACCTGAGTGACGTCATCAACGTTGTGCTTTGCCATGACTGTTTGTAACCTGACGTTTGATTTGCTGATCATGACGTATGGGGCTCAATGTCCTGGTGTTCCGCACTCGTGGATGGGGTACTTGTATCACTACGCGAATCATCACAAAATAGGTCGTCATCGTCGTCCGAGTCAATTGGACACAGACCTTCCGCGTCCCCTGTCGGGGAACGTAAACCCCCTTCTTGTTGAAGTTTAAGACGATCAGCCGCCGATAATTGCCCTTGTTGTTGTAATCTAGAAACAAATAAAAACAAATTAAAAGATTTGAAAAATTCAAATATAGTCAGAATGGTCAATTAAGATAACGGATGGGATGGTGATTCTGTTGTCCCGATCATCATCATCATCATCATCATCATCATCATCATCTTCATCATCATGAATACTATTACTAACCTATAATTCATGTGTTTTCCTCACTCTTTCGAAGTTTTAATTCAGACTCGCTTATATCAAAGATAAAAGTATTTTCTTAGGACATTGAAATACACTGAAATGTGATATTTACAATATTATCTGAACGAAAAAAGGACGAATTCAAAATAATAATTCATATATCACAAATGTTTTTCAGTATGTGATTATACATAAAACTAAAATAAATATTTTAAAAACCCCAGAAACGTAGATTCATACATTAATGTATCAATAAACCTTTAAACTTATCAAGGGTCGAATTTTATCTTAATTCTCAATAGCAATTTAAAGCATGAAGATATACATAAATAATTTCCATACTAGTTCCAGTGCGTAAGCGTACTTGTTTATTTCGAAAGTTATTATTACGGTCTTTAGTTCTGCTGATCGAGCGACTTAAACTTGACTGCATCGTCTAACACTAGCGAATCCTACCGCAGTGTGGCGCGTCTCATCTATAGTAAATCAAACGGGTCGTGTGATGGACTTATCCTAGCCGGTCGCTGGACAGTGATGCGAGTATCTTGTAATGGTTTTACATTATCTCAGATCTCAACTGATTCAGATGGAAATGAAGAAATATGAAATCTAATCATAACTGACTCGTAAATGGGAATTTGTAGAGAGGATTACACGCCAAAACCCTTTCGTCGTTCAAACTTGATTGGAGAAATGAAATGAGACGCAAAATCGGTTACATTGCTCTCTGAAATTGAATTTTACAAAGTGTATTCACATCTTGAGATCAGTGTTAATATCGCAGACGCCCATGTCAATTCCACTGACTTCTATCAAAGGATGACAAGCTTGTCATAACATGCACCAGACTGGTGTAGATTGCATTAACCTGGTCTTTAGCCTGGTATTTACATCGTTCATGTGCTATGTACATGCTTTTGAACAGTCCAATAGAAAGTATTCAAATTTAGCAGACTTTCTTTTTATTGTGTGAAAGGTGTTTTCCACTTTCATAAATATCAGTGTCCAATGTTTGTTTGGTTTTGTTTTGAATTCAAATGAAATGATTAAGGTTAAACTTGTGTTATGTTTTGATATTTTATTCAGAATATCATGAAATGCATACCCTGATTAGTGATTATCCTTTTCAAATATTTGTCATGAAATGGGATAGATTTATTCTATATCTAAAACCGACACACGATTTCATCTAACTGACGTTTGAAGATTTTGTAATTGTTTTACTATAATTAAAAATTCCAAAAAAGAAAAATATCTAAATGTGCCCTTAAATACATATTAACTATATTTCCCAATTCTCAAAAGTTGAGATTTGTTTAATGTATAGTTAGGCGTCAAATTTATGATTTAAAGACAATATATAGGGAATAAAATGAAGTGGAATTATTATTTCCTTCTGTCATTTCCGAATAATTTATCTGCTCAAAGATCTTTAATGAGCATCAATGAACATGAAATCTGTTATCTATCTTAATCACGTAAAAAGTAAGGTTTTAGTTCAGTGTTAAAGTAAACGTAATAAGGATAGTTTTCTGTTTTATTTTTAAAGTGCTTACATTGAAATGGTAGTTAGATATATTTACAGCTCAGAAATAATAAATATGGATATTTAGTACTTAGTATCATATTTTTATACAAATCGTTTTAATGAATTTCCTTACTAATTAATGTTGTGTTCTCAAATAATACCAATAAATTCTAAAAGAATATTGTTGTATTAAAACGTGTTTTCGTTTTATTGCTTTGTCAAATGACAAATTTCGTTTTCATGATTTATACATCATATATTTTATGATAAATAATTTCATCCCAATAAAATAGTACGTCTATGTTATATTCCTTTATGTCAACATTGTTCTTTCGAAGGCATTCCTAGCTTTCCCTCTCAATTTCAGGCTTTTTCAACATGTTTAAAAATGCTTTAATACTATTGCCTTTCGTGCCGCGTTTCAAAAGGCCTTCACAGCAATTGACAGCAATAAAAAAGCATTTCGAACTCATTGGCATTTTACCTTTTTGCTTGAGGTATTGGAGTCGGATTGCTCGACTTTTCTGTGAATTAAGGTAATTACGTCCATCTAGACTGACAAGGTCACATCAACATGACATTCACACAAATTGCAGGCCTATTCCGACGCCAGTACGCTCACCATTCCCACTAAAGATCATTTGGAAATACACTACACCTCACAAAAGAAATAACTATGTTGTGAAATGATATCAAATTCTGATGATTTCATTACAGAAAAAAGATAGATATACATTAATTCAAATACAAACACTGATCATTCCGAAAATATGGATTTTAGAAGATCTAAAGACAACGACGAATTACCACATTTTACACATCACGCACTGATAAATATGTATATTACAATATTTTTTTAAAAATGTGATACAGGTTATGTGAAAATATCGGTGTATTCAATGATTTTCTAGATGGTTAATTTCGTAAGTAGCAGTTTTAACACGTAAGAGTCTAAAACTGAATTCAAGTGAAATGAATATGTTGCAATTATGAAGTGTGATGTATTTGATAAGTATTAAAGAAAATGTCGATGTCTTCAACGATTCGAATACATACTAGTAGAAGAAAAAAGACCTTTGAAAACTATCGAATTCTGAAAGAAATCATTTTAGCCCAATTGAAGTGAACTACAATTTACAACACTTCACACTTCACAAACGAAGTAGATATGAAAATCTATATCATCCAAGGTTTGAGAAAATGTTGATGTCTACAATGATTCAAAATACAAAACAAGGTATCAAGTGTCAAACTTGACCCTAACTAATAGCTCTACAATTTCCGGATGAATCAGGCATAATAGGGGTTGAAATTGACAAGGATGCTATATACAAGCATGATATACACGGAAATGTGTGGAATAACGTGGAACAGTACGTATGACACGTTACAACTGTAATGAAACAAAACTAGAAGCTATTTCATCCTGAAACGATTACTTTATTATCTATATGACAGTGTTAATCATTTGATTTTTATATCTGTCAAATATGGAATTATGACACATAAGTTGGTTGCACACAGTTATTCGTTTATAGACTGCATTCAATTTCAATTTTGGGAAATTAATTTTTAGTGTTGTCAGTTATGTCTTCATTGATTATTTCTATTTCAATAGAATCCTACTAAAATTGAAACATGTCTTCCTTTTGGTTCTGGTGCTTATATCTCAATGTTAAATTAGTAAATTCAAAGTTGTTATCAATTTAATTACAATTATTAAGATTTAATTTCTAAGATATCAGTAAAATTTGAAGCCAATTTTTATAATGTAATTTAGAGGCCTTCGTTAATACGGAGCATTTAATTCAAATGCGTTATGAGTATAAGTCAAAGCTGTTTATTGTTTTTTAGGAGTCGTTTTACAACTTTACATTTCAATATGTCCAAGTTATTACTTCAGATATGTAATAAAAAATATAACAAATAACATAAATATTTCTATTACACTAATTCATCTATTACTCATAATATGATGTTTTATGAATGAAATTATGACTTTTAAAAAGGTCTTTGCTCTCTGGAAAACTTTAAATAAATACATTTGTAATCATCTGAAATTTTTTAATAAGACATATTATTCACATATAAATAATAAAGTCACAAATGTATTTGATTAATGAGTTTTATAACATAAAGATATACGATCGTTACGGTTGACTCATACACCTTAGATTTATTAACAAAAAAAGCAAATTTCTTTTTCTAATTAATTAATTCATTTATGTATTCAATTTAAATTGAGTAATTTATTTTAATGACGTATAATTCAATTTTGTCTTTCTTCAATCCAGTGACAACATGCGGCTGATTCCAGTGTAAATGTACACGCAATTAATAATTTATTAATTTCTGATTCAAGCACCGTTCCGTTACAATTAATAATGGACTGACTTCATTTAACATTCATACGTTCAGAGTGCAAACACAGTTTATCATTATATTACTGCCTTTTAAAAATGACAAGTTTTGACAGAATCCTTCATTATTTCATTAATATTAATCAGTGGATGCTATATATTTGCAAATATAAACAATAAACAAATGTATTTCTTCAATCATTTTCTAACGTCTTTACCTTTGAAACCCTAAACATGTTTATAATACATTTTATTCTTTAATTCTTATGAATGAACATTAATTGATATGTAAAAAGTCTTTATTGTAACTTCATTTTCGTTTAATGTACTTCACAAAATGAAACGGATTTTAATTCGTTTTATTTGGGATGGTATAACTGACTCTCAATTTTATTTGAAAATGTTTTCCCTTTAAGCAAATAAACCTCGATTGAACGATTAACATCGTTGGATTCATTCAAATACCAACAATGGACAAAAACCTGTTTACAATGATTCACCAAAAATTACAAGGTACGGTCGACCAACACAAAGAACCATCAAGTCAAAGTTGGCCGAGTTCAAATGATGTTGATTTCAGGCCTACGTGCCAAATTGCGGCGATTCGCTGAAGAAAATCGTTGTTCATTTCAACATTGTTAAAGGAACCATCTTCAGAGGAATATCATCGCTTGTAATTACTCGCACGTTTGTTTATCGATAAGTTGATCTTAAGGGACGCAAGACCAAGATCGCTTTATCAACTGAAACCGACCGTCATCAATTGCAAGTAAATTCGGATGCATTTCACGCAAAACCAACAACGGAAATATCACTATTAATCTGTACATTTACTTTGGCTGCCTAGCGAAAAGTTGCGTCAACTTTGCAACAATTTCCGCCAATCACGGTCCGGGCTGATCGTGACTGCGCGACACCTAAGTCATTTACCATTGATTGACGCTTGACCGTGTCAATTTCATCCTCGTTGAAATCGCTTGCTTTCTGAGCCCCGATCGCAGGTACCACGTCTGATATTAAAAGGGAAAGACAAGTGGATTCATTTGCTTTGGCTCCTATACATTTCAATGAAAGACTTCTGGCCTGTTTTCCCTGCAAAAACTCACAAGTTGTCCAACTTTGGTATCAGTCGGCGTTATCCAAATACTACACGCCAAAGAGCGCTCTTGAGTCGGCTTGAAGCTGGCTTCGTTAAAGGTCCATTCAAGGAAATTCTGTCTCTTTCAAAGTTGAATTTGCCTTAAAGAAGGGGTCGAGACTTTTCAACTAGATCGCGTGGTCATAATATATCATTTAGCTTCCATATGAGCTTTGAATCATATCGATCGGGAGAAGAATTACAGATAATGTCTATCATATATTTGTCATGTCAATTTCGAATATCATCCCTTCTCATTTTCTATGTAAACGATTCCTTGTAAATTGCCGGCGCCTAATCTGGCATTTGTGTAAACTGACATTGGATTCACTGACCTCTGATGATTAATGAATGTGAAATATCTCTCAAAACTAACCATTGCAAATTGTTGCAGTTTATACGTTATGAAAATATTACACAAGGGTAAACCCGTTACTTAATGAAAACAAGCACGTGTCAAAATACACCGAGCCGTGTCCATCTACCCCTGGGTGGGGGAAGACTGGGAGGGGGTGGGATTAACGATCATAAAACAATTCACAAGATTATCTCTACAAATCCACTGCAAAACATTCTCACGGGTTGATCTTAACACCTCCTGCTCTTATCCCCCGAAATGTGTGGGTAGGGAGGGGTAGAATGTCATTATGAGGCCCGTGAGTAAATACATAGGTGGAGAACAGTGATGTGCTTATCTGGTTTGTAATCGCGGTTGAATAGACAAGCTATTGCAACAAGCAGGTGCGTGGTGAACAAAGACTTGGTGTGAAATCTACATTCAAAGACGTGTCAAAGACATGATAAAATTGAAATAAACACTCATCGTCTCTCAACCACAGGACAATATTATCTTTAATTCCGCCTTACTTTATTTAATATATTGATTCTTCGTATTGTTGTTTTAACCTAAGGGCGTGACGAACATCCAATCTTAAGCGTAAGAAACGGATTATTTGCATCTTTTTCTTAATATTAGCGATAAAGCTCATTCATCGCTGTAATCTTGCTCACTTGGTGGTCTAATATAGCTTAGCGCATGTAATAAGGAACATCTACATGTTGAAGTAATAAGAGTTTATATCAATTACCCTAGGACTACGTTAACAAGATGTTTCATTATCACGGGGAAAGCATGGTCGAGTAGCACGTGATAACCGATGTCTATTTCATAGGTTGTAGATTGCAGGTGAAATTGACAATAGTGTTTAATGAACATCGTGCGTGCTCGCAAGGGAGTTCACTACACGATTTCATTGACGAAAATTTATCTTGTATTGTGTTTCACCTCATCGAAGCTGTATAAATCAAATTGGATGAGCAACTTCCACTTTATTCGCCGATATTGGATAAATTGTATATTGGTCTTTATTTCAATATCGGAAGCAAATCGTTGTTATCACTGACACTCTAATAGACTTATTGAGGAAGTTAGTGTTTGTATTAGGACAATGGTAAAGAGCGCTGTATCTTAGATAGAGAAATATTTCTCCACGTGTCTTGAACGATTTAGGTATTTATGGGGTTTGCGTTGTCGTTTGAATTTATATGAGGAAATTAAGTGTGAAGTGGGCTGCATTAGATAGAGAGGACTGTCAACATCTTGACTCGAAGAATATTCAAAGAATGTGTTGAAGACACAGATCTTGAAGATTCGGTCGATCGTGGAACTAACACCTATCACGTATCATAAGATTAACTATTCCTGATAATACTAAAGTGTTGAAATAATGATATATGATATATCTTTCGTTGTTCAAGTGATGCAACAAATAATTGTGTTCACGATTCACAATTATTATCAACGAATTTACAATCATTATAAATGATAATAAAGCTTTCTTAAATTTAAAGACTTTTGAAAGGCAGGTGTTTCCTTTATGGCATTTCATCAGGCAGAATAGTTTATAGATAAAAACATCGCTGTACATACATCACTTGCGAATCTACAATGTTTTCAATTCATACTAGGTTGTGCCAAGGGCAAAATATTTACATAAACCAGATGATAAATGGTTTACAAAACATTGCACCTGCAGGTATTAAAATGTAGTATAAGCGATTTCGTCATTTTAACAATATATTATTTTTGCAAATTAACAATATTCTGAAATATACAATAATCTTTAAAAAAATACAAAAGTGAAAATAACTTTTTTTGTAAACAATGAGTGGAAATTTAACTTTATATCCATATTTTGAAAATAATTTCTGAAACTGTATTAAGAGTCTGGGTTTATATCAAGATCGGTAACAACTTTAAGGCTATACATAATGAACTTACTTAGACTGCTGCCGTTATTCCTTTCCGCCAATAAACACAAATTTCGTGCGTTTATTACTTTCCACTTTCTTCCCACATTTCGGTCCAAGCGTGAAAATCGGGGAATACACGGGTCAAATATTGAACGGTCTAATATCGTGTCTTTGCGGCAAACATGAAAAATTTATTTCCGAAGATCAGTTAATGGCTAAACGTATCCCCAAGGGATTCGAACTCGGGTTGTCTTAAACAGAGGCTTCCTTGGACAAACTATTCATCCGGTTATGTAGTAATTAGCACATACTTGCTGTTAATCAACCAATAGGTGTGAAATTAACACGGAATGTCTTGATCTAATCTCTCTCAAGATACACACTATTGTTTTATATGTACATGGGTGCTAAGGAAATTGACACCTCTTTGATGAGAGTTGTTTACTTGTGATAAGTGCATTTCGAAATGATGGTGCTTAAAAGAAATTATGACTCAGCGCTTGTTTATAAATGAGATTAGAATACTGTAGGATTACATTATTGTTTAGGATTATTTACACAATGCTTTCTCATGTTAGTGTTTTCCATTTTTTGGTAAGTGATTTATATATGTTTTAAAATGTGAATAATGTAGAGTTGTTGTTTAAGATGATTTACAAATTGTTTTAAATGTGACTGTTATTAAATGGTTGTCTAAGATGATTTACATGAGGATTTTTGACGCGATTAATGTTAAATCATTGTCAAAGATGATTTACACAATGTCTAAAATGTTTTAATCAGTGAATATTTAAGATGATTTCCATACTGTATTCAATTGAGACCTTAATTTGCAGAATAAAATTGATGAGCCTTTGCATCAAATAAAAAAATGCATCATTTATTTATCAGAAACCGTTCTCATGTTGGATAATTTAAAAGAATATTTCACTGAGATATATTTATATACATATTTTGTAAGATTAATGATTGGTTTGAATGGTTTTCAATATATTTTGACGAGTACAATTAGTGTTTAAAGGTGAACTAAATAATGTTTTTTCCTTCAAATTTATCATTTAATAGCATATAAATATCATTACCTTAGATATCATGAATATTATTTACCCACATACTTAATTATAAGATGAAAATGATAATTTGATATTGATCATTGGTGAAATAAGGATTTAAAATATATTGTCTCCATCACAGCAAATATAACAAAATATTCACACTAACTGTTTACTTTCTAAAAGGATTAAATATTTAAATATTCTAAATAATATTTATAATAGAAAATAGAGGTAACCTTTATTAACCCTTAAACGAAATTTTACTTCATTATTATAATCATTTTTCAAATAAATAGATTAACTGCTAAACATATGAATTAAATTACAGAAACTATCTTCATAAATTTCGGATCAATATTTGGAAGCTTAAAGCGGCAAAATGAAAAGAAATGGAAGGATACACAATTTTCTTGCCAATAGAGCGATGTGGCAGCGGACCATAGGTATATGAATTTATAATAAATGGTAATAAAATGGTTACTCAAGTGTGTAGTTTTCCTGAGGGCAAACTATCGAGTTAAGAATATTTCATATTTCCTTCTCTAAAGCAGGTGTTCGAAACGGGTTACTTGAAATTGTAAAATAATGCAGAACTGTGATGTAAGTTATTGTTGTATTAATGCAAGTTCTGTCATCTGAACATTTGCATAGGTGTACAAGCAAAAACTGTACCGTGCCTGTTAAAGTGACAATTGAATTTCGCAATCGTGGGTAAAGTAGGATGTTTAAAATCGTGTTTGCTTTTCTTCAGTAAAAAATATAAATATCATGTTTGATTATGAAAATGGAATTACTCACATGAAATTACTTTGTTCCTTTTTTATTTTTGTTTGAGCTATGGTGAAGGATAAGCAATCGTTTGATGTTGACAATTTAGCATATTTATTTGTTGATAAATTGCGTTTTAAATAACTCAGGTACTCTCTTTGCCACGGTTAGATAGATTAAATATTTTTACTCATAATGATTTATTCGATTCGTTTGATATAAATCTAAGAATGTAACTCTACGGGAAGAAAGTTTACAAAACTTTTGATACAATAACTTAAAAGGCTCCCCGAATTGATCTAATTCCGCTGTAATTTTGACATGTTTTGTACTTGATTTTGATTGTAAAAATCTAGTTTTGTTAAAGAATATCTTACCTATTTTTTGCTGCCGCGGCTCTGTCTCGCTGTCGTCGATTTTTAAACCAGTTGCCGACTTGTGTAGGAGTTAAACCGGTGGCCTGTGCCAATTCTCGTTTCTTCGTGGGGTTTGGGTAGGGGTCTTGGAGGTACCATTCCCTCAAGAGATTCCTCGTTCGTTCTTTAAAACAGTGCGTTTTCTGCTCCCCGTCCCAAATTGTTCTTGGGAGAGGATATTTCTTCCTGACTCTGTACTTGTCAACTGGACCCAGGGGTCGGCCTCGGAGCTTTTCAGCTTCTTGGTAATGGGCCTCCAACCACATAGCTTGTAGTTTGGCATGGGATTCCTTCGTGAATTTCTGACTTTCCAATATGTGATAGAGGTCTCTGAAATTTCCTGTATGGAAAGCCACGAGGGCTCTTGCCCTTAGAACCGACTCATGCTTGTTGAGTGCTTCACACGCCGAAGGGTTTACGGGTAGCGACCACAAGAATCGTCCAAGTCGTTCGATGTCACCGCTTTCTTCCAGCGTTTCGCACACCTTGGCAACTTGCTGTGGGGTGAAGTGTAGGGTGGGGAGAGGGAACATGGCTGGGAGAAGGGGGGTATCGACTCCACACAACCCGAACATGGGTCAGGGTAGCTGCTAGCTCGTCCTGCTCAACTAAAGAAATACTGGTAACTGTCAACTCTCTAGCTTCGGTGTTATTTCTTTAAGCCTGATCGTCCATGGACACTATTATAAACAGAAAGCATTGGGGAGTGGTCACCATCACCTAATGTGTCACTTTTTATCACGAGGGCTGCTGAAATCAGGCCTTACAATCACTCGCATCAGACAGCCCAATCACCGCGAGCCTTCTAAACGATTGGGCGAGGGCAGAGCCCTCACTTAGTCGTCATGGAGACCGTGTCAATCATTTCTACTAGCTGTCAATCAAAAGCTCAGCGGCGCACAAGGCAAGCGTGCTGGTTGGCTGAATGTGGCGAGACGCCGACAGGCGGAATGGGATGTAAACATTGCGCTCCGATTCTTCGCACATGGTGATCGTCCATCTTAAACACTGTTTCACTTTCTTGATAATCGTAATAATCGCTACGATGATATCTGGAATGATTTAGGTTTTAATTTAAGCGGGACTTTTGGCATCGTGAGACAGTGCTCATCTTTACGGCTGACTGGCTCGGTATTTACGATTCTCACGGTTAGACTGAATCTTACGGTTGTAATAAGGATATTGTCCCCTAATGATATCTTAAGCTGCTTGGAACAAGGCATCTTTATCAAGCTTTAATCGTGTGACCAACCAAGACGTATACGTTTATCGTTAACGTGAGTTTCATAATCTTTAAACGTGGGAATATGGTCCTTTGATGATTCTTAAGATAATCCTTAAGGTTTTCTTTTTTTTTACTTAAAAATATAATTTTAAAAAGTTAGTTGTTAACTTTCTTTTGGTTTTTATTTTCCCACATGTTTTTAAATGTATATTTACACTTTCACGCTAAAACGAAAACATTATTAATAACTAAGAGTAAAATAGTAGAATTTGATTTTGAATATGAGTGTGTAATGTAAACTCCCGTGCTTATATTTACTTTTTAAAATGAAATATTTAGTTTACAGAGATTTATTATTTATTCTGTAGAATACATTACCCTTTTCATACAGAGACAAATGAACAAGGTTTTGTGTCTGTTTTCTCAAACCATCGATACCACTTCACATATATACTGTTAAGAAAATTTTTCTCAAATGTACCAACAGTGATATTTTGTCAAATTGTCATTTGTTTTGCATCGAAAATATACCAACCATGTCTTTAAAAGGCAATTTCACATGTCTAACATATATTTAACAAAACCCGACTTTCACAGAATACATTTATACTTTGCACAACTCTATTAGTTATTTATATAAATTCATAAACATATTCACTATACAGGTATTATCCCATCATTCAAGTTGACAGATTAAAGTAATAAATTTATTTTTCACTGTTGCAGGTGTGTGTCGTTTGCTACCGAATGATAAACAAAAACAATAATAATGGATTCATATATGTAGCATTTCAGTTGTTGGGTAATCACCCCTTTTTAATGTAGATCTTTGCCGATAGATCAGGAGATAACTTTGGTTCTAATTCAGAAATAATCCTCTCATTTGTTGATAATCCTTAGTTATCAATTATTAATATTTTCAACATTTTCAAAGAACGAGTCAGGCATAGGAAACAGTCGATAATTGTTTTGTGATAGGAAATCGAAATATGTATAATGCAATGTTTTCATCACGTATACGAGGCAAAATTTCTAAATTCCCGATGCTTATGATATTTAATATGATTTGAAATTAGTTTGAGATTAACTTGAGTAGGCAAATATAGGGGGTTATGACAGCGAGGGTGATGTGTTGTTATAATCATACTTGGACTTAAAAACTTCAATTATTTCCCAAGTACAGGCCAAATGAGATTGAGATGTTTTTTAAAGAAAGAGTAATCGGTTTTAATAGTTATTCTGATATAAAATGAATTTCAAGTGCCTAAACACATTACCATTCTGATGGGAGTTCTAGAAGACCAGTAATGAACGACACATAACCAAACAGATTAGAAAATCACTTGTGAAAATTAATAATCTATACTAAGCAAGATTACTGGTGCTTAAATCTAATCACTTTCCCCTGGAGACTCGAATCAAATCGTTTACATTGAGATGTCCATTTCAAAGCAGTTAATATCTTGTCAATTTCCCCTGTCGTAATTCACTGAAACTGACCAGGCGCTAATATTAGTCTTCAAAATCTGATTTAGTCCAATATGCAGCTTTTAGAATACACATACCTCGTCCTATTTCTTCCGTTTGTGTTAAATTCAATTTATAAAATGTTTCCTCTACTTTATTGCGTTTATTGAGAGTAAGGGGAATGATTAGCAGCATTTGGTTTAATAAGGACGTTTGAAAGAGACTACTTGCGGAGATTGATTTGGAATTGAATAAAACCGTAAAACTTTTAACCAAATCTCTTGCTCTCTTTATACGGTATGATCGTGATTCAATAAAACTGATAGATTATATTATTCGATTACGTTGCAAATTGAATACATGAAGTAAATATGTCATAGTAAGAATTTATTAATTTTTGTGTGTGTATGATTGGTTTTCTTAGGGCTTTATCGATCGTTATAATTGGTTAATTAGATTTAACACTAAGATATACATCTGCGAGTATATCTAGATTCCTTGAGTAAAACTATGACTTTATTGATTCAAAGTTTTTCATGGATGTTTTTCTTGATCATCAGAATCATGTTTTGTTCCGAGATTCCATGGTTGGATAAAAAGACTTAATCACCGTTCACTTATGGTATGTAACTGATCGTTGAGAAACTATGCTACACTATTTGGAAATCTGTTAATAAGAAAGTGATTTCAGTGCTTTCGCTGTTCACGCAAACATTCTAAATAATAAAAAAAACGGGAGACAAGTTTTTGTTAGGATATTGTATGACGAAAAGGCACAAATCCTATGGTAACTCGTTTTTTAAAATCAAAACTTTCATCACCCTTATATTGTATTTGCGTATAGTATAAATGATTGAGACATTTCCAAAGACAGATGCAATAATCCTTAGGAATCATTATTGCTTTGAATATTGAAAAGTATTATATGAGATCGGTCGAATATCATAACAATAACGATTTGGAAAAAAAATCATATTAGGGGAGAAACTCTTAAGAACATTACTACAAAACAAATGGTAAAACGGAACCATGTCAATATTCTGATAAGTGTACATGTGTAAATATCACATACTCTTAGAAATATTTGTTTCTAAACAAGTTCATGAAGTTTCATCATGTGTGACTTCAAATAATGATTGAACATTCATTCCAATGGTTGTCTTGTTCAGATAAATTACTATGTATCACATCACTAATACGACAATAGTTTATTTATATAATCGTCCGTATTCGTACAGACAGATTTTGTCTTTCGTATTTAAAGCTATGATATGCTTCAGGTAAACGACTGTGAAATACTACTAGGATTTATTCTTATAAACGATTGTAGTTGATTTTGTATTATTGGGTTTTCATAAAAGTACATGGTCTATCGACGATACGTAAAATACCATATTTAACATTCCTTGCCGTTAAATGTTTGACTATAAAGATATCATTATTTTCAGCAGTTTTACAACTATACGAAGGCAAATACATAATATCTATATGCCTATAAAAGATTTTATACGACGAGAAATGTCAATATTGAAATAAACTAGGGGAAAGAATCGCAAATGACGTAGATTCCATGACTCTATACTGTTTGTCATAACCTCAAGGATGACGTCATGTGGGTCTAGAATGTCATGTTATTTCACCCGTTGAATTACAGATGATAGATTTCACCCTGAAAATATGGTAATGCATTTTATTTCTGAAAACGACTGGGAAGACTTTATCACACGACTGCTCGTGTCTGTCCAGAGCACACATGGTCACGTACACGGAAGGTGTTGAATAGTTTATATCAGGTATCTGATCAATTACAGCAAGGTCCACTGAGAAACACACATCGGTGATAATACTGTCAGAAAGAAATGGAACCATGCACTAGCCATTCTCCAGGGATTTCAGAAGTGCCAGAAATGCCAGCACATGAAGTTCGAGTACAGGGTATTATATGAGTTCCCATGTCATAATAAACAGAAATACTTAATCATTGGTGTTTCCAGAGAGAGGGAAAAACGTATTAGGAATAAGGAAATTTAAGAAGAAGATGATGTTATATTGATCACGAAAGTAATTTTAGGGAAATATTTTTAATCTATTTCTAAACGTAGATATTGTACCCTCCAAATCCAAACGGTCGCGTCATGACATAAACCATATCTCATGACGTCACTGCATTAGGACAAATTGATATTTTAAACTAGTCGTTTAATAGCATGTATAACTCGATTTGTTTGACTTCGTACATAGCAATGACAAATACTTCTATATGGACACGTATATTTGATGATATTGCGATTTTCATTTAAAGCCAATTAAATTCTTGTATCAATAAAAATCACAATTATGATGTCTTGTGTTCTGATGTGTGGCACTTATATTTACATCTGATACGTATATATATTACGAATATTCATACGTAAATATTCCTCCGCATATATTTCATCAGGCTACGAGTTTAGCAGAATGCACTGCACTGCTCACTGCAAAATACCCTTTCTCAGATGTATATACAAACATATTCATGTATACATTCACTTGTTTGTGATAAGAATAGAATTGTTTCTGAGGTGCTTTTTTCATTAAATTATGAGGTCAGTTTGGTCAAAGAGTTATTTCAGGTCAGTGAGATCAAGGTGTTAATTATGCAGGTAAGAGACAGGTAGATGAAATCAACCATACTGATCTAGTCAGGTCTATTTCTTACCTGATGAAATATACATACAGGTATAATGCATGAGATGATATCAGTGTCTTTGGCGCGTTTAATCAATCACAGCGACGGCTAAGAGCGATATAACGACAGGTAGATTGTGTTCACCTGAGCGTTGCCTGCCTCAAAGTCTTTATTATTCATTACACATCATATACGGCGTTAACTGAATTCTTCTTGGCAGATGTCATGTTTTTGGTTATATTTCCTTAATCTGAATTGATAATTTCCGTGTAATGAATATTACTGTTCAAAAGTGATATTGATTTTTCGGGTACTAGTTTAAATGAGACTTGATAGAATGTGTAACGTGATCTATAAGTTGACATACACAGTTCATAAATGTGTGTGTGAAAAAACGAGTTACTATCTCAGTTTGATTTTTTAGCATTTTCTTCTATTGGTTTTCATTTTCAACGACATCTAAAATAATACTTCAATGAGGTTTCATCTTCTCACTTCATTTATTCGTCCTGTACATGTTTGAGTTGATTTTTGTTTTTGCATTGACGTTATGTACAACGTTCATCTACTTTTGTTAAAGGAACTTGATGATCGGAAAACTTCAAAATATAGTACAGACGTTCACTAGAAAACGAAAGACAAGATCCAATGTGGATAAAACAAAGAGATAAAAGCAAAGTTCAGTGATAGAAGCAAAGGCCAGTGATAGAAGCAAAAAGAGAAAAGATATGACTGTCAGTGTGGGAGTCACGTTTGTTTCTCTCAAATGGAAAAAAGAAAAACGTCACTGAGGCGATACATTGGTGCAAGAAAATTAGAGAAAAGGAAAGAAAGGTACCATGAGAAAGAACGAAATGGTAGAGGGACCAAAAGATTGATAGAAAACCAGAGACAGCAATAGAAAATGAAATAAATAAGTAATAAGAGATCAACGATATACGATAATGAGAAAAATTAAACAATCAAGGCAGAGCGAATAATAAATACCGTATTTCCCTTCTTATCATTACCATGACCAAATGTTTGACGTTGTTTTCAATGGAAAGAATATAAATAAAAGGTATCAGTTTATAGTAATAGTCTTCGCTATTTTGATGGTACAATTAATAGATATTTCCGTATATCTAATATATGAATGATATACAACAAAGATCACTATTTCAAGATAAAGTAATTAGCTTTTTCTGAATTATTATGAAAAATGAAAATAATAGTTCCAATTAACATTTCACTTGCATCATTTGTTCAGATTTAAATGAACGTTTAATGAACAGTGCACTCGGTATGTGCACCACAGCCACATTATTATTCATTAATGGCTTTTGACTTCCGGTCTGAACAATCATCCATGCGAATGTATCATTGATTCCATATGCGGTTAGACCGATTCCTATGCAAGTAACCAAATTAAAGTATTTTTCGTTTTAATTGTTGTTCTGTTTGAAAAGTGCACCCGATTCGCTTCAACATTCGTCGAAGTTCATTAACCGTTTTATCAATAAAATTGCAGCGTATTTTGAGAATGCACCAATTTCCTGACATTGGACTATTTCGAAGTAATCGAAAACCGGAGCCTAGGACAGGAAAAAACGAACCGAGCACTGATATTAAGTTTTTGAAATATGAAAACTCTATTTACCGCCCAACGATCCTGCAAGTGTACAATTATTTGTTATTGATTAACGGGACTTCAAATATCGCCTGCATCGTTCGGTTCTTGGCACGCGCGGGAAACATGTGATTAGCAGACGATACTTGCCGTTTTCCCTCAGATTCGTTCGGAGGGATTTGGATCTGTTGTCCGCGGATCTGGTTTGATTATACACGTCCATAATCATCCTACAGTCTCCAAGGGAAAAGATTTAATGTCACAAAGATGCGAATAGCGGAGGGATCATATTTTTCCACAGCTTAATCCGCCTTGATGGCGGATAAACGTATTGGTAATGCTACCACCCGAAAGAGGCATTGTTCAAACGGAAACGAGTCAAGTTGACTGGTAATTGGTATATGATGCGCCCGTTTACTAAATCACAAGACATGGTATTTGCAAGCCGTGAAATATGAACCGCTTAAGTTGAGAACAATGCCTCGCCGTCAGGTAATACAAATCTAATCATTTTGTGTGATTCCAAATACCGCAAACTCTTCTAAATGATCCAAATGCCAGAGGTGTAAAGACACCATTCCATTAATATCCGTCCCAAGGGGACATAACTCTATACCACACTCATAGGTGTTTATTTTGTTTCACGTGGAAGTTCACGCCTTGTCTAATGGACTCGGGAAATGATACTTTATCATCTAAACGAGTTTTTGAAATGTAGAAAGAAAAGTTTACCATAACTTAATATGTGTTTGATTTATGAAACGTCCTTTTATTGTAGTTAGAAAAGAACATGGACTCTCATATTACAATATGCTTATAAGGAAACTGTAAATGATATGATAACTCATGATTTGTATATGTTATGTGTGACAGTTTGATATTTGAACACAAATCAAAGTTGCGACAATTTCATCAAAACAAGTAAAATCAGTAAAGACATCGGTAAATTGTTATCAATTGTTTTACAACTTTCGATAAATAATTGTAATCATTTTGTGTTTGAAAAAAAATAAAAATGAAAGCTTGATATTTTTCAAGTTCGAAACCAAGACACAAACTCCGTCTGGACCGAAAATTTTTCAACATTTTATCAAAGCAATCACCTTTCCTTCTTGTCTCATCCTACTCAAATTATGTAATCATCCAGAAAGAGACAA
The DNA here is from genome assembly GCA_921293015.1 of Phorcus lineatus. Classification (NCBI taxonomy): domain Eukaryota; kingdom Metazoa; phylum Mollusca; class Gastropoda; order Trochida; family Trochidae; genus Phorcus; species Phorcus lineatus. The sequence continues at coordinate 18,296,602 of OV121084.1, forward strand.
ACTGATGTGTGTGGGACTACCAGATGCGTGTTGAAATCCTCAGTAGAATCTTTTTTTCTTGATGACCTACAACGTTAAGAGCGTTCCACAATAACACAAGTCCGTTGAAAAAAGGACGACAACCTCGTATCTTTTGTTAGAATGTCACGTCCAAATGATACCATTGACATTTTAAGCAACTGTGACTGACCGTGAAAAACTTGGAGATGAACAGGCTACAAGGATAGAATAAACTTTGATACGAGTTTGCAGAAGTTTCAAATCATTTGCGTCTGATCTGGAAGTTGTTCTGGGATGCAACAGAACCTCATCCAAATAATGTATTCTCATCCGGGTGCTTTCCCAGCTGCTTTCTTGTTCATCACGAATAAAAACGTTCAAAGAAGTTCCTGTTATGGATTACGTTGTACTGTTGTCCGTTTGGTGTTTTTGTCATCAATAGGCGAAATTTTGATACGTCTTTTTGTATGGTTATTCTAAATACATGCACGTGGATAAGTTTGTGAATGTGATTGACCGCTATGTTTTAGTGCTTATGTTCTCAGATCGCCAACTCTTAGAGATATTCTTTGAGTATTTTCTTGAACAATACTTACTCAAAATAGTTTTCTTTCGATTGAGTGTAGTAATTGTGAGTTCTTGATATTTCAACAGATTGTGTTTCTTGTGAATTTACTATTTATTGATATGTTTCTAATATTACAACTGTCACCATGTATGCATGGTATGAGACTTCCAACTTCCGTCAAAACTCTATAAAGAAAATATCCCTGAGATCCAGCTAATGGTTTTTTCTAAAATAGGAAGATCTCCCATCAATGCCAGACATAATAATCATGTCGTATGTGCAACAGCGGAATATCTACATTTACCAATAAGAGATACATACATCCTTACACATCCAGACTCCAATCCCTATCTAGACACATATCTATACATACACATTTTATCAATAACGGCACACGATGTGATCCTTTACAATATTAACCTCTGTCTCGTATATATATCTCGCGTATAACGGCACGCACATGAGTTGTCAATAAGACGACGTCCCATGTGATCCTTTCCCATCCACACACATCTTTACACCCAACCTGAACAGACAAATCCCGTATTATTCTCATGTATAACAGCACCAACGGGAATAATCATACGATGACACCTCGTGTTATCCCCCTACTCTGCTTGGGGTGGTAGTAGCATGTGTAATGTAGGTATAACTAAGACCTAACATTCCAGGGGGTATACCTAGCGAGAAAGGGTAAAAATCGGAACCGTGAGAAATTATATTACCTACATCACTAAAATATTTAGATTTTGCATATTCCCTTCTAAATGTAAATTTGTGGTCACTACACAGAATATATGTAAGGCATAAACAATAACACTTCACATGTGATGTCTTCAGATGATGTGTGTCCACTACCCTATTCAGACATTTTCCGAACTTTTCTAGCGTGTAATAGAACTTACACCGATCACCATTAAGATTACATGTGCATATGCCTCCTTTCTTACCTGCGACTTTTAGGATGCGAAATGCTGATGTAACTTACAAATAATTGAGATAAGGTTTGTGAGGGATGGTGAGGATTTTCACCTTGTAAAACTATTCGATTTACAAACCGTCAGATTTCAAATGGTCATATATTTCCCCCTTTTCATTTGGACAATATTTGTTAAAGATTAAGTATATCTATACGATTATACCAAAAATATTCGAAATGATGACCTTAATTGATATGAAACTGCATTCGTATATTTCTCACATTAGTAAAACGAACGAAAGTTTTAGATGAGATGACATCGTACTATGTGATCGCCCCTTCTCAACGTGGGGTTGTAGGAAGTGTAATGTAGGTATAACTAATAAGATATAAGATCCCAGGGGGTAGCGAGGGAGGGCAGGGGGCGGGCACCGTGTGAAACTATGACACCCGACAGATCAACTTCACTATTGTCGATATCTATCCTGTGTAAACTTACTCCGTGGATTGTGTAAACTGCTTGTATACCTGTGGTGAGCTTGCTCATGCGCTACTGTGGCGGGAGAAAGATTAATGAAAGCTGTCAATGTTACGAATTTGATTCCGTACGCCTTTGACTTTGTGACGTTGTATTTTATCTTTTGTGGGGTACACGAATTTGATGTAACGTTTGTTTCTTGATAAGACTTCTAAGAATTTGATTTAAGTCTATTAACGATTTTTGGGGAAAGATTGAGATAATAAAATTATCACTTGTTTACAGCACAGATTTCACTCAAACATTATTTAAAACAATACACATCGAAGTTTTATTTTGATAAAATACCATGAAATTTTCCTTACATGTAAATTTCACGAAACCCGTACTCTATAAATCATAATAAAACAAGTTTATAAATAAATCAGACCAAGACATCTTAATGTCAAATTGATCCGAAACTTCGAAAACAGATAAGTTAAAATATGCCTTTGTTCAATGGACGCTGAAGCATCCTTTTATTTCAATATGAACATATAAATGCAACTAAAAGAGATAAAACGCATATTAAATAATGAAATGAAGTTAGCAATGAAAAAATGATAACAATTTGGTTAGATTTTAATATTTTCTGAAAATAAAAAAGATTCTTGCTAGACTGCCCTTTCTTCAATATGAGCTAATATCCTTATAAATGTCGCGAAACTAAAGACCCTGTCAGTTTCAGTTTGATTCTAGAATTAGTTAGGCTTGTTATTTCCGATGTTATTTTTATAAGTTTTTGTGATATGTTTTGATCTTGAGATGCAAAGCAAACTTTAAACGAAATTCTTTGATATTTGAAATATCAAAGAGATGAAACATGGAATAAAAATAAACACAAAACAAATGAAAATATAAGCCTGTTTTAACACAAAATATTAAACCGCTGGATCAGTAAAAAAGACATATTTTCTAACACGGCACACATTTCAAGCACACGAAACACATCGTAAAGAAGCTAAGAGCTATATTTCATCAAAAATAGATATTACTAATCAGCAAAATAAATATTTTTCTTTTAGCAATTAATTAATAATTTCGACACTGATGCGGGTAACCAAAGAATATTGGAAAATATAAATTTTCCGTTTCTTCATAAGGAGGAGGTCTTTGTTTTGAACTGACATATACACAGTTATTAAGGAGCTTTACAAAGTATTAATGAATATATCAATTTTGCAGAAGTTTTCATAACGCCGGTAGCGATTTGTAGCAACCTGGATGATCTATGAAATTAGTTCCGCCTTGAAACCCAATGACCAGGATGCCCCCATTATATTGTATTGAGAATGTAACACCCAGTTATTAATTTTAGATCATCTATCCAAATAATTCCATCTTAGCCGTTTTTGCATTGACACCGAGGGAACTAAAGCTTTGTTATCATAGAAAATATCAGGAATTATTTCCTCTTGACATGAAAGCGTGCTAATAGCTCAATGTTATGCTCTTGGAGATATGAAACATTAATAAATTCAAAATATCCCACAGATGATAAAGAAAAGAGATTGAGATATATACACAGAGAAACGATTCTAAGTGTACCAACCTTAACTTGAAGCAATATATGAAGTTGAGGTTATAAAGTGACGTGAATTATATTTACTATTTTTACAGGATGATATAAATAGGTATACGGATAAGTTTTAGTGAAATACCGAGGGTATTATATGAGATAGTACATGACTCCACGTGACATTGTTAGTTACATTACGGGAAATACTGACATGATATAGTTTGATCTTTAGTAAATACGAAAATACCCTTTATAAATCTTGGTAAATTCCTCCTGCGAGAATAAAGGTTCTCATAACTCCATTCAATTCTTTACATAATGCATTTATTAATACCATGATGGTAAAGAGAGATGAGATATTGACTACAGTAGTCAGGATAGATTAAGAAATTTGAAACTGATAACGACCATTATATATATCTCACTGAAAAGAAATTTTTAAAAATATTAATTGCTGCACAAGATATTTTGATTATGATATATAAGGAGTATACGTCTATAGAAGATATATACACATAAAAAGAATGAAAAGAGATATGAGATGATACTCAGAAAACGATATTGAATTGAACAATCACTTTAATCTTTAATACATGTTTTCTATCAGTAGGCTATATATTAAAAAACATACAATAAAACAACCGAAGCCTGCTGCCTGTAGGTATTTGTTCTTTTGTTTGACCTCTTTGATTATGAAATGTTTTTTTGGACTGTCTTGAAAAGAATGTTGGTGAATGTTTTCATTTATGGATAATCATTTAACTCCAATTTTTTCTTTGAATTACGTTTTGGTGAATGAATATATACACCAAAACTGCACACAAAGCATCTGTGTCACGCCATAAAAGGTATAAAAAAATGTTTCACGAATAAAAAAAGCTACACTTCCTTGTCTGTTTCGCAGCAAAAAATCCATTGAACTATTATATTCTTGCAAATATCTTTTATATCCGAAGAACATACTGATTGGACGAAGCTAAAAAAATTTGTAAAATCGAAGTTCCATATGATGTATTAGTGTATATATTACATTCGCAACTTGAAATGAGGGTGAAAGTCAGTATATTTATCATTATAAAATCCTCTAAGAAGAGACGGTACGAACAAATAGATTTCAGAATTCTCATTTTTTATCAGCATTAATGGGGACAGTAGAACTTTACAAACTACTATATTCTTCAAATCCCACATAAACATCAGTTTATGCTCAATATATTATCTTAAGAGGGTCGATCCTTTCATTATTCATTCCGGTAATCTGTAGTCAAAGAAAAAATATAATTAATAAGCAAAAACTGCAGGCGGTTATTTTTGTGTGAACACCTTTTGAATCACTTAAGGTATACATACAGGGAAAGGGATTCCATTAACTGACATGGTACCCAAATGTATGTTCGTATAATAATTGTTTCTTTTGATTAAAACTCATGTTCATGCAGTAAGTAATATTTATACGTTTTCGCGAGATCCCTTTATTTAAACGCGCTACTATACTGCTAAGTTAATAACATTGTTGTCGGCTACAAGTGACGCTATTTTGGGCCAAATAATAAAGACACTAATCGAACTGAGTGTATCATGGTATCATTTCGTTTTCAGTTAGGACATTTTAGACGCAGTTACTGGATCGAAAATTAAAAATCAACAAAAGTAAAAGCAAAGTCATAAAATTAAACTTTAATCAGCTAAATTGAGGTCGTTAATCGTTGTAAACCTGCCAATGTTTCGGCCTACAATCCTCACACGTGTAGACAGTTATCGGTTCAAATCAACCATTTTGAGGAGCGTTCATTAGAATATGCCTCAACGTAAACGAATCGGTCCCAGTATTGTCCGCGAGAAACATACGGAACACATTCGAATCAGACGTATTTAAACACTTCACGTGAACACGGCGGCGTAGTAACTTAACACTGAAACGTATTTTCAAAATAAACACTGCGGCTAATTAATTTCACTCCCGTCTTTTACGCCTGCACATGTTTTTGTGGGCTCTAGACTCGTTCCTATGCTTCTAGGGCAGGCAACACTCTCCAAACGCTTATAATTACCGCCAATTATGCGCCATTTTACTTGTATTTACCCTTAGCAGACGACATCCGGCTTACGTTATATCGAAACCGGCATGCGCAGTTTTGAAGGGTAATTGTTCCGGTGACATGTTGGCCAAGTGTCTCGCATCGATTGGGCTGGTCATCTCGGGTTATTAGATGACCAATGGTCAACATGATTGCAATCAGGGAGCACGTGCGTATTGACTCTCCTGGATGAAGCATATTGTGCTTGAAGAATAGCGTAATCATGGAAGCGCTCCTATTAAGTGTCTCTTCATTATCATTTGATAGTACACATTGATTTTGGACCATATTTCCTTGAATCCACCTTACGACGATTTGTAAGCGGTATGAATATGTCCACTTTGATGCAATTTAAGTACCGACGTAAATTATTACTTAGTTGTTTTACTTCATCGAGCTTGAAAAGTTATGAGAGAAATGGAAGATATTTTCATTCAGCGATCATGCTGCTAAAAGAGTGGATTTAAAATCATTCCAATATAGAACGGCTAAATGTTACAATATCTAAGCAAATGTTTAAGTATTTTCTCAGTTACATTTATATTTTCAAAACACAAAACTTCCATGATTGTGTGGACATAGATAGAAAATGTTCAATTCGTGGCATTTTGCTCAACTACAAAACGTTTATTATTAGAAGATTGTTTGAATTCAACATAGAAAAGTAAATAAGAAGCCCAAACCATCATTTGCTTTGCACATATTGTAGGAACTGCTTTACCCCGAGCTACCATAAACGTTTTACTACCCGACCTTCTTGCTAAGTGCTTGTACTTTAACTACATCAGTACAGGGCAAAACTTACAGAAAAATACACCTTGGTTGAAACTATTTTATTCATAACTGACACAGGTTAGTTCTCATAACAAATCTATTTCATTCATTCGGAAGATAAAACATAGATTCTATTGCAAATTTCTATTAAAACTAGAATCAAGTTTATTATTTCTTGAAATATAACGGCTCACAGGAAAATATCGACATTCAGACCCAAAGTCACTTCACCCAAGTGTTAAAAATCGTCGGCTCTTAAATTAAGACAGAAGCAGAACGTTATCCTCATATGTTACAGGCACCAGTTGGGAATGGAAACAGTCTTGTTGTTATAATGTCAAATTCTGCTTGCACAGAAAATATTTAGAAAGGGGCAGGTGAATGGCGTGTATATCTAAACCGTATCTTTCCACTTGGTGTAATACGCTACTTGTTAACTAAAGCAAATGACATTCAAGTTTCAGTTACAGCATAAAGTTAGTTGTTACTGCGATGGCGAGTAATAACAACCACAGTTGAAGCCATGTGCTTTGCCGTATTTTCACACGTTTAAGCGGTGAAGTCTTTATAACTTGTTTTATTTAGATAGGGAATAAATTGACAACATCCGATCTTATTTTCACAAATATTGCACAACACTCGACATGGTGAAAATTGAGTCGCCATTGCTTCCATATGTTCATTAACTGATCGACATTGCCTTGAGAAGGGCCAGTGATATTTTAAACGAGCTATTGGCAAGGGAGGTGAATGTAAGGAATACGGACTTCGTCAAGCATAAGATTTATGTCACAATGGTCCTCTCTTAGTGTTAAGATAGGTTTGTTCTACTGTATCACATATATTACCACCTAAACTCTGAGAAAGTTTTAAAATTGTATGCTACGAAACGTCCGAATTTGATTAACTCCTGAAAATACAACTCAATATATTTTTCATTTATGATAATCACCAACTTTCAGAAAAGGAATTATATCAGTTGCTGTCACATATTCCAAATTTAAAAAATGGTGTCCTCTTATCGAGAGGTCACGTCTGTTTTCGGAAATATCATATTAGGTTAATCGGTTTAGTAAAGCGACAACTTTGACCGAAAACCGCATAATTGTATTGACTTTCAAAGCAGAATTTAGGAAACATAGCAAAAGCGGACAGGAGGTTAGATCTGATTTGAAAGTTTTCATTAGGTCAACTAGTATTTGTGTAAATTGAACTGAATTGGAATGAAAATTATTTTGAGACGGGGTGGTGCGTTTTTTGTGAAAGAAAGCACTCTACACAAAAGCTAATAAGATACGCTAAGAAAGCCTCAGGTATAAAGAGTTGTCTAACTCGTTTCGGGCTTCGAACCCAGATCTGTTGATAAGAAGCAGCAACATTTTTTAACAAGATTAATCAATTAGAGGTAAATGCAATTTAGTTAGGGAAAAAATGTAGTAGTGTTATATTTTGGATCACACTATCTGCAATAGTACAAATTCTTGTACTTTTGTTTTCTGTCGATGCCCTTGGGGAATTTGAACCCACACCTTCAGGGTCAGGTAACACAGCCAGCATTGACCATACCAGTAACTTACCAACTCGCCTGTACCGCCTTGACTTCTGCATTGACCATGCCAGTAATTTACCAACTGGCCTATTTCGCCTTGACCATTTCCCCGCAAACTATTAAATTCTTTGTCACAACATAATATTCCTGATATAAAACCCAATTGAATAAGACTTGACACGATGGATATTTAACAAAGTAACGGTCTTACATAGAGACAATTAGATACAAGATGCTACACATCTTCACGCCTCATCCGATAACACCGCATACAAAACCACTCACACACGAAATCGGTAGCACAGTAAGGGGCTTGATAGAGACGACACACGATGTGACAGTCATTGATCCCTAATGAAATCATTAACTCGGTTATTCTAAGCATAGTTACTAAATTTAACGGGAGGTGTGTAAAGAGATGACGTCACAGCAGGACCAAGCAAGATGGCGCCGACAAAATCACAGTCACCAAGCTCTTGAGGTGCCACCATTGAGGGAGTCGAACCCCGGAACAATAGGGGACGAGGCTTGAGAAAATATCGGTCCTAATCCTGTTTGCAACATCCTGAGAGCCATTGATTGCTTGTTTTGCAGAACAAAGGCTTGGGAGATGAAGTTTTCACTTTCCTCAGAGCGGTGTCTTGGACAGAGGCAAGATGTTACACCAAATGGGAGACACCAGCGAATCAAAGGGATGTGAGACGTAGAAGTGGCAAAATTTGAGGCTTTTCACCAACACAGGGTACAATGGTTTGTATCAGCGGTATCAAGGGGTGTCAAGAGCACAGGAACAAGCGACCCCCTACTTCAGGGACAAGAAGTTGGATCCCGCTTTTTCCTTGGGGACGGTCGTAACGTTATCACAAGGGTCTAAGAAAATTATATTAATTACCGGAGCTCTTCTAACTATCTCTTACGTTACAGAAGAGATTCGTCCATGTACCGCCACAAAGTTCTCTGGTAACTGAATTAGAATGGGCCCTTTTTGACTAAATCGTCAAGTATTACATTACCACTTGAGATTCCAGTCTTAAAGAAACCAAACGATCACAGAGCTGGTGCCGAATTTTCATTGTTCTTTGTAAACGGAAACTACTCAAAAAGTTTCCTCTATGCAATGAAAGAAGGATGGATTTCATGAAAATATCTTTATTGTTACATGTATAGGAATATTTTATATTTCAACATTCATAGTTGTATTATGACTAAAATATATGTTTTTCAAATCATTGCAAATCTTTGTTGAATTATTCTACCTTGGCTTGCATTAAAACATGGGGTACATGCAGCAATAAATTTGACTAATAGATGTAATATGTATCTAGTATAGAAAAGGCTACTTGGTGATTTGATTATTTCTTTGTTACAAGTAAAAGTATAAGACGAACATAACCTTTTAGAACTGTTTGTTTCTATTTCATGAAAAAATCCAGAGATATTCTAAAACTAAATGATTTTTAAATTTTTTATTTAGATAATGCATGTTTCACAGCAAGTCCATCTTGAAAATCGCGATTATCGTGCAGAATGTGTACATTGATCCATACATACTCCTTGAATATGAAAAACACATAAAAAGTTACACATCCCTCTTTGAAATGGCTTTCAAAGATAACATTTTACCTGCGAAGTATTAATAATTTTACTGCTAATTTATTACCACAAATCAATTATGTAATGTACATCAAATCAATAAGCAAACTTCACCCAGTGGTCACTGCATGTAGATACTTGACCACCTTACAAAGCAACATATGGTCGACCAAATGAGGTGTGAATGTAGTGGTCAGTCTGTTGGACAGCTTGTCTGTGACGTCATAATGGACAAAAGCCTGTCCATCTTGTTAAGAACTCAATCATCTCAAACTAGTTTGTAATTACGTTTGAAGTTGATCGGTGTTCATCACATCATGGTTATGATAATCAAATGATTCATTATCCATGTAATCATATTGTAGACGTAGTGATGATAAATTCACTCATGAAATGCTTATTGGCTTTGTGAGTGCTTAAAAATTACTGTGCCTTTAACGATAATTAGAGAATGTCACTCAAGTTTCTTCTGGTAGCAAGTATATTATCGCAAGTTGATTTAAGTTACGAATTGTTTTTTGTTTAATTATTGAGTGTTAATTTTTCAATAGGTATCATTTCTCAACTCATAACTACTATAACTTTCTTGAGCAGTGAGCACTGTGAGGTGATAGCACTTTGACGTCATCATCTTTATGACATCATTAAATTGTTTTATCATCATTTTTTTGAATTCATAATGTTATCAGCTGAGTCTTAGTGATGCCAAAGCCTAGCATTGTCATTAACTGATGATGACATTTCATGCTGAGGATTTGACTGTAGCGAAAACATTAACAACAAAAACGATTATAAATAGGCATCGGTATGATTGGTATAAAAGAGGAGAAATTATCAATTAAAAAATGAGAATAGATGGATATTACATTCCAAACGGTTTTCAAAATAACGTGATATCAAAACGTCAAACGTCAATGACATATCAAAAGTGATCAAATGGCATAAAACTCACCGGGCGAAATCAGTAATGATACTTACTCACACATATGCCGTAAGAAATCGCAAGCTAAGTCTGTTTTAATTCTAATTTTACGGTATGAAATGGTAAACGTCAATATACTGAACAAAATGACAGTGTCATTATAATATTACATGCCAGAAACATGCCCAGACATATTATGAGCATGTGGCATGTAGTATAAAGACATATGATAATACATGATACTGTACCATTTATATTCGTAGTCATAAAAACGCCAGTGGAAACCACAGATTACTATACATTCTTCGCTTATGTTTTCTTGAATCATGTACAAGAACAGCCAAACAATAAAATGCACGTATTCAGTCTTGTCATTGACGATCGCATTTAATTTTTGAGATTAGGAGAATATGATAGAAATGGGTATCCAAAAGTGACAAAACAAATTATCATACGTAGTTATAGACCAAGGTCTAAATTTTCAAAGCTCTTATAGTGCTTAGATAGTCATAAGCCAATGTTATTGTATGGTACTTAAGACCATCATAGTGCTAAAAGAGTTTCGAAAATTTAGGCTCTGATATTAACAAATTATTTCGTTCAATCCTCTACTCTGAGTCTATCGGCGTGCCGTGAAAACCACCGGGGGAGGCTCGCTGTGGGGACGGGAACCTGACCCCTCTGTTGTTTGTCCGGGAAGTGGTCTGTAATAGGCAGGGCGGCATCTCTATACATGGTTACATGGAGCCAAAATAAACAAAACGCCAGGAAAAATGTCAACTTGTCAGCCATCTTGAATTTTTGAATATCATGTTGTTACACACATATTTTGCTTAGATGAGATAGGGGATTAATTCCTCCGCCACCGTCGTCGATGGGTTGAAATGACACTATCCGAGTCTTAACCTTTTGGAGTAATTACATTTGAGGGACTTCATTTGTTTTGGGTAATCACGATGGCAGAAGTATATTTGGGAAGGCGGAAGTGAAATGTTTCAGCCGGTGACGGGGAGAAGAGTAGTGGTGTTAGTACAAATTGTATTGTTTAAGTGGACTGAAATTGAGTCAGTGATTCAGATTAGGGGACACATAAATTCGGACTCGGACACTAGATCATATCACACAACTCGAACCCGAGTATCCGATTCATTGAATCTGTATAAATCAGATCTGTTATTAAAACTAATAATGTTTACTTGAAATAATGTCTTAGTTTTTCACCATAGAGCTTGCTCCACTCTTCCCACGTAATCCATCTTTAAGGTTTTGAACATTTTCTCAATCTCATTGAAATAAGATCATGATTTTTATGTACGACGTGATGAATCGTAACTAGGTGTAGCAAATTCAAGAATTTCTTGTAATGAGATAGTCATTTCTATACTCGAAACACTGAATCCTGATAAGTTGTGATGATAGTTGAAAGTGCAACACGAACCAGATCACCCGTAGTCGTAGAGGAAATAATATAGTATCAAGCAAAAACCACTGTTTGTTTGAACACCTTTTAACTATTTTAGTGAAGGAATAACATCACATAACTTTACTGATCGTGGTACGTTTGTTTTAAAACTGCTTCTTTTGATTGAAAAACAATGTCTTGCAGCTGGAAACATTTATTTTCGTTCGTGTGAGACCACAGCATTCTACTGTCCCTTTAAGATGACTTGAAACTCTTCAGCTGTGCGATGCGCATATAATCCTTAGATTCTAGGATAGAAACTTGTCGGGAAATGAAATTTACAAAAATGATAGTATCTGTCATGAATTTTTTCCACTTTGTAAATTTGAAAAGAAGGAGAAATAAAGACCGGGTTCTTTGGAAAAAAATGACTTGGGTAAACTTTTGGGGCAGAGGAGAGAGAAATAGGATGCGATAATAAAAAATCGTAGAAATTGATACAAATAAAAGATAAAACTAGGATTGTATTCTGAGCAATAATCACTGTCTTCAAGCTCATGCACACTCGTCGCTGCGATCTTTCCATCCGCTCTTTGGTTCGTGTCATTCTTGTTATTTAGGCCTACCAAAACACTTTGAGAAAGTATCTTTAATAGATTTTATGATACCAAGATTTAAAAATATTTCAATAAACACCTTTTTAGACCCCTGCGTAATTTCTAAACAGTCCAAAGCTTGATCATTAATGTTTTAATGTAAATCTATTTCTCAATTCAGACTTCTCGTTTAGCAAGTCTAAATTCCAAAACATTTTTTAGTGAAATACATGGTGGGCAAACTGAACGGTTTTCAAATTACGAACCGCATGAAACTCTAAGTTCAAAACTCTTTCCTTTTCTTTCAATAATGTCAATTAATGCATTGCATTTATATCAAATAGAGGATAAAGTGTTTTACGAATAGCGGATTATGATCCTGTATCATCGAGCTTTAATAGTGGATTTGGAATAAAGGGAACTTCAAAGTACATCTTTCGACGTAACTAACCATCCGCATCTTGGTGATCTACCATACAAATCATTTTGAAAATATGCACATATTCAGGCTATAAAGTTAATTCATTTAGACCGGAAATATTCACTGCAACATTGCAATAAATACAATATCGGTAATATTCAAATTTTGCATACAACATAAAAAGCGAAAACGGCATAATGAAGTGGGTGACTTTGCGTATCTTAAAGGCACTAGTGCACGCTTTTACGGTTTAAATGGGCTATTTTAAGGTTTAAGATGACTTATGCATTCACTTAAGCTTTTAATCGATGCAAAGAAATACTTAAAATTCTTTACAGTTGACCTGCAATCAACAGTGAAAAAGTTTAGACGGCCGCTGTCAAATCTATGGTTAGCTGTGCACAAAACGGATAAATTATGGACAGTTGAACGCGGCTGAACTAGTATTATTTGAAACTTTTGAATTAATCTAAACTCTGAACTGAGAACAAAGAATGTAATATGTTTTATGAAAGCAATGTTGTAAATAAACCGATTTAATAACACAGCATTAGCATTGTTATTAGATTGACCAAAGCGGCTGCCGTTTCCGCTTTTCTGTTTACAGTCAGACCTCGATAATCCGAAAAAACGTTCGGATAGTGAAATGTTCGGACTACTGAAACGAACCAAATCTACAGACAGACGACAACGTATTTAGAATATCAAATGAGTTTTATTTTATATACACATAACAACTGGGATACATATATTAATAAACAATCATTGCACAAAAGCAATTTATTACAATCACAAACTCCTGATACACAAAGTGAATTATGTTTTATGAAAGCAATTTTGAAAATAGACCGATTTAATAACACAGCATTAGCATTGTTATTAGATTGACCAAAGCGGCTGCCGTTTCCGCTTTTTTGGTATTAAGCAAAATTATAATATATCCGATATCGTAGTTCATGCGGAAGTTACGTTACTTTAAATACTTCCGGTCTTTAAAAATCAGCTTTACTACCTTAATACGTAAATATTGGTAAAATAACTTACGAGGTAAATTACTTGAGTGAGGGTCGTGAGTAATATCGAGAGATATGCAGTATCTGTGCATTCGTTGTGTTTACGAAATATTGGTGTGCACTAGTGCGTTTAATATTGAATGCTTTGATTTTAATCACTATAAATGAATTGGTTTATAAATATAAAAACACACAACTCCTCAGTGTTCTGAAAACTATAAAAAAAACCCTCAAGGTCGGGAATCTGTTACCAATGTTTTCTTACAAAGAGAAGACCTCGAAGCCTTATTTTCGTCTTCAAATAATTTGATAACTGTACATGACGTCTTTCATGAAAAAAGCCAAACCATTACTTTGAAAAAAAGACGGCATCCAAATACCGATAGCGAAAACCCTATGACATCAAACTCCTTATAATGTATGAAGACATTTCGTTAATCCCACGTTGTAAAGTAATACTTCTTCTGAAAGCGAAAACACAATATCTTACGAGTTATTTGTGTCGCCGAGAACCACTAGCATAGAATAATATGTCAATTATCGTTAATTATCAAACCTTATCATTTTAACACTCTCGCAGTAACGCGAAGCTTTAATAGAGACTTCGAAGGTGTTTATCCCCAGGCTTGAATTTAAATACACTGCCTGGCTATCCATTTGCGGTCCGAGCTGGCTACCTGGTTATTTTCTTTTACCTTGCAGGTATATTGCAATCATACACACCTGTACCGATGTCTCTGTTATACGCAAAGAGGAAACTATAGCCAATAAGCGTATATCATTAAAATGAAACGACGCCATCAACCCGAATATGTTGTTCTGGCACACGTTTGCAGGCGGCAAATAGCCGTAATGATCAATTACTAACGTTAATCACCATTCTACCTTATTTTCTTATATTGAAAGAATTCTATAAAACTTACCAATGTCTTCTAATAAGTATCAACCCACGATTGAATGTTATTTAAATATATGCATTAGAAAAGGAAGACAAGATTTTGTGGATAACAACTTCTTTATTTTTAAATTAACAATAGAATTGGCATTTGAATTCAATAATTGCAACTTTTAACAAAGGTTTCATAGTATGCTGTTTGAGTGTCATTCTAGAAGTTGTCGGTAAAAGGACAACTTCTTTATTGTACTGGTAGCGACGTTTCAATTGCTTGAAAACGGTATAAGAATCTATTCCGAAACGTCGCTACCAGTACAATAAAGAAGTTGATTATCCATAAAATTCCTTGTTGTCCCGTTTCATAGTATCTTATAAATTGAGTAACCTGTGTTTAAGAGAAAGTTGCTTCCCTTATATATTATCTAAGATAAATTTTATACAGTTCTAATTTGCTCAAAAAACTGCAGCAACAAGTGCATATTTAGCGGCATGTATTTGCAGCCAACTTTTTCATTAGACTTAAAATGTACAAGACCTTATCAGTTGAGTGAAGTAATAGTAGGCATTCTGAAAAATAATCAGACAAAGTCAACATTATCCTTTCTTAATCAAGATATCTGTTTTGCGTTCTCAAATGAAAATTGCATTTATTTGCTCGGTCACTTTAACTGACTTATTTAGCATTGCAGGTCAGAGCTGAATTCCTTGTTTGAATGCAGCGCCCCTTTTGACGAACTTCATGAGATTTGTGAAAGGACTATAAAGTCTAGCCACTGCAGTTCCGAGAGGAAGCACAGTAAAAGGTTATGATACTTCTGCAAGGCTTTTATAAGCAAGCGATTTGGAATGGCGCGAGTACTGCCTTGCTGAAGAACCTGTGAAACATTGTGATGGACGGTGCCAATGGCAGCCATGAAACATTTTCTGCTTTTAGATTTGTCTCTGCTCATACGACATCCAATCCTTTCATGTCTTCAGACTTTTAGTGTCTTAGTTGAATATGCATTTAGCACTAGTGCAATTATGATATAAACAATTTCCTTTAATATTATATCATGGGCCATATACATCATTCCGATACACAAAAATCCCCTACCACTGAAAAAAATCCAAAGCTGTCGACGATACAATATCCATGCACAAAAAATATACTGTAATAAAATGTCCATGTATCAGAACTGTACATTAGCTCTATAACATTTTTGATGAGACAAATAACGTCAATACTGAAGCTGTCAAAGAATTACAATAATCTTATGACAATAATCATCCCGGGAGTCCTTGATTGCTCGTGCAAGCTTCTCGCTGCGGTTTTATGAAGGCTTTACGTCGGTTTATCATTTAGGCGCCCACAAGTTTACACTGTCATTCCGAAAAAATACAGACACTTTTGAATCTGATTATAGAGGTGCCACAGTACATCTTAAGGATAGTTGTACTTAGGATCTAAAATGAAAAGATCGCCAACACTAACAAAATGGTATAAAGCTTTACTTACATAACAATTAAGTCTGTAGTGGCAATTCCCGAATACCTTAATTGCACTAAAAATATCGTTGAAATCCTTTTCGTATGAGATTTAGGTCACTTTGTCATAAAGTATATATTGCAAGCATAAATTTCCAGTTCTGCTATAATCAGGAAGAATTTGTATTTAACAAGCCAATTGAGAGTAATTTCTAAGTTTCTTAATGTTCAAAACAGTTTAAATTTCGGTGAAAAGTTACAGAAATTTATTTTCAGAATGTACTGAAATATCAATTAGTTTTTTAAAATGTTTCTAATTGTGTTGCATAAGAAAGCAGAATGCCATCATACAAAACAATACATGTATGACTTGGAAAGTAATTGATAGTTAAAAATGACATGTCTTCATCCCCAAAAATAATATGTCTACAACAACATATTCAAATTGTAGAATGTTCTTACAAACAGATTGAGATTATTGAGTTAACAGGTATTCATTTTATATTGTAAAATAATATTAAATGCGAAAGAATTCAATTTGTAATAACTTTACAGCCTTGCAAATGAAATAACCTTCTAGATAAGAATATTCTCAACTAGATATGAAACGGTTCCTATAAACGCGATTTCTTAAAAGATTATCTACATTTAAAACAAAGCTTCCTCGAAGAATATATAGTTTCACATCGTTGAAAACATCAGAGCATTTCACGAAGCTCGGTGGTTGCCTGTTAACAAGATATCTACTGGTCAGTTTGAGTCCAGTCTGTGTCAGAGATGGTCAGAAAGAAGGATCAACTTACTCCGACCATTCCATGACCCCTCTTCAACCCGCTGACAAAGCTGATACAAATTTGCCCTTAAGATTTTGGAGCGCCATCGTGGCATCGTTTACAAGCAAATTTGTTGTTTTCTTTACTTAAGGAACTTATCGTTCAGTTTTCCATTTTACCATTCTCTAATGAGACCTTTATAATCTGGTCGTGTCAGTGTTGGGTTTATTTATATTTCAATAGTCGTAAGGAAAACACTATCTTACAGTGAAGCGCGCGCCTTTGCCTGCGCAAAGGTCAAGGTCGTGTGATCTGTCGCTGAATGATTATTGAAAGTTTAGTAGCGCTACTTAAATCGCCTCATTAACAAAACATGAGCGACAGAGAAGCCCCGTGTGGGCTGAATCGCAAGGAGGGGGATAAGGATGGGTGAACACGAGTCGACCCTTTCAATATGGTTACACTTCTTGCTGTCAACTGTCTTGTTTTCTTTGTAAACAATAAAATTTAGACATAGCGCATCATGTTTCTGGGCGGCCATTTTGTTTTGACTGTTGAGAGCAAACACTGGAACGTTACAATAATCGGGGAAATTTAATATCCCGAAGCTAATATCTCCTGCACAAGTGTGGCTTGACAGGTCGGGTTTGTAAATGGTGGAAATTATAAGAAAACAGTTCACGTATTTATGAAAAGAAAGTTAAACCCTTCAAGAAATATAACATAGAATTGGTTTTCTCGTTACAGTAACAATGTGGCTTATATCAATGTTTTTGAAGAAGAATGCTTGGGGAAAATTTCTTTCATTACATAACCTGAAAGCATGTGGTTTTCCTTCAGATATTTGTCGTTTAGATGAAAATGAAAATGTTTACATATAATGTATAAACTATTTTCTTATCAACGACCATAATCAATATTCAACTTGCGGTCACTTTAGGAGAATATACATTAAGACAAGAATACAAAAACTTTATATTTTAAAGAAGTAGTCCAAATAAAAATAATAATATCATAACAAACACACTCATGTTCTTATTCATGAATGTTCATCTTACGATGTACAAATATGTTTCGTCTACACTATAGTTGAACTGTAGTCTCTCCACATGCAGTAATACTAACCTCACTAAGAGAATAATATGTAAGTACTTTTATATATATTTATCTTAATCTATACATGACGTACATTTGTTTACTAAAATGATCCTTAAACTAAAGTTCTATTGTGTTGTCTTGATATTAGTGTCTTAACGTCATCTTCAAAGGCAGTAAGCCAACACAGCGTTTAAATGTGCAAATTCAGATATATATTGTGAATTCATTTTATCGTGAGGTACTCATCATTAATGAGAGTGAAGGCAAATAGTGTTGGCCCATGGCTAACTGCAAGAAGAACCACGATTACACACAGTTGTCAATAATATCTCGACGATGTTGTTAATCAAAATGTTTTTTCCCCCCAAATAACTGTCACCTGTATTTGAAGTAAGAAATAAAATGTTCAAAACCGTCATGAAAAGGGCAACTTTTGCTGTCCAATTTTTCCGATTTTAAATACAAGCAGGTGCACGACCCAATATATAGATAGATAAATTTTTGCAAATGTATTTTCTTCACGTAGTACACGTGTAAATATATGTCAGTGATTACATACTAAGAGATGCTAAAATGACGATTTAAAAAAGATGATTAATTTTTTTTAAAATTAAAAGGACTGTAATCTAAAACGTGTTGGTTCTATTGATTAACAAGCATTTAAAATATATATTCTCTTTGCAAATATTGAATAACACTGCGTTTAATAAGCCCAAATGCTAGCAGTTCATAGCTTATTCCGTTTCATTAATTGCAAATCATGAGACATCAGTTCAGAATATGTATATTTTTAGTCAATTCATGCATCAACTAAGTAACTGAGCAAATGACTTATTTTCAAGTTGCATGATTTTCCTTTTTATTCTAATTAATTTTATCGTAAATGAAATTTTGTATTTCTTCCAGAAGCGCTCGAAGTCTCAACACAAAGGTCACGAGGTCACACTGTGCACACTATCTTATCTCATTTCGTGTTCATATTTTTCTCAACGCAAGATTCATAAAACTCGATTATCTAAAGTTAAAACGATTTTCAGCCTCAATACATTGATAAGGAGGAAGTAAGGGGGATGTTCCTATGTAAAGGACCCCATGGGCATGGCGATGTTTTTACAATCAAAACCAAAATAATAGCACCATTTGCAGGCGTTTGATGTGTCCGGAAATATTGGCAGCCAGGCACCAATTCATAACATTCTATCTCATTCTATCGCATTGCCATCGGGGCCGCCGGATTGGTTATGGTTACGTGATGGAGTCAATTTGCCATCGAAGAATGCTCCATTAATTCCTCTGCATGCTATCCAATTCCTCGTCATGTCTCTTGCCGATAAGACCATGAAGCCATCTATCTTATGAAATCCATCGCATCGGGGTTAAGAGCAAACAAATACGCCACCAGCTCATTAGGACTTGGAAGCCAACGGGTGTTCATGGATGGCTGGTTATACGAACCAAATGCGCCCAGTCAAAACATTTACTCTTGAAGTCCGGTCAATGGGAAGAAACCTTACAGTGTTCCAATAAGCCCAGCGTGAAGTTCCCATGCATCCTGCTGGACATATCCTGGGAACGGGCGTTTGGTATGGCATTGGAATGTGGAATTATATCATAACATGGACAATACTCATTACCCGTCTCAAGGGGAGGTAATCCATGGTGTGAAAGAAACTCTTTAGCTTTAACGAGGTGTGAGGTGTTCGTCCTTTATATGTAAATTGGGTGATGAAATGTGGACACTCTCGCTGGTTGAAGTAGATTTACTTGTTAACATGTGTATTGTCACGAGAATATGTTGTTAGCACGTGTAACTGGTTTAATTGTTACACTGTTACGAGAAGATGTTGACAGAAGAAGCTGACATCTTGATACAGATGGACAACATCCGGTTGTTGCAAGATGACGCTTGTTGTTCACGCATATTGTAATCAGAACCAGATTCTCATGACAATGACAGCGTAGTTATAATTATGAAGGTCTGATATTATTACTTAAGCCTATGAGAGATAATCTGTTTCTATGAGGACCCGACTGTCACACTTGATGGTAACATCTAATTACTATCAAATACAAATCTATTTTGCCAAAATATGTCATTTAATCTTGATGTTAGTGAGTACAGATAATCGAATGAAGCGTAAATAGTGCTCTTATGGCGGATCAATGAATTTCAATGACAGAATCATTAATGAAGTGTTTGAAGCTTGGAACGATTTTTAAAAAGTATTAACTAATTTAAATTTTTTTTTTAAATCAAAATATAATTGTTAAAGACAAAATATTTGTCTTGGAACGTCTTGTATGAGGTAAAACATTACAACATTGAACCAAGTCGTTTGAGAATTGATAAGATGAAAAATGAATGTTAATGATTTCGTTTTACATATTCATATATACTGATCTTGCAATTCGTAGGCGAATTGATTTGCAAACTTATTATAGTGTCTTTTATTAATGTTGTACTTTGAAATTTGTAATTGATGTTCAACATTTCACATATCGAACTGTCATGATTAAAATGTTTCAAGTTATTATCATGTTTTATGATTCAATCCTATATTAATCTTTTATATCATATGTAGCGATATCGATGTTAGAATGTTTCATTTCAAATAGTTTTAAGTTCTTAACTTAAAAATTTCCATGCGGCATTTTACCAAATGCTAAGGAAAAATGCATGGGTGTGTTGTAATGTCATTATCACCCTTAATAAAGAATGTCGATGACAACGAATAACTGCGACACGATTGACAGATGGCTGATAGATTAAGTTTGAATTCAATTAATAAAGGCCCCCTAACCAATTCAATCAAAACCTAAATTATTGTATCAAACGTTGTTCCTTCTGCTCGGTCGTTAAGGAACAAGTTAATCATCAATATTACACATCCTACAGCATAAAACTGTTAAGGAGTCTAATCAAGTCGGAATAATTAGGAAAGATGGACATTGACTAGCCTCTAAACAAAGCAATATAATTTGAATATTTTCCTATTTCCTATCAAAGGTGTATGTGGTCAATGCTTGTGTCAAATGATATCATGACTGAAATGCCATTTCATGTCATTGCTTTACTGTTATTCCATTTCCCGACGCTTTTCACTACCCTAACGTGAAACATTGTGTCGTGCAGCATTGTACTGCTGTAAACCTACCCTCGTCAGACTCCCGAGAACTAGAAAAACATGTTCACCATAATAAGATATCACGTTGAGTTATCATCACAAAATAAGTTCATAATTATGATAACAGTCTTCAATAAATTTAGCAGCACAAAATAGGTTCATAATTCTGATGATACTCTTCAAATAAGCTTTACATCATAAAAAAAGTTCATAATTCTTTTAACACTCTTCAAAAGTTTTTGATCATAACGACATACCTTCATAATTCTGATAACACCCTTCAAATAAGTTTTAACATCATAACGTAAGTTAATTGTTTTGATTTATCACGCACGTAACGTATCTGTACATCACAACATACCTTTCCCCTTTGAATGCATATCAAATGATTAACAAAAGATAAACTAAAACTAAAATAAAACTAAGATAAAATACTGGATTACTTTGATACATACAAACTCTACACACATATATCATCCTACAACAAAACGTAAGTTTAAATCCTGAAGTACCACTAGCATAGTGCTTTGCTTGGCATCTTCATCTGATCTGCGGTGTTTCAAGGCGTTAAGCAGTTGGGCAGAAGCAATAGCATTAGGGAGTACAATAACCGACGTTTAGTTAAAGAAAATTACAATTTCAAAGTTTACGCTTACACAGTCAATCTTTTGTTAGGTCCTGTGTCACATTTGATAGTTTTCCGCCCCATTAGTCCCAGATGCCTCCTTGTGATTCCAGGACCTTACCATGTCTTCGAGTTGGCAAAAACGCCTTGATCAGCTTAGCAATTATTTTATGCTTGACAGGGTACCGCTTGGCCTCTGCACGGCAGTCATTTTGAATCAACTTTAGATGCTGATGAAATCAAATTTTACCTCTTCTAATCAAGAACCTGGCCTAACCCTATCTGATTAGCTTCACGTGTATAATGGCATCTTCTTCCAGCCTTTATCAGTTATTAAATCGTTCATTGTTTCTGACTTGCCATTACACACTGTCTGACAAACAACGCAGCAGCGTGACGTCGACCTGTTTGACGTCATAACCTGTATTTCACAAGACTTATCTCCCTTCGACGTTAACGGTTCATGTTTTTCGAGTACCGCCTGGACAGGGCAAACGTGTCTTATTCAAGTTAAGGGCAAGTGGCCTTATTCTCCACCCAATCAACGACAAGGCAAAGTAAAGAGCCTAAATACCTCGGATGAAACTGCAAATTGGAGAGCTCAAGCCCACGATTCTTACACATTGACCATAACACTATTAGCGACTGATATTGAAATTGTTAAATACTCTATCTGCCGTCGTAATTACGTTTGGCGTTTTCCATTTAGCGCTGATAGCAACAGAATCCGAATTAGTCTCGCGATGTGTAATTCGTTGCTGCGAGGAGACTGGCGCGATCGTGGCGTGAAAAGCCTCGACGCTGGTCCTTAATGGTAAATCACATGTTCCCCCTAATGTCATCTTCAGCGTTGATACTTGCTTCTCAGTCTAGTGCCTCTGGTATCGGTTGCAGGAACATGAAAGTTAGCCGTATATATTGAAAAACATGAAATCAAATTTTCCGCCCCTCCAACGCTGCGCCTTTTGATCCAAACCATCGGCGCTGTCCGTTTAGACTTGCGATAAACAGGATTACACGCCAAGCCAGGATCGATTTACACTTGACAAAACGTCTTCGTCGGTCAAATACTCCTTACCAAATTTGATTTGTCGTTTACCTGCCGGAGGGAGGACGTGAAAGCAAGCCTCCTTGGCTACGTCCACTAGTTCATCAAGCAAAGAGAAGTTAATTTAGCTTCAAAATATCACCTGCCCCTTCGACATGAGAGCACCGGGTGAAGGGGGAGAGAGGGGATGGGGAGGTTTTGAAGCTCAAGGGTCAGACTGGAGTAATCATGCTTAGCCCATCCTCGATGAAGGAATTAACTTTTTGGTAATGTCACTTTTCTTTGTCCTTTATCCTTGCCAAGTTTCCCGTATGGTTAGATCGAATTCTTCGCCGTCACTTTCTCTAAATGGAAAGAGGTGACTTTCAGAAATGTTATATATACTTGGCATGAATAGTTAGGGATATACTCAAGTTTTGAATTACAAATAATGATATATCTATAGTACATTTACAAAATGATAAAACATGTTTCATAGAATAAACCCCATACATATTTACTAATTTGTAATTATTCGTTAAAATTTGACACGCCTTATGGAAACATGCGACTGTAAGAAATATCACTGAGTAACCCGACGAAATATGTATGAATGGAGAATATATGATTTACTATTGTGCTATGATAAAATAGCAATAACTATACATATTTGCACTTTAATTTGAAAATGATCATAATGATTTAACGTTGATAAGTGAATTGTTAACGTAACGGTTTCATCATCAATATGAATCCTCGGTCAATACGTGAATAAAGAATAAAAAAAGATAACCGAGCAACCCTTAGTATATAATTATACATAACTTACTTTAGATCTTAAGCTTTGGAAAACATATAAAGAAAAACTTGATAAACTGAAAGCAGTTCTTATCGTTATTCTATATGCAAATGCTTAATTTGCCTATTGACATGCTTTTGCAGATACTGATTTATAAAAAGCCGAATTCAAATATGAAATTAGATAGTTTTCGCAAATATATTCTTTCATCTAATCACACACAGACATATAACGTACTCAGAGAACCTCAAAGTTTATCATCAGTCACCTAATTTTTCAAAATTCAGGAAATTTTTGTTTAAGTTAGCCATTTTTTATTTCTCGTCTCCTTCAAATGGTACCGAGTTACCTCAGTTGAATCAGCGACATCATAAAACGTTCTTAGTCTGACTTGATAAGGAAGCTATCTTATTGTTAAATCCGCACACGGTTTATAAAAGTTTCTTTCAAGACAGGACCTAAACCCCAGGGATTTAAACTGTCCGAGTTTGAAAAGCGACGGTTCCCGTTCAGTCACTCAAACGCATTCCCAGGCGGAAACGAACTAAGCTGAGAAACTGTAGGCAGATGTACTGGTATTCTGTGAAGATATATTTCGGTTTAGTAACTCTGTGTGGTTACACTGTTTCGTCTGCTGTACATCCGACATTTCCAAGAAGAGATGTTTACAACACGTGCTCCATGGCAAGCATCAAATGGCGGGAAGGGCAGACGACCACTGTCTTAGTTTAAAGCGGTCAGATCTTAGTCCTCTCTGCGGGGAGAGTCGTCTGCTGCTTTCAGTGAACCTTGATCTCTTGCGTGACAGCGCTTGATTTAGCTAAGCAAGAAGAACCCGTCCTTTCCTAATGACTTGTGTAAATGCGACAAGAATTATCCTCCCTCCCTGGGGAACCTTGCGAAGGAAGCAAAGCCAGCCGTTCACCTATTATCCGCCAACCTGAATAAGATGTGGCTCAATCGTGTTGACGTGACCAAAGTGTCAGTTGGCATCTAAGGGAGATAACCCGTAATCAAAGGGAAGTAACTGTGCTAATTATCCAATGTCTTCTCACTGCCGTCTTACCATGGGTTTGACATAATACAGTGACTTTATTACCCCAAGGAACCTCATCCTTGGCGGAGTAGGCAATTACAAACATATCACGTCGCAACGGCATGGACTACACACCGTAAGACCGGTATGTTTTACAACGACTTCGGTCCTCTCGCAATTATAGGAAGAGCAAAAACCGCATGACACCTTACATCGCGGAAGGCAGAGTGGTTGAGAGGCAAAGGCGGACGGATACGAAAGACCTTTTAACAAGCTGTGTACTCCCAATGGACAATTAAGTTCCCGACTTATAACGTCTCTACCGGTACCAACCCCCATGGGGGATCGCACGTGAGGGGAACCTTACGGGGGATCTGAGACTCTGAAAGCTATCTTGCTCCTTTTACAAGCTTTTTATGTGAGAGGATAAGTTAGAGCAATTTTACAATTTGATATCGGTTTAATGTTTCTATTGATTTTGTTCTCAATGGATATGTTTTATACTTGTAAATCACAGAGCAAATGTCAATTTTACTTCAGGACTCATTGGGACGTAAATGGTTAGAAACAGATCAAGTTGTGGTGTTTTTATTATAAGAAGTGATACTCATGTGCATATGCTTTTAGGAAAGGAAAGATTACTAATAAGGTGACTCTTAATGACTTTCAAAAGATTTTAAATGACAGTATTTGAAAAGATAAGCAATATACCGAAACCTACTTTTAAAATCCTTAACTTACAAGATATCCATTTGGAAATGGCCATTTGCATAGAGCTTTATTTGGAACGTACAACCGTTTGAGTGATATCTTTACATTGTCATTACCTTGTCAAGCAAACTGATGAATCTATTTCGAAACGTTTTAACGAAATAAGTTTTGTTACCATAAAGTTGTCTCATTCTAAAGAATCTCAAACGTTTATTTCAATATAAAAAGATAGATTAATAAGTACAAGTATTGACATATACGCGGATCAACAAAACATTTAAATAATAAATTAAACATCAAACGCTGCTACGGAAAGGATTGACGTCTATCAACAACATAAGGATCAACATGGCTTTGACAATAAAGAGTATATAAGAATATCCATGTTTTCGATGCATGCTTATAAAATGTGTATGCGGGTTTATGATCACACATCTGTGCAGTAACAATGTAATCTCACTTGTGTTTAATGCAATTTCAATTTCAAATATTCTTCAACGGTGAAGTATGTCTGGTTAATGGTATTTTCAAATTTAACACAACGGATGTGATTAAGTCAATTTCGTTTTTTTAATCCAACAAGAAAACTATGTTAAATACTGGGTTAAGTATGGTCTTAGGTTTTAGAACAACTCACACCCATCACTCTTCTTGTTTGCAGTGTGAAAGGTCATTCTGAGTGAGCAAGTTTGAGAAACAGGGGCATAACGCTCCACAACATGTAATTACTTGACAGGGGAAGGGTTGTGTACTAGGACATGCAATCTTCACTTATCTTTGCAGCGTTAAGAATGCAGCAAACTACCTATTGTAGTTATGGGGTTCATATTTTTAGGTACACAATGTCCTTCAGAAAGTGTGTAATCGTATGTGAGTGAAGGAGGTTTCAACCCGAAAGAAACACTATATGTAATTGTTCATCTTTCCGGCGAGATCTGTTCAGCTTGCCCCATGCCAATGATATCGTCATTGTGAATATTTTCAGATTATGACAGCTTGGTAGGTTTGAAAAGATTACAATGAAATCGCTCGGAGCAGTATCACACACACGTGGATTGTTAACTTCAAGTGACGTTACGTCAACGTTATCACGTCGTTTAGCGTCCTCATCCAACGCGTAATGCACGTGAAGTGAGCGAAGTCTTGTAGCAACTCAAGCGATATTACCTTGGGCAATCGTTCAAATCTTCAAGTTGAAAGCAAACTTTATTCGCTTTGTCAAGCCCAAATAACAGGGTGAAATGATAATCTGGCTAAATGTGCTTCCGATTAAAGACGCTTGCTTCAGTGCGCCCGCTGGTTTGCTTCATGACGGCAGATCTCCTCGTACACGATACTCGGCATCTATGGCTTCTCACTTGCATGGCTGACAGTGATGTGAAAGTAATCCTGGCTATTGGACAACCTCTCCAGAACGCTAGTCCACCAGTGCTCTCCCTTGGGCACCAAGATTTTCCTCTCCACAGAAACTCAATGGGAGACTGATAATTGTGAGTTGCTAGTGCAAAAGAGGATTAATTTAATCCTCGCAGTGTCTGTTATATGATCGGTGCTGAGGACTTCTTGAATCATTGATTGACAAACTTTAACAACTGTGCTTCGTATGTCCCTGATACATGCCAATCGTCATAATGAGCCAAATACGTTGTCAAACAAAGCAGGATAAGCCTTTTCGGATCACAATCAGCGTGCTATGTGGACCCACTTAAAAACTTTTTCTATGCGTGTTCCAATGTTGATTTGATACCGCTTTGTTTCGCGATTTTTTCATGTGTCATTCTACGATCCCGCATGACCCTATACATCCTTTTTGACATGCGAGACGTTTCAAACAAGAACTTTCATCGTTTCAATCTGCAATAACACTAAAGCTGTTGAACTAATATTGGGGAATCATTTGGGCGACTTCAATGTCAAAAGGGTTTTTTCCTGTTCATAAAGGATGAATAAGGGTTAGAATTACGCCATGTGATATGAGTCCGGCTTTACAAATCAATTTGGAATGAATTTCGAGCATGCTTTAAGCCTTTAATGAAAATAAATATGTTATCAAGGTGTTTATTTCAAATCGCTTAAGTCAGATCAAAGCAATTCTATTGACATAATTGATTCCCGCTTACCATAAAACCAGATCGCCACTTATTAACTTTATCACAATATTTATAACAGTAATGACCATAGAATGTTTGTGCTTCAGCTGTCTGTGATATTGATGTCTACTGTTTACTTAATGTTATTTGTTTCAGTAACTGTCCTTTCGGAACCACGTTGACCTTACTTCACGAAGGTTGTTCTCAGGCGTATTACAGTTTAAATCTTTATGATGGTTATTATTAATCAATACTATCCTCATGAAAGAAAATGAACAGATTTTCAAAAATAGCATAACATTGTTTGAAAAGTTATTTATCTATGTTAAAGATTGAACACCAGAACTTTAAATGATAAGTCGGTTTGTTCTTAGTGTTGTGTTTTACACATGGAACTTTGGTTGATATATATCTTACTTTTACAAGTATTCTCATTTAAGTTGTACAAGTAAATTCGATTGGAAATATATCTTTTCATTGAAATAAAGCTTTGTAGTTTAATGATGGCAGTAGTTACAAACGGTTCAATGTCATTGTTACATGACCAAATTAACCTGCATGATTGGTTAATCATACATAGAACACTTTGGAACAAAACAGATACTTATAAACTATATAGATATTTACTTAAATATCTTTCATGCAACCAAAGTTGGGAATAAAGTGTGATATTTTTAATAAGATTTCAAACACAGCGTTTCTTGAGGACCTTCAACGATAGACCACCAACATTCTTTAAAAATATTTAAAGCTCGTCTGAGACGAGTCGGATTTCTGTAAAAGAAACATTTAACATCCTTCCGCTTCTAAAATCCTTTATAATTAGTTCTGTTATCAGTAGGTTGATATTACCGAGGAATGTTTCGGCATATTATAGTGATCTGCCATCCTCGAAGCATTAACACCAACATTACCATCCCAAGAAACTTTCCTTTAATGTGTTTAACAGGGTTACATACTACATCCGCGTTTCTTTGTGTTGTAGTCACAGAACATGATAATTGGAAACACGTTGGTTCGAATGTAAATACTCTTACAGTCTACTGCTAATTCTTGATAATTATGTGTGTGTATTTTGACGGTGTGCCAGTATATTACAGGTGCATTTAGTTAGCTAACATGTGTAACTCTCTCTTGGGGTCCTTGTGGTTCCACACATTGGAGTCATTTGAGCTAGACCATTCACAGATAACAGGTGGAGCCTCAGTATCTTCTTCAGAAGCTACTAATCTGCTATAAGTTCCATATCCTTAAAGACCTGTGTTGCCTGAATTTAAAAAATATGATAAAACTATTTGCTTCTGCGCGTTTCTCCTTTCTATGAACCATGTAGGCTGTAGCAAGACACCCCTATTCTTTGTTCATATAAAACAATGTAACTATTTAACAACGCAAGGGTTATTTGGCGAATTCGATATCAAGCAATCTCTCGAAGGATAAAGTTCATGTTAAGAAAGGGTCCAGTTACTTGTTACTAAGTCTTTATTTGTGTTCGAACATTTAAGGTAATTGAACAACAAACTAGACAAAGAATGTAATGATATCTCCAGAAAAAGACTACATAATCTTTGAAAATTTCTTTTTTGTCAGAACATCATCCACAACTTCATTGACTACATAGGAATATCATTGAGATGACAATGGAAGTTCAGAGTCAGTTTTATACGACCTCTAATCATTCTACTCCTGTCTAATGTCAACCGTAGCTACATTGCATAACTAATACATGACAATCTGTCAGAATTCAGAATCTTTATTAAGATTGCACTTTGATTTTGGAATTCATTTATTTTTCTATTAAAGTCTGCAGGTGTTTAACCTTCTTTACACACTTACGGCAGTCCAATATTTGGAAACTTTAAATAAAAACAGGCTCAATTACAGATGCACCGAAAAATCTTATTATGAAAACTTTCACAACTTGAATGCGTATTGTTCAATACTTCCCCTCAGAGACCGTCAGGCAATATGTTTGATGTGATCTCGAGTGCTAGTTTTTGGGCTGGATATACACCAAGTTGTCCAGGACCAACATTTGCCAAGCTCTTCATTAAGAGCATCAAAACATCGAGAGGGTGACAAGTTGGTCTTTGAGCAGCCTTTTGTACAACAGAAACTCTTGAACCAATCACAGCCAATGGACAAATTTGGTTTAAAGGAAGCATGTCTTCACAAGGCCTCGGTTCTGTTTTGAAAGATTGGATCGTTTTGAACAAATTCACCCTAAGGAGAGGAAGCCTTGTACTTGAAGAGAGGGATCGGAGGTGAGGTTAGTGTGAGCTTTAGTGTGCCAACCACTTACCTTCTCAAAATGAAAGGAAAATACTTGGGTAGCGATACCCGTGAACATGTTGACATTGGTAAGCAGATCTGCAAACAACAAGGGACGTAGAAGGCAGCACTGCATTACCCCTGTCTCTTGTGAATTCTGAGCCTTTTGGGCAAAGAATACCTCGTATAAGTACGTTAGATTTGAGTTTATCTTATATGATATCTGTTTGCAGAGCACGGTTTGCGTTAATACTAGCCTGACCTTTCATCTCGAACTTATAGAGAAATACATGGGCTCGGAGGTCTATTGTAGGGGATCATATTGCTTCCAAAGAATTAGACAGTGATATGGATGGGTATATTGGTTCCTTCCCGTGATAATGTAATGATCTAGCTTATGATATCAAGAATGGGGTCATAATTTCAGACAAATCATCAGAGAAAAGAGATATCTGATATTAAGTGAATGTGCGATTATGATTTTATCATTCAATTGACTTTTAACTAACCCTCTGTTCCTGAAATTTGATTCTTCGTGCCATGATCTTACCGCTCGGGACATTGTTTGATATACAATGATGGTGCTCCTTTACCTTCTGGAGTATTTGATATGGTATTCATATGTGTACATATATAGTCTAAATATCAGCTAAATTGAAATGAGGTTTGTTCAAGATTGATTTCTTTTTATCTTGGCGGGTGGCAGAAATCTGACGCTGTGTTTTTTCCTTGTATAATTTTACATAGATAATGCAAACCTAAGCTACCATTTCGTTATTTCGTTTTTGAATTTCTAACTTCTTAAATACACAAATAATATTAACATAACTGCATGTGTATATGATGATCAATTGTTTCACTGAGTAAAAATACGTTATTCATTTCACTGATTGATGTCATCCACGAAGGCAGCGATTCATTGACTATTAATGTTAATGAGGTTTTAAAATGTATGCCAGAATTTAACTGACCCTTTTTTAAAGAAATGATGATTACTGTAGCGTGCTGGTAATCTTTATAGATTCTTTTATGTATTTATGTTTCCCCCCAAAAAATTGTTTTCAGCTGTGTCACCAATACGCAAGAAATTGATCGATTTATCCATTAATATCGGAAGACGTAAAAATTAAGTCATTAAATTTTCATTATAAGCTGATGATGTAGTATGTATTTTCAAACCGAGTTGAAATATTGTCTACGTAGTCGTACATAATCGCTTAATGCATTTATTTACACATCTCTTTATCTTAAGTTGTCTTGGAAAATATGTACGATCGCATTTGAGAATATTTATTAGGGAAGAGGTCTAGAATACATAAAAATGTGCTGCTTGTCAGCTTATTTGTATCCTCGAGCTCCTTCGTTTGTATAAATACCCTGATACTTAGCAAGCACATGCCTCATATAGCTGACCGCTTGTTTTCCTTTTCGGGAGATCGCTTTATTTTAAAAAGAACACTGAAATATTCATGTAGGCTGATGCAACAATTTTTCTAACTCAACCTCTTACCACCCAGGTATCTCCGATATTGTCAAAGTCATAAATAGAATGGTTTGACTATTGGGTATTGCGATAGCAAGTATTTACAATAATTATCTTGTTGCGGCTTAGTCTGTGAGTCAAACCTAAAATAAGATAAAAGCCTAAGCAAGTCTATAAGACTTTATTTTAGAAATTTCAGCCACTTTGTATTGAGCTAATTTTCATTTCAGAGTCTTAATCCTAAGACTAATTGCAGCTTTGCCGATACAAATACGCTGATATAACAGAATACTTCACTTATAAAATGACAAAATTAAGTGGTTAATTTTTTAACCATAAAACCAAAAAATTACATTTTTATGTGAAACGTGAATATTGGTTTCAGACAATATTTATATCCAACTGTGTTATTCCTTCCATACTGTCCATTGGCCGAAGTAGAATGAGGTGTCGTTTATTTCATTTAGTAAAACTCGCAAATGGTTATTGAACTTATATAAACAATTTTGAAATGAAACCGTCAAAGCTGGAAGGTTCTGTGCACCTATATTTGTGAATGAATAAGTATTTGATCTATTTTCTTTATAATGATGTCAATAAAGAATATCTTTCTTTTATACTCTGACAACTGATGATGGTGTTTTTCATATGATGTGATTCTTAAGATGACTTAAGATGTGATTCAAAATAAAATGAATAATGAAATTCTAATGATATTTCTTATATATCTCGAGTTGATTTATTAATGATAAAATTTTCAAAGACGAGATATAAGGAGGAAATCGTGTCACCTGTACAATTAAAATTCATAAAAAAAACATTGTTTTATTTTTTGAAAGTCAGATGCATGCTCTCGACAATAATTTGGAAATTGATAAGGCTGGCTTTTTTCTCGTCATTGACAATTCAATGCATTTTCAAGCCAATCATTTACAAAAGACACGTAAATGATTAACCAGACACCGTTTATCTCATACATAAATCATTCCCTGGTGCTAACAAATGCTTTAAGGGTTTAAAGGGTTAACCATAATGGGCTGGGAGTGCAAGAACCAACATACACAAGTTGACATAGCCGTATCGTTTGATAGCCAAACATACAGGTAATTTGCTTACAGAGAAGTCGATATTTCTTTGCCATATCGGCATTACACGATAGGAACAATATAGTAGAGGGTATTTTGAAAGTATTGACAGACCCTTAACTCTGTTCCCTGTCACCGAGTAAAGTACAAACATGGTCAGTATATCCTTTTAGACGAAACAAATTTGTCTGTATGTCTTGGTAAAATGATATGGCAAGGAACAAAGGCCAGTAACTCTGTCAGGTTTACTTTTAGACTTTGGCAGGTGGTGTTTTGAGCGTTTTGATTTGCGATGGATTTCGCACATTTGAACTTCTATTAGCAAATACTCGGGAGACTTCTCCGGGGGAGATAATCTAAAAGTGCACAGGTGTCATCGTCGAAGCACGCCAATTATGTTCAAACGTCGCAGGATATTTCTCAATTTATTTCCACACGGGTTGCCTTGTTGGTGGACAAGAAGAAGTTTTAGCTGTCAATAATACAAAAGTCGATGTTTATTATTTTGTTGTCTTCGCATTGAAATCTCGAAAGTGGTTGAAAAAATCCGGATCCAATTTATTTGTGGTTGATATTTAAATTAACCCCAGTAGACATAAGACAACTAGCTACAATTGGCCGAGGGCATGAACCGTTAACAAGGCACATGTGTCCTATCATACAAGAGACAGCAAGTGACTAATTAATTAACGTCTGTTGTTCAGTTTTCGTTATAGTTAACGTTAAGAAGAGCGACTTTCATACCATAAGCTTTGACCTTGCAATTCATTGCAAAAATAAAAAATAAAAAATCTCAGTTATTTAAGTTAAAACATTATAGAATTAAAAACCTGCATCCACTTAATATTTCCAATTTTGTGATACTGCGTAATACGTGGATGGATAGTTTGGATATTTTCTTGAAGATTCAAATTGTAGACACCCAAGATCGTGGAAGTACCATGATCCAACGCGTAATGACTAAAGATATGTTCATCCCAATAAGTATTCTGAAATCCTCGCAAGCATAATCCTATAACAAAATCGTAAGTGTAATGTTCGACGTTCGTCACAGATATGCAAGGTAATCCAAAATGATACTCCAAATTATCATTGAATCAGTGTTCCTAATGTGATTGAAAAATAGTCATGTTCGAAGACTGGTAGTTTCTCTTAACCTATTATTTCGGACTAACCCTGATCATACAAGGAATATTAGGAATATTCTTATGCATACAACTACTCTTTGGAGAAGCGGGATACAAATTAATTCTGGAGAACTGCATTTCCCATGTATTATAAATAATTTGACAATTTTCTTTTTAGAAGGTATAACAGAAATACAACGCAAAAGAGCAGGAAACAGTCATAAAGAACAGAGAAGCAACAGTTTCGTTTGAAAATAAAAGATTTGAATGTAAACGCAGACAATTTCAACACAAAGGCAATTGAATATGAAACCGTCGATTAAGAAAATCGCTTATTTCCAGATTTCTTGCAAAAGGAAACTAACAGTATGGGATCCTTAAGGACGGTTGACTTCCATTGTGGTAAACATCCTGGCAGCTGATCACATCAAAAGGTGTACAATGTCAACAAATCTGTCAATATGAATACCTGCTGTTGATGTTATTGACAAATTACTCAAAATATGAATTAATATTCTTCAAGTTAATACAGAGGGCTCGACGTCGTGCTTGACACGCGTAGTGTGTAGAATGGGAGGTTCGGATTTAACTCTCCTGAAAGAAAGTCGACGACTTCTCATAACTGCTATCTGAGAGTGTTTTTTAGAGATGAATTGTTCAAAGAACAAGGTAAAGTGTTATAATGGCATGGGGTCAACTCATTTTGGACAATCAATACAACATCAAAAATGTGTTCACAAGCTTTGTGCAGCCTAAAGAGTTTAATAATCACTTCTGCATTTTCTGATAAAAAGGCCGGACCAAAGCCATCACCTTGTCGCCGCTCTATTTGAAAGATGCGTGCGCTGATGCGTAAAGGCAGACTCAGCTTTGTTGAGTAGGCATCATCTAGAGACTCCCTATAATTCCTACTTAGCGATTAAGAGCATTACGTGTCCCCCGAGTCTTGTATACTTCATTTTGCACACCATATGCTTGCTGCTATGCTGCTGATCTTAATACAGATCAATTCATATCTATACAATGATCTTCACGAGTCAATATTATCAAGCAAAGCCTTAATCAGGATTTACTTGGCTTAGTTAGGCGAGCTTGCTTCGTTCACTATGCTTCATTCGCGGTCTAACGATTTTGTATCATACGATTACAATTGAATGTAAACAGTTGGTTTATTTAGTTTAGATGTGTCCACCCTCTGCCGCAGGATACTCACCGAGTGGGGCTCTAAACAGGTATTCATCATCCCCGGGTGGACGGGTATCTTACGTAGGTTATGTATTCAGGAAATGGTTATCTCAAATGGCGTTCATGAACATTCCGTAATTTCTAAACTGATGATTGCATTTATTTCAGAATTTAGAGCATGTATATTGTTATTACACTATTCTTATTTTAGTAGAACGAATATCTAATCTACTAACTTGAATCAAAATCTTATGTTTACAGAAAATACACTGTGCCTCGTGTTACTTTGCTGTCTGTTGGATAAACGTAAACACTAATCAGATTATAAATAAATCATCAAAAAATTTATAATTTCATAATTTCATATTTTGTTCATCTCTCATCTGACGCCTCCTTGGTTTCAATAGACAGGAAAACGTATAGGGGTATCACAAAGATGGAAAACATGTTTTCCGATACCTGCATTGATTGAAAGTAAGAAATACTCGCCTTGTGCGTATGCAGCGACTAGGCTTCATGTTTTCTAACCTATTGTAACTTTCGCTTCGTTCCGACGATCTTTTACAAATACCAGAAGAAAAGCAAACAGTTTGCTTACCCCGAGTGTTTCAAAACGCCTGGAGCAGTTGCGATGTTTTCCTCAGAGCAAACTCAATGACGAAAACTGGCATATTAAACAAACCTTACTTGCCCGAAGCTTTGGGGATACAGGACTCTATACGGATCCAATGAATAGTGTACTTTAAGTGCACGACCTATCCACAATCTAATGACGTTTCCTTACACAAGCTGTTGAGAAGTATTTCACTTGTAAATTGTCTTACGGGCATCTTTCTCAGGATTAAGGGTTTTGAAGTTGGACAAGAAACGCATGTGTGCCGTAATGCCGTTGATCTCGGGATAAAGAGGTCTCTTGGAGATAAAGCATTAAATGCACTCTGTATAATAGTATTTCTGGTGCATTTGAAGAATAAAGTTTGTTGATTTCAATAAAAGCGTACTTGTAGCTCGATCTTAATCTTTTGCTTGGATAATCGAGTGTTGATAATGCTACTTGTGATTGTGCTGAGAGGATGACACGTGTTTTCCCGAGAGTAATAATTTGAAGTATTTTGACTGCAGGATTAAAACATCAGCCTTGTGAAATCTACTTGATGTTATTAGCAGGCAGTTAGAACGCATGTCGTGAAGAAAGTTATCATGTCTATTGTTTCTCATTCGCTAAGATAAGCACACCATTCTTGTGGACCTTGATGGAAAGGCTGATAATTTCAGATGTTGCCGTAAAATTCGTTTGTCTACGTTACCCTGACCCATTTATCGTTGATCGAAATTGTTTGTGTTATCGTTTATCCATAAGTATGAAAATATATTGACGAGCAAGCTCATTAAACCACCGAGGGGAAAAGATAGATTTATTTCGGAAGTACGATAGCTAATAACTTTTGCGGAGACACCGAAGAAACGCGCCTTTGGTCGAAAGGTGACTTCCTTTCAATTGTAGCACAATCAGCAGGCATACACTTCATAAGATTCAACAAGACGAGATGCATGTGGATTTTTCATGGGTTTATATCTTCCAAGTACTTTGTCTAATCTGGCTGTCGATCTTTCTCGCCCGCTTCTCCTGGGCACCCTCACGACGCCCAGCGCGTCCTTCTCACATGGCTGGTCGTGGCTGTCACCAGCCCATGGCCGGGTGCTGGCTGAGACACAGCTCCTCAGTCCCGTGGCTGAGACTCAACCCTCTCTCCAGGTCGATGGCTGAGAATGAACTTGCTTCTTAAGACAAACCTGGGTCTTATATACCCACAGACTCAGTTGTCAACACAATGTGACTTGACAACAGCCTATGGATTATTTCTTAGGGATTACTTAGGGATGGGATTAGCAGTTTATAACATAGGTTTCATAACAACTATGTTACACAATTCTTGAACAGAATTTACCAATGGTCAACTGAACAAGCCTTTCTCTGATGTTATTACGGACCTGTGGTTCGTTTTACATTACATATAGTTTTAACTTGATTAACTATAGCTAGAACTTGACTCGGTCATGTATAACGGAAAAAGTACAATTCAAGAAACTGAACATATGGAACATGGAAATATTTGTCATCGTGTCGTGTTATAGTGTAAAATAGTAAATGCAATTTTAAAACTTAAAATGTTTTGATACAAAAATCACTTTGACGGTTCCCGAGTCGCACAGCGCAGCGTTCCCAGGGAACCAGTCCTTTATTTCCCGCAAAATATTGGGGCTTTGACGGTCATGACGTAATTTAATGACGTCATCTGAACCTGCTGTAAACATGGAGCGTCTAATTCCTCACTTCTCTTTAGGCACCCGACCGCGTAGGTCATTGAAATTGGTTTTAAAACCTCCTCCTAATAATTTCTCAAAATTCATTTGAGACTAAGACAGTGACTTTTTGTTGTTATGTCAATAAACTTGTCCGCTTAATGCGGGCCTTAACAACAAACCATCTTGTTTTCCTTCTCCCCCTAAATGGAACTGGTCAGCCTTTAGGTAATCATAAGTTTTTGAGTATTTTAATTTGGATTCTGAATATTATGTCATCTTTTTTCATGTTTGTTAAAAATATGAAAATATACGATATCTTAATGCAATGCAGCTGAAAGTTAAATACAAAATCAAGTTCTTTATATGAGAAATGCTATTTATAATACGTTATAACTCGTTATAAACTAATATGTCTTCCCTAAATTTTCAGGTTATTTTTTAAAGTTGTCGATATTTCTATCAATATGTGTTTCTTCAAGATTGGATTGCAAAAAATAACATTATGAAAGAGATCATAATCATAATTTAGCTTTAAAAATGTTGATAGCAATTCGTTCGCTGTTTAACAGCTGTGTTATTTGTCTAGTTTATTTTGTGAAAAGAAGTGCTTTCTAAAATGTAATTTCTAAAATGCTAATGTTTGCGTCTTCAATGAGAAAGGTTTTGGACACAAAGTCTTTTTCAAAATGATATCTGCAAGCATGTTTGGGATTGCTTACATCTTTTCAACATTAATGGCAAATTTAAGACATATGAAATATTAAATCTTGATAAGAAATTTTTGGTTATTCCATTATTTCTTATTTTTGATTATAAACGACAGCGCTGGCTGATAATTGTCTTTAAAATGTATCTACTCTGTTCTTTGTGCCGTCCAATAACTCAAGTCATTTGACCACATAAACGTTTGCTCATCCATAGAATGTACCATTTTCATTTGAATGTTGAATGGTATAACGTCGTCCTTTCTAAAATTTAGATAAATATCCGTTGACTATACGAAATTTGTGACATCCTGATAGTTTGTTCACCTATTTGCGTCACTAAGAGGATACATGCTGAATATTCGTATACCAGTTAATGTCAACAAGCAACCTCACTTGCCATCCAAAACGATTAATTATTTTCAAAACGAAGTAACTGAGTATTTAAATGAAAGGTAGATCCACGGTTTTAAAATTAGAATAGATTGAGAATTTTAATTGGTATAGATATTGCAATAATGATGTAACAAACATATCAATCAATATCTTTGAGTTTAATTGGTTAAGCTCTGAGAAGCTTTGCTGCTAGTAGAAGATTAAATGTGATTTTGGTAGATATTTGGTATAGTAAACATTTTCTGAAAAAATAATATCTATTTTTCAAATGCGTCTTTCTTTAAAAGATTAGAATTTTCATATTCCACAACAACAAAAAATAAAAAATAACGAGACAAAATAATGACACAATATGATTAAAAAATAAAATATTTTTTTTATATCTACATATTCTATTTCAGGCTTGTTTACCTTCCGAATTAGTTATTTTTATTCTCAACTTTCGTGCAAGCGAAAAACATATAAAATCCGAGAAAGATAAGAAATCTAGATAACGAACACACGTTTACCGCGATGCACTCTCCCCCAGTTCTTAATTGATCCGAGGGGTTTCATATTAGCCTTTTCTTTATTATTATCACGGTATTCTCAACATACTGCTTTTCCAAGAAATACGTTATTTGTTTCTCTTTCTCGCTTATACACCTCATTTCCGTCTGCAAGTGCTGTCATTGACGCCATATTCAAAACAGAAACCACTTACATACAAACCAAGTCGGGAAATACAAATATATCAACTGGTAATTAGACGAAATGAGAAATCAACCGAAATCAACAGCCGCTCACAAATGTCAATACGCTCATAAAAAATCTGTCAAGAGCTGAGGTCGGGCTTGTTTAAAGTAAAGAAAACTTTTAGGCACATCGTGTTTATTTGATTATGTCAAAATGGATGTGTACGCGCAAATGACGAAAAACGAACATAAACTAGCTCACCGTATTGTAAGCGATACGCTGCCATGATTGCTATTCATCCATGGAAGAAAACTTACTTCCGGTATGTGTGCGCACCTTGTTTTAATAGCCCCTTCTGTCTGTAAGTGCGTCGGTTGACTGATCGGCCTTTCATTCACTGATTCATTCATTTGCTCGTTTATTTATTATTTTGATATATTCACTTAACAAAATATTCATCTATTTCTTTTCATTAAACCCATGTATAAAATTCGTGTTCACAGATGTTCTCGACATTGTTTTGATAAATTAATGTTTGATCATGGTAGGTACACCTTAAGTTTTTGAACTTCTATCCTTATATTTGCATATGCTATAGAATTTTACTTACAACAGAATTGATTATGATTATCATAAAATAACATCATATATTAATTCGAAAGCCAATTCTCTTTTGTTTTTGATTGATGTTGTGTTATCTGTTGTGATTTTGAAGGATAGAAGTAATAGTAACAAGTACACTATGTGAGTTTAAAACATTTAAATTGTTCCATTTTGTTGGTTTCAATGAATGGTACCAAACATGTTTACAAGTTTTCATCGGTACATTTTCTAGTCAGAATAGCGGCAAGACATTAACAACGTTCATTAACAAGGATTTGAGACTCGCTTACCGCTAAGGGAACTTCTGGGAAAATCCTTGCCATGAATATGATAAAACTAAGGGAAAACGTTTTCCATACAAGATTGGTAAGGGATTATAATTCACGTTATACGATTACGATGAGGAAGCAAAGACCAAGGCGTTGAAATTCTGAAGTCATTCCGTTGTAGTACTTCTTTAGGAGATATACCACACAGGGCGACCCATTAGCAGAGTCTATACCATACATAAGGTTGGTAAATCCTGTGTCAGACTCAATACATATTACGGTAGCAAATTAGAGGAACATGTCGCTATTTAGAAAGAAACACATGCACAGCGGAAGTGAGTGCACCCCTCGGATGAATACTTTCCAGGTGTGGTGCTTCGACCGGAAAATCTTCCGCCTTTCGCGGATTTAAAGCTTGGCACTTGTTTCTGTAAATCCTGTTATATCAGTGCTTGATTTGAAAGTTTTGTAAGCAGTGATAGAGAAAATAGATCGACGGAGAGAGATAAAGAATGAGCCATGTCATTGGCAATGAAGCGTGACCTTGGTTGGAAGCATTGAAAATAGGTATATTTTGTATATAGTTGATTCTAAATGTCATAGTTAAGAGTTAAGGAATTTAAATGGTTAAAGGTTGATCACATTACAAATCACTTTTAGTGAATTTTTTAATGAAAGTGTTTCCCTTGTCCTAAAATACTTTCGAAATCGAGCCCAAGATCCCAGGTCGTCGCCCCTAAACTTCATTCAAGAACAGTATCACTACAAGCGCGTAGAAACGTCTGTAAAGTGTTTAAACCAGCCCTCAGCGAAATTGTACATATCTCAGTAAGCTTTGAAGAGTCCTTACATGTAGTTCCTGAAAAATACACCTAACTTTAGCTTGGTTCAAAGCACATGAAAGGACACTCGTGAAATTTCATTTCGCTTTCATACATGTTAATACCGTATGTGGTGATGTGATTTTTATTCTTTGTATAACATTATATACAATTGCAGTTCCACCACTGGACTCGATACCTTAACGTGGTGTGGTGGTTTGCGTGCTTCAGAGACCCCGAGAGCTATGCCAGCCGGAGCGTACATGTTCCTGGTAGGGACACCCAAGCTGGACAGGTCATGGGTAGAAGCCAGACCAAATTTGAGTCCTTCTTAAACCTGCTTTCTATCTCTCACTATGCCTTTCTTTCCGTCTTTTCCCTCATCCTACCGATCCCTTTTTGGATGCTTGTCATCCACGTGTTTTTTACTGAAATATTGTTCAAAGCACGTTAAACCCCCAACTCTCTCACTCGCTCAATTTCAGTTTCATCCGCAAATGTTAATAGCAAATGATAGTTTTAAATGAAAATGGCGAACAACCTTACAAACAGAGCCGAATTAAAACGTCCCGTGTACATGAGAATAAGAAACTGAACTCACTTGATACTATTACCACCAATCTTTCTTCATTTTAAAAATTTTGATACGTTTTCAAATATGTATTTTAGACCATTCACTGTACATTGTCCGATTTTTGATAAAAACAATAACGACGTTATACTTATATTGTCATCAATTAGAATTAAAATGATAATTTACAGTGACAATCGGGGGCAGGATAGCGCAGTGGTTAGCGCGTTCGGCTTCGGATCCAAAGGTCCGTTGTTCGAATCCCGCCAGGGGCTCGGCAACTTTGTCTACACACAGTCAGGTTTGGGTGCAATGCTACACTGAGTTTCAGTACAGTACCACCCATGGTTCGCTAGTTCCAGCCGATGCTCGCAGGTTTCACCGCAATGCATAGCCACAAAGGTGTTGCGGGCTTTTCCCCTGCAATAATACTAGCAGCCGCGATATAAGTGAAATAATCTTGAAAGCGGCGTTAAACCCCAACTCACTCACTCACTACAGTGACAATCATTACTTTTCGATTAAATAACACTAGGTTTGGTATATTTAACGCCAACTAAACATGACTGTTCTTGATTATTTCGTTATATTGTGTAATGAACATTACTCGGGGCATCGTGGGACACCTACATCAGAGATAGGCGATTGTGATTGTGATTGTGAGGCCAATCTTGAATTTGGCATCAGCATGAAAACTACAAGTAAAAAAAGCCAACAAACAGCCACAAATCAATTTCAAAAGAGCAGAAAGCTGAAAAGTTTGACCGTGCAATGAAATCCATCGCAGACGTCTTCAAAAGAGCAGATTCACGAATCTTGTAATTCGATTCAAATTTGACTACAGAGATAGAGGTCTGGGAACCAGGGTGAGATGACGCTATGAAATGAAAAGGATCAACTTAATACTGAGCCAAAGATCGCAAGACCCATTGAATTACAGCAAACTAAATCGTGGCACAAATATGAAGAAAACTGATTCCGGGGAAAGCACACTTTCCCCTCATTTCCACGCGTTGACCGAGTGAGAGGGTCTCGGTCTTAATCTTATTTCACTCTGCCTCGGGGTGTCGCTTGCCCCTCCTTCTTCATTAAGTTTTACTGAGGCATTGTGGCAAGATTCTTTGCTTCATTCTGTCAGAGCGATATCTTGGGGGCAACAGCCATTGCTAGTTGTAGGAGCACGATGTGGCTGTTTATACGTCAAATTACTCCCCTTCTTAGCGCCTCTGAAAATGTTTGATTTTGTCCATGCTATAATACGATCCTATTAAAGCACAATTTGTCGCGCAAAAGACAGTGTCATGCTTGACTGGCAG
Organism: Phorcus lineatus; assembly: GCA_921293015.1. NCBI lineage: Eukaryota > Metazoa > Mollusca > Gastropoda > Trochida > Trochidae > Phorcus > Phorcus lineatus. The sequence goes on from OV121084.1 coordinate 18,338,932, forward strand.
AGAATAACATTCCCTTTCTTTCTCCACATCGTCTCTCTTGGCCCATTGTCGTTTTCTATATGGATATAATCTTTTCTTGCCTTTTCAAAGCGACTATTGGCCGTTTGAAAGACATCTAATATGTTTCATAAATCGGCCGTGCATTACATCTTCCACATTGTGTTTCTTTTCCAGTACTTCTTCTCTATGGTAAGTGAGGCGGGGTAATTTAGGACGATTTGACACCCAAATTTCATTAAACAAGCTACGGGCATCAATATGATGTTGATCATGGGCTGAAACAGCTGTAGCCGATGAATTATTTCTGAAGAAAATATGTATCTTTTCATATTGAGGGCAAACGGGGAACACTTTTTCCCCGCGGCGGAATGCAAACCACACACGTGTGCGCGGATGAATACTTGTAAACTAGAGACTAACACTTCAAATTAAGCCGAATTTTGGCAGGTGCGTGGTTATAACGCTCCAAGACTTGAGATAAATAACATGAAAAGATTGTTTCACTGACTCTCTATCACTTTATAACTATTTCGGAATCAGATGATAGTGACAACCCAGGCAAATCAAATAGGATTTATTTGATATTGGGAGTTACATTGCGAGCACCGCGATTCTAATTTCTCGCCTCAGAAACAAGCCTGGGGCGAAATGTGGAAAAAATTAACGGGTAAATTTAAATGTTTGCTTTCAGTTATAAAGTGCGGAACGGTGGCTCGATTTCAATTAATCGCTTCATGAACTGCTATTCGTGACGAAATGAATATGAATGTGTGAACATTATCTAGTCACCGTTTTAGAGGCCTGTGACGAGTTGAATACACATATAGACAAACGATTTACTAAACAACTCCTTGGTATGCCGATTGAAGGACATAACATAATACTGAAAAAATAAATTGAATATTTTTGACAATCAACAATGAAATATCTTTTAACACAACATTATTATGTTCAGACTCGCAAAACGTCAATCATGAAAGGAACTACTTTTATTTTATGAAATACTTTCCCTTTTCACAATTGCCTTGCAATAAAAAGGAAATGTAAGACAGCAACAGTCATGAAGGACAATCAAAGATCGAAAGAGTCGGTTGTGCACAATATGGGAAATAGAACTTTTTACAATGGATGTACTAGGAATGTAAGCAACCCTTGAATATACTCCATTGATTTCTTATACACATTAGAAACATTACTGTAGTATAAACCATAGCATATGCCGTCTTTGACTTTGACAATGCAGGTTGTATGCAATATTCGACTTATGCCAATATCGTGTTTAATACTGATTAAATGGAACGTTGCATAAACTCCTTGCATTCATTAAGAAGGAACTTTATAACCTGAATACTATTTTCCCTACTAACTCATATGGTAGATTACCTGAGTGCGAGCCGCTCGTAATATTGAGGTTTTTATCTGAGCCGTTTTTGATTTTACGATATGTTTATGGTTTCGTCAGTGTCTTTAAATAATTTTTTGAACGACAAAAATCTGTTTCTTTTTTAAAATGTTACGGAACTTTATGTGCATCATGTTTGAGAAAACAATGTTTATTGCGTTTCCAAATCTTAAAACTTCTGGAATGGTAAATACCTTCCTCGAGAGAAGCGAGTACAAATTGAAAGCAAAAAGTGAAATGCTCTCACTGCTATTTAATAAGCAATTAGAGTCGTACCTAGAGGGAGCGAGAGGTGAGATTTCTTCTTGGTTGAATATTAATATGCTTCTGACGTGTGTCCGCTGATTAAATCCAGGAAGTTTTTCGTATCATATTAAAATTAAGGATTTCGTCAACAAGACAAATTAAACCTTTTTAGATATGAGAAAATACTGATTGATATGAATTCAGCACATGCTAATCAAAATGTTACAAAGATGTTTACATTCAAGAAACTTTGACTTACTTCAGTCTTGTTTTTCTTTGTTACATTTCATTTAAGTTTCTAGTTGATAATTTTGTTTACATAATCCAAATACGACTTTCGTACTGAAGTATGTTTGGAACTTAAAAAAGGAATTTCCACTGAATCTTTTTGCGATGGCATTTGATTTATTGTGACATTTTTTTACGTTTATTACTTATGATATTAACAAGTTTGAAGGCCCGATTCATAACTAATCAAATCGATATGAGATATGAAATTCGTTCACCTTTTTGTGCTTAATCAAGCTTTCAATTTTCACCAAAATAATACATGAAAAGATGATATCTATATAAAAAAAATGTCATTGAATGACAAGATTAATTTAATTAGGATTGAAATCATAATATTTATGACACCGATTTGTAGAATCATTGCAATATTTTTCAATTGAAAGTTTATCTTAAATATTTATCATTCCACTGACTTTCATTCTCATTATGTACCAAACATTTACTAGTTTATTTTATCAACTAGTTTTATCTTTCTTTATTTACAATTATTCACACAGAGTTTTATTTTCTGATTCATAGAAGAACTATAAAATAAGAGATCTGTAAACAGCATGGAATGGCAATACTTTCATTTAAGAGGGGTGACACAGCCATGGGCAGAAACCAATCTAGCAGTACAAGGGAAGTAACTCGCCCCTGTACTAATTTCTGTTTTTCGATCAATAGTTCTCCATATCAACACCTGCATACACAGTGATTACATGTATTTTAATATGATGTCACAAAAATCATGAAATTGTTAACTTTTTCTTTTTGTAATTTTTAAGCAATTTATTACCTTTCCGGGATTATAACGTTACTTGTATTTCTTCCCGAGATAATTGTAAATCTACACAGTTTCTGTTATAATCATTGTTTGTTCATGTATATATTTAAAAAATTAATCAATCTGTAACTTTTGAGCGTTTTATGTATATAAACTAACCAGTCCTTTTTAATAAAGTTAAAGAAATTATCGATTATATATATTATCCTTGTCAATGTTATACTATTTACAAAAGAAAATAATTTGCTCTTATCAGCGGTATCAATATCCCCGAAATGACTTATTCTATATTTCAAACCATACCTAGCCCTATTTATTCAAACGGAAAACAAAAAAGAGTTCGCGAAAAAAGTTAAACAAAACGTAAGCGGTTCAGCTTGCACTAGGGTGTGAAGAGTTGTCCCCCTTGAATTGTGTATATTTTATGTAAGCTCCCCAAATTCTTAAAGTTTGAGTTATTTTGAATCCTAGTGAGGATATCGTTAAACCTCTGCGTGATAGAAGAAGGATCATCGGAAGTTTATAACCCCCTCATTTCTAACTGGTCGATATATACTTTTTAAATGTTTTAAAATTATATTTTTTGCTAGTAGATATCACAGTTTTGTAGAGAGGAATTTTCCTCAACTATCACATTGCCTTTGATGAGTTTACATATCAACCTAGGTACCTGTTATGTCTTTGTAACTCTCTGGCTTCTACATGATTACATGTGTATATACAACTGTGTTAATTGCACGTGCTAAATTGACACGGTTTATTATCAAGAATATGTAACCTCCTCTATCCTATCATCAAAGACACAAGAAGCTGTGTCCAAACATCGCGTTTTGAGAATAAAGAAGATGTCATCCATATCTATACTTGTTTATCATTTTGTATTGTCCTCAACATGGAGAGGATTTCATATTTAGGATAACGTATCCTCAGAAAATTCTTTTGGTAAGTATGTTAAAATCATGTTGAACTTGTAAAGACAAATAGACATATCAATATAGTCAAACCAACAGTACATGTAGTTGCACAAAAAACGGAAATATTAGTATGCATATAATCACTTATATGATAGTACTTATGGCATAATATACATAAGTTAAAGGAAACCTCTTTTAATATAGTTTAACAGTTGACGAAGAAAAGTAAAACTTTGTAATTAAGTTAAAATCAAAATATTTCATTGTTTAAAAATGTTAAAGTGCATGGTTTTATTTAGCTTTATTCAGTCATGGGAGCAGGCACAAGTCTTGAATTCAGCTTGAACAATGAATGCACACACTGATATAAAGTTGAAAACTTATCCGTTGAAAACCACATTGAAGCACTCGTAAAATATGCTATAAATCGATTCGGTGTTTTGTTGTTGTTTTTTTCTTAAGGAATAAAGGTTTGTTTATATCAACGCAGAAACAATTTCCCAAACTTGAATTTTAAATTTGCGAGTGAAATGAAACATATTTTCCTAAATCAAATGTCGAGCAATTTCTTTACCTAAGTGAAATCAATTAGAGATGCATGCAATTTAAATAGTGAACAAATATAACATTGTTTTAGTTTGGATCACACTATCTACAATAGTACAACTTTAAAATACTTTTTCATAATTCAAAGTATTTAAATGATCCTTTGCATCAACTTTGATTCAGTACAAATCACAGAATAAATATAAAATTATGTACATTACAGTATTTCTGAAAGCGGCTCGAAAACATCACATCAAAACCCCTTGCTTGAAAATTCGTCTGGTCATACTTTAGCAAAATTTATCCGTCCAGTTTTAGATATATATGTTCACTATATATATATCGATTTGTATAGCATGCTTAAGGGATTAATTTGTTATATCCATAGTTGGTTAAAATAAATCTTAATAGTTACATGATTTACTATCAGTGAAGAACTTAATAACCTTTTATCAAAAGATCACCCTATTTCGTTTGGTCGAAATTGGTTTTTCATGTAAGGACACAGAGTTTTCGTTTGGGTGTTATTCCTTGAAAAACTAATTTCAACAAAACGAAATAGGGTGATTTTACACTTTGTAGTTTGATATCTATGAGAGAGGTGTTCAGAAGTTTATAAACCGATATACGTGTAATTTATTCAGCATTACACAATTTTATATCTTGCATGACATTATCTTTAAAATGAATTTATTCAAAAAATTACCTAGCTGGTCCTTCATTTGGAGAGGGTTTAGAAAGGAAAGAAAGAGTAAGAAAAACTTGTTCCAAATACATTCTGTGTTTCAAATCATCGAAAATGCTAAACACGCTGTCTAGAGCAAGTATAAACAATGTTAATCTTACACTAGCAGCATGAAAAGGAACAACTAAATAAAAAAAGTGCGAATACGCTCACGTGCCAAAGACATTTCTTCAAACAAAAGAAACCGTGATATTCAAATCCACTAGTGATGAAAAAAGACTGGGAAAAAGTTATAGCCAACTATAGTAAATTTAACTTTAAGAAAAATATCTTTTCACGTTTCTAAAAAAACCCGCAATTTTAGCAATCGTATTTTTGGAAATTGGACTAATGTATGGCGTTATATATCTACAAATATCTTTCAATGATTAAATTGTTCAATTAATAATTTTTAACTTATATGCCAAACCTTTGTTCCAATCATATTTTAAACAACGCTTTCAGGACCTTGCGCCAGATATATTTGAACGGACATAATAAATGATAACACTCTGAACAACAATTATGCAAAAATGAGAGTCTGGAGTATACAGTATTATAATATCATGCCTACAGACTTATCAAGCTGTTGTCAGACCACTTAGGTCGGAATATCTCCTGAAAGTGTTTGTCTGAACAGAGGTTATTAACACAAAGGATCTAGTTTCAATCAGGTTATAGGGAAGAGAAGACAGAAGGTCCGTCTTGTCTCTATGTTTAGAACACTCGTTTAATTTGCATCACTTTTCACACTTGCAACAAGATAAGACGTCTTATCTTTTTCAAATGAAAAGAGTTTTGTTTTATAGAAAAATGTTTTGAAAGATAAAACTCGAATTACAATTCGTAAAAGGATAAGAAAAACATTACGTTTAATTGAATACCGAGTACATACCGTCATCAAAACTCAAGGAAATGGAATTGCTCTTAGACTTGCATTGCTATAATTGTAACATCTTCGATTTTAGTTATAAAGTTTAAGCATTGCTGTTTCATCAATCGAAGCGTTTTATGTTCTCGGTTTTCAGATCAAATATTGAGTATGTCATTTTTAATTGCCGATTATCGTAGTTCATGCAGATTTAATACAACGTTGCAGTAAATACACCAGGTTTCACCCTGAATACGTACATTAAAAAAATATGCCTTATTTATGTCTAGGAAATATTGGCCCCTTTAAGATACAAAGTAAAAGTACAATTCACTGTTAATGTCAACGGAAATATCAAACGGCTTTGACGGCTCTACGACTGTTCAAATAAGAGAGATACTCACTCAAATGTTATTGCTCATTTCTGATACATGGACATGTAGCCCATTAGTGTTCGACTACTCACTGTTTGATGTCAAAATATACCGGAATAAAGTCAAGTATCTTATCTATTCACTTGCATGTCAACGGCATACTCTACGAATAGGCTTAATAAAAGGCTGATGAAGCAATTTGTTCTTTGATAACAAACGAAATACGACTAGTTGTAATGACTCTTTTTTGTACGGTTGGAGGATTAACCTAGTAGGGAGAAATAAATCATTGGAAACATCGTCAGAGGAATATCTTGGAAACTTGATAAATCCGCTCTGGAACCAGTATAACTACTCAATCCACTGAGGGTAAATGGTAAATTTGAAAATAATAAAAAATGGTAGCATAATCCTTATTCAAACATTTAGTGAAATGAAGACACAATGACAATGAATTTTGGACTTGGGAAGTTTTCCATGCAATGTTTTTAAAAGAAACGCCTTGAGAACTAGAAACAGAAGTCATTTAAATAGTGCAACTGAACAAATGCAGCATAGATAAATTTCGGATCAGACGTTAGTATCTGCAATAGTTCAAATTCGTTTATATTGTTACCCCTTTACATCGCGAAGGCTATAGCTACATGGCGCGGAACGTGTTATATTTTGGATCATGATAACTGTACAAATTCGAGTCCATTGTCAGGATCGGCGTAGAAAGGTTCGAATCATATTCTCAGAATGAACACCTACTGTCAGCTAAATATTTTTAAAACTATCTATTTGGTCGAAAATAAAAAAAATATGTTAAATTTTGTCACCGATCCCAATTTAACCAAACTTTTAGAAAATTTGGATAAGAACTGTAATTAAAAGAACTTGAACTATTTCTATCACTATGTAAAAATACATTATGATTCAAATCATAGTTCCGTGTAAATGCACAATTATCAAATGTTTGGTAACTACGTGCATTTAGAAAATAAAACGAATAACTAAAGGATACAAAGCATTTTCATGAAATCGACATGGATTTGATATATGAAATGCTCTACTTGTTACAAACGTGATGAAGTTATTCGAGTAACCTATGGTAGAGAGATTATATAAATGTCAAGGTGCAGAAATGTCAATAACATGTAAGTGCACACATACCATACATTGTTCCTATTGGTAACCCAGAGGACACCTTTACTGAAGGAGAACAGTATTGCAACTAAGTGAAAATATTTACTGCCAATTTCTTAGAGCCAATACGTTGTGCATAAACCGTTGGAAATGATGACAGGCTCTATGTATGTGTCAGTATCTTAAGGGTCAGTTGAAGAATTTGTTGTCGGAATCGCCGGGATGTTCCATAAGGAATGATTTTAGTCTTCAACCAGGCATAGTGCACAAAGGAAAAAATGGTCTGTGTTTAAAATTGTAAAAAAAATATATAAAATAGTGTTTTCAAATTTTCATCCCTGGACACTTTAATGACTTGCCAAACATGTATGAGTATGACATACGATGCGTTAAGGTACAGTTGATCTGTATTACAACTTCTGTATTTAAAATTCACCATTATCCGTTTCTTTTTTTAAACGCTTAGATTCCCAAAATACATCCAACATTACACGATTTTGTCACTAGGAAACGCAGGTGTGTGGCAAACTTTTAGGTATGCAGCTGTACAAGAGACCGTAGTTTATAACGTGACCTAAAACTCCTTTCATAGAGCATCTCATGCTTAGTTCTTTTTTTGGGACTCCGAATCAACATATGGCACATGTTTTGTGAAAGAGGCTTATGATAATAAAGTGCAATCTTACATAGAAGGAACACAACCAATTAGTTTTTATTTGTTGATTTTGGATTTAAACAAACAGTAGATCGGAGTCCGGCAATCCAAGCATCTCGAACGACTGGTATTCTGTGCAAGGTCTCTTCAGGGAAGTATAAAACGCTTCCCTCCATTTGGTTTCTTCTTCCTTCCTCCTCTTTCTTTCTTCAGTTCCCTCGTCTTCGTTTTTTTCTTCTTCATCCTCTTCTTCATCCTCAGGAACCTCAGGCAGTTTGTCTTTTACCTCATCAATCACCTCTTGTGGTGAGACTTTGGAGATGCATCTCTTCAAGATTGTCAGAACACCTCCTCCAAGAACTACTCCAATTGGCGTTGCAATAGCCGTTCCCATAGTAACACCCGAAGCCATTCCTGGGGACATCATAGTTGAGTTGACTGCTTTGGTGTTGAAGACTTCACCAGATGAACTATTGCATACACAGTTGCAAACGTTTCCTTTACGTGTAGAAATCTGAAATTTTAAACAAAAGAGGAGATATATGAATCGTGATTTTGGAGATAATAGCATTTAAAGTGTTTTCATATTATGCAGTAGAATGTTTTGTATATCATGTACCAATCTAAACAATAACGGATTTAAGCTAACCTCCGTTGTTTTGGACACATCTGCTGATAAGTATAGTATAAAGGTAAAATAATGCAAGGCATGAGCTAGGCCTCTGCTGATGTGTGAGGCACGAGAGTTGACTTTGATAAAGAATACATCCCTAATGTGGGTTCACCTGCAGCTTTTTGTTCGATACTACACAAATAAGGATTTTAATGACACATGGACTACATAAATTAACATAATTCCTACCTCAACATTACGAGCGCACGTGGGACCTTCATAACCGTCAGCACAAACACACCTGAAGTTCCTGAACGATACAAGATCAAATATGCAGCTTCCCCCATTTTCACACAGCACAGTCTGACAAATATCTGAATAAATACACAATCTCTTTGAAAAGGTTCACTGATGCAACAATAAGAAATGCTTCAACCCTCACAAAGTTCACATTTCATCAATTTCAAGTAAGTACAGTCAGGCCGCTATAATCAGAACACAATCGTCGTTCATTAAATACGTTTTTATACTGAAATGAACATAAAGGTATCGGGATCACACAAGGTTCATGATACCAGCCTGTTGTCTTTGTATTACCTCGAACTGTCAATCGGTATGATTAAATTTGCATTTACGAATGTCCCAAGAAAACCAGTGATCACATGAAGGAAATATGATGATGTCACGGAATCCCTAATAGTGATTATCGAAGGAACGGGAAGACGGTGACAACAAAAAGTAATCTTTGCACAAAGAAAACGAACAATTCTGACATGTAAAAAGCTGGATTTCGAAATAACTCTCGATTAAGAAACTCAACCAGTTAAAACTTTCTTGTTTACAAAGTTGAAAGTAACGATGTCGTAATGCCATGTTATTGGTGTCGTTTAGGCATTGCAATGGCCAATTTGTAGGTATAACAATAATTAGCAGCCCCGACAGCCCCGACTCCCCCACCACAACCGCCGCCGCACGTGCGTTCAGCTATAAATTTTCCCACTAAGGTTTTCAGAAATCATATACATAACTTCTTTCTTGTACCCGTGGGGAATAATTTTAACATCCTGAAGGAAAAGGTCGCGAGTTATGAAATCAATAAAAAAAATTACTGAAAAAAATAGATTGACTAAAAAAATAAAATGGAAACATTTTGGTGCTATACGGATATTATTTGGCATATACCAACTAGAGAACATACCATGATTTAAAAAGGTTTTTGCTAAAATTTGTCAAAGTTTATGGTTACAGCTAGGTCACGACTTATGTATGGTTTGTGAAAATGTTTCTTTTCATTAACGCTTTTATTCATTACATGATTGTTCAGCGCAAAGTGATCTCTGATTGTATGACCTTGAATGTCAAGGTCACGAGATATGTGTTATGGCCATGTCCTTTCTGTAATAACATTTTTAAACAGGAAATAGGTAGTACTACCTAAAGCTCATATCAATCATTTATTGGTTATACCCCTGGATATTCTCTGCTCATATTCAATTGTTATGTTCACATTCAAGATCAAAGACTGAAAGTCTGTGTCACAACTTCTGAAATCATAAAAAATTTTGGAAGTCAGCCCAATGATAGCCATGGCAACCCAATGCTACTAGTTGTAAGGGCATTTTTTAAACTTAAATTTTCAATTTTCCTTTAAAATGTCTGTTTTATTGCATCTGTGGAGAAGGCATAACAGGGGAAGACAGCTCACTGCAAACGCTCACCGAGTCTTTTTCATTTAAAGATCACATTTCCGTTTCATGTTTATTTAATATAGACATTAAATAACTCAAATCATTCACCCCTGTAAACCTGGAAATTTATGAACATGAGATTGTACACGTTGTTCCACAAACTTTCAATGTCTGTATTGCTATGATAATCATTTACATATAACTAAGAATTGTGAATATAGAACATACCAACACCTTCAACTATAATGTCCATGCAGCTAATTCTGTCTTCGGTTCTGTGAAAACAAAATTAATGTTATTTTGATAAATAATAACAACTTAATGTTGAACAAACAAGTCCTACACTCAGGTGATTCAAAGATTCAAAGCAAGTGAAATTTAGGACAAATCACAATGCAAATCTATTAACACCAACTACACATACTAGTCACGAATCTAAAACTTCTTCAAATAGGAGAATGTTAATCTAAATCATAAACGTGCCAGTAGCAAGTAACGTTTGAAATGATACTAGGCCGCAATGTCCAAGACACTCTTGAAACTTCAATGCTGGTCGAAGCATTAGAGCCTTTAACATAATATTTTAGTTCAAATAGTTTTGCTCACACGTTTCTTTGAATATTGAGGCAAACTGTGTTGACACCAGCTAATCCAGATGCCACCGTAACATCCGTCTCCTCCACGGTTTCAAAGTCTATGACCTCTGTTACTTTGTAACCCAGTTGAACACTTGAAAAGGTTGAGTTTACAACGTAAATAGTAACTCCTCTGCAACAATATGAAATACCTTCAAGTCATATTCTGGAAAACAATGCATTTGAATCGTTAAACAAGAAAATAAGAAAGTTAAAAAAAATCTAGTTAAGTAATTCAAACAAAATCTTCGATGGTGTGTAGAAGTTAAGGTACCATGTAGAATATTTATATAATTAAAAACTTTTAATTGAAATAGATATTAGTTGAATATGTGACAATAATACACCATAAATATCAATTTCGCGAAATAGAATGTTCAGATCAGGTCGAATATGCATGTGGAATAAATGGCAAATTTTGTTCAACTGAAACTTTTGCAGTAGTGTATATGTTTTAAAATAAAACAGATTTTAGTAAACCTTTCTCAGGTTTTTGCAGAAAGTGTCGCCTGTAGAATTTTTTCTTTATTTCTGTGAGAAGGTTGTAAGCATGTCATTACATCATTCTGTTTAATATTTAATGTTTTGTTTCATATAAACGACTTTAGAAAGCGCTTATTACCCGCTACATCCTATCCTTTATTAACACAAATAGTTTAGTAAGGGCACAAGAAACTCTACCAAGACATTTTCCCTAGAAATATAAATTTCGCTTTTCGAATAGAATTTGTATCATCAAACAATGTCACGATATCGCACATTAGATTTAGGGAGTAAAATTCTATGCCAAACACATTGTGCGCAATGTTTGTCACAGATATAACAAAAAGAACGTATTTTAACAGTTTTCTTTGTTACATACTTTTTGGTAAACACCGGGAAGGTGCATAATGATCCCAGCTGGCAGACGTAGGCATCTTCAGGAACGTATATCATATAAGGAGCCCTCTGATGAGTAAAATTAAAACAATATCTCATTCATTGATGTCCATATTTCTGTTGCTGAGCTCGTACCTTCAACTCTCTGTAGCTATATGATAATAATTATGATAATAGCATTTAATTATGATAAAATATGATAATTAGCAGATGATCTTTTAATTCTTTAATTTTACCTAATTAAATATTTTGTGATGACTGACTTCATTATTGTAAATATCATATTATGGGCACCGCGCAAAAGTGAGGTACTTCATAATTCTTGCTTGATTGCAAAACTGTGATTGAAACCTAACACGGTTTGTATCTCTATTTGTAGCAGTGATTACCGGAGAAAACTGAATACGGTAACCTCTCTAGGGAGAGAAGTAGGATTTATATGAATCTTTCTATGTATGGCAAAGTGTGAGTAGAATGTGGTCTATGAGCAGCACCTCCAAAAATTAAGATCAAAGTTATCATTGTCATTGCGTTATATATATATTTACCATATAAACGTTAAAAATTAAAGTAAAGAAATTTGTTGCAACTAAACGAATCATATGTACTTACAGATTGTTCCGTTTTCGACATCTTCACAAGTGAAATAAGTGCTAAAAGTACAAAAATATATGAAACGACATCGAAACAAGTGGTAACTTGGCACAATTATTTTGTAAACTGCCATTTCGAGATTCATTAAACAAATCATGAATGTTTGGGCAATTGTTGAAACAGAAAGTTGAAACATCGTTTCAATATTTGTTGTTTTAATTGTGATTTATATTTGAGATATTACCCTTAGAATTCTGTAAATATAAAAAACAACATTTCTCTTTTCATCACATTTCCTCTTTTAGGGAATTCAGAATCTTTTGAAAATGTAAAATTCATTTGATATCTATAAATATAATATTGAGAACAATTTGAGAAAATGGGAAAATGGGACATATTATTACATATATCACGGATATTGACATATTTTTCTCAAACGTACGTACGTTTTACTTGTAGCTTGTAGTTACGTTCACTTGAACCTTCTCTGAAAGAAAGTAAGACATCGCATAAACAAACTAAATGGTTGTAACAAACTTCACTATTTTGCGTTAGATTTCCAAATGGAGACATTTTAAGCCGGTCTATTTAAAAGAGATTTCATATTTTGATTTTTTTAAATACGTACTTGAGCGTACCAGAGCGTACCACGATTCCGTGCAAGTGTCAATGCGGCATTATGTTGAAGAAATTATCTTGCACTTAGTAGCACTAACCTTACACTTGTTTCTCAAAATCACATGGTTGTTTTTTTTACAGATCCGAAAACACTATTAGCTGCATGGACATTATCGTTGAAGGTGTTGGTAGATTCTATATTCACAGTTCTTATCTATCGACTATATAAGTCGGTGCCTTTCCCCTCTATCTTTTGAGCTATCTTATTGCATATATACACGTTCAATTTTGTCTCCATGATGGTGTTCTGTACCGTTTATGTCTGCACATGTTTTGAGGTTTACTCATAAACATTTTATTGGACCCAAGAGGTAAGGTAGAGCAGTCGTCCCCCCTTAAAAGATCCATAACAATTGGTTACCTTGTTTTATCTCTATAACAAACGAATAACGATAGATTGACTAATTCTGTTTCACGTGCCTTCTAAAAAAATTCAAAAAATGGTTCACCAAAACATATAATGTTCACCCAGATTTGATTAATCGTAGCTTATGATTATTTGGAAAGCTAAAATAAAACGATGTCTTGAAATGAAAAGAGATTTTAGACAGCAAGATTTTTAGAAGCTACAGTACCCGTCAAAAGCTATTGCTCCAACAGCGTATGCTCCAGTGGGTACATGCCTTGGACTTAAGACTTCAACATGTTTTATCCCTCCCTTGAGATCGTGTACTGACCCAGCAGAGAGTTCTAGATAGGGTGCACTTCTAACCAGAAAGGAAAAAGACCTAAAACAACAGAAGAATACAACATTGGATGCTAAACCAAAAAGACACACACATCCTTACTATAGGATGATCATTTGTACATATAAACCATATCAAGGTTAATATAAAAGCAATGTTGTTCACGTTTGATTTTGTGCTTTTGACTCTACCCAAAGTCAGGATAAAAATTCTTTTGTTTTTCAAGTTGTAACTCATACCAGGAACAACACTATAACATAGGTAACATTCATTGAAAATATGAAGTGACACATACAGTCTCAGAGAAATGGTCTGTAAACGAAAACAAGTCGCGAAGTGTTTTGAGTTTTGAGTTATGCTCAGGAAACTATATAAATATGGTCGTAACATAGGCAGATTTTGGTAAAAACATTTTTGGGCATTTTGGGGTCGTAACCCTGAAGTTACTATTATTAAGGTAACACCTCTACCATGACTGAAGTATTCAGGTAATGCAGTTTTGTGTTACACTCAAGAGACAATTTCATAGATGAACGGACGCACGGATGCATGGACTTCGAAGAGGTGTAAACGTTAAGTCGTTTATCATTATACTAAAATCACTTTTCCATTGTGTATGTTTTAATTTAAGTTTATTTCTTAATTTAATTTTTTATATATAAAAATGTTCTCTTTGTTGAAGAATTAAGATTTGCTTACCAATTTACATCTGAGTGATTAGCAACAAGAGACAGTTGGAAGTAACAACCCTGGTAAACTTCAAACAACTGTTGACTATGATATGTTGGCAACAAAAACTCTGGTCCCGATATATCCGCCACTGTTTTGAACATGAACTGAAAGGAAACAAAATTAATAAGATATTGTGTACATCAAAATAAGCGACGTTTTCTTCATTTCATGTCGTAATTGAATTATACTCAGAAGATTAAAAGAGATTTCTGAAGTAATAAAGCTTCAAGAAAATAATAATGTACAAATTAATGTAAGTGGGAGGGGAAATTATTGTTAAATTGTTTGAACGTTTTGGACATGCATGAACATTAGTTTCTTGATGACACTGATATAACTGTTGATATGGCTATCAGATACCATATAATTTACATTCACTCTTTATAGATATATAGAATAGTAGATATATCATCACATCATTTAATCACCTAAAATAATAGGTCGAAGTATAAATGTAATTCACCTGAAGAAGGACCTGTGACAATGGTGAGTATTCAGCTTCTCTGTATACTGTCTCTCCTTCTATCGTTATCACATGTTGATTATAGTCGCTGATGACAATTGGAATGGCACCGACACCACCATCGAAATATCCATCTGAGGCTAGAGGTTCCATATCAATCCTACAGTCCTGCAACCAGCACACAACAATGTGCGATCAGGTGCATATACTTATAACTCTCAAAAATCAAAATCGTTCCTTTACTTGTATTTTTTTTTGGTATTGATTTTCATCAGTCATGTAATGTAATGTTCGGATGACATGTTTTCAACTTATTCACATATTAAAAATGTTGTAAAATGAGTCTTTACATCAATAAGCACTGGCTGTTGCTAAATATTGTCATTGTTATAATAGAAGTAAAGTGTGACTATATTATATCCTAAATTGTCAATTCTTTCCTAGTACCTTATTAGCCTGAAACGTGTACACGAAATATGCTGCGTAGTAGTAACAAAGCAGTTGTGAACTTTGCGCAAACGCACTGAAAGTCTTTCTTGCTTGACAGCAATTTCAGTCAAGCCATTTGTGCAATGTTTTCATGAAGAAACTAACAATTATCCAATTGTATCCGTCATATTTGGTAATAAGATGTTGAAGAGTTAGTGATAAGAAGTTTGAAAATGTCCAAAGTATCTATGCATTTAGTTTAAATATGATATGGTATTGTTCATACCCTAAATTGTTGATACAAGGTATACTTCATATCATTTGTTGATAAAATGCTATCAAAAACTTAAATTTCACTACACATTGTCTCTGGACAATATTTTAAAAAGAACCATAAAGGATGCAAATTGAGTCATAACCGTACATCATTTTGATTCACCATCTTCAAATATGCCAATTAAGCACTCAGGATGTGAACTATTCAGGAAAGATACAGCTTTTTTCGTACATCCACCAAAATTAATAACTATTGAAATTGTTCAGATGGATACATGCAGGTATACCACAAGAGATAAAACGAAACAGTACACATGATTATTTACCTCTTTTACAGTAACCTTTGGAGGGACTTTAAGACCACCTGCTGAAATGAACTTCCCCAGACTGCACTTAACCAAGTCTCCATCACTATCTGTAGGTGCCAGTGTGATGGTTGACTTCTTGTTAAGCTGGATGCTGTAGAACATGAGTTTTGTGAATGATGTACTGTGTGTAGACGGAAGGTCGGGAGAAACATGGAAGGTGAATAATTATGAACCGAAGAAGAAAATGCCATAATTAATACGGACTATGGAAAGAATCAGAGACAACGGATGATACTTTGAATTGTTCATTAACCTCAACAGACTGTAAGTATGGTCTTCAATTCTTTCCTGATTTCCATGACATATTATTAATGATGTTCGCGGATGAGGTTATTTGAGTATCGGATGCTACTTCTGGATTACAGAGACAACTGACAAACAACTGGAAATTAGATGTCAACTTAAATATAAGATGTTGTGTTTAGAAGGGGCGGGCGTTTGGCAAGTTCTGAAAAATGGTTCTTTAAAAGGGAATTGATCACAACTGTAAATATATATAGATATCTTGGAGTTATTTTCTTCTCATACTTCTAAAATGATTTTATGTGCAGCTGATCTAGCAGGACCGAATAGACGTGCATTGATTGAAATTATTTATAACTTGAATAAGTTGAATACTGTTAATCCTTCCGTATTTTTTTATGATACTGAGGTTTCGGCCGGGTTTTACTCTACGGTTCTGAGATGTGGGGATTTAGCTGATTTTATAAAATCGAAAATGAACAAACATGATGGTAAACATACGCCAAATGTTAGAACATACGGCGAATGTGGCCGATATCCATTATATAAATATGTCGAACTGATAGATATTAGTTGAAGTTATTTGAAGTCCCGTATAATAGAATACCTAAAAAACATATGAAATTTTGGCAAATTTAGATAATTATGTATACTCAAATTATGTCTCATCAATGCGGTTGTTGTTCTTTGGTATTGGATTTGGTTTTGAATGAATATTTCTCCAAGATTAAAAGATGTGACTATAAATATATTTTATAAATCTTTAAATAGTATCCTGCACGAGATACAGATTATCTAAAGAGTGTAAAGCCTTTTATCACCGAAAAACTGCCATTACTGTAGAAACATTTCGTAGTTTGTTTACAAGATTAAGATCTGGTTAAATACTTGAAAAACAAATGAAGGACGATGGTCCAATATTGATTACTGTTTAAGAATTTGTCCAATGTGTAAAAATGATGTCGAAAATGAATATCATTTTTACTTGTATGTGATGAACACTTTAATGATTTAAGAAAACTCTATTTTGCAATTTTGTGTGTGTTTCTCCAAATAAATTTAAGTTAAGGTGAATCATTATGACGAAAAATGAAGCACTGGTGTTTAACATTTGTAAATTTGTCTTAACAGAAGGCAAACATTGCTAGGTTTATGATCATTTTAACTACAGAAAATAAAATTTGTATTGTATACATATGCACGTGGGCCTATGGCCCACAAACATGAAATAACACACTTGAGTTGACTTAATGACCAGTAGAAAAAAGTCTTTAGAAGTAAAACAATAAACTAGTAGCACCATGGAAACCCAAATGAAGACTTCATCATCAATAATGTTATCATGTATCCAAAGCAGACATAGTCACTTGATGACAGTTATTGGTAGACTTCAGACTCCATAATAAGAGAAACACGCTGCAGAGGCTTTGTCAAGACTTTCTTTGTTATAAAAGTAACAGTGGATTACGCTTAAAACCAGTTTATAATGACAGAAAAATATGATTCCTTGATTAATCATTTAATCTACATTGCCACGATCATTGTAGCAATAAAGATACTAAACACCTCACAGCATACCAATAGCTCTTCCTAGCATGCATATGTAACGTCAATAGTCATTCATCATAGTAATGCCTCCTTGGTTAAAATTTACATACTGAATAGTTGAGTCTGTACGCCATAGTTTCAACCTTCAGTACCTGTACATTGGCTGTGCTATGGCTACGGGACTGTTGTTTGGTTGTCCAGAGTCATTTCTTCTACCAGGGGTTATCTTCACTTGGAGGTGGTATGATGTGGGACCATTGTAGGCATAATCAAAACTACGCCAGTTGTTGCCGTGAAAACTGTAATGACATTACTTGTAAATGCACACATTGCACAAATGTTGCAGAGGTAATACACCAATGGACATAATATTATTGTTGATTTTTTGATAATTTTTCATGTTAAATGTGCGATAAGGTAATTGAGTAATATTTTCCATTTTCAAATATGTACATTTGTATATTTCCCCCTGTAGTGCACAATTAACAAAGGTCAAGGTTTAATATTTGTTTTGATGTCTTATTTTTCAACTGATCCTGATCTTTTTTCTCATTTCTTTTTAATTTCAATACAAAAGTTAAAATCAAATGACAGCAAAGTATCAAGAAAAAAAAAGTTATGTACATACGTCACATCAGTGTATTCTAAAGATGGGTCGATGGTTAGAACAACTCTTGATACTTCTTCCTCATAGTCCTGGGCATCATTGACAGCTGTAAGTGTCTCCTGGATTGTGCTTTCAACAAGATTAGTCATATCTGTTTGAATATAGTTTTCTTCACGAGACCAAAACCCAAATACGCCACTTCCGATTGAAGAAATGATTGAACTCCGTGACTGCCTGGTACTCCCCCCAACATCTCCTGCTGCACATGTCTTACCACAAGGGCCTTCACGAAACTTCCATGCTGTCACAGTCGTTATTTCAACCTGCAGGCATGTGATGAGAAAAGAAGCTCATTGATACAATCAGAGAGAAAGAATGTATTCAAAGTTCGCTATAAAATTATTTTAGGCTTATCTTGCAAATGTAATGATGATGTAATTTGTGTTTTGGGCAGGTAATGTGTCAATCATTATAGAAATTGGAAATTCAGATAATCTTTGTATGTCAAGATATTGCAACGTTAAAATGACCCTTTCATGTTAAAGTTGCTATTGGGGTGTTTTATTTTGATACTACTTTTCTTGTCAATTCTGACATATTGGGGAAAAGATGTTTGTCTTTAGAGAAGGTAAGTGTTTTCAAAATGAAGAACTATGTTAAATTAAGGTTTATCTGTTAAATATTAATATACCATAAAACTTATCAGCATGGTTAAGTAGCATTCATAACGAAAAGATTGTCGAATACTTTTTGCCACAAAAAGATCCATTTACCCCTTATGAGTCTTTTATTTAATGCACAATAATAGTATCCAATCTTCGGAAATGTTTAATAGTGTTACCTCGTACAAAGACGATGATGTATCTATGAACTTGAAGAACATTGCCCCTCCAGAGAAGACACTGACCTGACCCCATACTGATTGGGTAAGGGAGATGGCAATAAAGACCCAATTGGTCATCTGAAAAAAAACAAACTCAATGATTCATTTTGAAAAAAATGTGTATGACATTTCTTTATTGAAGTCATCTGAACTAATATATCATTTTCATATTCAGTTAAAATTGTTAAATAGTAATGGATATCGAAAATAAATCTTCGAGGGTGAAGATTTAACTAAATCGTATAGTACATCTTTGGGGATCTTTGAAAGTTATCAATTGCCATGTATATATACACAAGGAAACACTGTTTGCATGTTGTATAGAAAAGATATGTCATATCTGAACTGTTACAAGGGATTATCTTTACATGTAAGTTCATGTAAATTACCTTGCCATACTTTAAAAATTAATTGACTGAATACAGTGACATGCAGATAAAAAGTAAAGACTAAAAAAAATTAAAATCTTACCTTGCGAAATGCCATTCAGCAGGTAGATTATTCTATGTATATAAAGTATAGGATATGTGTACGAAGCAGAACTCGTTTTCAGAAATGCCACACCTATCAAAATCTAAGCACATTTAGTCTCATTATCTGTCTGTGTTTGGTAAAGCTATCTGAGTAAGAAATAATTGGAACTCTTAACTTTCAATAACAACAACCAAGTCAGTATAGGTTCAATGATATCAGAAAACTTCAATAGGTCATTACTGTATCCTAATCTTTATCGTTGGGCTGCTTTGATAAGAACGACTTTATTCTTAGCGGGAAGTAAACAAGAAAAAGATTACAACTGTTGATAATTTTGGGCAGTTGTTTGTTCTAAGGCTTATTTTGCACCAGTAACTGCTGTTTGATTTTTCTGATTGAGCAATAAATTTTAACTCAAGTTTGACATACTTGATGTTGATGAATCTTGGAGTTGATCTTACCTCTGTCATTCCTTACAATCAACAGTTGACTGTCTCTACCAACAATTTATACAATTACATCGTTAACTTCAATTTGATTAGTACTGAGTAGGCTACCGTAGATTAACACTTGATTCAAGATAAAGATATATTAATATTATTATAAAACATTTTCACATTTTGAACTACAATAACTGCTTATAATCGATGTTGGTCTTTATCTCGATGGGAAAAACCCACTGAAAAACGTGATCATTATTTAAAATTACTAAAACCAGTCAACGGATACCCTTTCAGTGTTCTTGACAAATTTAAAACGTATAAGCATAAAGCATACTTCCTATCCCTACCGTTTCATATGGTCATTGCCCGCCTGCCCGTTTCTCTCTCTCTCTCTCTCTCTCTCTCTCTCTCTCTCTCTCTCTCTCTCTCTCTCTCTCTCTCTCTCTCTCTCTCTCTCTCTCCTCTCTCTCTCTCTCTCTCTCTCTCTCTCTCTCTCTCTCTCTCTCTCTCTCTCTCTCTCTCTCTCTCTCTCTCTCTCTCTCTCTCTCTCTCTCTCTCTCTGCCACAACGCTGAACAGAGAACGTTGTGGTTAGCGGCGTCTTACGAACGTACCTACATTGAGAAATTACACAAACATCTGTTGATTGGGTGACATTTACTTTATTTTCAAGGTCACTAGAGCACTATGACCAGTTTTAATAGTCTAATTGTTATGAAATCTCATGAACCCTGCACCCTAAGTCTTAAAAGTTGGTTAAAGCTTCAAATATTCATTAAATGTACATTTTAATTAGTTTTTACTTATTTATTAATTATTTTTTTTATCTATTGTTTTTCAAAAAATACTTACATGCAGATATCAATCACATATTACATTCATAGGAATAGAAAATGACAGGATGACCAGAGTTTGTAGAACATATGGATTTTTAAAGACATTTCAGCTGCACACTTAGTAACCTCATTATAGTCATGGACTTAAGAAACTAAAGTTTCGAAGATTGACGTTTTTAAAAAATTTAAGTTCGAAAATTGTTTTATAGATCATAGTTTTTGTCTGGGAAGCAAATAAGAATATTTTGTTTGTCAAAATGTATTTCGATTTGCGCTTTCTCTTTCAGCCAATCTTCCAGTATTGTCCAAAGAGGCCCACAAACTCACATTCTCAGAATAGATAGCATCAGGTTTTTCTTGAACAAAGCTCACATAGGTAAGATTTTGATATCATGTAATTTGAGATGCCTTTGAGGTATCATAGCGTTGCTAAAAACAAACGTACAATATTGAATTTTCAATACACTTATGCAGATCCATTCTTCTTTAAGGCAAATGTTTATCGTACCCCGCAATTACCCGTGACAGTTTTGGCAGGTCATTGAAGTGACCAGGGGTCAAAATTCCGAAAACACTCATTTTTATTTTTATCCATAAAATCCTTCATAAGTTATCATCTTCTTTAAAAAATACGGCACCTTTGTACTTTAGCACAAAGTAAATGTGATTATGTTGGTTTTAATGTCAAAGAGTCGATATGGAACATTTTATTTGACATTGAACGAAATCGAATTTTCGAAAATGCGACCCCATCTGTCATTATCAATATGCCAAACGATTGACCAGACGATTCCAAATAAGAGTTCAAGGATGGCTATTACACACATGGACAATGGGTGATCCATTGTCAGCTTTGCTGAAGTTATTCTATTGACGTTGAAACGAAACCCAAATTACATGATAAATCTAACCTGTGCGAACCAAATCTGGGTTCGCTGGCGCTAATGTTGGTGTAACCAGAAAATGAAATGATCAAACGCTCTACTATTTGGACCAATTACAGATGAGAATTATGTTTCCAACATGAAATGATTACTTTAATGTTAACGCCGATAATTAATATAATTTTAAGCCTGAAAATTTGTCTTCTAAGTTTTTCCGTTCATAAAAGCCGCCATCTTGTTTACGTATGCAAATGAGCGAGAATCACGTCACGGAACGAAGACACGTTCTCAAGACGATAGCTACGCAAACTGGGCTACTGTCTCTACCTGCTTCTTTTTTCAGGTTTCAGGGTTTCAGCAGGAGCATACCATTGAATTTGAACATATCATATAAGTTTTCGTTTATCTAATTAAAAAAAAAATTATATAAAACTTGTTTTCTTACTTGGATAGTCTTAATCACTGCCGTCCCGATGTCGAATAGCTTTCTTATTCGCATCGGCTTGCGAGTGTTGAACTTCGATATGAATTATTAGGCTTCATTTATTAGATCAAATATATATGTGCCAAAAGAAAGTCACGTTATACCTAAGAAAAGACAAAAATATCATTGATATTTGATTCCTAAAAAGTCTCCTTATTGCTTATTTCTACCAGCGGATTCATTATCATTTTCAAGTTCCGCAACATATTCGCAATTTCTTTCTTAGAAAATACACAGTGAAAATGTTATTTATTGAGATACATAAATACATTGAAAGAAACATAGGAATTATATCATCTTCCTTTTTTTCAAACTCTAAATCCATGTATTAAATTAACCCGTTTATCGATATATTATTATTTTCATATTTATTAAACAAAACTATTTTTAACGATCAGTGACGGAAACTACGTATCAAAATAGGAATTTATTTTTCATAGAACATGTATGAAATACACATAATCGTAATCTTTCTAAAGACTGAGTAGGCTACCTTTAAAATCATTCTTTTTTTTAAATAAAAGAGATAATATAAGCCAGGACGAATTTATCTGATTTTGACAACGAAAACCCTTACCCGTTTCGGTTCAGCTTTACAATAAAGTGCTGTTACACTGTTTGATAACTAGATGCAAATTAAATAAATTCAATCATCGGCATTACATACTATATTTAGACAGTGTAACCTGAAAGTCGCCGACTACCTATTATGTCTTCAACAAAACATCGATTGCGTCCCCGCTTTTGCTGCATATATTTTTACGCACTCGTTTCTTATGTCCGTGACCAGTCTTGAATTTTCACATCACGTGACCGTAAAGGGGAATTCTAAGTAATTAGCATATCTAAAAATAGACTCAAGATGGCGTCACCGTACCGCTGAGTTGCAGTGAATGTAAAAATAAACAAACGGTAAAACTAATATTATGATGATTATATGAAAAAAATATATGCGGCAATAATACATAACAATTGGAGGGTATTTTATCGTTAATGAATAGTTACAGGGCTGTTTTGTTTGTTGTGAAAGACTCTTGAAAGAGAAGGTACCGATTGAATATGGAAATTGGTTAGGTTTTTCATGTGTAGACTCTGTAGCTATAAACTCGATGATACTGGGGAAGAGGTTATATAGCTACAGTTCTGCAGCTATGGTAAGTGAACAAACTTTCGGTATGCAGCTGTAGTCGAGTATCGATTTGTAGGTTATGGTGTAGGATTTTGTATTGAAACCATTGTATGTTTGTATGGGTAGTGCATCTCAAAAGTATCATGTTGTATTTGTGCCATGTTTTAAAAGGAATGTTACATAAGTTTAAATTTTGTTTTGTTTACAATGCATCTAATGTTTAATGGCTTGTAGTAGATGAGAAAATATTCCGAGCAGGTAAGTTAAGTAAACGAACATAAAATTGCATTTCTATGCAGGTATGAAAAGTTTATACCTGATTTACAAATATTATTTCGTAGACCAACTTCATAAATGAATATGAAAACTATTAGCATGTTTTGATATTCCCAGTCCAATCTTTAGATGGGACGGAATCACCAATTGGGACTGTACATCAGGATACATACAGGATTTGCCATCGATTGAACACTGGTTGAAGACTTCGTAAAACCGTTTCAGAGTCCAAAAATGTACGTTTTGAATGGTTTTAAAGCAGCTATGCATCATAAAGTGTTTTCTTTTGATCAGACAGTGTTTTTGTATTGTTGTGAAATTTAAGTGCTTTATTCTTTTAAACAAGACTTTTTCATAAAAAGGTAGTTTATCCAAAGATCTAATTATTTCTGGTTGTTATGATAGAAACTTTACAAAATGATGTACAAAATGACCTACAAAATAAATGTAAGAAATGTTTTGTGGAATAAGGTTTATGGGAACAATATGAAATAATACATGGAAAGAAAACATCCAAAACACATATTTTTTATTCGTTGAATTTGAACTTGATCATTGTAAAACAAACACCATTTTCACACAAACAGTATATCAGAGTCGGGCAATCCAAGCATCTTGAACGACTGGTACTCTGTACAAGGTCTTTCCTTTGAAGTATCATACTTTTCACGCCATTTGTTTTCTTTTCCCTTCTTGTTCTTCCTTTCTTCATTCTCCACCTCCTCCTCTTCTTCCTCTTCTTCATCCTCAGGAACCTCAGGCAGTTTGTCCTTTAGTTCATCAATCACCTCTTGTGGTGAGACTTTAGAGATGCATCTCTTCCAGAATGTTAGAACACCTCCTCCAAGAACTACTCCAATCGGTATCGCGATAGACGTTCCCATGGTAACACCAGAAGCCATCCCTGGTGACATCGCAGTAAAGTTGTTGGTTTTGAGGTCTGCTCCTTGTGAAATATTGCATACACAGTTGCAAACATTGCCATTAGAAATCTGAAATCATAAAATAACATAAATGAATGTTGTTTTAACATTTTGGAGAAGTGAAATGACTTCAAATGTGTTTTTTTTTTATATTTTGCACGAGATATAAGCGAATCCTGAAAACTTTCATTAAATCTCATGTCGAGTGGAGGCGTCAGGCGCATTACATAAACCTTTCTAAATAAGCGAGGTAAAAGTGTTTGACATTGATAACATTTTTGATTTATCAACAAGTTATAATAATCAACAAATGGAAGATACAATGCATTCCAATTGTGTTCTTTTAAGTTTAAAATTATACAGACATTTTAAATTACATAATAACATCGATTAACATTCTAGGATTTTCATTATAGCAATGAACATAACAACCTTTATGGTAAGGAGAAATCATGTATATTATACATTCTACCATTTAATTCTTACCTCTTGTTCTGGTTTCCCACTTTCAATCCTTCTATCGCACATTGGTTCTTCATAACCTTCAGCACAAACACACCTGAATTTTCTAACCGAAATATCGTCAGGTATGCAGCTTCCCCCATTTTCACAAGCCAAAGTCTGACAAATATCTGAATATCAACGCCATCTCATTGAAACATAACAACCTCACTCGTTACCTCATAAATATTTAATTAGTTACATATCAGTTTACACTGACTATGATATATATCGTTATCGTTATGGAAAGGAACAACATATGTAAAGTATATCAGTATTGGTTGCTTTGTAGATTTTAACACACCTACTTTATATCAGGAATTCATTTTTTCGAAACATTGATCTTGTTTATTTAATTGGTTTCAAGTTTTGTTTTTGGGCTCTGCTTCAAAATTGAAACAATATCTTAGACAAACATATGCTACGTGGTGCTGCCAGTCGCTTTGTCTACGAATTCATGAACTAAAATATATAAACTCAAATAGTGAACAATTAAGTTCCAAATCTGGTAATCATATATGGCCACAATAATTCACGTAGATTTCCCAACATTTGAATGCATATAACAGGAACATTGTATGTTTCATGTACCGAATGTTTGTTATTCCCGTGTTGGTATGTAGGATAGCTGCACGTATAAAGTTATACTCCTACATGTACCAAATCTGTTACCAGTTTTTTTACAGGAAAAAGAAAAAAATCAGTTACAGCGGGAACTTCTTGATAAATAAAACTTAATAATTGTTAAATTGTATTAAGTTTGGCATATCTGACTTCAACAACATACATACACAAGAGTCTTTTGAGTGATGATGTCGCGTGTTAGGTTAGTAGTGCAACACTCGGATATATGCAACTTTTCAAAGATTTAGATTTCAAAGTCTTAATAAGAATTATATTCACATCATTTCGACATGAATAAGAAGTGCAAATACTAAACCTACCGCTTTTCACAACAATGTCCATGCAACCAATTTGGTCTCCGGTCCTGAGAAACATTCATTCAAAGAAAATTGATCAAAATAATGTTTGAAATTAACCCCGAGTCTACCTACTTCGTACGGATATCTTTAATACCTTATGATGACATGATCTTTCAATTACAAGTTAGGATAGGCGATAAAGCAAATCTAATAGAAGTTGCTAAACTCCAAGAATTTGCAAACTATCACAGCCTATAAAAAGGCATATATTTAGGAGATAAACATACTGTGTTTGGAAATAAGAGGCATATAACGGAATTATAATAGCTCTAAATTAAATTTAAAGTCCAACGCGTTGCTTGAGGCTTTAAATGGATAATTTAGAGCTATCATGAATCCGTTATTTGCCTTTGGTTTCGAAACACAGTATGTTTATCTCCATTCTACCATAACAGCAATTTAAATTTGAACTATTTTCTTTGGCGTTAAGTCGGCTGTGCTGTGGGACCGATGCCCGTGACAGTTTCCACGAACTGACATTAATACAGAGATGGCGTATTTGGGAATCTCGAATTACGTTACTTGTAGCGAACCTTTGACACTACCGACAATTTCCAATGCTTTAAAGGGAGCTCACTCTATTCAGAAAACGTCAGTATTTCGCAACTGGCGTTAGAGTTCGGAATGATATCTGCAATATTCTAAAAATAGACGACAGTATAATGGCATTGATGTTTTAAATAAAGTTTGAGGTGAGTGTATTCTGTATTTTGATGATTTTGGGTATGATATTCTGTCCGTTTAAACTGTTGCAAGACAATTACTAGGCCTAACGTCATGTTATTGAATGCCTGCCATCCTTATTATCATGTAAACTGTCGGGTTATTTTCAGGCTTGACCGCGGTTAGCATTTGCATACTTTTGTTAAATTGGTTTGAGATAATGTGCTATGTCAATCACCATAATGATTGTTTTCTTCTTAAATGTCACACAGTGTTTCGAGAATATTGTTTGTAGGCAACTAGTGAATTCTTGCGGGTTATACAAAGTAAACAGAAGACTGTATGACCAGATTATACGCCCTTTGATTTTTCTCAGTAGCCAATCAGAAATGGGTATTTCGCACAGTTATGGTAGAATTTCTATTTTCTACACCTTAAAGAACTCGTCATTAAGTTATTAAAAGTCTTATCAAAAGTCTTATCTTTTTAAGTGTTGAATATATGTATTTTTACTCACTTTTCATCGTTAATATTAAAGCAAACTGTGTTGATACCAGCTACTCCAGATGTAACTGTTATATCCGACACCTCCACTGTTTCAGATTCTACAACCTCTGTTGTCTTATAATTCAACTCAGCGCTTGAAAATGTTGAGTTTACTATTATTATAACGAATCCCCTGCAACAATCAGACAAAATTAAACAAAATAAGACATGCAACAGATTATTATTTCAATAGTATCATCTATCATATAAATGAATAAACAGATGATAGATTATACGTTAGCTGGTAACGTAGAAAAATAAAAGTGACTGTCACATAACGAGGCCAATGTAGACGAACAGGCTAGATGGAATATAAGTTTGTTGAAAGAAACAGTTGTATAGTGTTAAAGTTATAGTTTTTTCTTGCTGAGTTTACTGTTTACTGTCGTATGCATTACTTGAAAGTAATTTTACTGAGTATCCAAAATGTTCAATTTAAACTTAGATGATAAATATTCATTTGGAAAGTCGTTCTTTATTTGGCGATTTCTGCATCCCACGCGTGTTCGAAAAGATAATGATAAACGACCTTATCCTGGTTGGTGACGTTTCATGTATATCTTACCTGATATTTTACCAAAAATCTTAACATCTTTCCTCTGGCAGCAGTATTTTTTGTTAATTCAATTGAAAATATAGGGACGGGTTTTATTGTACCATTGAATCTTTCCTTTATTATAGACAGAGAGCGGCTTTAATAAGAACAGATGTCTCCCCTTCAAGAAGAAACTGTCGGTTGTTTCAGAATGATATTCCAAAAACAAATTAAAAAGAAAAACTTGTTGCCATAGAAAAAGAACAAGCAGACGGAGTTGGAAATATCCCCTAGAGAGGGCTACAAATGTGAAATATATAGAACAGTCAACAAGCTGTATTCTTTTATGAACCCTCAACAGCTCATGTTTTCGTTTGCAAAATTTCATAAGCAGATCCCATCTATCCGTCAAAAGACGATAATTTAAGATTATTAGTTTCACTGTGCTTAACTTTAAAGTCTTTAGGTTGAAAACATTTTTGTGGCAAAGACAAAATTCTGAACAAGTTCAAACCCAAATGGTGTTACCATGAAAACGGCAAAAGATAAATGAAGGAAGAGGATGAATACCCAAAAAGGCATAAGTCCATAACTGATGATAATTTCTATATACTGTGTTTTAATTAAGCAAGGCATAATGGTTATTGAGTTCTGGTAGAGAGATGAAATTCCAAGTTGCAACTCTTGGAAACAGCCAAAATGAATGCCCGAACAAGACAGTGCAAAGCGATGTAGCGTTTTGTTTCATGTTTTTCAAATCGATACTCACTATTTATCACTTACCTCTCGTTAATATGTATATTTCTATGAAGTTAGAAGGTTGTTCGATTCACATCAAAATTCGTGTTCTAAATGCAGCGCCCTCTTCGGAGAAAAATTGCTATTTTCATATGATTTCTCATTGGACTATCTATATCTGTCGCAAAAGTCGGCGAAATGCGGCAAGGCCTACCTCGGCAGGTCATTGGGAATGGCGCAAGTATAGGCAATGCGTGGGAAGTTGCCATAACGTATTTGAGATACAGTATGCAATGTTGGCGAAGCGCTCAAACATACAATGTCTTGATCAGTATTTGATGAGTTTTTTTTGTTACCTACGGTTTAGTGAACACCGGGAAAGTGCAAGTTGATCCAAGCTGGCACACGTAGGCATCTTTGGGAACCAAAACCATATAAGGGGCTCTCTGATGAGTAAAAAGATAAGATATTTTACTAAGAAATTTCAGTGAGTGAAATGTCATGCCCTATCCACAGAGGATTCTCAATCTCATATTTGTTATCAGTTAGGTAAAGGTGAAAATGAAATGAAATCTTGCTCCTTAGATGAGCTACCGAAAACTTAAAATAAAATTAATCAAAATTATTATTATTTAGCAAATAAACTTATAACGTTGGAGTAAAGACATTTTAAACATCAAAAGGAAAGATATGTACTTACAGTTTGTTCAATTTTCGAAATCTTCACCAGTGAATCAAGTGCTGAAATTTTAAGTAAAAGTATATCATGAGACTATATCAAATGATAACTTGAGGCCATATCTTGTTTAAGTGACAATTAAAACAAAAAAGGGACACAAAAGCAACACATAGACTATTTTGATCGGCTGAACAAATCCAATCAGAAATCAATTTTCAATCATTTTTTTAAACATTCTGATAGATAACAAATTTGTTATGTTGTTATACGGATTAATTAATTTGTGAAATGTCAATGAAGGTATCTTTTAACAAAAAAGTTTCTTTTAAAAAAAATTCATTTACTGTTATGACAAATGACTCTCCGGACATCTCTAAATCAATACATCAATTTAGTTTGTATACTCCATAATGAGAAAATATAACACTTAAACATACCAACATATGAAACTGAAAGACCAATACCATTTTTTCAGCTATCTAAATGTTTTATACGTTCTTACGTTTTACTTGTAGCTTGTAATTGCGATCAGTTGAACCGTCCCTGAAATTAGAACACTGAATGAATGAATCAATATGGGTATCCATGAAATAATCCAGACCTGTTTTCAATCTTGATGGACAACTTTCCGTTTGTAAGAAGTTCAATCAGCATTTTCGATCAAGTTCAGAGTTAATAATGTTTTTAATAAACAAGTTATCATAATTCCTAGTTAACTTATCCTATTGTACACATAAAGTTCTTGCTGTCAGTCCGCCCCCATCCTCCGGTACTTGAAGCGACATGTCCCGAAGCTCTACACCTAATTCCTGAGGTATTGACAATCAGTGATTCCATCTCAACCTTAAAATCCAGACTGGAAACTTACCTATATAAAAATAACTCTTCTTCTCGGTGTTTTAAGCGTGCCAGTTTGTGTGGATTTATGCAACATAAATGGATCTTCTTTGAGGGGCATTTTAGAAGCTGGATTGATAAAGAAGAACCGGATCTTGGGATAGTCTACTTCTTTATTGCACGAAATGCGACGTTTCGGTGTAGATACTAACACTGTTATCTAGCAAGTGATACATATGATTCCATGAAGGTTAGATCTGTCCAGAACCTACTCCATCCATCGGTAAAACAGCATCAAACGTGAAGGAAGACCCCACCGGCGTTGTCTACCACATTACTTGTGATTGTCGAGAGAGTTATATTGGTGAAAAGTCCCGCCACTCTTCAACTTAGCATAAAAGACCACCCGGTTTGGTTTCACTTTGCCACCAGGCCACCAGGGATGTTTATCCTAGCACGGGGGTCATATCAAATGCGGAGCTGAGCTTAACGCCTCAGTTAATGTCCATGAAAGGTGTTCTTGATGGATGTGAAACATATTCACTCATACAATAGGTTCGTCTTTGTTGATTAACTACTGATTAGTGATCACTGTAGACACTGATATATAAGAAAGTTCATTTCATAAACAGTCATTGCAAAATGGCAAATGTACAGGTAGACGTTCAAGGCATTCCCAACAGTCGTGGAGGCTGAAGCCTTGTACAACATGGTTATAAGTATCGAGTAAAAAGAACCAGAGGTACTAGCACAGCTACTATCAACACATCCAACAACTCAACCGTGTCTGTGTATGTTATGTATGGTGATATGTGTTATACAGCATACATATTGAAATGCTGATTTTGTGTAATATGTAATAAATGTTGTGGAAATGACCCCTGCGTCCCCTATTGCTTGATCAATTCCCACGCATTGCCAACTTTCATATGGAGAACAACAGGTGGCAAAGTGGGAAGACACCTATCAGACCACATCCAAGCCCACCCAGACCACAACATCCTTTGGAACAATATCAGCATCCTAGAAGCCAACCACGCTACAAGATTAGAAATACACTTTAAGCAATCAGTAGTAAACGTCTTAATCCTTCTTTAAATAGAGATCAAGGCTACTTTATTCCGCAGGTTTATCATCTCATTAACAATCAGCAGTAATCCAATGTAATTTATAGGGGGCTTCAATCATCTGTTGACTCGGTTCATTACCTTAAAGTCGACCTTTGGGGTCGTGTAACAACAAAAATGCAAATGTTGTGGACCTGGACGATGTGCATCAGTGGCCATAAACAATGGGATTAACATGTTGTTACAGTCTCTGAGTTGTACTGGAATCAGGAACGACAAAGAAACGAAGTAAAATGAAATATTTTTTTTCAGTTTGATACATAGCACATATAATAAATACATTGAACAGTGAATATAGCACTACTATGGATATACATTTGATAAATGACTATAGCACCAAAATCATTTACATACATACATAATACATAATTAATACATGTAACATGTACAAACAATGTAACTGAAATACATTTGAGTTTACATATCAAAATGTTTAAGAGAGAAAAATAACTTACATCAGCAATGCCAGGAAATCCAATCGCCTGCCTTTCTTTTGCTTAACTTATACATATAACCGTCCATACATAGAGATCTGCCACCTCTGGAAGTCGGAAGAAAGTAGTGACCTATCTGTGCATTTGCCATGATGGAATGATGTTGGACACTCAAAGACTTCTAGCTTATATGTGATTTATGATTGGATTAATTAGTTGACTATCCATTGAACTATCCTGTGTTCTTCTTCATAATGATGCGTTACTTTTGTGAAGAGAAACTTGCAATTGCAGCATTTAGTTCCCACTTCCTCGTTTTCAACCAGCATTCGGCAAGGTTTTCTTTATGACTCTAAATACAAATTCCTAAGCATGCATAGAAAAAGACTAATCTCAAACTCAAAATACTGAGTGACACTGATATTTATCTATTCCTCTGCTCTAAACAAGCAGTTCGATTTGGTTAGCAGAACAAACAAACAAAAGCACGTTGTCATTTGCACTGACATAAATGTATAAGGGGCAAGGGACTGATTAAACCAATTCCAAAGTAAACTTCAGCAGATCCGAGAGATCCTCTCAGTTACAGAGGAATTACATTGACCTCAGCAGTGTACAGATTATACTGTAACGTACTTAACGCACGTCTGTACTCTTGGGCAGAAAAAAATGATATTATATGTGACAAACAGAACGGTTTTCGAAGAGGAAGATCGACCATTGATCATATGGGCTTTGTAACAAGTATCATCGAGACCAGGAAGTTAGCACGAAAACCTACATTTGCTGCATTTATTGACTTCAGAAAGGCGTACGACGGAATAGATAGACATTTACTGTGGGAGAGAGTGAGATAGAGTGGCGTTAACGGGAGGATGTTTGAAGCTATCCAATCGCTATATAAGCATGTCCAATGTGCAGTGCAAGTCAATCACTCACAGACATCATGGTTTGAGGTCAACAGGAGCCTAAAACAAGGCTGTACATTATTCCCTCTTCTTTTTAATCTATATATAAACGACCTGAATGACTGTGAATGCGCTTTGGACTGGTGTTACTGGAGAAGACGAGTGTCTGAACATCCTGGCGTACGCCAATGATATTGTACTACTATTGTGGTGTGCTAAGTACAAGATAAATATTAACAAGGAGAAGACAAAGGAGTGCATTTTAGAGGGCAATCTACACCCAAAACTGATTATGCGTTCTCATGTCGAAACGATGTGCTTGCAGTGACAGATTCTTACCACTATCTTGGAGTGCTTCTTACAGTTTTCTGTGTCGTTCATGTGTGCACGCCTTGGGCAAGTAAAGTCTTTATTTTACCATCACTGATCCCTCAAAGATTTCGAATGAACGCACAGCAAAGGGAAAGCAGTCGACTCTATTGTTGTTAAAACGATCTAGGTTTTAGAGAACAATTAGAAAAAATAATAAAAAGTTAATTACTTAAACAAAGGTAGATTTTTCAAACGATACATACCTGTCAAATGCTATGGTTCCAACAGCATATGCTCCAGTAGGCATCACAGACTCACCTAGGATTTTAAAATGCCTTTGTCCAATCATATTGAATTTTGAGCCAGGAAGGAAATCTAGGTGTGGTGCACTTCTTGTCAGGAAGGAGAAGGACCTACAACAGGGGACTTAAACATTAGTCCCTTAGCCATTATTTGGTCATTTAAAATCCTTTAAGATAGTATTTGATATGTTTCAGTTTAACTTATTAATAATATTTGTAATTGGATTACCCATTCCGATTCGATTGTTTAACACCAATTGGTAATCGGAAATAACATCCATGGTAAACTTCAAACGTGTGCTGACTATCAAACGTTGGGAAAAGAAACTCTGGTCCCGAATTATCTGCTACTGTTTTGAACATGAACTGCAAAACAAAAATACCAGTAAACGTGCAATCTTCATGGTTATAGATTTTTCTTGAATTACATTTGAATAACAGTTTAACAAAGGATTAGAATAATGGCATCTATCTTAGAAGAGTGCCTGAATTAATGACCCTAAACGAAATGATAATGCAAACATAATTTTAGAGGAAGTAAGAGGAAATTTTGTTTGAGCAGTTAGATCTTTCGGCAGTACATGTAAATTTCTTTCTGATAAAACTGTAAATATGTCTGTGAAAAACCTTCTACATTCACTTCGGATAAACCTATCATCACTTCTTTAATGTCTTGAAAATATGATTTGAAGGAAAGTTCACTCCAAGAACTCTCATTCACCTGAAGAAGAACCTGTGACAATGGCGAGTATTCAGCTTGTCTGTAGGTTGTCTCTCCTTCTATCGTTATCACACGTTTGTTATAGTCACTAATGACAATGGGAACAGCACCGACG
This sequence comes from Phorcus lineatus, assembly GCA_921293015.1. Lineage (NCBI taxonomy): Eukaryota > Metazoa > Mollusca > Gastropoda > Trochida > Trochidae > Phorcus > Phorcus lineatus. The sequence continues at coordinate 18,373,020 of OV121084.1, forward strand.
CCACCAGCGAAATATCCAGTGGAGGCTAGAGGTTCTATATCAATCCTACAGTCCTGTAAACAGCAAACAACAGTGTAAGATCAATTACCTTTAATACGAAGACTGATATATGTTTGGTGAAGAAAATAAAGATCATAATTTAACTAGTACTTTCAAATAAAGCAGAATACATTGAGCTGGTTGTATCATTATTGCAAACCTGCAAATGCAAAGAACTTTTAATAGTTTTTGTTGACATATTCAAATACATATTATAATTATAAACAAATCTTAAATACTAGCACAACAGAACATACCTTTATTGCACGTTATTCACATAAAGCAACTTAGGAAACCAATAAGGTCTTTTGCCCAACAAGTTTGAATGTTCAAGTATAAAAATGAACACGTACATGTATAGTTATGTGGTGTTATGTTGTGTTTTGTGCTTTTTAAAGACAGCAAGACATACAATGTACTTTCAACATCTTAACATAATAAAATTGTTAAATATTGAGTTATTCTATCAAATGTAATTAGTACTAACATCTAAGAGGTTGAAGAATAGAAAAACAGATTGTATTCACAGTTAAAAGAGACATCTACATAAATATTTGTTTTAATTGGTCCTTTTATTTCTTTCACATGTATATTTGAGAATTAATATACAATGTGAGTGAGATGTTTTTACTATTTAAGTTAAAGGCGCTAATTAATTGATAAATGATGACGCTTTAGAGATAAGAACTTGTCCAACTTTTTAAAAATGTCCAACGTATCTATGTATATAATTCGAATATGTAAAGGAATTAAACATCTCAAGCCTATATAACTGCATACTTCATGTCATTTGTTGATTACATCTTATCAAATATATCACTTTCAATACACAGTGATCCCGATGTAATATAATAGGATGATGAAGAATGATAGTGACATTAACCTTTTCACCTTTTCTTTCACCATTTCTGACTTAGTACAATGAAATATGTGCACGAAAGAGGTCCTTACATTTAGCTATTAAAGAACAAGCCATTGATGAACATAGCTCAAATGTGATATTTGAGAAATCTGTTGGATAACATCTTCTGCATTTCATATCTCAAGACGTTGTTATCCATACGATTAGTCCAATATCATTACACCCACATCTATTTGCCTTTGAAGATAGTTTTCATAGCAAACATCTTTTGCTATTTTGTCAGTTAGGGTGGCATTTCGGTGAAAAACAATTTGAGCAGTGTTATTAACGAACACTAATGCGTCTCTTTTTCTGTCATATTTAGTTATATTATGATAAAGGTATAATGAGGGAACTCTTAAAATGTCCAAAGTATCTATACATTGATTACATCTTAGTAAGTACATGGCTTTCAATACACAATGTTCCCATTGTCCCAAGAAACATTATATAGGATGCAAACTGAATAATTTCAATTAAGGTCAGGGAAAATTTGGAATAATACAATATAAAAAAATTGTTAAAAATGAAATTTATGAAACTTATTGAGAGGAAATTTACCTTGTGGACAGTAACTTTTGGAGGGACTGTAAGACCACCAGCTGAAATGAACTTCCCCAGACTGCACTTGACCAAGTCTCCATCACTATCTGTAGCTGCCAGTGTGATGGTTGACTTCTTGTTGAGTTGGATGCTGTAGAACATAAATGTACAGAAATGACGTAATGTGGGTTGAAGGAAAGAAGGGAGCGGGACGGAAGCTGAATAATGAAGACCCAAGCACTAAATACCATTATTTATACAGAACGTTGGATGTTGAATATGAGACAAAAATGCTCTTTAAATGTAGAAAACTCAACAGAGTGACCAGTAGAAAATAAGTCCAAAAATATCAAGGAAACCAAAATGAAGATTGAAAGTGCTATCCATAAGGGTTGTCTTTAAGTCCGGTTGACAAGGTTACTTGAGGACAAACGTTCGTAGACCCAACAACTAATAAGGCGATGGAAGAGGCATGGTTAGTAAAGAATTTCCTTGGTAACAGTTGATAATACTTTAATACAACTGCAACTGAAAAAAATATCTGATATCAGAATTTATCATTCATGCTTTTTTAACAATTGAAGTACTTAAAACCTTATAGCATATCATTTACACTGCGTAAAATTGATTGCAAAGTGTAATCCTTACGCATACCATTGACTCTGGCCTGAACATTACAAAATGCAGTGTCTGTGTTTCAATAGTGACTGTGTCACACAGTAGAGTTCTCTTGTACCTGTACATGGGCTGTGCTATGGCTACAGGACTGTTGTTTGGTTGTCCAGTGTCATTTCGCCTACCAGGGGTTATCTTCACTTGTAGGTGGTATGATGTGGGACCATTGTAGGCGTAATTGAAACTACGCCAGTTGTTGCCATGAAATCTGTATTGATATTATTGTAGATGCACTCTTTATATAGACTTTAAGAATAAAAGACCATGTCGCGGAAGTGAAAAATCAATGGACATGCTTTTAAATTTTTATTATGTGACAGATTTTGATATGACACTGTCGATAAACAGTTTTAGCGATTTTGTGTGCTTCATTTTCAAATACTAGTACATGCATTCCGTTAGTACACACTGAACATAGTTAATTTTTGTTTTCATTTTTTGTTTTCAACTGTGCAAATCCTGACGCCATGACTTTTTCATATTTTAATGCAAGCGCCACCATATGTAATAGTATGGTTATCCTTATAAAAAAATCAAATGACTATAAAGCATCAAGAATATAGAATATATACGTCACATCAGTGTAATCTAATAGTGTGATAATGTTTCATGTAAAATGTACGATAAGGTAATTGAGTAATATTTTCCATGTTCAAATATGTACATTTGTATATTTCCCCCTGTAGTGCACACTTAAAATAGGTCAAGGTTTAATATTTGTTTTGATGTCTTATTTTTCAACTTTTTTGACGTAATCATTTTTTCTCATTCCCCTTTAATTGCAATACAAAAGTTAAAATCAAACGACAGCAAAGCATCAAGAAATAAAAGTTATGTACATACGTCACATCAGTGTATTCTAAAGATGGGTCGATGGTTAGAACGACTCTTGATACTTCTTCCTCATAGTCCTGGGCATCATTGACAGCTGTAAGTGTCTCCTGGATTGTGCTTTCAACAAGATTAGTCATATCTGTTTGGACATAATTTTCTTCACGAGACCAAAACCCAAATACGCCACTTCCGATTGAAGAAATGATTGAACTCCGTGACTGCCTGGTGCTCCGCCCAACATCTCCTGCTGCGCATGTCTTACCACACGGTCCCTCACGAAGCTTCCATGCTGTCACCGTCGTTATTTCAACCTGCAGGCATGTCATGGTGTTTTGTCAGAAATTTCTTTTTATAGATACAATTAATAAAAAGTAATTATTCAAAGAAAGTTTTCTATAAAACTTGTTGTAGTCTTGAAATCCAAAATCTGATCTTGATTCTGAGTATTGAATGTGTCTTCGTTGGACACTGGCACTTTGGATTCAGATAGTCTTAGTATGTTAAGATATTGCAACGCTCACATACTACACTGATCCTTTTTATGGTTTTAATTACTCATAAAATGATTTTTTTCAAAATACTATTGTCAATACTTTGTCAATTCTGCCATAAATAAATATGAGGTGTGTGTATATTGGGTTAGTGTTGATAAAAGTCGATTAGATGGAAACCTTATGCATTTATGTCGTTGTTATTAGATAAACTATGACATATCATCATATTATAAACTTGTTAATACGAATGAGTAAATATTATTCATAGCACGGACTGAAAGATTGTTTACTCTCTTTGCCAGAAATATATCAAATATTTTTTCTTGTTTGGGTTATTTATTGTACAATAATTCTAAAATATTTTATATTCTTACCTTGTATAAAGACGATGATGTATCTATAAATTTGAAAAACATTGCCCCTCCTGAGAAGAAGCTGACTTGTCCACATACCGATTGGATAAGGGTGATGACAAGGAAGATCCAAATGGTCATCTGAGTATAGAAAATATATAATAATTCATTTTGCACAATCATCTATGGCTTTTCTTTGTTTTAGTTTACATTTTTTCTACTGACCCCTCATGAAATGGTAATGGATTCGAATTCGAATTGGAAAAATGCTACATTAATAAAAGATAACAATAGTTGAGTATTGGATCTTATTAACCGTTAAATACATACACGCAAGGAAAATGGAGCTTAGTAAAGAGTGAATATATAATTTGTCATTTCTGTACTGTTAGGATATATCTTAACATAATAATAAAAGTAATGTTTTCATATTTAAAAATAATAATTGACTAATTACCTTTTATTGCAAATAAACGAAAAAAAAACTCGAAAAGAGTAGCTGACATGGTCGATTATTATCCCCGCAACTTGCACAATGTTTTTTAAGTTTTCTATTACTGTAAATTAAATGTCCATTTGCTGAATAACATGTCATTTGCAACGTGGTAAATGATTAAAAGAAGGAAACTTTTCAATCCTAAACGAAATGAAATCAACATACTTTTAACAAACTCACAAAAAAGTCATTTTTATGATCATAATACATTTAGAGGAGACTTGATCACTTGAGACTTTATAAGATGTTATTTTTGGGCCCCGAAAAGTAACATCTTTCTTCAAATCAATCTTCATGCATTTCTGGATCTCTTTGATGAATTTAACCTTTAATGAGCCAAACGAGAACTCATGACCCATTCATGACATGACAGACATATAATTTTAATAACGACACACTTCCATGTATTCAGCATCTTCATAAAAAATGGATCAAAATGAGATGGTTAGTTTAGAAGTAATGAACCGGACAGGACTTATAAAAATAGCGTTACCCCATTTTAAAAAATATTGACAAGATTGTTAATCATGACTTACCTCCATGTAATCATGAATCTTCTCATCAAATTTGATTAAGATCAGATAATCAGTTAAAATGCTCCTGGCGAGACCTGACTCGAAACGGTTTCATTTTCATATAATTGTTTATATCAATATGAACATGAATTTGACCTTTGAATTAAAAAAAATGAATATAACAAATAACACAAACAAAATCAAAACCTACCTTTTCGATGGCCTGTAAGCAGATAAATAATGCGATGTATATCCAATGTACGATACATTTACTAAGCAAAACTCATTTGTCAGAAAAATACAATACCTGTCACGTTTTAAGAAAATTAACTATCTTTGATTATCTATGTTTGCTAAAGTTATCAAAGTAAGAAACTCAATCCTCAAGTGATAACCAGTATAGGGTCGTTTAAACCTTCATAATTGTTATTGTATCCTAATCTTTATGGTTGGACTATTGTGATAAGCTTGGATGTGCTATTTGTAGGAAGTAAACAAGAAAACGATTCCAAGTCATAAACACATGAAGCTCGTCTTTGTTCGTTGGCATTTGACTTTTCTTATTGAGCAATAAACTTGAACTCCCCTTTGACAAACCTGATGCGGATGAATCTCGGATTTAGTCTGACTTCCGTCAGTTCATAAATGTTATTCACGATCTACAGTTTGTGTTACCGCTTAAAGAGACACCTCGTGATTGAATTTAATGACATTTAATTTGTTAGCAAACATACCATAATTGTTTATATAACTTCAAACCATCCCGAATCTCTCTCTAAAGTTCAAATTTATGACAATAGTGTTTAATGAAATATGGCAGCAAAATACATGGCAGGACGTGGGATCACTAATCCAGTTAATATGAATACTATTTATGAAAAACTAAAACAAATATCTGTCCTACTGCCTGTTTCATATGGAAACAGTGTCACCAGGTATCTTTAGAAGATTTTTATGAACATGTAGAATTGTAATTCCTTTTTTTTCAATAACGTATTTTTAAGGAAATGCTATGGAGAACAGTTACTATAGATTGGTATCAGATCATGACAACTACCAACCAATTGTAAATTCCGAGTTCGTTTATTCATTGACACATTTAGATAGATGCAAGTTCTTACCTATGCAAGAGAAAGCTTACTTCGGTAAAAGAACTTTAAGAGAACATTTAATTGAATTGCCTTACAGCATTATTTTATGTAATTGTAATTGAAGTTCATTCATCAAACTACTGCAAGCTGTTTCTATCGTTAAATTACATACGAGTAATTTGCCAGATTTTTTAAAGACATTGCTTCCTCATTTGACTTAGAAAATGTGAAAAAACAGAAAGTATCGTAGGCGGCAGTGATTAAATGTTTATTCAATTCAAAGAGGTAAATCAGATAAAGGTTAAAAACAGTTTCATTTACTTATATCATTGTAACCAGCTTATGTTTTCTTCAGATATAATGAATTTAATTCTTATTAAATTTACCTTAATACATGGTCTTTATATCGTTACATTTCAGTTTCAGTTTCACAGTGCTCATCTAAACCCCTAAGTAAGTACTAGTGTGTGTTAGTTAGTTTTATTACATTTATCGTACTGTATATTTGAAATACAATCATCACTCTGTGATTCACTTAGTCAATCTTGAGAAGGTTCTTAAGCATATCTTTTATTTTCAACTTGCTCCATTATTGTTTGCCAAATTCATGTCGCTCAATTATCCATTTAAATGTAGATATTGACTTTGCAACGTTAAACTTTATTGGCGTTATTCAAGGAAATAAACTTGAACTAAAAATGTTAGAAGAAATAACTCTGTGTTCACCGAAATGTACCTCCTGAATTTAAATGCTAGCTTCACCTAATTTGATATCCGGTTATATTAATTTGACCTGTTGTTTTCCTGTCCAGTATAAAATGTGTATCTGAAACTGTACGCTCAGCTTTCATGCAATATCACACAAGCACGATTTCTAATTACATGTAAATTAATATTATCTTTGCTATTTGAATTGCAAGCATCTAAATTGTTAGTTATATTAGGTGAATGTGAGATCTTTCTGTACTTATTGATTTTAGATACAATTCAATTTCGGGGTATATCCATCAATAAAGAATCGTTCTTTAATTTTCCTCAGCTCTTCATTATCTGTACCAATGTACTAAGAGTAAGAGTATATTGGTCAAACGGGGGATACATTAAGGGCGAGAGTCCGAGTGCATAAACAACAGATAAAAACACCAAGTTATAGATGTATTCCCCTGAGCGCACATATAGATGGATGCGCAAAGAATTGCAATCCCCAGTTCACAATCTGTCCTATTTACAAAATGCGCACAGATAATGAAGAGCTGAGGAAAATTAAAGAACGATTCTTTATTGATGGATATACCCCGAAATTGAATTGTAACTAATATTAAATAATGTTGACGTCGCATTTACTATACATATTTTAGTGGTATGCATATGACGTCATGAATTACGTCCCTTGCCATTGTTAACGCTATACTATTAGCAACACAATGTATAAGTTACCCTGATGATCACTATGTTGTGAAACCGGTTGGTAATGAACTTATATGAAGACCAATCTTCAGTTTGTTATTTTTAAAGATTATATATATATATATATATATATTCACTCCTAAACCGGGAAGAAATAAATATCTGGATGACTTTGTAGAAGCTGTGGAATCAACCCCTGTGCAAACTACACAAATTAAACACAATTTATCTGCTGGTGAAAAGAGAGCTTTACAGCAATTGAAGAATAATTGTGACTTAATAATCAAAGAAGCGGACAAAGGTGGAGCCGTTGTGTTAATGAACAGAGAGTTTTACCAGAATAAAATTACAGAAATGTTAGAGAACCAAAGTTATTACAACACCTCAAATCAAACAGAAGAGAATCGCATTAGGCGGAAAATAACTTCTTTATTGAAACAACATTGCACGGAGCTTACGGAGCAGGAGCAAAATTATCTCTGTGATTATGAATCAAAAACAGCCTATTTTTACGGACTCCCCAAAATACATAAAAGCAAAATTATCCAAAAGGAAATTGAAGAACAGAATAACATTGTAATAACATGTGTAGATCCTGAAGATTTATCTTTCCGACCTATAGTCGGTGGCCCGGAGAGTCCCACACAACGCTTAAGTAATTTCATTGATATCATTCTGAAGCCTCTGTGTATAAATGTTAAAAGTTATCTAAGAGATGGTTTGGATTTCTTATGTAAACTACCGAAAAATGTTGCGCCAGGTACAAGTTTAGTTAGTTTTGATATTGTTAACATGTATAATAACATTGATAAACAATTGGGTTTAGAAGCTATACAATATTGGTTAAACAAATGCAGATGTGACTTAGCCGACAGGTTTTCAGACAGATTTATTCTAGATGCTCTTGATCTTGTAATATCCAATAATGTATTTTATTTTAATAGTGCATTCTATACTCAAATTAAAGGCGTCGCTATGGGAACTAAAGTTGCTCCCACATATACAACCCTGGTGTTGGGATACCTTGAAACTTTCCTATATGAGAAAGTTGGACAATCACTCGGACAAAATATGCAGGAGCATGTTGAACAGCATTGGAAAAGATTCTTGGATGACTGTTTCATGCCATTTATGGGAACAAAAGAGGAACTGTGTAAGTTGCATTGTATCCTGAACTCTTTAAGTCCATCTTTGAAATTCACTATGGAAACAAGTGACTCTAATTTGAATTTTCTTGACGTGACCGTGGTTGTAAAAGAGGACGGTCGATTAGAGACGGATTTGTACTATAAACCTACAGATACGCATCAATATCTGGACTTTCAATCATGTCATCCAAGTCATACTAAGCGTAACATCCCGTACTGTCTCGCGAGAAGAATTTGTGCTATTGTAACAGATGACACACAAAAGAGGGAACGTTTAAAAGAACTCAAGGAGTTTTTGTTGATACAAAACTATCCTGAAAGTCTAGTACAAGACAGTGTACAGAAAGCCGCTGTGTTAGATCAAAGTCGCCTCAGAGATGCTAAATCTAATAAACTGTGTGATAAAAACATTGTCCCGTTGGTTTCCACCTTTAACCCTAACCATCAGAGCGCTGCTGCAATAATTGACAAAAACTTACCTATTTTACATCAAAGTAAAGAAATGGAAAAAGTTTTGTGTAAATCAAAAATTGTTAACAGTCTTAAACAACCTAAAAATCTTCGTAAGTTATTAACTTCATCCAAGTTTGATTCAAGTGAGTTAGAACCAACTGTATCTAAATGCGGTGATTCACGCTGTCTTACATGTAAAAATATCATAATAGGCTCTTCTGTACATATAAATGAAAGTAAAGTATTTTCTGTAAGACAAAATCTTAATTGTAACAGTAAAAATGTTGTTTATGTCATCACATGCTCTGGGTGCAATGAAAAATACATTGGAAAAACTGAAATGAAGTTAAAATTACGCATGAATTTACACAGATCTCAGATTAATCATCCAAAAAACCGTACAATTCCATTGAGTAAACATTTAGCTGAGTGTGGAAACGGGCATTTTTCAGTTTTCCCAATGTATAAATTAAATTTTGATAACAGTAAACTTTTAGAAACAAAAGAAAGCAGATTTATCAAAATGTTTTCACCAAGGTTAAATTCTAGAACTTAAATGTTTTGCTGTACATGTATCCTATTGTAACCTATATTGTGACGTATTAATGTAATGACGTCATGTTGTACACGATGACGTTGCTCGGCAACGCATTATCCGTTATATGTATGGCCTGAAGAGGCTCGTTGAGCTGAAAGCGCTAGCCATTAAAATGGATTGTTTTTACTTCTGACTTCGTATTTTTCAATATATATATATATATATATATATATATATATATATATATATAAAGTTAGCTCACTATGTGTGTATACCATTGTAGTTATTTTATTCAAAATCGTTTCACAGTATTCTTTTATATTGTAGGAATTCGAGGTTAGGTATTATTTATGAATGGTTGACAGGTGGTATTAATTGGCTGTAACGGGTAATTATTATTCAGCTATCGGGTGGTTGGGTGGCTTTTCATGAGTTTATCGCTAATGTAAACATAGTTGTTAATGGGATTAATGGGTGGCTTATTAACGTACTTTGCTATTTAAGTAGGTATTCTATTGATGCCGTTACCTTGTAGTTCATTTATCTACTTATACTTACATTTGGCAGTAATATTCCTTTGGAATTTCCTCCGATGGTAGCGCTAGAGTATTTGTTTATCGGTTAGGTGTCCGCCATGATTGTTGTGGGGCGGAACCAGAAGTTAGGCAAGTACTGCAGTAAAGTTGTTTATTGTCGCCAGCCAATCAGGGGTTAGCTCTGGGGTATAAGAGGCCTGGTGCGCTATCGATCGATGTCATTACTGACGCAGCAATCTGCAATAGTAAGTCCACTGCCGCCTACGGGGGATATCTCTCTGGCGTTTTCTTAGTAGTAGGCTAGTCGTAGGACATTATCTATATGTAGTTAGACGGGTGGGGGAAACATTAGCTTAGGAAACATGTAGGAATAATTTGTAAGTAGTTGTTTAGGGAATAAAAGTGAGTTTAAAGGAAGGTTAAGATGACGTAGGATTGAGAGTTTAGAGCCAGTAGTTATGTAGAATAGACGTTTATTTATTATATGGGTAGCGGGAAGGGGGAGAAATTAGAGTTAGGAAGCGATAGGTTAGGGAAAGGTTTATGTGAGCGAGTGTTTTACTTTTGTTGAGTTTATTTATTTCCGATTTTCCCTTGTTTTCTTCCAGTATTAAATCATTATTATTTACATCTCTGACTTGGGTTATATTTTGGTTGAAAGAATTGATAAATGCCATTGAACTGAAGAGATTGTACGCTGTATTAACGTTTTCATAATGTTCCATCAGTAAACAAATACACAACGCAAAGTCCTCACATAGAAAACACATACAGTTTAACATCTTGGTACAATTTACATTACACACTGTCACTGGGCTGCCTATTAGAGGGCACGCCTATTACAGATTTGGTGCCGTGACCCGGATTTGTCAATTTCTTAGTGATACGTAATTGAGTCTAGTCAGGGATTGTAATTTCAAGAAAAAAACCCCAAACAACATCAATAATAAGTAAAGTAATTTATAAAGATAAATTTCTGTTCGTTTCAATATACAGGTGTTTCCTGTTGAAGCAAATTTTCATTATTTTTAGGTTAAGTAATTTGTCGTAGGTTAATATCTGTTTCACTATACAGGTGTTTCCTGTTGAAACAGATTTTGTTTTGGATAATTGATTATATTTGTGTAGAATAAATTTTCTTGTCTTTCAACATCCATTGTTAAACATTATGGCAACTGAAGGGACATATGATTTGTTAACTTTATCACAGGATCAGAGTGATCTTCCTGCTAGAAATCTAGATCTGGAGAATGGTCTTATTGATTTGTCAGATTCTCATCAACCTTGTTTTGTAGCTTCTACTCCGTACTCTCGACTTGCAGAGGAAAGTGTTGGTACTTCTGGTGTGTTTCCCAGTGTTAGTACACAGGCTAATTGTATTAGGCCTACAGGTATTTTTCCCTCTGTGAATGAGACAGTTTTCAATCAAGGTAGACCCGAAAATCGATCTGTTCATTTTGGTGTTCCAAATACAGATATTGGCAGACAGAATGCTTCTTTTGGACACAATTTGACGACAGGTTTAGGAAATAGGCAGTCAGTAAATACTTCCTTGTTAGACACTAGTTTGACAGGAGATATGGTTTATCAGAGTGACTACGGTAGCCCGTTTGTGTCACCTCTGGTAACCAAACCTCACCGTCGGGAAGTTAGGCCAGATATTTTCGATGGCAAAAATTGTGATTGGCAGGATTTTCTGGTTCATTTTGAACAAGTGGCTGCTTGGAATCGTTGGTCCAGTGGAGAAAAAGCGCAACAGTTAACCATGTGTTTACGGGGTCCTGCTCAGAAACTTCTTAGCAATCTTACTCTTCTACAGCTGAGTGATTACAGTGCAATTAAAAGTGTACTTACTCAGAGATTCAACCCTAAAGAAAGAGGCGTAGCTTTCCGGTCTGAGTTTAGAAATCGTAGACAGGGTAAGGATGAGTCTGTGTCTGACTATGGTTACCAGTTACGGAGGTTGGCACTTCAGGCGTATCCTGAAGCCACCTTTGTTTCTCTTGAACCACATGTTATAGATCAGTTCCTCACAGGTTTAGCAAACTACAATATGAAAAAGCACATTACTTTTGCTCATCCCCAAACTTTAGAGGAAGCTATTTCTCATGGTGTTGAATTTGAGGCAGTTGAAGGAAGTAGAAACAGGAAGCCTGAAATATGTGATCGTGTTGCTATGGTGTCTGAGCCAGTGAAAAAATGAGGGTTTGACTCTGGATGTTGTTAGCAAGTTGATAGATGAGAAGTTAGAGAAGTTTGCTAAGTCACTTCAGAAGCCTAGAAGAATTAGATGTTTTGTGTGTCAGGATCCTGGACATATTAGGGATACATGTCCGTATTTGGCTAAGTTAAACTTACCAGAAGCTAAGACAAAAGAGGGAAACTAGGTCAGGCTGGGATCGAGGCCGAGATTTCAGCCACTTTAGAACAGTATGATAGGCCAGCTATGGATTGTACAGTAGGGAAAGCTTTGTCAGGTGATTGTCCTTGCAATATACTAGAGCCAGTCGTATTACGTGCTAATACTAGTGGTAAATCATGTCTTTTTCTGGATGTTCAGCTTGGGTCAGACAAATGTACAGTACTTGCCGATACGGGTTCTCCTGTTTCAGTACTGTCATATCAGGATTTTCTGAGGCTAGGTCTCCATGATTTTACTTTGAGTAGTGTCGATAGAGAAATTTTCACAGCTAATGGTACTCCTGTTGTTGTGTATGGTTGTGCAACTTTTGAATTCACTGTTGGTAGTGCTCGGTTTGAGCAGGAGTTTGTTGTTGCAGACCTAGGGCATCTAAGCAGTATCATTGGTATGGATTTCTTTGAGACGTATGATTGTGAGATTAGAATCAGGAGAAAGGTTCTTAGTACTTCTCAGGGTAAGCTTAAGCTATACAAACAGAAAACGTACAGCTGTTCTCGAATCCAGGTTATGGACAAGGTAGTGATTCCCGAAGGTGCAGAAAGGTTCATTGAGTGTAAAATGGTAGGTCCCTTTTCACATGAGCATGGTTTGATTGAGCCAAATAACCAGTTGCGCAGTAGAGGTCTGTTTGTGGCTAGAAGTTTAGTCAGACCTAAGGATAGTATGGTTGTGGTGTCAGTCTTAAACCTCAGTGACAGGGGGGTATCATTGAACAGCTCATCATTAGTTGGTACTGTCAGTGCTGTTGGTCAGGTTGTTGAATGTCATGATCAGAAGCTGAAGTCAGTTGGACAGGAGCTTTCTCCTCATTTACAACCTTTGATTGACAATAGTTCAGAGAAACTCTCGGTTGAACAGAAGCAGGCTTTGACTCATTTACTTTCTGAGTTTGAAGATGTGTTTGTGGGGGAAGATGGGAAATTAGGACAAACTGGTATAGAGACTCATAAGATAGACACTCCTGGGGCGATTCCCATAAAAATTCCTGCTTGAAGAGTTCCTTTGAGTAGAAAACAGGTGATAGAGGAAGAAGTTGACAAAATGTTAGTACATGGTGTCATAGAACCTAGTGACAGTCCTTGGTCAGCTCCAGTTTGCTTAGTGACTAAGAAGGATGGAACTTGTCGCTTTTGTGTTGATTTTAGGAAGCTCAACTCTGTCAGTACAAAAGATGCGTATCCGCTTCCTCGTATTGATGAGACTCTCGAGACGTTAGGAGGTGCTAGTTGGTTCAGTACGCTAGATTTAGCAAGTGGATATTGGCAGGTGAAAATGGATCCTAGGGATAAACATAAAACTGCATTTGCTACACATGTTGGACTTTTTCAGTTCAAGGTTATGCCTTTTGGGTTAACAAACGCACCAGCTACATTTGAGAGGCTCATGGATAAAGTTCTTGGTAAACTCAGGTGGAAAAAATGTCTGTGTTATCTCGATGATGTTATCGTCTTTGGGTCAAGTTTTGATGATGCATTGACAAATTTGCGGTTAGTATTTACACAGTTACGTTCAGCAAACCTGAAGTTAAAACCTAAGAAGTGTGCACTTTTTCAAACGGAAGTAGCTTATCTAGGGCATATAGTGTCAGAAGAAGGAATTCAGTGTAATCCTGATAAGATCACTTCTATCCAAACTTGGCCAATTCCTGAAAATCGTACTGAAGTTCGTAGCTTTCTTGGTCTTGTAGGTTACTATAGGCACTTCATCTCTGATTTTTCCCAGATAGCTTTTCCTTTGAATCGGCTTACTCGGAAAGGTGTTTCTTTCTTGTGGACTGATGACTGTGATAGAGCTTTTAATCAGTTAAAACAATGTCTTGTAGATGCTCCAGTTTTGTCATTTCCACAGGAAGAAGGTCTTTTCGTTCTGGATACGGATGCTAGTGCATTTGGAATGGGAGCTGTTCTCTCTCAAATGCAGGATGGGTCAGAAAAAGTGTTAGCCTATGCCAGTAAAACATTAGGTTCTGCACAGAGGAATTATTGCACAACCAAGAGGGAATTGCGAGCTGTAGTTACATTTCTGAAAACGTTCCGTCACTACTTGTATGGTAGGAAGTTTTTGATCCGAACCGATCATGCACCGTTGATTTGGTTAAAGAATTTCAGGGATCCAGAAGGAATTTTGGCTAGGTGGCTTAGTGTCATTGAAACGTACAATTTTGACATCCAATATCGTGCAGGTAGCAAACATGGCAATGCTGATGGGTTGTCTCGAAGGCCAATCAGGAAGTGTGGCTTCCATGAATGTTCTGATTGTAAGGATTCTCGAAAGACCAGTGAGATTAGCAGTCCCATAAATGTTTCCAGCCTAGTTGCTCCACTTTCTGTTTGTGATAGGCTGTCCTCGTCTCAGGGTGATCAGCCTTCTGATGACACAGATGGGCACTTCCCGTCATCGTCTCAAGCTGATGCACTGCCCTCTAGTGTTCCAAATTGGTTGCCAGTCTGGACTAGGGATGAACTTTTGAAAGGGCAAGAAACAGACGTAGGAATAGGTCCAATCCTTAGATTAGTGAAGGAGAATTCAGATCAGCCATCCCGGGTAGAAATAGTGGATTTTTCTGCTGATGCAAAGAGCTTGTGGGGTCAGTGGCATAACTTGGTGGTACAAAATGGACTCTTGTACAGGAAATATGAGTGTGATATCTTCGGTCCTCGACTTCAGTTGGTTGCCCCTCTTGCTGTTCGTGATAGTATCTTTCAACATCTACATACTGATAGGTCTGCAGGGCATTTCGGACGAGATAAGACACTCAAATCAATTAAGTACAGGTTTTACTGGCCTAACATGTCCAATGATATCAAACGATGGTGCAAGTCTTGCTCATTTTGTGCGAGGTGCAAGCCTGGTCCTGGAAAAGGGAAATCTCCTCTGAAGCAGTTCAAGGTGCGCTCACCTTTGGAATGTCTTGCAATAGATATTGTAGGTCCTTTACCAATCAGTAGAAATGGAAATGAGTATATCATGGTTGTTGGAGACTACTTCACAAAATGGAAGGAAGCGTTTGCAATCCCGAATCATACAGCAGTTACTGTCGCCGATAGGTTGGTTTCTGAGGTCTTTTGCCGGTTTGGTTGTCCACTACAGTTGCATACAGATCAGGGAAGGGAGTTTGAGTCCCATTTGTTTGCTGAAATTTGTAAGTTGTTAGGGATAGATAAGACCAGAACAACTCCTTATCGGCCTCAGTCAGATAGAATGGTAGAGAGATTTAATAGAACACTCAAGCAGATGCTGTCAATTTACGTTCATCAAGAACCACTCGATTGGGATGATCATCTTCCTTATCTTCTCATGACCTATCGTTGTAGTAAACATAAGAGCACACATTGTTCGCCAAATTTAATGATGTTAGGGCGGGAGATTAGAGTTCCTGTAGATGTCATGGTAGAAAGTCCATTAGGGGAACAGGTTCCAGAATGTCCTGTTGCATATGTCAGGTGGTTGCAGGAAACAATGCAGAAAGTTTTTCAGTTTGCTTCAAGTCAATTAGGAGTTGCTGCTTCTGCTCAGAAAAGAAATTACGATCAGAGTTTGAAATCTAGGACCTTTGAGATTGGAGAGTTTGCTTGGAGGTGGTATCCACCAAAAGCTAACCAAAAGCTAGGTCTAGGATGGGATGGTCCCTATCTCGTTGTTGGAAAGATTTCAGATCTTACTTATAGGATTCAGAAGAGTGCTGGTGCTCCAGTCCTTTCTGTACATGTAGATCATTTGAAACCATTTCAGGGTAGTTCCATGCCACATAACTGGTTGGATAATGCAACTAGTGCCAGTTCTGAGGCATCATGTCATGAGGACTCAGAACCTGAAGAAGATTCTGAGTTCTTTTCTGTGGGGGGAGGGGGGTTTGTTGAAAGTTCTCCTCTTGGGAAGTCTCCAGTCAGGACGAAAGTGGGGAGAGCAGTGAAACCAAGATGTATCTATTCTCCTTGAACATAGGGCTCCTCTTTGTTTTAAGTCAGGGTTTTATTGATAGTGTTCTTATTGGAGTGCTCTCCAGTAGGGATTACCAAGGAGATTATGGATTTACGCAGGGGGGGTTCACCTTTAGGCTAGGCAGTTGGATATCTTGATGCATTTCTATGATTTTAAGTTGCACTCGCTCCCTCGTTTTGTTTAAGTTGCTTTCTTTGTTTTATTAGTTTTTTTTTTTTTTTGCATTTTTTGTTTGAGTTTTGCTTTGTATTTCTCGCTTTCAGGAAGGAAATATGGATGTCTTAGAGCTCAGTGTTCCACAGGAAGAGATCGACAAACTGGAGGAGGATCGCGTAGTTTTCCCCGAGAAGGGGATGGGATGCCATGTGACTTTTTGTCACGAGCGCACCCACTTTGTTAAGTATTGGGATCTCTTGGACCATTGGCTCGAGGTGCACAAGTCTGAGGTCAGACGGTTCAAGTGTTCGAGGTGTGGGCGCTTATTTCGGAAGAAATCTTCCAGCCGCCAGCACCTCCAACGCCATCGGGGAGCCACCATTGAGGAGGTATGGATCAAGAACACCGCCTTTATCTCCCCGGGATCAATGCTGCTACCGAGGGCAACAGTTCCAGAGGGGATGAGTCGCCCGACCCACCTGCCCAGGAGTTTGAAGGACCAGAGGTTGCGGGACAAGGGACGGATCTTCGCGACGTACAGGCCCTTTCAGCCACTGGATTTCACTCCGCCGTCGTCACCACGTTCGCCGCAGTCAACCCAGACTTCAGCTCTTTCCACCCCTCCGCCAGCGCCCCTGTCTCCAGGCCGTTTGCTCCTTCGTCAGCAGGAAGAGGACAGGAGGCATGCCCTGCCATCTCGTCGTCGCTCAAGGGAGGAGAGGGAGGAGGAAGAACTGGAGCTTATGGAGCTGATGCCGACGCGCCGCCAGTAGATCCTGGAGCAGAGGGAAAGTTTTTATTTTTTGTTAAAGAAACCTGGGGACAAAATTAGGGGTAATTTTGATCTAAGGGGGGAGGAGTGTAGGAATTCGGGGTTAGGTATTATTTATGAATGGTTGACAGGTGGTATTAATTGGCTGTAACGGGTAATTATTATTCAGCTATCGGGTGGTTGGGTGGCTTTTCATGAGTTTATCGCTAATGTAAACATAGTTGTTAATGGGATTAATGGGTGGCTTATTAACGTATTTTGCTATTTAAGTAGGTATTCTATTGATGCCGTTACCTTGTAGTTCATTTATCTACTTATACTTACATTTGGCAGTAATATTCCTTTGGAATTTCCTCCGATGGTAGCGCTAGAGTATTTGTTTATCGGTTAGGTGTCCGCCATGATTGTTGTGGGGCGGAACCAGAAGTTAGGCAAGTACTGCAGTAAAGTTGTTTATTGTCGCCAGCCAATCAGGGGTTAGCTCTGGGGTATAAGAGGCCTGGTGCGCTATCGATCGATGTCATTACTGACGCAGCAATCTGCAATAGTAAGTCCACTGCCGCCTACGGGGGATATCTCTCTGGCGTTTTCTTAGTAGTAGGCTAGTCGTAGGACATTATCTATATGTAGTTAGACGGGTGGGGGAAACATTAGCTTAGGAAACATGTAGGAATAATTTGTAAGTAGTTGTTTAGGGAATAAAAGTGAGTTTAAAGGAAGGTTAAGATGACGTAGGATTGAGAGTTTAGAGCCAGTAGTTATGTAGAATAGACGTTTATTTATTATATGGGTAGCGGGAAGGGGGAGAAATTAGAGTTAGGAAGCGATAGGTTAGGGAAAGGTTTCTGTGAGCGAGTGTTTTACTTTTGTTGAGTTTATTTATTTCCGATTTTCCCTTGTTTTCTTCCAGTATTAAATCATTATTATTTACATCTCTGACTTGGGTTATATTTTGGTTGAAAGAATTGATAAATGCCATTGAACTGAAGAGATTGTACGCTGTATTAAGGTTTTCATAATGTTCCATCAGTAAACAAATACACAACGCAAAGTCCTCACATAGAAAACACATACAGTTTAACATCTTGGTACAATTTACATTACACACTGTCACTGGGCTGCCTATTAGAGGGCACGCCTATTACAATATATATTGACGTCTTTGGTCAATGACAACATTACAGCCTTATGTAATATAGCAGCAGTAGTAACACTCTCCAATTCATTTTAATATGTATTTGATAATATCAACAGGGCAGTATTTCCTAATATGTCCTTACTGAAATTCTTTCATTTATCAACTACAGAGTTGAAGGGTTTTCAATGTATGTGTGCTGTTGTTTTAAAATACCTCAGACATTCATTATCTTCAAACAGTAATAAACAAATAAAACAAGTGACAAATCATTTGATGACTCTTTGTAAGGATTTTGAGGTCATACTCTAAATGCTAATTGTTTAAACTCCAGAACAAATAAGGAAATTTTGTTGTACAGATAACAATACAAGTGGAGATTAAAATAGACTGATTGACTCAGTACTAACTGCAGAGCTGTCATGACAAAATCTAAATTCAAATGGCTGACATCGTATGTACAGTAGACCATAGAAAGATAATTTCCCTTTGAATAATCCTTTGCCAATCATTTATACAACTTTTGATTTTTCTCTCCCACATACGGCAAATTACAATACCTTATGAACTACCAAACCAATGACTTTATCAACTCTATTGTGTTTCAATCTAATTTTGTATCATGTTATTCATATCAAATTTATAACAAAGAATTGTCTGCTTATTCAGGTATTCGGTGAACAAGGTTCGGTGTCAGCTGATTGCCCTTGATGATTATGAAACACAAAATAAAATATAAACTTGACAAAAATAATTAGCGATATACGGAAATTGTGAAATAATATTGTCATTTCTTTACTTTGAGCACTTGATGAAATATTATTTACAATATTTACCATACGCCTATATTATTTTGACCAGTATGGAAAACTGCATGAAATAATCTAAATTTCGCGTGTTGTTTAATCACTCTTTACTCAAGATGAAAATTGGTATGTGTATCTATTTGATGATATTTTTCAAAAGAGTTTCAGGAGAATTGAAATCAATGGAAATCATGAAACGACACTTTGATAGCAAAAAATGACATTGTTCTATTTAGGATACGCCATCGGCAATATTGCAATTTGGGCATTGCTCTTGCTTGACCAGTTTGATTGGCTTGGTTCATTTGAGTGAGGATGGGGTTTATTCTTGCAAGGTAATTAGCAAGTAAATCATTTAAGAGCTTAATCCCTAACACCACCAATGACAATTGTTCACTATCATAATCAAAATGGCATATATCTTTTTAATTTTAGCATTGCTATCTGTATATATGAATATGTCACAACTTTTAATAATCTTAAAATTTCATCTGGAAAAGGACATTTAGTCCCAGCAAACATATCGACAACAATTGCTCTAGTTTCTCAACCCTCAATGTCAAAGCTTGTTGAGTCAGTCAGCAATACAAACAAATAATGAAACCATACGTTTGAATTGAGGCATTTATTTACAGTTAAGTATTTACCCGTAAATAATTAGGTTTTGGAAATGAAATAAGTTTTGAAAGACAACTGATTATTTTCAAATAATAATTCATAGCAACAATATGAGGACACTAAAATAAGTCGGTCAAAAAGTTACACACTTCGTGTCATTGATGATAGGTTGTTGTTACCTGAAAACCTTCTTTGATTACCAGATTTTAATATGGCATATTTGCACACATAGACCTGTAAATCGACTAAGCAATTTTAACCTTGCCCATCTACATTGTGCTGTCAAATCTCTTTGAGCTCAAACAACTCTATCATTGATTTCCTCTTACAAAACAATTGGAATTTTAGTGTGTGAGTATGAGGTGCAGAGTGAGTGTCTATGATCTCCACAATGGAGCTTGCCACGATATGTAAACTCTATAACCTATCCGTGTGATCTTAATCAGATGTGTTGAGATTTTTCATGGGTATCGCCCATGTAGAATATGGAAGTTATTAGGACCAGTTGAACCAACATAAGGAATGTATTTTTTAAATAGATGATTGCTTGAAATGGGTGATAAAGATCTTTTAAAATATCTTATGAAATTATTGATTTTTTAGTTAAAATTTATTTTTTCACAATTTTTAGACTCAACATTTGAAATAGTACAGAATGTATTAATCATAAATTAAGATTACTGCCCAAAATAGTGTGTCATATCACTTAACCGAAACAGTGTTGATTTGTATTGCCTGAGCAAAGGTGAGGGATAATACAATTTGAACTGTTTTGTAAAAGTCATTTGATACACTTTCAAGTGTAATCGTTTCTAAATTACTCAAATAATTCCATTTCAGTCACAATAATTAATTATTATCCTTATTTTATAAACATCCTTCCTACTGTCTTTTGTAGCTTACTCGGCTCTCTGATATTGATTAGAGAGATATATATCCATAACAAGGCGTTTTGACATTTTCTCACGTTTCTGAAGTGTTATCGCACTCTGGGGATGCCATCTTGACGTTTCGCTTGGCCTGTGTTCCGGCACTGCTTCGATCCTATGGTGGAATGATTGGTCCCTCTATGCAGCCAGACACAGAAGTTATTAATGTTATGAATTTCTTGTAACATATGTACAAGGCACAGTTGAGATAGTGTTATTTGAATTAAAATAGTCAATGGATAGATAGATTTGCAAATAATTGTGTTCCATTTTATGTAAAACTAAATGGATTACAGCTGTTAATTCATAAATTACATTTTTTTCTAGATCTGAAATAGCATTTTCTGATCTTTGTTGAACTTTCATTACAGTTCATCCTTGAATGAAACCTATATTGATGTGATGTAACTCCTGCAAAATTCTTATCATTGAAATTCTCTAATATCACACTGTTCATATAAAGCTTTTCGTTTTCAAAAGAACCTATTTGTTGTGACATTGTTATCCCATTGGTATATAATGCCAATGCATATATTTATCTCCCTTCCCGTCTGTCCGTTACCATACTTGGAATTAAACTTACACCTATCATTAATCGGTTAAATGCCGCTGGTTTCGAAACCCAGTATGTTTATCTCCTAAGTACATATAGCTTAAAAGTTTTTGAATTTATACTTTATTTCATTTTATTTCAATGCATACATTTTTCTTCTGCATCGGTAAATCAAGTTTTAAAATTCGCTTTCTTCAGTCATAGGCTTAGTTAATTGAGTACCTAGGAAAGTGTTGACTTCATTATCTGTGATATGTTTTATTTAGGCATGTTAAAACAGGTTTTCAATATTCCGTATTTTTTTGGACGAAAAGAGCACTGTAATTTATATTGATACTTTTAAAATTGGTAAAGCTGTTCATACTTTCTGAAATGTTCAGAATCAACGCGAGACAATGGTTAAACTCTGTAAGTGAATCAATGTATGTAGTTGTTCTCCTAAAATGTTTATAATTCATACACTGCACTGTTAAGCACTTAATTATTGTCATGGGATGGGATTGCCCAGACGCGTTACTCAAAACTATAATATGGAAATTATATGATATGGAACACATTTGAGTTTAAAAAGGGGAACAACGCTTTCATGGGATCTTTGTAACGTGGCTGGAATTTGGATCACAATCCGACAATGACGGGGTGAACACTATCAGCCAAAATATGCCTTTTCTATTTCAGAATCATTCATAGCAGTTTTTTACTCACAGGCATTTCCAATCTTTTCCAACCTTATAGGCCATGCAGTTATTAAAAATTAGGTGGTATAATGCGATGGTCAGTGGTCAAAAGTGAGATTGAAAATCTATCAACCTTGATGCAAATCTTTTTCAAGATCAGGTTGTCGATCAGGTTTCAGTCCTCTCGTGTTTTCTGAAAAACAGTTCAAGAATTGTTTCCAGAATCTTTATTTCTCAACCCAGTTTGTTCAAATTTGAAATCTATGTTTATCTCAACATATGAAAACCATATAAGTGTGCAAAAGTCCCGAATTTTGTTTCCATTTTTCTATTTGGGTCAAATTAGAGTTTCGAACCTCTATGAGAACAATCCCTTTGTCTACGCATGCATGGAATATATATATATATCCCTAAACTAATGAATATATATGATTTTTTTATTTGCGGGTGCTTAACCTATTTGTCTGTGGTTTATTTTATAAGATAAGATAGTTACACACTATTCAACCTCTATGATTGCATGTACATATCATGCAACGGCATCAGATATAATACCCCGTCTTAGTATATAATTGAGATTATGACAGGCAGAACCGAACGTATCTCGTTGTGTTTTGTTCCTAGAGATACAACCCATTTACTTGTTCAGTTGACACAAGTTGGTGTTTTAAACTACCAGCTTGCTATGAAGACATATTGTGTATGATTTTGAATCCACGACGAATTTGTTATTTCAAATGTGTCCTTTAAGACCTCTTTAATGCAGCAACATTATGTAATCTCAATCCATATTTGCTGATACCTCCACCTTTGAGCTCTCCACCACCCATCAAGCTGCAGTTTATATCTATACAGAAAACTTACAGTGATAAGTTAACGTCACTTATTCGTGTAACTTCTTGAGAATACAAAAATACCACAAAATCAAAATTTATTAGACATAAAATATTGCCAATATCACACAAGAATTTAATAAATTCAAAACATGAGGTGGAGGTGATTTCGTATTTACCTAATTCAATGTTAGATTTAACTCATGACAGGGTAACAAGGATTTAAATAATACTTGTTTTAGCTTAGATGGCCAGCATCATCATTCATCAAATGTTACCATGCTCCACACACATACCTATCAATAACTCGATGAGGTTAAGTCTTGTAATGAAAACGATAGCACTTAAACTTGATAATAAATGCTGAAAATAAATTGCTTGTTATCAAACACCTCTTTTACCGATTATCCTTAAGTACTGGAAGATATATGATATATCAAAAGTATTGTATCCATAAGTCTTTATCGATCGATCGAATTAATCATTATTCGCTTCTTAACCATACATCTCAAAGGTGTTGATAATTTATTTTTCAAATTAATACCTTGGACCTTTCAAACTTAACTGATGCCATAAATTTTATTATCTAAATGTGATGCCCCTTCGAAATTTTCACATGAAAATCCTTTGTCGAAAGTTTTCAAAAAGGGAACATCAAATTTCAAGAGGATTTAGTGTGCATTATTAGGGCCTAAGGGTGGGTGATTGTTCTCTCAGAGCACTCTCGTTAAAAGTTCGATGATCGGATCAACCTATCAGCCTCATTGAGTAACATCATTGACATGCATGACTGGGTTGATCATTTCAGAATATACGTTATTTGTAGTCTATCAGAAATTTGTGGCTTGTGAGGATAAATTTGACAAGCTTTCAAATAAGGAATTTGTTGAGAGGCGTAAGTCAATCTCCTGGCTCGGTCCATTGCTTTTTCGATCACAATTAAAAGTAGGTGTAGAAAAATGCTTCAATCAAGACTAGACATTTAAGTTACTGTCACTTATGTTGGGCATTAGCTAATCAGACAGTGCCAATGAAACAGTGTAATTAATGATTTGGTCCACGTTACCGACATGACAGCTTTGTCATGGGTAATTATTTGCATAACCATATTCGTTGTCCCTTAATTTATTCAATGTGTATCCGAAGTTTCATGTTTAAATGAAAGTGATCCAGATATGACAACCCATTTTCAAACAAACCATAAAATTAAACATATAAGATACAACAAACAACGTTATGTATGCTGACTTGTTTACATAAGAAAGTTTTAATATTTAAATACATATTTTCGTACACAATCAATCAATCAATCAATCCATACATAAAATAGGATTTAGACATTTGTACAAAAAAATTAAAACTCTTTCGGGATAAGTTGTTTCATTACATTAACAATACTGGAAAGGCAGAATTGAAAATCACAA
Organism: Phorcus lineatus; assembly: GCA_921293015.1. Taxonomy (NCBI): domain Eukaryota; kingdom Metazoa; phylum Mollusca; class Gastropoda; order Trochida; family Trochidae; genus Phorcus; species Phorcus lineatus. The sequence continues at coordinate 18,397,310 of OV121084.1, forward strand.
AATAGAAACACTTCACACAGAAACAAAAGATGTCACACACTATGTTGGTAAGTATCACAATACATTTGAATGGAAATCCTAACCCCTAATATGTTACTCAAACTCAGTTGTTATGAATAAATAAATGTATAATATACACAGTCAAAATAAATATTAAACAAATATTCAAATGATAAATATACAACCAAATGATGTATGTAATATTGGAGGGAAACAATATAATCAAAATTGGATTTGTCACAAATATTTATATTCTTAAGTTTTTTTTAGAAACATTGACACACTCATCGCTTTCCTTATTAATTGAACCCCATGTCGTAGAGATCTTTCTTAGATTTCTCTTTAGACATGCTTTGGATCTTGGTGATAGCTAGATACACCAGAGCTCCAATGGCCTGTATTCCAATACCAGCTCCGAACCCCAGTCCAGCAACACGGAGCAGTTGACCATTACTCACTGGGGGCTTCATGACTGTCTTAACCGCTCCGTTGTTACATGTGCAGACCATCCCTCCTCCACCGTAGGCTTTCATCTGAGGGAATGTGTGGGATTTTATTTGGGAGGCAAAAACTATGTATATAATAACGATAACTCTTACATTGCAAATTTTAAATTTGACCTGGTCTATTGGAACCCAGCAGCAACAGTCTATCCTTATTTTGCTGAGAATCACGCAATGGAGCGGTGTCTCCCATCTATTTACGTGTTTTGGTATATTGTGACTATTTGAACCCCGCTCAACTGAGTTACATCCTCAATAGTTATTTTATAGGTAATTATAAGCTAGACATAGTAAATGAATGTAATTTACATTAAACCCTTTTTAATGCTTTTCAAATACTTATAACATCTATTCATGTCGTTAAAAAGGATACTTATAATCGTTTTGTATATAAGTACATGAGAAAAATTAACGTATGCAGAACATTAAAACTATATGACTTAATATATATATATATATATATATATATATACATATATATATATATGTATATATATATATATCATTCCCACCTTTAACTTAAGGTAGATCCTATTTAGGAAAACTGTTAATCTGTTCGTTGCATTTATTATTGTTTATGCATGGTCATAGTTCTGCAACTAAATACTTTGAAAGAGGTATCAGTAATCTTATAATGAAGAGAAAATGCATGTGGAAAACCTCTACTCACTGCGACGGTTTTACCTATAAAGATAGAAATCACTATATGAAGTACAGAAAAATCTCACATTCGTCTAATATAACTAACAATTTAGATGCTTGCAATTCAAATAGCAAAGATAATATTAATTTACATGTAATTAGAAATCGTGCTTGTGTGATATTGCATGAAAGCTGAGCGTACAGTTTCAGATACACATTTTATACTGGACAGGAAAACAACAGGTCAAATTAATATAACCGGATATCAAATTAGGTGAAGCTAGCATTTATATTCAGGAGGTACATTTCGGTGAACACAGAATTATTTCTTCTAACATATTTAGTTCAAGTTTATTTCCTTGAATAACGCCAATAAAGTTTAACGTTGCAAAGTCAATATCTACATTTAAATGGATAATTGAGCGACATGAATTTGGCTAACAATAATAGAGCAAGTTAAAACTAAAAGATATGCTTAAGAACCTTCTTAAGATTGACTAAGTGAATCACAGAGTGATGATTGTATTTCAAATATACAGTAAGATAAATGTAATAAAACTAACACACACTAGTACTTACTTAGGGGTTTAGATGAGCACTGTGAAACTGAAACTGAAATGTAACGATATAAAGACCATGTATTAAGGTAAATTTAATAAGAATTAAATTCATTATATCTGAAGAAAACATAAGCTGGTTACAATGATATAAGTAAATGAAACTGTTTTTAACCTTTATCTGATTTACCTCTTTGTATTGAATAAACATTTAATCACTGCCGCCTACGATACTTTCTGATCTGATCTTTAAGATCTCTAATTTTTTTCACATATTCTAAGTCAAATGAGGAAGCAATGTCTTTAAATAATCTGGCAAATTACTCGTATGTAATTTAACGATAGAAATAGCTTGCAGTAGTTTGATGAATGAACTTCAATTACAATTACATAAAATAATGCTGTAAGGCAATTCAATATTAGCACCTTTACCGAATTAAGCTTTCTCTCGCATAGGTAAGAACTTGCATCTATCTAAATGTGTCAATGAATACACGAACTCGGAATTTACAATTGTTTGGTAATTGTCATGATCTGATACCACTCTATAGTAACTGTTCTCCATAGCATTTCCTTATAATCAGTTCTTGAAAAAAGCGAATTACAATTATACATGTACATAAAAATCTTCTAAAGATACCTGGTGACACTGTTTCCATATGAAAGCATATCTTTTCAGGAGATCTATAATAAAGAATAAGAATCTTTATAATCAATAATGATTCGAAATGAAAATTGTGTAATGTCATTATATTAAGTTCAAGAGCAAGTTAATCATTGTATCAGCAATTTTTACTAGATTGTAAGCTAAAACAGAATTGTATGATGCATAATGCACCTTTTTAACACCTTGAAACATTGTGAACATACCCTAGGTATACAATCTGAAAATAAAGCTCAAATCATGGATAAGCAGTGGACACATGATCAAAAACTTACTTATCAAAGACCGTTGCCATCGAGTCCAGACATACCGAGTGGCTTCCTACCGAACCAGATGGAACGACAACTTCATGCAAGACCTTGGAGTGATCGGGTGTCATTACCTTATTAGGCACTTGAGTGTTATTGTCTGTTGGAAGCAGGTAGGGCCTGAAATGAAAAGGAAATATCATGTAAAACATGTCATAAAGAATAGTTGCTTTATAACATTTCCATTTAGTTTGATATTCAATGTGTGGTATATACTACAATCACTTAATACAGATATAACAAATTTGTGTGAATACAACTATAGGAGTTACACCAGTATTTAACGTCATACACAAACAAATCCATGTCATATATGCATAAGATGAATGTATAAGTGTGAAACGAATTTCTTAAAACTTATCGCTGAGAGGCCAGTTTATCTTTAATGATTGAAGCACACATTCAATATGGCTAACTTGGTGAATTACACGATTCAACAGGTAGAGCGACAACTTATACATATGTGTACAGGATTGGTTTACATATGCAGCAACAAGTAAAGCAATACCTTGTCGAGTCAGTTGGTATGATTATTGAACAGGAAGATCCCTCCAAACACTTGACTTCGATTGGTTGAACAGATTGGGACGATGATGAATGGCCCTTTAATTCTGCAGGTAGTTGTCCTAAGAGAATATGAACAGACACGTGATTGGGTCTTCAACATCGGAATAACTAGTATTCTATAAATGGTCATTCAAGTTCTATGGTGCATGACGGATTTCCTATTGAGGAACTTTTATTCAAACCTAGATTTGGAATTTGGAATTGAACACACGAGTGTTTTGTTTTACTTTTTGATATAAAGTCAAGTTGATCTTTCCTATTCTTATATATGTTATTTGAACCTTTCATATCTTATCTGTATATATATTAATGTGTACATAAATGAATAGTTACCTGTTATTTCATTGGAATGTGTGATAAAAAAGCACACCGAGTCGCTGCTATAATGACTGTAAAACAGGAATTTAAGTTGAACATATGTAGTTCATAATCAAATCATAAATTAATTACTATATATGTTATTATTACTATTAAAAGCGAATGATAAAGTTTACTTGAGTTCATAAAAAGCTAAAGAATAAGCTAATGAATTACAAACAGCGAGTGTTGGTTATGCACTGGTGGTAGCTGAACTTTCAATTCATGACACAATTTATTTGGAGGGAAATGTATTTCAATGTGTTTCGAATATGTTTTGAATGTGTATTGAATTTCAATTTAAGTAAACATGACCGTTTAAACAGGAAAAAGCAGATAAAAGTGAATAAAGGGGAAAATAGACGTCATGCCGATGGATATATTTCTTCCTGAAAAATCATTCTACTGTCGTTGTTATGGTACTTACCAGTGATCTTCAACAACCTTGACACACGCCTTGTCAGAGCTTGGTGTTAGACTTGTCATCACAATGTATGAACCGTGAGTGATTGGAATACTAGAGATCAGGACTAAATCGCGGCCTTCAGATGATACCTTTTCCATGCCACTAAAACCAATAACCGAGTAACTTTTTAAAATATTATAAAAAGAGTCGTCGGCTTGTCACCAGACATTACATATGAGGTAAAACGATTTGCCCGAAGGTTAACAGATCAGCAAATGAGTTGTCATACACGATTCCAGCTACACGTTTTAGGGTTTTGATCGCACTTTAAATCCTTGATTTTCTTAATAGGGAAAAGGTTTTAGTTATATGACACCATCCCTTAAAATGATGGCTTTACACCAGGTTTGATTAGTTAAAATGTAAACCGTTGTTGGTGTTAATTATCAATATAAATGTGTCAGCAAGTACAATGATGACTTTTTCATATCGTATTATTTTCCTTGATTGACTTATTTTTAGAAAATCACGCCAATCTTATATCAAGAATGAAAGAATGAGTAAGTTTTTTTGGCCATCTTGAAAGAAAATATGATTATATAATTATAAGTGGATCTTACCCGAATTGTGAATCAACTTGTAGTTGTATTTCGCATTCTGATAAACTGCACTCAATTCTCGACCCATCCGATGGTGAAATGATCTTTGGCTGAAAACATACAAATAAATGATGGGCTATCAAGGGTTCTTAATCCAATAAAAGATTAAAACTTGTTCAAGCTCACTCTAACTTTACTAAGAACTTATATGTAAGATGATGAAAAATATAATGAAATGAAAAGGAATATCTACTTACTTTGTTGTGTACAGTAAGCACTGGACCTGAAAAAAGATACCAGTATGAGATATCAGTTTTGATAAAATAAAGCATTCAATTGAAAAGTGATTATGATTTTGTGATTTCTATTGTCATTTATAATTGCTTATGGGAACCATCTGACACTGTTCTATTTGATCAAGCTTCTGGATATTGTTGATAATGCGTTCATGTATACAAACAGATAAATACGTTTTTTAGATTTGGTGAAGTTTGATAATAAAATTGAAGTGAAAGATGTTGTCAACAATCAGTGCTTGCAGGCAACTTTTCAATTGACTCTTGAATTTTGCCATGTTTGTTATGTACATCTATTTATTTATGAATAAAATAAAAAATGCATTAATGTGAAGAAAATTTATATATATATATATGAATAACAATTCATTGATTAATATGCTGACAACATTTCTTAACATAGAGGAAACAACTTACAAACTCCATTTTTGCCAGAGTTTTGGTGTGTTTGGCTTCCCCCACTGCCACTGCCACTGCTGCTTGGGTTTGATCCTGAATTACCACTGCCACTGCCGACGGGGTTTGATCCTGAATTACCACTGCCACTGCCGCTTGGGTTTGATCCTGAATTACCACTGCCACTGCCGACGGGGTTTGATCCTGAATTACCACTGCCACTGCCGCTTGGGTTTGATCCTGAATTACCACTGCCACTGCCGACGGGGTTTGATCCTGAATTACCACTGCCACTGCCGACAGGGTTTAATCCTGAATTACCACTGCCACTGCCGACGGGGTTTGATCCTGAATTACCACTGCCACTGCTGTTAGGATTTGATCCTGAATTACCACTGCCACTGCCGACGGGGTTTGATCCTGAATTACCACTGCCACTGCCAACGGGGTTTGATCCTGAATTACCACTGCCACTGCCAACGGGGTTTGATCCTGAATTACCACTGCCACTGCCAACGGGGTTTGATCCTGAATTACCACTGCCACTGCTGCTTGGCTTTGATCCTAAATTGATACTTCCGACGAGGTTTGATCCTGAGTTACCACTGCCACTGACGACGGGGTTTGATCCTGAATTACCACTGCCACTGACGACGGGGTTTGATCCTGAATTACCACTGCCACTGCCGACGGGGTTTGATCCTGAATTACCACTGCCACTGCCGACGGGGTTTGATCCTGAATTACCACTGCCACTGCCAACGGGGTTTGATCCTGAATTACCACTGCCACTGCCAACGGGGTTTGATCCTGAATTACCACTGCCACTGTCGACGGGGTTTGATCCTGAATTACCACTGCCACTGCCGACGGGGTTTGATCCTGAATTACCACTGCCACTGCCAACGAGGTTTGATCCTGAGTTACCACTGCCACTGACGACGGGGTTTGATCCTGAATTACCACTGCCACTGCTGCTTGGGTTTGATCCAGATATATCGCCTGAACAATACAGTTTATGTATTAAATTAACTTTTAGAAGTAGCAAGTTGTGTCTATCAAAGTATATTAAAGAATTAAAATGTTTAAGACATAATCACCCGAAATTGTTTTAATTATCAGCTGATTATTAATTTCTTATGAAATGTCATTTTAGTACATACTTTATACCAGTTTTGAAGGTATTATGATGCCAAGCTATACTTACTTGTCTTTACATGCAAGGCATAACAGGATTCAGATTGACTTTCTCTGAAAACATAAAAACTTTTGGTATGGTATATCATTTCCCAATTCATTATTTCAAAATAATTATCATTACTAATTTTGTGGATACTTATTTTTATTTTTGACTTTTCGAAAATAATAAGAACCTTTTAATTTTCTTTATTTCCATTATATCTGAAAGAAGATCGATATGTTATGTAGCTGGAAATTGAAAGGTTCTTGTGCGAAGGGTTGGGAAAATATTTTCTTACGTTCTGATGCAGACTTTCTTTGTTCCATATGTACCAACTGATGGCGTAAAGGTAATAATTTTCTCAAGTGGGTTGTTTTTATTGGGTTGGGTTATTTTGTTAGGAACAGTCGCATCAACACTCTTGAAACTGAAAGACAAAATGGAATTTCAATATAAACACCACTACATTGAATTTACTAATAGTTGCTTTTAAGATATTTATTTTCTCTATTGATTTGCCATCTTAGATTTAAAGTTGATGGCTGATAGATCACCAATCAACGGAAAACAAAGTAAGTGTCTAGATTATGTTTCTAGAGGGACGATGGTATATATCACGAATCTAGGATTAAAACGATACATAAGTCATTATGCTTACATTCTATAATGACACTTCACAAACTGCATGAAACGTACTATACAGCTGCATACCGAAGGTTTGTTCACTTACCACTGAATCGTAGCAAATATCATGTAATTTGGGTTTCGTGTGAACGTCAACAGAATAACTTCAGCAAAAAATGACAATGAATCCCCAACTGCCCATGTGTGAAATTCTTGAACTCATTTTGGGATCGTCTGGTATCTGGTGCAAAAATTCTAATTTTGGCATATTGATAAAGCCGGAAGGGGTCACATTTTTGAAATTACGATTTCTTTAATTCAAATAAAATATTCTATATACACTTTCTGAGATTAAAACCAATATTATCGCAATGACTTAGCGCTAAGTAACAAACGTGACCATTTCTTAAAATAATTTCATAACTTATAAAGTATTTTGATAAAATAAAAATTTAAACATAAAAATTACTGTTTTCGGAATTTTTACCCCTGGTCACTTCAACGACCTACCAAAACTGTTATGGGTAATTGTTGGTTACGATAAACATTTTCCTTAAAGAAGAATGGATCTGCATATGTGTATTGAAAATTCAATATTATACGTTTCCTTTTTCGCAACGCTACGATACCTCAAATGCATCTCAAATAACATGATATTTGCACTAGTATATTCAAGTATGTGAACGAACTTTTGGCATGCAGCTGTACAAAAATATTTGTTATGAACTGTAACGCTCATCTATAATTCATATCAATATTTAATTATAAACATTTAATATGATTTATGAAAAGATTCATAGTAAGATCATTTATCCTTGCAAATACTTTTTGATGGTACCAAGGGAACAATGGCATTCTTATTTCTGCACTGTGGTGTTTATTAATACAGATCCTATTTTTAAATCATGTACTGGAAACATTTAGACAACAACTTACGGGTCTGTACTCTTCTCTGTGAAGGGGATGCTGCATGTTTTACCGATAACACACTCAATAACACTTTCCTTTGGTAGAGAATGGTCCAAGTCCAAACCAAGCTGTCACAATTAGGAAATATTTGTCAACTACAGATATGGGCATGTGGTGCACTGTGTTGTCACCTACCCCAACTGTCAATTCATCCTACAACCTATATGCACTAAGTTAAAATTGAATCCATGGAAAGCAACCAAATATATATAACCACTAAGGTCAGCTAAAAAAACACTTAAGAAACGGATGCCTTTATATCAGAGAGGAGTAAACTATTACTAATGTGAAGGAAATGTAAACTTACATGTACATCAGGTGATGTTGTTGCTGGAAATATGAATTACAAAAATGATTGAATTTAAATATAATATCTAACAATAATGTAACAAATAACCTTATTGATTGTTAACTGGATATTCGATTATAGAATAAGCAATTCTGTATTTTGTATAGATCTTTATCAATTTATTGTTTGATTTGATAAATGCTGTTTGTTTTTAAATACATATTTCAACTCACCTGAGGAGAGTTTCTTTGGTTGGTAGTTGACATAAACACAGTAAGGATCACTCTCCTTCCTATAACGGAAATAAAGGTAAAATAACTTAAATAGCAAAACCTCTTGTTACTTCTTCTAGACTGCGTACTCCATACCACAAAGGGAATAGTAGGGTGTTATTTTATCAACAGGTTAGCTTTGAATGGGTGAGAAGACGTCTTATTTTGGAGAGATTGGAGGCTTGCAATCTGATCTGTGTTATTGAGGCACTTGTTAGTAAGTATTGTATAAAGCCTAATTGGGAGAGCAAGGCAGCAAAGTACCTTCAGCCAGTTGATGGGCAATATAAGCCATTTTTTTTAATTTCTTGATTACAGATTTCTGAAAGCATGTGCCAATGAAAACTTTACCATGACAAATTTCAAGTAAAGGGACTTAAAAGGTTGACTTACGTTGAGGTCTTTACTTCGATGCACCGAGGGTTCATGCCAGTTTTCAGTTCGCTTGTTGATATTGGTACGGCAGTGCTGTATTTGTTCCCTGATAATGGGTTTGATGTCTTTGGATCCACTTTTTCCTTGTTCACCAAAACTTCAGAGATTGGGCTTAAGAGAAAACACATTCATTCTCATATACAGTATTTTGTAGAGAATACTAACAGAGGCCCCATATGTGACAACTTTAAAAAAAAGTTGAAAACCAGTTTGACAAATATGAACGGTTACAATTTTGATAACATTCATATTTATATGGTATATTGGTATAATACGATGATATCATCTAGCATCAAGTCGAGCCAGCATCGATACGTGAAGAGGTACTTATATAGAACTATGACATTAGGACAATTCCCTTTCTCATAATTCTGAATACATATGTATCGAAACAACAGCTGCAGCGAGAAATAAGACAAAATCAATTGTTAAATCTTAGTTTATTGATGAATTAACATATGTATCAAATCAGCAGTATGAAAAACGGCAAGGGAGCTGACTTACCTTCCGGATGCTCCCGTGTCTACCACTAAAGGAATATTGCAAGGGCTTCCAGCATAACACTGGATAGTTGAGCCTGGAGTCGACGATGGCTCCAACACATGTGGCTGTAAAGACGATGGTAAAATGACAGAGAAGAACCTATGTTGTGAATATGCAAACAGAAAGATAAGCAAAATTGGGAAAAATTTTAAAAGTATTTTAATAAAAAATAAACTAAAGGATTTTATCTTATATTTTTATCTTAAAGCGGCATTGTCCATTGACCTGGAAACTGGACCATGTCAAAGTGGTAACACTCCTTTACCATATAAAACATCAACACTGTTTTTGTCGGACTTTTCCTACACTTTTTGTCGCAATTGTTTTTAGCACAATGCATGAGAACTCATTGCACGTGGTAAACCTTTTGCATAATGCGGTAAAATGCCGACTTGAAACAGAAATGAAAATACAAAATAAATCTTAAACATCTGTCTTCGTATCTTAATTTGTCATACTCTATCAACCTCGAAACACCATGATAAATCTAGAACAACTCTGTTTGAATTATGATGTTAATGAGCTATTAGAGATATAGTTTGAGAAAATCAGCTCACCTTAGTCAAATCCGGTTGTTCTGGCTTAATGAAATCTGAAATAAAGGTTGAAAAGCATTTCAAGGTAAACCCGCTCAAAAATAAGCAAAATTACAAAATGAAAAAGGAAGTCTGGTTATGTTCCATCAGTCGATTCTTGTATTTTATCAAAGGTTCAGTCATGTCCATTTGATTAGTTCCTGAATAACAAAATTCAATATGCTTATAGTTGTTGAATGAAAATAGTCTTGATGGAGGCTACTGTAACAAGAAATTAAAATGATTAATTTCTATATTGCTTTCTGATGTTTTCAGTTTCTGTTGATAATACAGCTCGGAAGACAACGAAAAAACTATGTTTAATCCTAATTTAAAGTTTGAAATGGGGTATAGCGATCAACAGTAAGAAAACTCAGTTGATTGTTTTCTGAAAAGGGACAGGCGTGCAATCAAGATTGCAATGATTCAGACATTTATAAACAGAAATGATAAATGCAAAAAATTATCAGATATGCAGATGACTTTAAACTTGTCAAGACCTAAGTGTGTAACACCAAAGTCTAACAAGGCTTCCTTCTCAAACAATTCTTATTCCTAAATTCATGAATACATAACATAGGTAAGATTATATATTCTAAAGCTTACAAACATCTTGTATTCAGTGGTTATTAAAGTTCTGATTCTAAACTGCATTATTCAGAGTAACCACTGATAAATATAATACTGAAAACCAATTTGGCAAATTCTTCTTCAAATCATAAATCTCATACAGAAAACATGATCAATTCTTCGTCACAGTGTACTGCAATTATGGTCTAAGGTATTTTACGTCATTTAACTATTACATTTTTGTGTTTGAAAACTACACATGTACATGTATAACGTTTTTGTAAAGACAGAGAATGCATTACTGTTTTGTCATGTTCAGCACTAACATTATAAATGTTACCAACATCTTGACCCTTGTAATTACTGCATATTTATTATTCAAATCAAAATATTCATAAATATATCTTGGTAATGTCAATTGAAAAGCACGATGTTGTCCAAAACTTATCAATATTTATATACAATGCCATGACTCATAGAGATTAATTGTTACCTCATATATTGACATATGTCTGTTTATCATGCTTATTAACATATTTAGTATTAATTATCTGTGACTTATTATATAAAGCACATATATATTGCTCTGTGAATACTGAGATGTAGACTGGGCCTGTGGCCTCCACAACAAATAAATAAGGACTGATTGATGGATTAACTTTATGGATTGCAATATGGGTTAATTTGCCAAGAGACAAAAAAATATCTTATTGAAAGTAAAAACAGTGGGTTGTTTATTGACTTTCTCACAATTCGGATCAACCTATTAATAGGCATGAAATATAAAGAAATAGAGTGAAATAAAGAAATAATAAACTCTTGCCTTTGGCGGTTCCAGTTCCAGGAGCTTAAAAAACATAGGTAAATTGAATAAAGTAAATAATATTTAAACAAATGATTTGAAGTATGATTTTTTTTATATATATGCAACATAACATTTCTAATAATCAATTTGATTAAATGTTTACGAAAAGCTAGCTAGCGTTAATATGTCTAGATATGCATTATTGATCCAATAATATTCACGCTGATACATGTTTTCCTTCCAATGAGGATAAATCAGGATGTTAAAGACATATGAAAAAACCAAACGCACTCTCAACAAAAAGCAGGCAAATGCATTATGTATCATCTGTAAAATAATAATTCTGAACTGAATGCCATATTTTGATACCTTGCGTTGTTGCACTTGTAGAAGGAGCGGTTGTGGTTTCTGAAATATAAAAATTATTGTTAAAAAATATGTTCTCATTCTGCAAAATGATAATTAAGTTTCTAATATTGTTTATAAAAATGTGAGTTGTCATAGAAATGAAATATAAAGTGTCACGTCATAACAAATAATACAATAATTGATAATGATTACATTTACCTGAAAGTGTGACTTCGATGGTTGTACAGATCGGTTTGATGTCATCACTGAAAATATGAGAGACATTTCCAAATGAGTAAAATGGATCTCCTGAACAGAATTCATCATTGCAAAAGTATCGAAATATTACGAAATAAAAGTCTGTATATGCAATTTCATATAAATTTGCTTGTTCATTTATCATGTTTATTTATCAAACAGCAATGCTTACCTTTAAGTCACTTGATTAATTCAAAACATATATTTATATGTCTGCTCAGTTTAACACAAGAATTTATATCATTAACAGCATAAAACACTGATATGTTTTCATCTTTGTAAATACATGTAATTCAAGTAACTGAAGAATATTAGGATATAATGCTAGTATATCTGCAAGACTATTTTACTTAAACATAAGGATGGATATCGCTACTCATTTCCGTATATTGCGACACAGAGAGGCGTATTGCAATATATTGATACTCTTCATATTTCAATTTTTCCATGCTCTTACAGCAATGCTCAAATTGATGGTTTTGTAAAGAGAGATAATTTAGTGACTGGTTTCGGACTTTTAACATGTCTGTGCTATTTTCACTTTACGAGTTCACACTTCAGCTTTCAGTAATATAATCACGTTTTCTGCTTATATTTTTCTGCAATTTCACACACAAATTGTTAATTATATACCATCCGATATATTGGACATTTTCAAAAAAGTGTACCGGTACGTATCGTGTTGTTTCTATATAACAATATACCGATATACCAATAATACCGCGCACCCTTACTTGAACAGGATAAAAAAAATTATTTAAATCTCGAAAGTTAAAACTTTTAAGATGTTGACTATAACAACCTATTTGATGTTTTTTCAGCATTCAAACATAGTTGGTGTTTCCCTGGTGACTTGGCGTGATACACGACTGGTTGAAGAGACTGACCATCCATGATAGTCGGTGCCAGGAGACTGACCTCGGGACTACCTGATAGGAGTCTGGTAAAGATAAAAATAAGAGATTTTTAATGTACGGGTGTTGAAGTCCCATCGATTTCTTTGAGCTAATTAATGCTATCTAATACGACTACTTCCCTCAGATGAGGTCTTTATTATGTAAGTAATAATGTTTCTTATTTTTGGAAAGAGTAATTAAGGGCTATGTAGCAATTTTTCTCACGAAAATGAAATTAAATGTTAACATTGATGAAACAATCTATGTTTTATCAATACAAGGACTTCTTATACGAAAGATCGTATAAGCTAGGTGAATACATACAATGTAGCCCTAACTCTAACAAAAAAGGTGTGTACACTATAGTGGCGGTAGACATACAGGTATAAAATCTTTGATTTGAATGTTAGCCATTTCTTACCGGTCAGGGGTTGTAGCAATTGGTATCACACACTCGCTTTCCAGTTCACATTTAACCAATTTTAGTGTTCCGATATTTCCATCTGCAAAAATTTCAAGTTAGTATATGAGTATTCAAAACAGCCACAGAAGTTACACAGATATTAATAGTTGTATTCCATTTCACCTACAATACTCTCTATTAAGGTTCATGTGACACTATGAAATAACAACTGTGTGTCGATCCAAAATGGCCACCAGATAACATGAAAGTTAAGCTGCTTACATCCTGAGTTTTCAAGGGAAATAAAAAAACAAATAATATTGAAAGATTGCGAGACTTCGTTGTTGTATGTCAAAATAACTGTACTGGTAATATGTTCTTTTTACAGATTTATGAAATACATTCTTGAATGATACAGAATTAAGGTTTTTCTTTGAAATAACATAACATTTCTGAAACATAACAATAAGGTTTAATAGACAGACAGATAATCCTTCTGTAGCTTACCTTTTGAAGTAGATGAGGGAGTTGACCTCTCTAATGTCACACAATATCTGCTGGCCTTTCCGGGTAAGCTTAATTCAAAAGGTTATTTTGTATAGTCAGACTAGTAGATAAAGACGACAGTAGTCAAGAATACTCTATTTATCATTACCGTGAGTATTCAATTTCTCTCAAAGATCTTGACTGTCCTTAGACAAAATTATAAATGCACCTTAAAGAACGTCGGATATTCAATTAATTGGCGTATACAATTACTGAGTATGATGTTTTAATCGTTTTAGCTGAGCAGTTTTCTATTTCAAACGTTCAGTTATTTTCAACATTGCATGACATTAGTTAAGCTTTTATCAGGGATATGTGTTAACCTTGGCTCCATGTCAGGACTCATGCAGACTTCCCCTGATGGTCCACCTGATGATTGTGGAACATTTACAACGATATCTTTCAAGGATCCGACTGAGCTGACAGGACCCTGTGATATCTGACCAGGTGTCTCAGGGTTGATCTTGACTTTGCTTCTGCAAAATATTTGTATGTAAAAATCCGCATTAAAATGTGTTTATCAATAGTTTTGACTTTCATAACTAAAAGGACGAAAAAAGTGATTATTAAAACATAACAAGCCTGTACTTTGAATTTTATTAAATAAATTCAATTAATTAGCACGAAATCAGTCTACATTAATTTAATTGCACACCTTATTGGAAAACGGGTATGCTTAAATTTGCTTAAACGTAACCCTAAAAATGTTTTATTGGTTTAAGTATTCAATTCTATAACATGCAATGATAATAACAAACATTACCCTTATGAACTTTCAATCGAATCAAGAGTTTGCATCTTAAAGAACAAGTAATGAAGCTTAGAAAAGAATAATTTACCCTTTAGAACATGCTGGAGGTTTCACAAGAACATGAAAGCTGCATCCGGTAGACGCACAATCAACGGTGGAGGTATCTGTTGGTCCGGCAATCTCTACCTGTAATACCAAGGGCTCTGCCTATACATTTCCATTTGAAAAAATATTACACATCATTCATAACTTTGACATCCATCATACCATGCAAAGCCAACATAAAAAAGGATTCATTAGCCTGAGTACAGGATACTGATGTAAAAAAAATATTCAGAAAAAAAGATATTTGCCAATGTCTCAGACAAAAGGACGACACTCGATGAAACTTACATGATCATTTGCACCACATGGAACATCCGGATCTGTAAGGAGTATTTAACAGAGACATTTGACTTCAAACAAATATTGTAAATTAACATGTTTAATTATAGAAAACAATAATGACAGAGGCCTAAGAATAAAAACATATGCTGACTTGATGTGCAAATCTGTAATATTTGTATTATGTATTATCTACCTGATCAAAAAAAACAACTGGTTATGGTGACACTTACATTTCAAAGGGAACAAACATATGACGTTTAAGGAACAATGCCGTGTTGATTTTCCAACTACATGTAGATGTCGCTACAGAAATGTAATTACATGGTACATATATATGGAGTAGACAATGTGCTCCAAACTCACTGTTAGATGGTGAGCCATCTCCCTTTATTCCAATGTCCTCTGCGAAAAGAGTAATAATTATTTAATGACCATGCCTTTATATATATATATATATATATATATATATATATATATATATATATATATATATATATATATATATAACGTCGATTCATTGGATCATGTGGTGTATGTGAGATAATGACCACATCCTCGTGGCTATCGGATATAACCTTCTCGCTGTCCTTGAAGGTTATATCCGATACCCACTCAGCTGTAGGCAATTATATCTCAACCATAATCCACTCAGTACAGATAAACCATAATTCCTCGCATCTTGTTGATTTTTCTCATATTATCGATCGGTAACATAAAACTGATGATGACACTTGGCACAACTTAAGGTAACTTGATTCATAGTTTATCGATGAAGCAAACCTTTAAGTAAGTATTCAAACGCGTTTATGATGAAGACAACTTGTTATCTACTCTAGTACGAACGTTGCCGCCCTTGTGCTAAATTACATTGTCCAACGCCTTCATTGATGTAATTCTAATCCCCGAACCCTAAACAATGAAATCAGCAAAGAGATAAAACACAATCACAAACCATATGAAGCTGCTATTAAAAAGGTCGCGGTTTCTTTATTACAACTCACTGGGATTTGGTGTGATCTTCATATTGTAGCAGACGTCCTTCGACTTAACCCTGAATCGGAAAAATATAGCATAAAAATATTTTAAAGTAGATTAAAGAAACATATTTCCTTCATAGTTTATCTAAATGATCTATTGAATATCACTTTTTAATTCGGATATCTTTATGCAAATTTGATTTACACTGTTGACATGACTTACTTTACACAAACTTTATGTTCCCCAATTTGTTCCATGGTCGGAGTCAGAGACAATGTGTGTTCGTGAGGATCTGTGGTATCCGTTGTTACAGTTGGATTCAAGGGTCCAGGTGTTGTCACAATAGGGGCGCTGCAACATACATTTGAGGAATCACACACTTTATCCTTGTTAAAGAAAAAACACATATAAACAGTACGTGTGTAGTATTATAGTTCATTGTACGGTTTAATACATTATATTTTATACATGATTCCTAACTTCTTCGCTTATCCCAAAGTGCTTGTTATCTAATTATCCCTAATGTTTGTGAAAAAGAATAGCAAGCAATAGACAATATGTGAAACATGTGATGCACAACCCTTACCCTGTTCCCGGTGCAGTCTTTATATCGACGCTACAGGTGGTACCCACAGTACAGGTCAGCTCCGTGTTGGGTGGGAGGGATGTGGACACTATATCCTATAGCATGGGTAGAGTAGCTTTTTAGTTTTTCAGTAATGTTCCAGTACACAATAACATGAACTAGCTTATTTATTAATTAGTTATTGGTGTAGCATTAATACAGTAATGCAACAAGTAAGACAGTACAGGACGTTAATGAACACTAGTAAACTCTCAAAGTTAAGATGGACGCAGAGTACGAATGACTCCTACGACCGATTTATTCCACGACTAGAATAATCTGAACGAATTAACTATTCATTTCGAGGAAAATGAAACCTCAAACTGTCAAACAATGCTACAATAGCCTACAAAGAATTATCCTATGAAATAAAATACAGAAAAGATCAGTTCATTACCTTGCCGTTTGATCCAGAGGGTGTGGGAGGATCTTAAACAGAAGGAGCGGGATAAGTTATACAGAGCTGTTGTAAATCAAATTACATGCTTTCAAAGGTAAGTAATTAATTATTTAGACATAGTGCTGTTGACTTCGTCACTGTCGGGCTTCATATAATCTATTATATAAAAAGCCACCGTGTCCCATAATACTGGACCACATGCTCATCTAATCTGTACATATCATCCCCATAAGTTATGGAGTCTTACACAAAGATTTAGTTTAAAATAGTTTAAATAGTTTAAATCAATGACAATTATCAATGAGTCTATACTGCAGTTTTTTAGTCGTGTAGGCATTTTAGTTTTGGAAAAAAAAAGAAATTTGAAGAAGGATTTGGGGGGGGGGGGGGGGAGCAGCCTCTATGGTCCTTAAAGGGATTCTATTATTTTGCTATTTGCTAAGGGGTCTGTACAAATATTTGCATCGTTTTTGTACCTTTGTTTTAGAAGAAAACGAAAATGGGTCTTTATATAAAACAGTTGGCCCTTTTTCATCATTTGTATATATGCATCATATATATCATACCCTTAAATTCACAACATTTCAGATTTCTAGAGTCAGTAGGTCTTGATATGGAGTCAAAAAACAAAGATTTTACGAATGGGTGGGCTATGGATGATATACTCTGCCATGAAAATAAAAGTTTTGACGACATTAATTTGGATTTTATTTGAAACTCATATCGTATACAAGAAACAATAATTAATCAATATTGATAAAATGATTTGTTTACAATTGATGACTACTATTACTTACTTTTTGATTTATCAGGTTTCGGATTTAGATTGGTACACCACTCGTCTCCTACGTGCCTGCAAGAAAGTTTTTTTCATCAATAACAATGTTCATTCATTAGAAAATGCAGTGAATATCAAATACAATAACCTTCCCTGTCAATATTTCTAAATCACAAATACAATACTTATATACCTTTACGTATTTTCTCACATTCCATAAACAACAATTGACTCTTCTTTCACATTTTGAATCATCAATCATTTAAACGCGTGTTAAAAACATATTTTGTTAGTGGAATAATCTCTTGTGCTTGATGAAGACGGTATCTTTACTCTTTAAATGTTGGATGACATTTTAGAATGATGTGCCTTATTGATTAAAATTGTTTTTATTTTATGAATCTGTCTGTACACTGTGAAGAATATTTTACCCTGTTCCTTTGTTTTTTACTTTGAAGCAAACTGGTTGTAGCCCATCGGTTGAGGTACCCGGTGTTATATCCAGCTTTATCTTGTATTTCCCATCAGGCGTTGCAACTATATCCGTTGTGTTGAAAGCGCCGTTTGTAGGTACTAATTCAACACCACTAAAAAAAATAATGAATTAGATGGTGTGCCATAGATGACTTTCATTACTTGTCTAGCATTGACCCAGCATCATTTCTATACAGAATCAAGATTTTAATATCCTGAAAGAGAATATGTTCATTTAGTGAACAGTACATTTGTAACTACCATTTTCAAATGAACAGCAATGAAAACTTTGACTAATATTGATTTTTTGTAGTTATCCTACACTTCCCGACAACACTGACGCTGTATCCCTAATATGAAATGAGAAAACAAAGGTCGGTTGGTTAACTTACCCATCTGGTTGATTCCCTGGGTCAACAACAACATCGACCTGGCAGCTTGTTTCACAAGGAATAATTGTCCCGCTCGTAAGTGTTGGTTTAAGAACATGTGGCTTATAAAGATAAAAGAAACAAATATTTCTTTTTAAAAGATGCCTTAAACATTTTCATGATTAATTACAGCAATGTAAGTCCTTGTACAATCTCTTCAGTTCTTCATCACATTTACTTGTGTGTATAGACAGTTACTTATTCTTTACTCAAACTATAACTTTTTAAATAATTTCGACATAAATGCCTTGAGGGTAATTGAAGTAATACCTCTCTGGTGTCCACCCCGAGGCCTTGTGCGATAACTGCAAATGCAATGTTTAGTCGTAAGTTACACAACACTACTGTATTCTGATATCTCCTTTTTTCAATCTCGATAAGTCATTTTCATCCTAGGAAATATGTATGGCAGATTTAACAGACCGAGATATTCTAAAGTCCCTCTGCACTACAAATTAATGCCACTAACATGAACTGAATCTAATGTAAGTGCTAGATACATATGGGGTGTATTGGAAACATTAGTGTCCCACATTTCTGAGAAAAAAAATTGAATATTTATCTTTGTACGTGTTGAAACAAAATATTGACAGAAATCTTAAGTATGTTTTTGCTTATCTTGACCGTCTTGTCAAAATGTTTTATAAGCAGTTCCTTTCTTCATTTCAATGCATATTTTCCCGGACAAGTTCTTTGCATACTATTTCCATTATAATAACTACATTTATAAAAAAAAAGTGAACTATGATATTCATTTTACCCTTTTTTGGTTCAGTCGGTTTTACTTCAGGGACTGTAGGCTTCACTGGAATCATATAATGAGACGTGAACTAAATAATTGCCAATACAAATAGTAAAAAATTGTGTTTTATGGAAAAATAAAAAAAAGTTTTATTAGAGTATTCGAATTAAAATATAGAATCTTACTTTTGATGAATAATAATATGTATAATACCTTCAGATAAGACTTCAATATTAACGCATTTCCGAACAGTTGCCCTGAAAAAAATTCAAATGCAAAAGTTTTTATTTTGCTCATAAAAATCATCAAAACAAAGCAGTAACAATTAATCTTCCTGTATTAGTCAAATCACCAAAACAAAGCAGTAACAATCAATCTTCCTGTGTTGGTCAATGTTTTCTATGTGACAACTACATTGTTGTCAATGAATATTTTCTCGGTATAGTTTAAGACATAGACTAACGTTTTTAACATTGATTTGAGGAGAACTGTAAAACTAATAGAAAGTGAGTGTTAATGCCTTCAAACAGCCAACTCTAAAACTTGTCAATATTACTTGAATAGCATTTTGCCACAAAACATCAAAATAACTGTGGAAAGCTATGACAATATTCAACTTTTGATATATATATATATATATATATATATATATATATATATATATATATATATACAACTTTATCATGCATAGTTCATATATATTTGGATGGTTATCATAATTTATAAAAATGTCTTTGCTGAATATAGCTTAAGTTTCACCTTAGACCAGCATACTTTTTTTCGATTAAAGAAAATTGAAATTTATTGATGTTATGACCTTTAAGATTTGATTCTGATCATCATCAAATTTTGATTAACATCATACGTAACACTCTAAATGTGTATTTACCTTAAATTATAATTAGTTACATGTTAAAAAGGACAAGAATCACAGGCCTTACCTTTTACTTGCACCAATCAAAACGAAAACAGTTATCAGAGACCATGAATGTCATTGTTACATGTAAATCAACGTTCATACTACTTACACATCTAATTGTGATGCTTTTTCTTTAAGACATATCTTCTGTAAAGACGGCACTGAGGAAGATGGTGTGACAGCTACAATGTGAGTAAATGTTTTACCATCTGGCGACAGTGCCGATCCTTGCACAGACGCACTCTTATCAGTTGAAGTCAGTAGTGGTCTAGAAAAACAAATCACTTTATATCATCAATGAATCCCAAAAATAAATATATACATGTGTATATATATTTATATACTATAAAAGCGAATAGATGTATATATATGTTTGGCAATAAACTGATATGCAAATATTCGTCTTCAGTCTTTTAATTTTAAGAATATATATATATTATCAGGTCATATTTATTCACCTTTAGAAATAACCCAGAATTCAAACAAATGGTAAAAAATGTCTTGCGCCTCAAGAACTTTGTTATATGTTATAAAAATGCGCTGTTTGTGGAGAGGCCAAATATTGTCCAAACGAATGCGGGTATATAAACAGCAGACCAAAACTCGAAATTATAGATGTATACCCCTTAGTGCGCACATAGTTACACCCCACTTCCGGTCTCGTTGCTATGGTTTCCTTTGTTCAAACTGTAGGTGTATTGACCGATACACCTCTTCTTTTCTAATACACCTACTTTGTTTTGTACATCTAATCTTAGACAGGTAAGAGATCTTCAACTTTGGCAAACAAAGGGACTTAATTTCGAATTATAATTTGTTTAGAAATATAAACAACGATGTCGGGAAATATGTTGCAGAGCAGCGACTCTGCCGACTGAGCTACTGAGGATTGATGCAAGCAAATGTACTTTCTGTTGTGTTATGTATATGTTGTTATATTTCCCTAAAGAAGCCTATGTATAGGTACTAGTATGTACCAATTGTTAATAAAATGTAGTTAGTTTATGGTTTTTAAACCGTAATTAGAAGAGTATTGTTTATATTCTATTGATCTAGTTAGGTCAAGACGTATGTATACATAGAGAAGGATGTAAAGCATTGTTTCGTCAAATATAACTCGACTGGAGTGGGGTATATGTCAGATATACCCACATTTCCCTCGGTGCATCCCTCAATACACCTCCTGTTTGAATCGTGGTTCCTCGGCTTCGCTACGCTACGCCTCGGAGACCCACGATTCAAACAGGAGGTGTATTGAGCGATACACCTCGGGAAGTGTGGGTATATCTCTCCCATAAATGTATATTATAGGATATAAACCTAAACTGAACTGTACATAATATTAAATCATGTTGACGTCGCATTTACTAATTATTGTTTTAGTGGTATTCAAATAACGTCCTGAATTACATGTACGTCCCTTGCCATTGTACACGCTACATGCCTTGCAACAACACGTATTATACCCTGATGATCACATTTGTCTGAAACCGGTTGGTTATAACTGATAGGCAAAGATTCATTATCAGTCTTTTATTTTTAAGAATACATATATATTACACATACATACATACTTACATTAACTTGTGCGCATTTTTTTTCAGAAACGATGATAAAGCCTTCTGACCTCAGCACATTACATTATACACATTTGTACCAGATTCTACACCGTGTGTCAAATATTTACCTATTAATACTTTTCACATATTCATGTATAGGCATTTCCAATTCTAAAAGTTATTACCAATAGAAAATCAACCACGCTTTTGATGGACAATGATTTGTAACATTTAGAACCTTCTTCACTTACGATGATAAGGGCGTTGTGACAGGGATGATACAGGTAGAACCGATGTAACAGGGAACAGTTGGTTCTGTAACTTCTGTAGGTGAAGTGGAGGAACCGGAGGAAGATCCTGAGAGAAAATGATAAGTATTAGCAAAGGACAGGTATTTCATTTTCACACTATAGAACTGAAGAAGATTCGTGTATGTTTGTTTGTTTTAAAATTGTTCATAGATGTCACTGCATTGTTTGCTGTATAAATTCGTCTTTTTTCACAAACAGTTCATGTTATTGGTCAACTGCACACCGATAAATATATGATAGTATAAATCTCATCTAAGTATGTATGTGTCTCATTTTCTTATATATTCAACTCAGAAAGAAGATAAATGTGTATCCATTAAAAATTAAAAGTATCCTTTTCTTAACAGTTGATTGAATTATTGCGAATACCCACCCGACTTATCAACATTAACATCTACACACCATGGAGAACTTGTTCTACGAAAACAAAAAAAGTTTTGAGATTAGATAGCATGCACTACAAGTAATGCTACAAACAGAAATAAATCAGCTACTAGAAACAATTTGAAACTCTATAAGTGTATTGTATGTGCTACAGGGCAATTCAAACTTTATCTGAAATTATTGTTAAATAATGATTTGACGGAGTTTAAGATCTATTTTTAGCAGTATATCCCATGAAAGATGAGCTAATAATTGCAAACCTTTTGGAAACAAATTTCGGGAAAAGGTGTAGGTATATGTCAATAATAATATGTCAATGTCAATAATACTAACACACTGATCGCTATACATACGTGGAGGACATTGTTACTTCCATGCACATTGTTTGATGGTCAGGTCCCGTGGGGTCAGGTTTCAACGTCACGTCAATACTGTGCTGGTTTGGAGATATCTTAGTTGACGATATCTTCGAAATAGCACCACTAGTTCCAGTTGAAGTAACGTCTAGTCCTCCGCTTTTGGTGAATAGAAAATATACATATACGAATGTAGATACACTCATTACAGTTCAGTAATGCCTTTGTAAACAGACAATAGTTTCATCCCGAAAGGCTGTTCATCTAGTCATATCATCTTTCAATCTTCTATTCTATTAAATTACAACCTTATCCCCATTAATTACATTTAAGATATTTAAAACTGTATCCATGAACTGAGAGCACTGATTTTCAACTGATATGAAATACAGGGTTTTCTTTCAATGAATCGGTTGCTTTTAACCAAACGTATACCTAGTAAATGCAAGTAATGTATTTTAATTGATAACAAACCCTGTTGAAGGCTGGGGTGTTTCAACAATGAGCTTCAGATGGCAGCCCGCACTATTACACGTCACTGTGGTTCCATTCATGGGGGAGGGTCCGATAACCTTTGGCTAAAAGAATGTTTAGTTTATTTGTGTACTTAAGGTGCAAGTTACATTATATACATGTAAACGAACATAAAAATAAATGTGTATAAATTGGTAAATTTCTCTCTAAACATGTAGCCTTATTTGTCTTTAAAAACAATGTTCTATCCTTTTGCTATCACGTTTTCACATGTACATTATAATGATAGGCATTAATAAGTTAACAACTGTAAACACATACATGATCATCTATCATGCCAAGGTATTCCAAAATGTCTTAGATTTTATATTACGTGGTTTTGAAGTAACTTCTCTTTATGTACTGACATTTTGGGATGACAATTCTTGTTACATATGGCAGTGATATGTAATTAAGAAACATACCTTTTTTAGTTTTTGAGTGCTTGTATCTGTAAAAAAGATATTCATTATAATAAGTGTACAAAGTCTGAGTAAAAACAATTGTGTTATACAAATACGACATATATTGCAATAGTTTGGCACTTTCGTAGACACTGAAATATCGTGGTTGCTTATGAAAAATTCTAAAAAATATTTTCTAAAAAACAGACAAGATGATTATGATACTCTTTCTTGAGTATGAATATTTTCAATAACAAATTCTTCATAAAAAAAGGTCCTTTTCCCCCAGTTACATACCAGGTGTGCTTGTTCCACCAGGTTTCAAACTAGCACCGTCTTTTGCTAAAGCATCTGAAAAGGAAATCTATATTAAAAAATGGATAAGTTGTTTTTATTTGTTTAAACCAGACAATATAGTTCAAATAATACAATCTTCTGAATCGTTTGTCGGATTTCTAAAATCACGGAAGAGCTTCTTTGAGACATACCTGGGTTTTGCTGCACTCTGACCGTGTAACACCTCTTCCCAGAAGATTCCGTGCTACTAAGGCAGAAAATGAAGAAAATCTCATAATGTTACAATCTTTATGAAAGCTCCAATACTCAAAAAACAGTAAATATGTTTTATAGGTACGATGATGTGATTGGGGAAGAGGAATAAGAAAAAAGTAAATATTGTCAAATAAAATAAATCCTTTTAAATATTTATTTCAAGATCAGTCATTTGAAAGTACCTTTTTCAAGTTCAATGTGTATACTTGAGTCAAAATATACATGGACTGTAGATATTTCAATTTGTCAAAGAATCATATTTGACTTACATTTCTACGCAAACTTCATGGTCCCCTTTGTCTGTGTCCGTTGGTGATATTTTGATTTTATTCTCATTGTTATCTGTCTCCACTGTGTGGGGTATGTCGATGCCTGTCGAATCTTTTAGCCTGTAAATATTTTCAATTTAAACCATTAAGATTTGATTTGATATTGCAATCTAAGTTGATTAAACGTTTCAGCAATTTGTAATCTATAATACATTTTGAAGGGATCTTCATATCTTAAGGAATTGTCAAGATGTCTTAACAACTTTAACTATTATTGTAAGGAGAGTCTTCCTTACTTACTTTGGCTCTGTTCAACGGGATGTATTAAATGTTATATGTTAAATGTTAAATGGTGACATCTTCACGTCTACAAAACAATATTCCGCATCATTTTAGCATCATTTTTAGAATTGCGTTACACAAACACTCCTTACCGTGAAATAAAAGGAGACCCAATGTCAACTTTGATGAAAAGTTATTTAACGGCTATTGTCCGATGGTTGAACAACACATGCAGCAGTGTAACACAAAATTATCCGTGTTCCAGGGCTTGTAAGTCACAAAATACTGCCTTTACCAAATGGGGTTTGTATTCCAGAGTAAGCAAATATTTAATAACTTTTTTCTTTAGGAAAAATAACTTAATCGAATTTTCCACATGCTAACTTTCATAAATAATAAAGCTGATAGTCCGATATTGAAGGAAGATTATGATTGTATCTGTAATGACCAATGGTTTATTGAATCGGACATATACATCAAGAATAAAGATTTAATCGAGCTTTATTCTTGATCATTGCAACTTACGTCTTTCCAGCATCAGTTGTCACTGGAATGGTACATGTAGTACCAATGGTACATGGAATGACTGATCCATCAGGCAAAGTTGGTTCCTGAAACTTGTCCTGCAAATAGCAGATACTTATTGCTCATATCTGATGATTCAAACCTTAGAACAAGTTTCATGCTTTTTTAACGGATATTACCTCATCTTACTTTAACTTTAAACATCAGAATGCCATGAATGAGTTCTTAAATTATGAACTTACCTCTGTAGTTATTTTAACTTTCAAGTTAACTTCACTTTAATCATTTTAAAACAAAATCATCGACAACATATCAGTTTAGTCATAATTCAAAATACAAACTTGGAATCATTTGCTCTACGTACCGTGTGCGGAGTCAGAGCTGAAAAATAAGCAAATGCAGCTATTAGGATTTTTCTTTACACCTATCTAAAGTTCAAATTCGAAATAAAAAACTAAATAAAAGCAAAATTGATAAAACGAGAACAACTTACATGTACTTGAAGGTTTTCGGTTGATTAAAACACACCAAGGATCTCCGACAATCCTGAAAGCATTATCAATACACAGATGGCTAGATGACCAGACTAAAGATATGACCATGCATATAAATTACTAACACATGGCAAAGGTGACTGAATGCTGGCCCTTACAGACACTCATTTTGTTAATTTGGTTATTTCAAAACAGTGCAAATTTTTACTACAGCAATTCCACCCTATAGAATGCAATAATGACAACATGTATCATCTGTTATACGACATTTGTCACAGTATAATAAATCAAGTAATAAGTACACCGAGATCAAGTAATTGAGAAGCAGGTTACATGCAATCACCGATTAAATGTATGGGTTGTTGACATTGTAAACACGATCATGGCGGTTTTTGATAATGAGTACTTTCGTTAATCGAATGTAGTCTTAATTCCTCAAAGATTACTTGTCCCTTTACTCAGGCCAATTGTTTTATTATCTGTGCAAGGAAAGGATATATTATTAAACATAAATCACATACTTATCTTATCATCATAAGCTTTGTTTAACTTGAGATATCTACTGCTATATATCTTCTTTAAGATATATAGCTGAAAATCTTCCATGTATATAAAGAGAAACATTTTGTCAGTTTATTTTGCACAATGCCCTGCCGTGATCAACAAATATTGGCAAACCTCCGATTATTTTAACTAGTGTTTATGTATCTGACATCTCGTGAGCTTTGAGTGGGATTCCGTGTAAATCTCCAACTTTACCGAAATAGTAATAGTTCATGTGGATCGGAAAACTTGGCGCCTTTGACACAATAGTGTGATGATACTTGAGGTTTATTACAAAGGCAACTCGAGGTACAACTGATTACCCTGAGGACGTCTTCAATGTGATGCAGTGCTTGGTGACTTTAGGACCAGTTCCAAGAGGGATTGTCACATCAGTGTAGAAATTGCCTTTGCTGTTCCTGACTGGGGTTGAAGATCCAGTGTCTGTACCATCAACTTCAGGTTTTTCAAGGGTACTAAAATTAAGTGACAAATTAAAAATTAAATATTTGCATTCTACACTTTTCTCTAAAACATTTCACACCAAGCTATCTTCTAAATCTTGAGCTTAAAAACTAAAACATTAAGAATTAAACTTACCATTATCTTCCTTTGAATGTCGCATTGACATTACATAGTAGACAAATATTTCCAAGGAAAATACAACACAGACATCATATTCACAGTTCTATGCCTACGAGTCAAGAAAAACCAAAAACTAAATGTTTTCAGGATTGTTTATCACTGACTACTGTGTAAACAAGGTAACTATGTTGCTCCAAGGTAAAACCTTACCTGCCAGGTGATCCTGCAGTAGCAACTACACGGATCTTGCAGGGTTTTCCATCCTCACACTGCAGGAGGAAGCCGTTTGTGATGGTCGGTTCAATGATGTGAGGCTGTATGGAATACACATGTGAAGAACTAGTATTGAGGTAACATAAAATAATGAAAGATAAAGTTGGTCATACATTTGCCTTTGTTACCTTTGCCTTTGAATAATATTGTACGACAAGAAATCTGTAGCTACTCTTAGAAACTTTCATTAGCATGATTTTTGTTAAACAGTATGGTATGTGATATTAGACTTCAAGGAGTGATTCCTATGTGGAACACATCATTATAAATCTTTATTCATGGTCTTTATTGAATAACTGGTGCTGGTGCCTGATATCATAATTACCTTTTTGATGTCTACTCCAAGTGATTTGGCAACGGCTAGGACAGGGAAATAGAATCGTTTAACATATAGTTTTATATGATATGAGTACATATTGATATTAATAATTTTGTTAGTAAATGCACTAATTTTACGTAAGCTCATTAAATTATGTTAACAGAAAGTCCATCATTGGCACATATGTTCTGAAGTCAATGCAACATAAGACAAAACTTCTCATTATGCTAAAAAATCTCTATGATTATTACCATAGATAAAGACACTCACATGTTTGACATATGTCTCCTGTGTAGCCTTCATCACAGACACATTCAGAGTCAGTCTCTTTCCTCAGACACATCCCATGGTCTGAACAAGTTTCAGTTTTACATGGATCTGAGAAAACAACACAAATTTGGTTCAATAAACTAAGCCTAATGTTCTCATATTAACCGTACATGTGGTTTTGGTTTTCATTAATACAGATTAGAATCATCAAGACATTGTTGAAGCGTCGACAGAGATCATGTTCACATGAAACCAAAACTTTATGCACCATATCATTTATCTTCATCTGAAAAATATTTACAATCTAGGTAACCACTATTATTTTACCTGCAAACTTGTTAGAATTTTTGACAGCATAGCATCTCTTTTCGCCAGCGCTTCTGCAAAATGAGTTATGAATGAAAAATAACATGATGTAGAGAACAATTAGATAAGAAATACTTAGATTAGTAATTAAAATCACTTATACTGACATTTATCAACTAAACTCAAACGATACCAATAACGTTTTGAATGAAACACACCTAGCATTAATACACAATTGAGAGCCAGACGTTGCTTCTTTGGAGAATGCCACATCAGTTAGACATTCTTTGCCATCTTCCGTCATTACAGTTGTAAACGCCTTGTTCTCCACATTATCTGTAGTCACTTGCTTACTGTATTAAAAACATATAATTAATTATTGATACATATTTATAAACAGAATTACCAAATGATGGAGTTAGACTTAAAAAAAAGTTATATTAGGCGAAAGACGTTGTAATCTGACATGTTCATGTGGTTTTTATTATGTATTCCTTCACTCTCCGAGCTAATTTTGAAAAAAAAGTTGGAAACAAAAATAAAATGAAATATATAGTTTCGTCTGTTGCATCATTACAACTATAGTTTATACGATAATACAAGTCCATGTTAAAAACAAAATTAGTTTCGCATTCGTACATAAGACACAAGATACATTGCAATGTCGTTGTTGAAAATATACCAATTACATACCATCCAGTATTAAGGTCAGGCTTGGTGTGGACTATCATATGACAGTGCTCGTCTTTGCAGGGCACAGTGCTCTGAGCTGGCAGCGTAGGTGGCAGAAACAAGGACTGAAAGTAGTGAGACTTGCTGTATCATATGAAAATTCAAGTCATAAGATGAAACAGTACCAGGCAGTCCTATCAAACACAAATACCGTATCCACAATGTTATACATGTAACTGAACACTGAACGTTATTGGTATTGAATGGCTTTAACAAGGTTATGGTAACAAACTGAATTCGTGACCTCATGTGAATGCTCTTATCAATCAATCAATCTTTATTTCTTCTTTATTAAGCGATAAAACATTATTTCTAAACAAAAGGGAAGGGGTACACTTTTATAGTATCACCTAGACGTCAGAGACCAAAAAATGTTATGCCAAGGGTATAGGTTTTTGGCAAATTCTCACCAGGCCAATGTCGATGTCACAATTTACAAAGGCCTATCAGTGACCAATGTAAAGTTATGCTGATTACCATCAAATAGACGAATGTATCTCGAATCTTTCATTTTGGGGCAGAAAAATTTGGAGGTATAGGATTTGGGGTATGTTAATGCCATTGAAAAAAAGGTCTTCTAATTCCCTTCAAGATCCAGGTACGTTTAGAAATCTTATCAAAAATTATCTCAAAAATGTGTATTAAAATGAAATCAGCTGTTTTTTCGGATTTGCAAGAAATAACAAAGTTCCTCACCTCAACTGATGATCCTGGATTAACTTCATTGCTAACGTCAACAGAATAACAAACTCCATTTTTCCTATGAAGAGATTTTTCATTTAAAGTTTTTTCATAATATTTACCATAAAGAGATACGGAATTAGCTAGGAAACGAAAACTTTGATTGAATCAACATTTCATTTTTTTTTATGGTGACACTGAATTACTAAAAATCCATATCTTTGATATCAATGCACATTTTATAGAAAACATATTCCATCTACCAATAGTCGTGTACCCTTGTCTAATATGAAAATAGTGACATAATTATGTATTTTATTGACATCTTAGCAACACGCTCTGTATGCTATGGCCTATGTACAAAACACCTCTCCCACTCCAAAAAGAAAAAAAGGGTTAGATCATAATACTTTCAAGACACCATTTTTATTATAGCCAATTGGATCTCTAATTAAGTGTGTGATTGCATGGTATAAGATACTACAACTTTGTAATATTAATAAAATTTATATTTAAAGACATACCTTCCGCCATCAAGCTTGAGACATATTTTCTTAGTGCCTGGTTCGGTTGCCTTGAGCGTAACTGGTATACTGTACATGTCAGGAACTTTGGTTTTATCTCCTATTGGTTGGGGTGGATCAATGTCGACATGTATATCTCCAGAAGTGGGACCAGTTGATAAAACTGGGGGATTGTTGCTAGAATGAGATCACCAATGTCCATTTGAAAATATTTTATACAAGAGAAACATAGATTTTATAAATCAACCTTTACATTGTTTTAGGCATAAATATTTCGTCTATGATATGTTTATGATATTGATAAAGTTACAAGATTGTTTTAGTCATAAATATTGTATCCTTTGTTCTCAGTTCAGAGTTAAGGTAATTTAAAAACTGCACACACTTTACTTCAGGATTTTTTAACTCTCTATATTTGTTCAGGTGATCAAATATATTTTTATGTCTCTAAGCCGACCTCAGCTATTTGAACTTTTTCTTTGTTGATCAAATGTCAATCGTAAAGAACAATCAATATTTCCTTGCATTGATACAAACCTTAAGTAAGTGCTTTTGTCCTCATATGAAATAGCCCATTTGAACAAAAAACACACACGCTAACATTAGCAAATAATGATATAGGAAACCTTGTGGAGATTGATCTAAATAAAACATTTGGACTACATTGTTTAAGTAAATAGGCAACGTTAACATCATCATCATATTTATCATGATTTAAAATACAGCTTTCATCAATAAATGATATGATAAAAAACAGAAACTGTAAGTTATTTTAAAAAAAATTCTACATTTAATGTTTCACTGATGCCAGTTTTGTAAAACTAAAAGGGAAAAATATACTCCTGAAATATTTTCCTTAAACATAAAACACAATATACACAGATATAAAAAAAAGAATATTTACATCGATTACAAGCAATAAAGACTTTACCTTCCATCCTTTAAGAGTGCCTCCACGGGAAATATACATGGTTGCCCAGTAATGCATTTTATAGTGCCTCCATTGTCCAAGCTGCTTTGTGCAAATTTGGGCTGAAGGAAAATTATTTTGATGTAGTATGTTATTACAAATGTTGAACTTTAAATAAAGGATTTTTGTAAAGATGGCCTCTTGTTTTTGAAAATGTTTCAACTTACCTCACTTCCAGTATTTCCCTCAACAGCTGCAAAAATAATAAATGAGAAAAGTGACATCAAGCTTCCTCGAATATTAATTATAATTGATTAAAGCGAAAAAAGCGTTGCTTTATATATACTGTTCAACCACAAATTTCAAGCAAATGAGAAGGTCGCAAAATCACCTTTGCATCTCTCCGTTGTAAATCCAATGGGACAAACACATTTCCCTGAAGCAGCCTCTTTCCCTCCGTTCTGACATCCTCCTTGGCCTAGAAAAAATATGTTGTGATATAATGAGTTTAATACTCCAAATGATCTGAATCTCAGCTTTTGTTCATTGTATTAATTTATGGTTAGTAATAATGAATAATGTAATATAATGTTGTAACCGTTGTATGATTAAAAGGCACATATTGCTAATAAAATAAGGATTTTTTTTACAAAATGGAATACAACGTCTTCAAATATGTTTATGTTCCTTTGTGCAATAACATTTTCGTAGATTCTATTGTCATTTGATAAACATGTTTTACAGTTAAATGTATATGACAAGTTTGTAGTCAGATTTCATCAAACATTGGCCTCAAATCGAAAATTAACTTACAAAGTAACATGTTATTGTTACAGTTGGATCGTTTTCAGGTAGCTAGACATGATAATCATTCAATTTCAAAGTTATGTAAAGCATTATGCTTTTCTAAACTCAATGCATCAGTACAATTTTAAAAAGCACAAATACAAAGTTTTGAATATCTTGTGTGGATAAAAATGTATACATATATATAATGGGTGAATATTTGTTAACAAAAATGTATTTGGTCCTCTTCGCATCATCCAAACAAAGATTGAACAACCCCTATCTAGAGCCGTACAATGGTTGAAAGATGAACTTGCACATATCAAATGTATTCCTACTTAGGCTTACTACTTTTAGTAAATGTAGAAAGGACAGGTATATTTTAGTATGCAGGAACAGACAAGAGATTTGGTTTTATCAGATCATAAGAAGACGCTCTTGTAATAATAATATACTGAGTAACAAAATTAAGCCAACATACAACATACAACATATTTGAATCCGCGAGAAATAAATGCGACTTAGACAGAGTTACATGTTGACTTTAGAAGCCAACTAAATTAAATTTAAAGTGATAACGCAATATCGGCTTCTGAAAACTAAGCCTTTAAAGAATCATAGTTTTGGAATTTCCTGGCTAGTTAGTTTGTTTTATGTCATGCTACATTAGAGATACGTTACTAAATTAATGTCAACTGGGGTAATATATGTTGCTTGCATCAATTATTAATAAAACCTCGACATTGTGACATTGTGCGGTTTCCGTGAATTAACTCAAGATCTTTCAAGACACATTTTCATGACATACGTATAGCACTTCTACTACTACACTTCACCTTCTACGAAGTAGATGACTATCAAAACTAGAGTAAAGAAAAACAGGAATTAGTTTATCATAAAATACAATTTGAATTTGTCAATTATTTACTTTGATCACAAGATACTCCCTCAAATCCTGGTTTACAAACGCATTTCCCAGTAGACCCATCGTTCACACACGCACCATCGTTGTTACATGTTTTGGATGAGCATGGATCTTCAAGAACAAAAAGAACAATTGACGAAGTATCTAATCATCCAAAATGTTTAAAGATATTTTTAGAAATATATTGTACAAGCTTTGATGAATAGAAATTGGTTAACTATAGAATATCTTCGTACCATTCGTATCGGTCCTTGCTCTTGTTTTATAAATTTAGTTACACATTTTTCACGTGTCACAATTTAATGATGACTTTTTTAACATACCAATTGACTTTTTCACATGATAGCACCTCTGTTCCGAATGAGATCTACAAAAGAAACTTAAATCAAGGAAACTGTGTACACATATGCCTTTATTTATAAACATCATTGATATTTTATTGCAGCAGTATTTCAATTATTCTATGTAAATGTTAACATACTAAAGCCCATTCAACGAATGCATTTACACTTGTCCCTCTTGAACCAGTATTAATTTGCTGTTTCTGCCTATATATATTGTTTTGACTTTCAAAAACACATAATTCATGTTGATTAACATTGTAATATATTATATAAACATAGGTGATACATAAATCATACCCTGAATTAATACACAGCTTTTTATCGGTCGTCTCGGCTTTATACAAGATGTCGGTTACACATTCGGTTCCAACCTTCTTTGTGTTGAACACAGTGTCTGTGCTGTCTGATGTTGTTACTTGTTTACTGGAAGAAAATATTATTTGCTCCATGACATGTCAAAAACTATACTCAATGAAAAGCTTTATATGTTTACTTTAATTAAGGTCAAGGTCTTTGCGCCTGACAGGCAGCTGACTTCTGCTCTCATATTTTTTATTGAATAGCTGATCATGAAGAACTAGAAGATTAAGCTGAAGAGGATAACAGTAAACCTTGACTTAACAATGATAAAGCTGTTAGAGTCCAACCACAATTACAAATCAACGTTTGGAATGCGCAATCTTCGCGGAACAAGTCTGTGGATATTGCAGATATGTTGATTGATGATAACCTAGATGTTCTGCTTATAACAGAATCATGGCTGAAGCCTAAAGGAGATGAGTCTGTTATTGCTGAGATGACACATTTCAGACAAAGTTGTTATATCATGTGGTGTCCCGCAAGGTTCAGTCCTCGGACCAATACTGTTCACCATGTACATGTGCGACCTTGCTGCTGTCATAGACCAATACCTCATGGACCATCACTCTTATGCTGACGACACTCAGCTGATCGACTCTAGCAGTGTCATCACACGTACGACTAACTGTACACGTGATGTCAAAAAGTGGATGTCGTCAAACACTCTCAAACTTAACGATAGCAAGACCGAAGCACTGCTGGTCGGCAAGTTTGCTCAGAGAAAGCTTTCAGGAGTTGAGTCAGTTCCAGTGGGCGATTCACTTATTCCCTTTGCTGAAAGTGTCAGGAACTTAGGAGTCTATTTTGTCTCTGAACTTAGCATGGAGATCCACGTAAATCACATCATCAAAACAAGCTATTACCATCTTAAGAACATCAGTTACATCCGCAAATGCTTGACAACTGATGCAGCACATGCCCTAGTAAGATCACTTGTTCTCTCAAAGCTAGACTATGGCAACGGGGTGTGTTATTGATTACCATCATCATTGCTCAAAAAGATGCAAAAAGTTCAGAATGCTGCAGCTCGAGTGGTGTGCAAGGTACCAAATACTGAAGTCCATACACTGGCTCCCTGTGAAAGCAAGGATCGAGTACAAGGTGTTGTGTTTGGCATACCAGTGTTTTCACGGCACAGCACCTGGTTACCTGACGGATCTATTGACCAAATACTGTCCTGAAAGAACTCTAAGGTCAACTGACCAACATCTTTTTGTTATTCCTAAAATGAGACTTACGACTTACGGCTACAAGTCTTTGAACTATGGAGCTACTCAACTGTGGAAAAATCTGCGACCATCTCTAGACACTTTTAAGAGAGCTCTAAAGACATTGCTGTTCAAACAATGCTATGAGTAGAACTGCACATTGAGCATAAACTTGTGTATTGGACATTTGCGCAATACAAATACACATATTATTATTATTATTATTATCATTATTATTATTATTATTATTATTATTATTATTATTATTATTACTTTACAAAGTATCATCGTTTCAACATAATCCATTTAAATCAAATTAAAATTCTAATGGAGAAATAACATCTAATCTTAGCTTCAAGTGAATACAAAGTTTATAGGCATTATAATGAAACTTAGACACCAAAAGGTATATCATTTTAGCCTTGATTAAAACATATATACTTCCAATCAAACTTTGTATCACAATTTTTAATGGGAGATAAAAAAATTGAAATACCAATTCGGGTCTGGTTTGGTATGAACCAGCATGTGACACTCAGTCTTGCACAGGACTGAACTCTCATCTGGAAGTGTTGGTTCAAGAAACGTTGTTTGCTGTACAACATAAAGTCAATATTCAAATGATAAGCTATCGGTAGAAACAAAACAACAAACATATCATAAATAGTGTAAGGTTTAGCCTTTTCGGAAATCAATTTTGAGAAATATATGTAAGATATACCATTTATCAACTAATGACAATCAAAACAATAAGGATCGGCATACCAAATATCTCATGGGTCTTGATGATGTAAATATAAGGTGTAAGCGTTAAACCCGTAGTAAAAAGGGGCTCAAATTGTCGATACTTTAACCTATGTTACCTTTGGTTTGGTGGACGCATCAGTAACGTCTATGTTGTAGCACACTGACTTCTCGCTGAAGTACAATACAACAAACAAGGTAACACATTGAAATAACATGAGGTTGGTTATTGCATCATTATAGTATTTCAAGGGTTACACAAACTTGTTAAAATACTTCTATACTACTTAGTACATATACATGTAATAACCTGCAATGTGTTGGCTAACAGCAGGACAGTGAATTGACATGAGACATGAATTTGTAAAACCTCGAAGAACGTTAGAATAACAGTGAACTGACATTCCCCTCATCAGATAATTTTTCAATATTACCTTTTTCTTTTTGTGATTTCAAGTAAGTGGCCAAAACTCAATTCAGAACTTGAAATCCTAAGATTTGTTTCTAAAAAGATAAGAAAAAAACTTACTCTGCTTTGCTAAGCTCTAGACAGACTTTGCTGGGCCCCGACTTGTGTGGAGTGATGATAACAGGTGTTTTGTACAGACCAGGAACGGCTGTCTCCTTATTCAAATCCGTTCCAGGATTCATTCTTACTTCCACATTCGGGGAACTTGGACCCTTGGTTACAAGCGGTGAGGTTTGGTCCCTGCAATTGGCAAACGGGGTGTATGTTTGTTCAAATAGGGACAAATATAGACACTATTATCATTGAAAAAAAGTCA
This sequence comes from Phorcus lineatus, assembly GCA_921293015.1. Classification (NCBI taxonomy): domain Eukaryota; kingdom Metazoa; phylum Mollusca; class Gastropoda; order Trochida; family Trochidae; genus Phorcus; species Phorcus lineatus. The sequence continues at coordinate 18,433,747 of OV121084.1, forward strand.
TATGATTTTCGACGATTATAAAATTGAAAAAAATTGCAATAATCAACAAAGCTGTCACCGATCACTAACAGCTGCCCAACAAAAGTTTGTTCTATTACTTCCTCATATACCTGCAACGATCATGTATTGTGAGGCATCATAGCCTGGAGACATCAACCAATTATGTTGTGTTTTACGGTCCCAAATGATATTTGACTGTTCTAAAACATTTTCTAATTTCATTACATTTTGTTAATTTTAAAAGTTTTGCCAGCTGTTGCCAGTGACCAGTAGTCAAGATTTCAAAAACTCCAATTTGTATTTTTCCTCGATATATCGCTAAAATGTATTTGATCCTACACTCGTTTAATGTACATCTGATTCATTTTGATTAATTTTATTGATAAGTACAATGTTATTTAGAAATTGAATAAATCGTAATTTCCAAGAATTCACCCCCATCTGTAATTTCTTCTTGCCATAAAATGGCACCATCCACCTGACATTCCAATGGTCAGTTGCAGAAAGATCTTGTTACACATGAACATAGCCATGTTCATTTAAATTTTAATGTTCACATAAACATCAATGATCAAGTTTCATTTTCTTGAAATGTGGTTAAAACAGAACAAATTTATTATTCATTGTGAACAACAATCAGATCCCCAAATCTAAATGAATCGACCACGTTGATTACCAAAACATTTTGGCACCTTATTTTCCAAAAGATATTCTGTACAAACTATGAAGAGAATGTAGAGAATGCATTGTGAATACCACTGACAAGCTTAACGAGCTGAAATTGCATATATTCGTGGTGACCTTGAAAATGATTTCAAGATCACCTACTTAAACTAAGCCCGGCGTGATCGCTTAATAACGAATCTAAAAGGTGTAAGATGAAAATATAACATGCAATCTTGGCCAATGATATGACTGATATCGCATGTACCAGGTTTAACTATATGTACACTGTTTATATACCATTAATTCAAATATAATTCAATCATATACATGTAGAAAGAATGAAACATAACATATTTTAAAACTGATTTCTTCAATTTGTTTTCAGAATGCTGCTCAAAAATGTTTTGGAGGCCAAAATAATGCATCAATCAATTTTTTGGGATAATGATCACATGAAAACTTTGAAAAATTGAAATTCGTGAACTCTATAATTACCTATAACTATAACAATTTATTAACTTACGTGTTCGGCACATTTGTATAAACTGGAAACGTGCATTCTTCATCTTTCTCACACTTGATTGTTCCTCCATTTAGCATGTTGTTGTCAGCATATTTGGGCTGTTCATTATACAAGGATGTTTAGAATGTATCACTATTTGTAGAGTTCAGGCTTTAAATTAATATTGCCTTACAAGTTACACCATTCAGTCCTAATAAGGTATATATATCATAATATAAGATACCCACGGCATTAAAACAATGGCGAACAATGGGACCGACGATGTGCCTTATTTGACGATACAACCATGCGCGTGGTTAATGACGTCATTTCAGTAATTAGAACGTTACTTATCAAATGACGTCATATTGGCCAAGTCTATTGATCAAACTTGAGGGGGCATTTATTGTCCATCATAGCTGACTCGGCGTCTGTGCTCTCAACATTGAGAGGGCTTTTTTATTAGTACTTGCACAAGTCTAGGATATAAAGGGAGTGCAGCATGACTCTTATTTAATGATAACAACTTTTACATTTCCTGCTATATTTATAGTATACGTAAAGCAAATACCTTGAAATCAGTGTTTCCAGTAGGACCTGTGGATAAATGAAACAGAGAACAGAGAAATCAATTTCAGAGAATGAAAAAAAAAATCAACAAATTCTTGTTTTCCTTAAGAAGGTAACACTTTCTAAAGTAAGTTATTATTACATGATATATCAAAAAGACTTACTGCCAAAACTGTAATCTTCATCGGCTTTAATTTTATCAACCATGTCATTAACTCTAAAAATGTGATATAATGTTTTAAACGATAGAAGGTCAGCATATTCAAAGATTCCTTACCAATGCTACAGGTGTCTCCACTGTATCCTAGAGGACATTTACACTTCCCTGTACCATCATCTTTGCCTCCGTTAGAACATTTGTCAATATCTGTGAGAATTATCACTATTAGAATGTCATGCCTAAGTTCTCAATACTACATGTATTGTTAATCAATACAATCGAGCTCTCTGAATAACCTTATTCAGAACAAACCAAAGAAGCTTTAAATATAAAATCAGTATCTTTTGTATTTTATGTGACAGTCTTTTCATAATTCTTCTCGGCGAAGACAACAACTTATTTGGACCTAAGAAATTGTTTTGAGATAGTTTTATCGAGAAAAGGATTGGCATTTTTGAAACCTAGAAACAATACTCCTGGTACTCTTTATACAATACCAATACCATAATCACACCAACCAAATATGATACACACTCTTTGAACAGGATGGACAAAGGAAAAAAGAATTGAAGGAAGACAGCGTACAGTTGTATATTGCAAGCACAAAACAGTTGTTTGTACAACACGATCCTAACAATGTCGACCATATGTATAGTAATGGCAATGCGTTTGAGTTCATTCATTGATAACAAATTTGTAGAATTGTGAATATGAGTGTAGCATCATTCACAGCGTTCGAGCCAGTGTTTGTTGTCTGGGTACCATCTGAACGTTCATGTTATTGGACAAAGATTCTACCTGTTTCACACTTCGATCCTGTCATCCCCGGTTCGCAAACACACTCTGGATGAGTTCCACTTATTAAACATGCACTGCCATCTGAACATTCTTTAAATGCACACGAATCTGTAAACGCATTTAAAAGACGTATTCAAACACATGATATTTCAGAATTTCTTTTAGAGTTTTAGATTTGCTGTTTCGTATGATAGGATTACTAATAGGGCGGTGATTGATTTCTTACGAAACGTTAAAGGATTTTTATCATTTTCATTCATCTTTAACACTATTTTTATAACAAAGGAATCACAAGAAAAGAAAACGTTGTAAGTGCAAAAGAAATGTACGTTTGGTAAATGGAGCGTCCTGTCGGTTTTTTTTTGTTGAACATGCTTTTTATGACATGATTGTACATGCTTTTTATGACTACATGATTATTATCCACTAACGTTAACCTGTTATATGTTATATTTCACTCAGTTATATCATACCGATTACAAAAGTAAACTTACATTGAATTTTCATCATTTGACATAATGTGAAAATGAAACAAAATCGAGTAACCCTCGAAAACATACCCCAATAGAATTTTCCCATTAATGGTCTTTTGGGCTGTGTTAATTACATTCTTTTGGTGTGTGATCCGAAATAGAACAATGTTACATTACCTGTGTGAATTGTGATAAAAATAGAACAATGTTACATTACCTGTGGACTTTTGTACCTTGTAACATCTTTCATCAGAGGACGCACTAAAACGAATAATATAAAAACAAGATTTAATGTTAAAATGAATCAAGAGTGAGAAGGGTACGTGTGCCTACTGTCATAAAGTTCAGGTAAAAGGGTGAAACAATAGTCATAGGTTGTTTATGAAAAATTCTTACCCCGATCCAATACAGAGCTCTCTGCTCGATGTAGTCGGTTTGTACATGACGTCAGTTATGCATTCTGATCCCTTTTCTTTTGTTTTAAAAGCAACACCACCACCACTTGGTAAGGTCACTTGGGCACTGTAAAGAGAAGAGAAATGTTTTGAAGCTATTGCCCTTGGTACATGATATATATATATATATAAGAAGTGTCTTCAAACATTTGTCCTGTTTGCTGTTGAAGTAGAATTTAAAGTGTAATTCAAACCATGTTTACATCATTATTGTCCTTCAAAACTGAAAAATTACAGTTTAATATAACTAGGTTCGACTTCACTCTTTTCGAATAAAACATAATTTAATTTTCAATAGTAGTACCCTTTTTCCAAAGAGGGCAATCATATCTCGGTTCATTTTTCAATACGATGACCCAAAAACATTGCTATGACCCCACTGTTCACTTACTTTATTGACATGGACACTGACTGATAATTTTAGAAGTTCGTTAAAAGTACAATCTCATTTGGTTGCAGTAAAGAATTACATGAAATAAAGTGATTTATTTAAGAATCTGTCTGCTTTATTTCTTTCCTTACTTCAGTTATGATGATAAACCTTGATTTTAAAAAGTAAAAGATATATGGAAAATTCCTTTACCAAGCAGGATCCTCTTTAGTGTGTACCAGGAGGTGGCACTCTTCCGTCTCGCACTTGATATGGCTTCCTTCAGGTAGCGTAGGACTGATAAACTTGGTCTGAAAATGAGAGGCAATTGGGATGGGTAAAAAATATTCAGAATGAATTAACAATCCTACAAATTTCTTAGTGTATGGACTGTCACTTTAATGATACGTATTAAAAGGTACTGTTTATTTTTGCAATACTTTTTGTTATACTTAACATTTGTCAACATTATTTAAAACAAAACATGTAACAGCTATGGAAAATGTCATTACATCTACCTATTCATCATTATCAAAAATAACTTCTACTTACAGGTTTAGTTGGTGTGCTACCATCTGTAACTTCGATGTTATAACAGACGGACGTTTTACTGAAATGCATGCAATTGAACTCATGAACATAGGATGTCAAGTTTTACACATATAGATAAAAGAGTCTTCCAGCACAGAAATCTAAAAACAAGGTTTAACCATAGCTTTGCATTGGTGGACTGTGACACTGATAAGCCACGTGTATTATATAAGTAAATTCATGAACCCCGAGGGTGTTTGAAACATATAACTTGAATCTTGTGATCTACTAAGATTATACTTACTCTGCTTCTTCAAGTTTTAAACAGACTTTATTCATTCCTTCCTTGTGTGCTGTGACGGACACTGGCGCACTGTACAGTCCAGGAACTCCTGTAGATGGAGTCAGCTTGGTTGGTGTCTCCACCGACACATCGACGTCAGGGGACTTAACTGCTGGGGACACTTTAGGTGATGTTGTGCCTCTAAAAACAAAAGTATAAATTAGGTGTAGCATAAAACTTTGTTATCCACAGCTAAATATCCCAAATCTCCCTCTCAAAATATCAAAATATTCAATATCAAGATGTCAATTTTAAGCTTTAGTAACATTAACCATATATGACATTAAACATTCGTTGCATTAACATTTATTACATTCATCATTCATTATATTCAACAATCTTAATATTTATAATATATATATTTACTCACAATGGTTTTCGTGACACAAGCCAAATGTTTTTAAAAAACTCAAGGGTACAAGGTTTATAAAATTTCCGAATCGCAAATTTCAAATGATAATCACCTTTGTCCACTTTGTGCATATATGGGGAAAGTACATTTTTGGTCTATGATGCACTTGATAGTTCCACCATTTGCAATGTTGTTATCGGCATATTTTGGCTGTCAAGGGAAATTATAAATTTAAATGAATCACTTGAATTCTCATATACAAAACCTTTTTTCTTAATAAAAGCTGAACAGAGATATTGAATAAAAAATGACGCAAATTAGAATAGCTTGAAATTAAGTTGTAAAGGCAAGTCAATATTTTCTAAATACAGAAAATACAGTATTTTCTTTATATTATTTCATCAATTGACGCTGAATGAGTGCGTAAACAAGAGAGGTACTGGAATTTGATTGGTAAATACCTTGCCGCCTAGATTTTCCTTTGGGCCTGAAAAAGAGAGATGATATGATAATTCAACATTTGTTAAAGAAGCATTTGCAAAGCAGGTGGCCTTTAATGAAAATGTCAACTTTTGAACTTAATTGATGATGAAAAGAAATAAAACAGAATAGAGCAAATGACTGTCGCTCTTCCGGGTTTTAAAACTACATGTAAAAAATCTTAAAAAAAACCAAACGCATAATGTATCCTTGAAAACAGTGAGTCATAGATTTGGAACACAGATACAAGTTCTGACGGCTTTTCGTTAATTCTGAAGAATCCCAGTGAAATACAATAAACAATACCCATTTCAAATAATGTATCTGCAAAAGATTTCATCATAGCCCCAAGAACCTTATAAAAAGTCAAAGTCACATAATCTACTATCTAGAATCCCAATTGGCTAAGATGCCTGTATACAATATTTCAGCCTTTAAGAGTCTATTGTTATGGAGAAAAGGATGATCTTAGGGTTTTTTTGCATGACCACGATGCCCTTATTAGAGGTTGCAGAGTCCCGGAATCTACAATTCCTAACCTTTAATGGCCAATGTGTCTGCAAAAAAGGTTTAGCCCTAAAGAGTTGACCAATGTCACTGTACCTGTACACAAGCTTAGATTCTCTATTTTCTATTCTCTATTCAGAATCGAAATCATATAAGCAAAAATCCTAAATGTTTACATACGGACAGATGAATGGACAGATGAATGAACACCTGAAGGCCATTCATTAATATAGGTTAATAGGGCCTTCCAGTTCTCATGAGCTAAAAAACAACAACCGCAGTATGAAACAAACACGCAGATATGTAGATCAACTGTACTACCTAATCCAAGGTGACATGATCGGGTTTCTCTTTAGTAATTGAGCTTACTTGTTTACATGCGAATGTATATCAATAAATTAGTACGGGTATAGTTTATAATTACCTTCTTCACATGTTGTTCCAGAGAATCCAAGCGTGCATTGGCAGTCATGGTTACTGTCCCTCTTTCCGCCATTTTCACATTTTACCACTAAAATCGATTGAGAATACTTGATGACATTGATAAAAGTTCATGCAGGAATGACATTTTTTAAATTCTTCTTATACGAAAGGGCACGTCAATTTTAAAATGAATAATGATGTTAATATCATAACGTACATGTTGTCGAAAACGAAATTTATCGAAGAAAATGGCTCTATACACGTTTTGATGAATAATTTGCCTAAGGTTAACCATCGTTGGATAAATCAAATAGATGATCTCACAACATGATTCAAGCGTTGAACCTTCTTCGCACACGCAGGTAGCTGAGTCATTTTTTTCGAGTATACATGGGACGTTGTCTCTGCCACAACCTCGAGCTATACAGGGGTCTAAAATGAATAGGCACAGTGTATTATCATATTTGTTATAAATAAGATACCGTAATAACGAGTAAAATTTAAAAGAAAAGAAAGAATTATCAAATTTGACACTTAATTGATTTCAATAGGCATAAGATTTTTGGGCCACAATGAATCCTGAAATTCCAACTTGATGACAATTAGTATATTGATAAAACCAAACCAAAGCAAAATACCTGTTGGAGGTTTCGAGCTGACTTGAAAACAGCGCTCTGGTTTGTCCAATCTGAAAGAGCATATAAAATTAATGCAATCATGTTAAAAACTCATAAGGTGTGGATAGCATTTTTTTCTGTCTCTCGTTGTATTATCTTACACTTACCATTCTAATATGGATACATGTTCTTTAAAAGTCTTTTAAATGAAGAATTGTATGATAATATGGATGAGAAATTGAACTGTTACATATTATTTATATACTTTGACAGATCAGCAAAACTTTTACTTAAAAACAGCCTATGCATATTTACCTGAACACTTATTGTGATTAAACACTTTGGTCATAGAAAGTTTTTTAAATAGTGACGATTACCTAGCTTTGAGACAAATTGTTTTTGGAGACCCTGTCAGTTCACTGGCGGAGACCGAAAGGTCTGTGATACAGTCTGTGAAGGTGACATCTTTTCTTGAAGGGAACACATTAACTTTGCCACTGGAAGCTGCTACCTGAGGGCTGATTTGAATCACAAACTTTGTTTAATGACATTTAAAGTTAATTATAAGTTATATTATGAATGTGCCTCTAGAACCTGTGCAAAGCAATGGCAGCAAAATATAACAAATGACAGGATATCAGAATTAGTCACAACAATTATTCAGTAATTACAACATTATATTGAAGTATATATCATTTTGTCTATGATGGGCAAAAAGCTAAAAGGTTCGACCTATTTGGAACATGCGAATGCACTTTACGCTGTGGAACTGTAGATATCATTGATTATAACTTGCCAGCGTAAGATACTGCAGTATAAAATTTATACGGCAATATACCGCTGCACATATATAGTGTATATTTGTGACGTCACAATGCTAACACTGCCGTCACAATAGCGGCCAAGTCGCGGAAATGTCAGTTTTTGGGAAACTCGCTTTCGTTCATTTTATGTTAAATCATTAACTCGTTTAATAAAAGCAGTATTAATTGAAATGTTGTGTCCCCAATATATTGAACCTACCATTTTCCACCTTCGGGTTTTGAGTGAACAAGAAAGTGACAATCTTCATTGGGAACACAGCGTATTTGACTCCCCCCTCTTGGGGTTGGTTCCTGGAAGCTGTCCTGTAAGTATTGATACATAGTCTGCTTAAAATTATCAAAATACGAAATGGGAATCTTTAACTCACCTGGCAAAGCATTAATCGCCCACATCTCAAATGGTTTATCTAAACTTTACTCCATTGCGCTAAAATGCTTGATGCAATGCTCTCAGCGGCAAAGATATGCAAGCTCCTTGACTTCTGACTTTCAAGCCGAATTACAGTATGCTACAGAGCTCGTGCAGAGGTTGATAAAATGCAGGAAAACTTAAGTGAGTGATGAAGACTGGCACCGGTTATGCCTTACCGGTGATGTTCTTCACTTAACCTTTATACAAAACATACCATGTAACATGTAAAAGGTGAAGAAGGTCTCACGTAAAGTAAAAAGATATTTGAAAATAAAATACTTCAGACGACACTTGCTGTAGATATCAACAAATAAACATAATAAACTTTTTCGACTCACAAGGCTTTGTTCACATGTTTAACCTTGATAAGCTAATGTAAACCGCACATCTATTATGTTTATATGTAAAGATTGTTTTGAGTACTTACAGTGGAGGCTGCTCCTGAAAAGAAAATTACAAAAAATATTTACTACACTCATAACAGGAATGGAAAAAAATTGGATATAAAGATGATTTGACTTCTTATTTACAGTAAGCTACTATCTATGATTTTAATAAACAACGATGCTTTACCTGTGTCCGTGTCGGTGACGTGCAAATGGTAGCACACAGTGTCATCTACCATACTGAAATGAAATGAACACGATTAAATACTTAGGTTAAATGTAGGCCTCTTTTAAAGTTAGGGGTGCTGTATTGGAGGAGAAATGTACTGATTCCAGCAAATATCTGGCTAAAAAGGCCTGATGGGGTATATAACTAGAGGCAGTATAAAATCATGTTCCCTTAAAACTAACATATGCATACATTGTCTCAAATCAACTATAACGCCTAGTTGAAACACAGAATAACTATGTTTAAACTAGTGTAATACCGCTGCATACATGACGTCATGGTACTTACTGACTGTTAAGAAAAAATGTCAAACCCTCACTATGGTCCGTACTTTTTTTAGTTTTACATACTGAGGGCAAGTATGTTTGGTAAATGTCGATAAGATATTCTCATTGTGGTTCTCTTCCGTTTGTGCCATTATTATTCAGTTCGTGAATGCTTCATACCGAATGTTTCAATCATTAAACCCTAGTTTTACATTGATGACTGTTAAGTATCATCTATAACAAATATTCAATTCAATCAAGATACAATCATTTTTATCATAGTTATAAAATAAAAGAGAGCTTCTTGCTCTCAGTATATATATAAAGACTTTTATTCTATCACACCTTTGCCTTGTTGAAGACGTGTGACCAGTGTTAACACAAACTTTCTTGTCTCCAGTTTCGGACGGTGTGACGTCAACGTAACCTTTGTAGAGGTCACTTCGTCCAAGTATATCCGAGTCCTTTGAAGGTTGATTGGGCACGGTGACCGTTACTCCCTTATCGTGGGGTCCAGGTTCTAGAACTGGTCTTGGACTAAAAATACACTCTTAATTGACTTTCGACTTTTGCTGTACAAGATTGGGAGATGAGGTATAAAATTTTACATTGAAGTTATATCATTTTGATATTATTATACAAAATATGGAGTAGAGATATCAAACTTTACATTGAAGTTATATCATTTCCCTTAAGTACGAGATCCAGACAAGTTTAAGTCATTTGAACATATACATATGTTTGGAAAATATATATCCAGGCGAAAAAATATATAACTTACGCATCTGGTTTTGCGATTGAAATCGGGATTTTGCACACTTTGCCTTTGACACAGTTGAATGTTGACCCACTTGAAATTATAGCTTTTGTAAATGATGGCTGGAACAAAGTAAAACGTGAGGAATTGTTCAATTTACTGTTTTAAGTATAAATATATATCAACACTTCCAGAAACATCAATCTTTGTACAGAGTTCATTACCAGTTACTTCTTATCAAATAGTTTACGAAGTTCTGGCATAGAACAATCTGTAGAGAATATCATTAAGGATAATTTACCTTGGAGATGGACGGGACATCAGTCGCTGAAATGTGACAACAATAGCTGTTAGTTGTAGTTAATTAATATTGAGCTTGAGTTTTCAGTAAATATCAAACATATGATCCGAAGTTCATCGGGCCTTAAGTGGTAAAAAGTGTAACCCTGTACATTTAACAAACATAAAAATAGTTCTTCCTTTATCTTATGATCCTTTGTTATTAATCAGTACTACTCGAAGTCAACAATTTCAGGATTGTTAGTTGTGACCAACTTGCCACAGAAAGACAAACGATATAAACCAACAGTATACCTGTTTTTGATGAAAGGGATATTTTTACTATATATAATTTCCTAATTTCTTATACCACATATTTTGTACATTTGAAAGTGCATTATCAATATTGCTACAATTACTGATATACTTAGAGACCTTAAGTTTATATTTTCTTACTTTGATCACAGAGTGTGCCTTTGTAGCCGACAGAGCAGTGACACTGAAATGTGGCCCCGGTTTTTTCACATACAGCACTGTTATGACATGGTGAAGATTTGCATGGGGCAGCTTGAGAGAAAAGGGGAAAAATAAAACATTGCTGCTTAAATCAAATAATTTTTTAGCTATTTACTATGCTGATTTGAAGACAACATGAAACATTGTTTCAAACAATGGCGTTTCAAAACATGATTTCAATTGATTAAAATCGACAAAAAAACATAAGAACAGAAAGACATCTTCAAACACACGGATAAAGCACGGCATTGCATGTTAAATGTTTGCCGTAGCAATTATTTTTTTTTTTTTTATAACTTTATTCATTTTTGTTCATGTATATACAAATTCAAAACATGCATATCAATAGAGAACAGACATTTCAACATAATAATGGACAAACAAATTAAATGGACAGAATGTATTTGAATTACAAAAAAAAACCCAAATTATTCATTGATTGGAATTATAATCTGTGGATGTACATGATACTTTTTTCATAATGATGTCTTATTGAAAAAATCGCTTAAAACGAGAACAAATTGTGACATGATGACCAGAATTTCATGAATTTTGAATAACTACATTGAGTATATGCAGAATATTTGTCTATGTTATATATATTGCGAATGTCATTTTTAATGTATGGGATGCTTGGTAGTTTATTTTGTTGTTTTGATTTAAAGATATTGTATTTTATTATTATCAGAATCAGATTTAGAACATTATTTCTGTGTTGTGGGTATCCGAAGATGGCAGTTTGTTTCGATAAGTTTAATTTACACTGTGTTTTTGATTCGATCCAATTTGTCATTTCTAACCATATATTTTGCGAGATTTCGCAATCATAAAACAAATGGAGCAATGTTTCAGCGCTTTCACCACAGAAGTCGCATTTTTCATTGTCTTTATAACCCATTTTTGTCAATAAAGTATTTGTAGGTAGGATTCTGTGAATCAAACGGTATTGGAACCATATATGGTTACTAGCTGAATGGCATTTGTGAGGGGATTGGTGTATTAATTTCCATTTATCTTCTGTAATAGTACAGTCTAGGTCTTTTTCCCACTTTATTTTGTATCTTAATTTTGTGTCGTTTATGTTTTCAAGTTGCAATATATCGTAAAATTCCCTACATCCAGTTTTATTCCCTATTAAATTTTCAAGGAAATATGGTAATATAGGATATGGCTGCTTACAGTTTATAACAATATTTTGTGATTTTGTGTATTGTTTTACTGCTGCGATGATACCTGCGTATTGAAGAAAATTTGTCTTAACGTTAAACTTTTTTATGAAAGTATCAAAATCAAGGTACTTTCCTTTTGAGTCGATAAGATCGTTAACATACTTTACACCTCCACTTTCCAGTCTTTCAACGTGTATGGATTTTCCGTTTACAGTAATATTAGCATTATGCCACAGCGGTTGGGTTAGTATATCATTAGCAGTTTTTGTTTTCTTTCCTTTAACTGTTAAGAATTTCCCCCAGGCTTTTAGTACATCTCTCCAAAAGGCATTTGTCCTCACTGTCATAACCGTTTCACTGATATAAGATTCACTTTTTTGTATCATATTTGATAGGTTAGTTGAGATATTTTTATTGAACAAGTTTCTTTGACAATTACTTGCTGAGTTATGCAGCCGTCTTATCCATGAAAGTTTCTGTGACATGATGATGTTCTTAATGTTAGGCGCTCTGATACCTCCCTTTTCAAATGTGTTAGTCAAAACACTTCTTTTTATCTTATCTGGTTTATTTTTTCATATGAATTTATAACATAGTCTATTTAGTTCATTTATAATTTCGTCGCTAGGATTAGGTAATGATGAAAAAAGGTGATTAAGTTTTGGGAGCAATAGGCTCTTCAACACAGTGTTCCTGCCTAGTGGTGTTAAATCACGTGCAAGCCACATGTTCATTTCAATTTTTATTTTCTTTAGTTTATCTTTGTAGTTTCTTTCAACCATTTCTGCCAAATTATGTGTGAATGTTATTCCTAAGATTTTGAAAGAAGTTTGTGACCAGTCTAAATTCCAATTATCACAGAGAGAGCGTTTTTCATACCTTTTTGACCCTATCCACATCACTTGTGTTTTTGAAGGGTTTATCTTAAGACCTGAGAATTCTGAATACAATTTTAGGGTTTGCAGGGCATTTTGTAGACTTTTTTTCGGTTCCGTCCAATATGAGGGTAGTATCATCAGCAAATTGAGATGTAAGATATTCAACTTCACCAATCTTTATGCCCTTTATCTTTTGGTTATTTCTAAGCATAATGCTAAGTATTTCTGCACATAAGATGAAAATATAAGGAGAAATTGGATCACCTTGCCTGCACCCCCTTGATAATTCGAAAAAGCTAGAGCCGAAGCCATTAACGAGAACGCTTGACTTTATATCTTTATAGAATGTGTTAATCCATTTTATAATTGATGACCCAAAATTAAAATACACCAGAACCTTTTGAATGAAACTCCAATCTACCGAATCGAAAGCTTTTTCAAAGTCTATAAAAATCAATAGACCCGGTATTTCCATACATTCAGAATAGTCAATGATGTCGTAAATCAATCTTGTACATTCACCAATATATCTCTTTGGTATGAATCCCTTCTGATCTTCATTGATTATGTCTGGTAAAACTGACTTGATTCGATGAGCAATGGTTGCTGATGCAATTTTATATGAAACATTTAAAAGTGATATAGGTCTCCAATTTTTCAAGTGATGTTTAGCTTTGTTAGCTTTTGGTATACAAGTTATCAAACCCTGTTTCTGGCTTACAGATAATTCTCCTGTACGGAAGCCGTAATTTAATGAGCGTAGAAGATATCTGTTCAAATCGTGCCAAAAAAACTTATAAAACTCAACTGTAAATCCTGATGGACCTGGACTTTTTTCATTTTTCATTTTTTTCAATGTATTTAATACTTCTTCATATTTCAGCTCTCCTTCCAAATCTATTTTTTGTGATTCTGTTAGTTTTGGAATATTTAGTTTCTGAAACATATTTTGCAAATCGACATCTCTACAAGTTTGTTTAGTATACAGATTCTTATAGAAAGTTTTCGTCTCGAGTAAGATATCTTTAGTTTTCGTTGCTACAGTTCCATCCTTTTTTTCCAATTTACATATTGCTTTATTGAGAAAGTTTCTATTTTCTAATGACAAAAAGTATTTTGTTGGTTTCTCACCTTTTTCCTTCCAGTTGGATTTTGATCGAAGTATTATTCCTTCAGTTTTAATATTATTAATAGTTTCTAGTCTGTCATTGGCTAGTTTAAGATTTTCAGACAACTCTTCCTTAGTCTTGATATTTTCTGTTTTATCTAAGTCATTATGCATTTTCTCTATTTCATCACGGAGTAATTGTTCTTCTTTTTCTCGAGATTTCTTCTTTTCGGAAGAATATTTTATAGTAAAACCTCTGATCATTAGAAGCAAAGTTTCAAAAAAGAGTTGGTCATCAATATTTAATTTTATACTACCATCTTCATATTGGCCTATTTTATATTGATCAGTTGTTGATTTGATCACATCTTTTATATGCTTCACATAAATTTCGTCGTGTAACAATGAATTATTAAATTTCCAAAAACCTTTACCTCTTTCAATATCACTTATTTTCAATGTAAGCCAGATTGCTGAATGGTCTGATCGATATGCCGGGTCTATACCTGCCTTAACAATTGAATTTTCTAAATCTCTGGATAGAAGAAAGAAATCAAGTCTAGCCTGCTTAATTGGTTTAGATTTCCTCCAAGTGAAACGTTTACAATTTTTGTTAAATTCTCTCCAAGGATCAATGAGGTTTTCCTCCTCTATAAATTCTAGAACAACATCTCTCGCTTCAGGATTATTTACATGTTTGTAATTATACAAATCAATTTCTGGGTTTTGGACTAAATTCCAATCTCCGCAGATAGAAAAGTGGTCTGAATTAAACTCTTTTATAATTTGTATTATTTCTTCATAGAACTTTGGAGAGTCACCATTTGGTCCGTATACTGAGATTAAAGTCAATGTTTTTCCGGTACTAATTTCTATCTTAAGCGCGAGAAAATTCCCGGTTTCATTGTCCTGAATTTCCTGTAAGAGTTTAAATTCAAAGTTGTTTTCGAATATAATCGCAACACCTCTTGCATTACTTTTATATGAACTAAACCAACAGTGGTCAGTTTCCATTTCCGTTTTGATTGAGTTTTCTAGATCTTTAGTGAAATGAGTATCTTGCAGACAATAGATATTGGCATTTTTGGTCTTGAGATTTTGAAACACGTCTATTCTTTTTTTCCTATTATTCAGGCCTTGACAATTAGAAGAATATATTTTAATATTATCACCCATTGTCAATTTGTTTGCATTTTGCAGTCATCTTTTTATGTCCAAATTTATATGTAGCATGTTTGAATTGTGTATTGACATGAAGATATGAAAGTGACAAACATATTAAAAAGAAAAAGTGTGAACAAAAGTGAAGAGTAAATATGTACAAGTGAATAGCCATAGTCATTCAGTTGACTCGACTAGTTACATTATGCAATGTGATGCAGTTAATGTTGTAATGATGATTGTCTCAAGATTTTAAGCCGCGTTGGATTCAGCGTAGCAGCGCTACAAAGCTATCGTACATGTTAGGTGTGCGGTGCGTGCAATCCGTGCTTCAAATCATGTATGTTACCTGATTTCTTTTTGTTGGCTTGTACCCTAAGGTGTCTATGCATGTTAGCTGTTGATAATGTTGGATGATGTCAAAATAGGATTACTAGATGCGTCTAAAACTGATGTAAGTATTTGAATTGTATATAACAATATATATATATATATATAGCTATATATAGCAATTATTTGTTAGTTTGAGCTATGCCTGTTGCGAGACAGTCTGTGTAATTTCATTCATGACTGAGATTGCAAAGCAGCGTCAAGGCAGGAACCATTCACTAGATTATCCTATGTGTGCTTTGCATCTACCTACCTTCCTCACATTCTGCCCCACTGTGTGTATCGTCACAGACACATGCGGCGCTGTGATCAGGCTCAACAATGCAGTTTCCACTTCCACAATGCTTCGTCTCACAAGGCTCTGAAATATGAACCAGCGTTACGATTAATAAACATGAATCATTAGGAATCAAACTGACGAGACAGACAGACAGACAGATAGATATATAGATAGATGCCTGGCTAGAAGGTTGGGTGGATGGACGAATGAAAAAAAAGAGAGAGACAGATAGATAAACAGATAGAGAGAAAGAGAGAGACAGAGACAGATGGATAGAGACATAGATAGAGAGAGAGGGAGAGAGAAAAACAGATAGACAGAGAGAGATGAAGAGAGAGTTTTACCTTTAGTGTCGGGGTCAACTTTGAAACATCTGGGATTATCTTGATCCCTGAAAAACGTTTATACTTCCAAAAGTCTTCAATTGGTTACTTAATAACAACAAATATCTAAAAATATAGGAACAATTTCTAATAATTGTTCCTATCAGATTGAATATGCTCGTCGGTAATCTTTGAGTCTCGAATAAAATGATGTAATACAAAATCCGGTGCAAAGATAATGGCAACTTCCAACTGATAGAGGTCAACAAGTACAAAACAGTTCATTGTCAGTCTCATGCCCTTACCAAGAGAATAATAATGTAAAGATAATTCAGATAATTATTAGATTGTTGTTTCTCGTCTCAATGAGTTTTGCACATTATCTCCTGAAACCTAAATATACTTTCTGATAGGTGGATCTTCCATTCGACCGAAGTTTTAGTTTCATGAAGATTCGATGATGTCCTTTTCAAAACTAGACATCATCTTTTAATGAATATTGCTCTCCTATTTAAAGATAGTCTTTAATTCGGATATTCTATATAGGTCAACCATAGTATTGTATCAGTAACCTTAGGTTTTAAATGAATCACGTCAACGACTTTTTTCCAAATGAACATTTCATGTAAATTATCAAATTAATTTTTTTATACTTGTACATTAGTTCTTTTTAACACGTTACAATTACAATTTTGTAGATGTTAACCTTGCTTTGAGACAGAACTTCTGAAGGTCAGTAGCTGAAGTTGGTTTCACTACCACGTCCGTTACACATGATCCTGATTCCAGTTTCGTTGAAAAAATATGGAAGTCAACTTTACCCACTTCATCTTCTTTCACTTGAGGGCTGAAAAATGAAAAAAACTCTCGTATTTTAAAGTTTTAATTGTTGACATTTTATAACGAGATGCAGCTCGTGTAATGGCAGAGAGGAAACGATGAGTAATTAATCAAACCGGAAAATTATGTACAGTAATATATTAGTTATTCACACATAAATGAATCGTCTTTCTTGCCCATTTCCCAACTATTTTGACGCATGGCTATCATAGGCGTTCTTTTTGCTTTTCAAATGCATAGGATAAGTTTTTTAAAATCATGAAATGTCAAGCCAACTTTATAACATTTTTGTAGTTTTCAACTTGGCTATGTTTGATGACAGAAATAAGATCTAGAAGGTATCTTTAAAAACGTCCAATTATTGAATGTCAAGAAATTAAAATGAAATAATTGATTGGGACAACTTTCGTTATTTACAACAAACTAATAAATGAACAGGTGCAGTAAATCAGTTGGAGTGATCATACATATACATTGATATGCATCGTACTGACAAATTTTGAATTTTAAACTCACCAATTATTCGTTCCATCAGGTTTCGAGTGCATTATCAAGTGACACTGGATCTTTTCTGGACATTTGACTATTGATCCACTAGGCAGACTAGGAGATTCAAAGTTGTCCTAATTGGAAACAATATGTTAATTTACCTGAACTGTTATTATATACGTTTAAATCAAGATGCGGTTAAAGATGAAATGAATATAGTGAAAATTAACTTGAGTTACATTACCACATTATATTTTATTTGCATGTTTGCTGTTTCCATTAACAACATTAAGAAATGACAGTAAGATTCAAAGATATATGCTTTAACATTATCATTATTTGTTTTGATTATAAACTGAACTGCAAAAGAATCGTTAGCCTTGATATTTCGTCCATTGACCTCACAAGTATATAAAGAACACTTAACAAAAATGGACAGTAATATTCCAAAAGTATTGTGAATCGTTTACACACACAAAACCCTTGAGTATACATTGTTTTCGAGATCATAAACACTGTGTTATGTACTGTAATAATCTCACTTTCGTTATCTGTAGATCGATGCGTTCAACAGGTTTACAAAAGTAACTTTTAACTTACCCCATTGCTCATTCCACAAAACACTGACTGGCAAAAGCCTGGGTGCAGAGCTCCCCTATATTTGTTTTTATTTCGGCACTGATCTCTATGCAAGTGTTATCAATATGAAAAAGGAGATTTCTCTTGTATTCCACACTCTTATGAAAATAAGGAGCTGTAGTTTTAAATTATTCCATCCCCTTTTTACATAAAGTTTGCTTCATTGACCGATTTCTTGAACAACACAGGCGAAAGATTCAGTCTAAAGACAGTTAAGGCTCTACATTTGGTATGCCATTCTCTCCCAACAGAGGTAGCTTCGTCACATATTCCTATACAACCTCTGTCCTAATTCATGCGTTTCACGGTGTAGAAATGTAGAAATCTAGAAGTCAGTTGTGCCACGCCGTTTCAAAAGTAATCATTCAAAACGCCTCAGATATTTCCGTATGCTTTGGGAAAGCTAAACTTGCGAAAATGCGTTTTGCACTTTTAGCCTTCTTTACACAGCAAATTCACCTTGTTAAGCAATAGCATCTTTGCTTACGCCTGTGTCCCGTGTTTTCATTGGCATTTAAATAGTGCAAGGGAGTTTATTTCGCAATATAAATATTGCCGCCAAGGAAAACTGCCAGAACCTCGAGAAGATTTTTTTTTAAAGAACAGAGGTTGTGTAGGAACGAATGACGGACCTACCTCTGTGGGAGAATGTTGGAATGCTTATAAGCGTTTGAAATACGTTCACTTGCTTCTCAAAGTTTTTATCCGTGGTCATTTTGAGAATACGATCTTCCTATACGCCAAATGAATTAACACTCTTCATTCTTTAATAATTGTGAATGACTTAAAAATGGTGGTTCTTAGTTTTATCCATATTTGTGTTGTGACCCTTTATTTTTACTGTGTGAAGTGATACAGCCATCTTACAATCACAAAGGTTTTTCAATGGTCTAAGCTTTCATCTCTCAGACATTTGTTATTTTTCAATTTTGTAATTTTGTAATTTTGCAATTTTGCAATTTTGCAAACCTGTAGAAATCTGTTAAAATGTATATATCTTTAAAAGTGACGTTTCTTTCGAGGTAAATACTAAAAGGTTATCATGCCCATCAAAACAACTTTATTTTCATTATTCATGCATTCATCTATTAGCTGTAACAAATTTCGACTAAATACTAATGTGATAAAGCAATGCTGTATACTTACAGTCCCAAGTATTTCTCCTGGAAATAGACGATATCGCCGTTAATTCTTCTTACATTTGTATATACACATTCCGTTTTCATTTTGTTACTTTCACAATAATTTTGCAAAGTGTAATATGCTTCAAAACGGTAAAGGAGTAAGTGAAATTATAGAAATAGATCGCAAGTTTCACGAATTTCACCTATCCATTGTGTTGCCATTTCTGTTAACGGTGCATCAATAACATCTAAAGGTATTTGTTATATCTGTTTTATTTCCAATACTTCTATGTTAAGTTTTAATCATGTATAAACCATTCAGTATTCATATTCGATTACATCAATATAAGAAAAGGAGAAATCCTCGTTTACTTTGTATGTAAACAAAACCCTTTTGCCAGTTTACAGATAATTAAACTTTCCAAATGAGAAATAAAGAGTTTATAGTTCCCAAACTAACGAAATTAGAGATAATTATGAACGTGTCTTAGCAACACTCACCAAATCGCTTATGTAAACAATATTTGAAGAATACTATTCTTTTCCATAATCAAATAAGTTTATCCTTCCCTTTATAAATCAACAGTTTTAGTCTTTTCAACAAAGAGGTTGTAAAATCGATTATTGAAACTTTTTAAATTCATTTATTTCACAAATTAGAATAGCTTGTACATCTTTTAACATCCATATCTGTCGTGCTTGATCACGGTCCATTTTTTCTCTATTTGTTAAAATATCAGGTTATTTTATATAGTGCTGTATCTTAAACATTACATTTTGTAAGACAATATCGTACCTTGAATCTTTGTCTTAATGTGATAACACAGAATTTCGTCACTGAAACATGGAAAAGTAAAGCATTAATTAGCTGTGAAGGATGCACGATACAGGTTTAGGTAAGCAAAAGTTTAAAGAAGCAACACGGATATATGTTTTGGACAAGGTTCAAGATGTGGTTTCTTTCAAGTATGTCTTAACAAGAATAAAATACATGAACGGGACAAGCTATCCGAGTTAAGATATATTTACACTCTTATTTGAATTCCAATTAAGAGCATATCACATTTTATCAAGAAATAAAATGAAAGGTAATAAGCAATACATTTTTATAAAACTTATAATGTAAACCCATATGTTAATATTGTGTAAAGTATAATGAAATTAAAAGTTACAAAACGCTTAAAATCACTTTTTGCATTATTATCGTAATTAATTAACGTGATTAACATTTTGTTACGTTTTTCACTTTTTACTGAAACTTTACATTATCCTCAAACTGAGGACATTACATGTATGCACATTTAGTAATGTCCAAAACTTGTAGCCACTGGCTTTGTTGCACATTGGTACGTGCAATTATTTTGAATTGAAATTAAACAGAAATTAGTTTTCAAGATGTAGATATCGGTCTGCTATTGCTCTCTGTTCTTTGAATGAAAAAGGAACTAGATGGTGTGTCCCCTCATTTGGGTCATGTAAGGCACAAAATTATTACCCCATACACACTATTCAAGCTTTCCAGGCCGTTAGAAAATAATGAATAGAAGTTTAAGATCACAGATTCACAGGGACACTAAATCTGAAATTAACCATGCTACCTATACCCAAAATTTCACTTTCTAGAGTAAGTGTTTCTTGAGAGGATGTCAATGTTTACGGACGAACTGGTGAATTGACGGGCATCTGATGTCTTTTGTAATAATCTGAAATACGGGAGCCGTTTGTTTCTAGGATCTTTTGGTATACTCGACAGGTATATAAATGAAAAGAAACAAAAGAATATTGGAATCCTAAAAACTGTATGAGATTAATAATCCCTTATTCGTGCAACACACGTAGCATCTGATTCAATGTGAGATTAATTACAATTTCTTCTACCTTTTCGTGGTGTCGGATTTCGACTTTACGCAAACTTTCTTAACTCCTGGTGTATTTGGTGTTACTTCAAGTTGGCCTTCGTTTATATTTGTTCCTGCCTTTCTAACGGGTTGTGTCAGTTTCACGTCCACATCACCATCTTGTGGACCATTAACAAGCTGGGAGCTGTAATAGACCGTTCGTAAGTGAAGTCACTTGTAATCAATCAAAACTACTAACAGATTCTGTTACATTAAAAAAATATCAATTTCACACATTAATGTAAAGGATAATTTTTAGACATGATTAAATAAAATCGTCACTGATTACAGTGCAATATAAATTGATGGTATTCCATGGAATAAAAGCCGACGAGTCACATGTTCTGAATCAAATTGAAGAAAATCAAAACCCAGTCATTAGCGTATAAATGACATCTCATTTACAAAAATGGCAGTTATAAATTTAACGAATGCTCCATGGGTGTGTCGTGCCCCTAGCTACGGACACCGAATGCTTTTATCAGAGGCTTTTCGTTTGGTTAGCTGTCATTACAATAGATGAAGAGTAAACTGTACATGGGCCGAAGGCCTTGAATACAATAAACTCCGGATCCTTCTTCTTCGTCTTCTACAATAGAATATACGACAATTGCTGTTGCCAGAAAATGTTGAGTGAAACCTCCCCGAGGAATTCAGTTTGTAGCCAAATAGAGTCAATATTTCAATTTACCACAACGGAACATGGTCGATTTTAATCAGGCTACACTGGTTAAACCTGGTTCATGTTGACAAAGACATCGTTATAAACTCAGATGGTTTTGTTTCATCAAACTGTTAAAATTCCGGATTTTAGTAAAGTTTAGGTGATACGATCATCTAATGTTTATAAAGATGAATCATAGTTTCAAGTATCATACAGAGAGAATTGTCATTTAACCTTGGTCCTTTGGTATACATCGGAATGACACATGGCTTCCCAACTTCACATTCAATTGTTGCACCAGTCTTCATTGATGTATCCGTGAATTCGGCCTTTTGAAACAAGAACATTGTTAAAACGAAATGACATAATTGCAATATATTTCTTTGTAAACCAAAGTGGAGTGAAATTAACACAAATATAAATAATAATTTCAAATGAAAATTTAGGGTAAGAAGTATATAATCAGGTTCAAACGAAAAATATTTAACGTTATAATAGCGTACAAACAGGGTGTATTTATACTTACTTCTGTAGTTGACGCAACTGTAACAAAAAACAAAATGTTCGATTAAAATCTTCACGATTATGGCAAGTAAGGATAATGCACGTTACTAACATTGCATAATCTTTCAAATTATCGATAAGGTGATAGATATTTTAGCACAAAAGAAGATACATAAAAGATTTTATCCTGAAAAACCTTTCTGGTCACAATCTTTTCCCTCGTATCCAACTGGACAGATGCACTCATATTCATCGTCTTCAGGTTCACAGAAAGCATCATTTTTACATGGAGTATTTACGCAGGGATTTTCTGAAAGGCATTTAACAGCTTTAGCTTAAACATACATATCTATAACTGAATAGACAGCTAAAGTGAAATATAAACTCGTCAAATCTTCATCAAGTACAACATGTAACTAAAGTATTATATCGGTTACAATTTGTAGTGCTGGTACAGCGTAGAGTAATATTTTTACTCATTCATGCTTTGTTACATTTATGTTTAACTTAAAACGTTTATAGGAGAGTGTTTGATATGCATTATAGCTATAATAGCTGAACATTACAAAGCAGTAGGCATCAGTACCAAATTAAGAAGAGCTTCTTTGGTTTATTGATAACTAAACCACTATCCACAAGTCATGATCTTGTTCAATTAAACATTAAAGAA
Source organism: Phorcus lineatus (assembly GCA_921293015.1). Classification (NCBI taxonomy): domain Eukaryota; kingdom Metazoa; phylum Mollusca; class Gastropoda; order Trochida; family Trochidae; genus Phorcus; species Phorcus lineatus. Next base: position 18,456,800 of record OV121084.1, read on the forward strand.
TTGTTTGAAGATATCCCCCCCCCCCCCCAACCCTCTCTCCATTCACTTTATTAACCATAGCAATAATTGGTGGCATAAACTCACGATGTTGACAATGGTCCCCCGTAGCACTGTCAGGGCAGATACACTGGTAGGGTGGGGTTTCTCCTGGTTGAAGAATACACGCTCCTCCGATGTTTGTATTACAAGGATTTGGATTACATTCATCTGAAATTTTTGTTGTTTAACCAAAAGGTTAAAATCGTATCAGGCTTCATACAAACTCTTCAGATTGACATTTTATTTGCCCTGTGAATATGAACATGGTGTACAGATTTTTAAAACATTTCAGAATTTCTTTTATTAATATATAGAGATTTCATGAAAACCATTCAACGCTAAATGCGGAAAGACTTATACATGGTACATTGTTCACGTCATTTTGTCAGAGAGATGGTACATTGTCCTAAACATTTGTCAGCTTATGTCAGCCATGGAGTCCCGAAATTTATCATGTATAGCCCTGATCAGACAATGTTATGAATTCTTAAAAAATACTGAAGGATAGATTGATGGACGGACATATGGACAACGGACACCAAGTCATAAACACATCGAAACATCAGCTCAATCGAATAATGAGAGATAAACATTTTGAAGAGCCTTAAAGAGAGAGGGTACGAAATAGATATTTCAAAATGGTAAATAAAAGGGGATTTTAATCAAGATACTTTTTAAACATTGGAGGTCACCGAACGATTAAAGAGTTATAACCTTTAGTAATACCGTTATCGTCGGCAAATTACACTATTGATAAAAGTGTTTTAAGGGTTAGAATAAACGTAAACACTTTTGGATATAAAATACATTTTATAAGTTTTGCATGTTCACAAGGATTTTATGTATTTCTAAAATTGTAAAAAATATTTCAGGAATTACAGTTGGGGGTCACCGAATGTTTTCAAACACTCTAAGTTCATTTTCTAAATATCAACTTAAATGTAAAAACAAAATGTCACGGCAGTTTTTTGATCATTTAAAGTTAAACTCTTATGGCTTACATTTATCATGTAACCATACATCACAACAAATAGGACTACTGTAAAGAAGGACAACTATTATTTTGATTTACAAGGCAACTTTTACATGTAAAAATCAATTATAAAAGATAAGTACATAATATAGTAATGAAACATTAGAATATACAGTATTTACCATATATATTAGTTTAAGTTCTAGTCAGAGGGAATGTCGTAAAATGAACTATAGAAAGGCGTTGATATAAATGTAAAATTATTTGCGTCAATGTACGGATGAGCCTATTATTACAATGCATCTATCGTAAGATTATTTAAGATGATAAACTATTGTGCCAAAATATTATCATGAATTTGATTTCTCGGTCCCATCTCTCCTTAAAGAAAGGTGCAATTATGGTTACACAAAATATTGAATTTAATGAAAAATTTAAATTAGTATTTGATTACAAAGATTCTAAGTATCTATAAACAGTTTTGCTTGTGTAATCGAAATGAAAGCTGGAATATCTTTTTTATAGATCTGTCCAGAATTTTCAGTTATTGAATAAGATATAACCTTTTGTTGCTGTCTTTATTGTAAAACATCGCCGTTCCCCTTGTAATAGCCTTTGAGATACCTTTTGTAGTGGTCTGTGAGAAATAAACAAATCCTGTAAAATATCAATAAAGTGAAAATAGAGTTAACGAAGGTATGAATAGTCAAATAAGATACTACATACATAAACTGCAAGCTACATAATTTGCTTTGCATTTTATTTTCCCCATTCCATTTGACAGCAGATGCGAGTGCATTAAAAGTTAAAGTCACGTGTATGTCATCGTAAATTAACATTTACATAAACAGCCACACAACTATTATAGTACAGCAATACGAGGTTCAATCCCAAATAAGTTTCGAACATAACCCCCTTCCTTAAAATCTGCCTACCTCCCCAGCTGGCACATGACGTCCGACGTTGAAATGTGGTTGATTTCTGTTCATTATGTTGATGGACGCCGGAACAACGTCAGTTTCCCAAATCAGGTTTTGACGTTGTTTCAACGTCGAGAGAACAACTCAAAGGCGACTAGTGTTTGCTTTTATAGCATTTTTATTCTAATTTTTACCAATAACAACAAATAAGTTATATATTATTTCTAATGATCAAGAACTATCATTGACATAAAAAGGGTTATTAATATTCAACTATAATGAACCTTCTTTCAAGTAACTTTGTCGTTAAATATAATTGGTATATACTAGGTTCCGTTAAAGTAATTTTCCACGATATTATATTTTTCAGTCATATTCATATATTGACAACATACTATTTTGAATAATATTTTGAAATAAGTCAATACTGCTTACAAAATTGGAATTGCACATTTTAACAAACATTGTTTTGGTAACATGCACTCTGCTCTAAGTCATTGCAGTATCATATAATCCTAAACACTCACAAGGTCTAATTCTAAACGAATTTTATTAGATGGATAACCTATACTGACTGGGCAATCACCTATCTTTGATGTTAAAGCTTGCCGTTGAAAGTTTAAATAAAGGTTATGTACTCATTCAAATGACTTCTACGTCGTACACGTGATAATATCAAAGCTATAATGCCCGTAATTATCGTCAAGCTGGGACGTCGATCCGACGTGTTTTTAAAGTTGATACAACGTCATGGCCTCGAATTGAATAATCAAGGTCGAGGTATAGTGTCTGATTTCGACGTCGTCACACATTTCAAATCCAATCATAATCCAGTGTTATTTCAACATCGATAGACGTCGTTTTACAGTTGTTGCAATATCAAATTGTCTGCTGGGTAACCTTCTTGTCTAACAGACAAATTTACCGTGGCATTTCAAAAGCAAAAATAAGAATAGCCTATCATATCATACATGTTTAGAAGAAAGATTGTTTTTTGTGGAAAAAAATCGTGTTACTTCATTTTTATCTATATATGGTTTTCATATATCTTTCCTCTTGCAGCAGAAGAAGTAGGTTTCTTTTTTGTGTTTGTGTAACAAATGAACACTTCTTTTCACTGCCTCTATGATGACCATTCATACCACACACACTCTAGTGAACATGGGCAACAACCTACTTTCTCATGTGTTACATATATATTTATAAACAAGATTTAGTACATCAAATTCATGCACATGCTGGCTGGTCTCCATTGCAGCAAAAAAGCCGACCGTTTTCAAAAGCCTACCTCGCTAGGTACACATAGACACGTGCACTCTTTAGGAGGAACATATTTTGTTACATACCCTGCTTGTAGACACACCTCCTTGTCGCCTGATGCTGGTGGATTAAACAAAACGTTGGTTTCGCAAATTTTCGTTTGTTTTAAAACTTGAAAGACAATTGCGGACGTGCTTCCAGAATACATAGAGCTGCAATATGGGGATACATAAAATGAGGAATATAGTTGCTCTAAAAATTAATGCTACACATATCTTGTTCTAAAACCACCCTCAGATGGTGAAATGTTTTAGTGAAGAATACAACGACATTACAACGAATTTACACATAAAGTTTAATGTTTTCCAAAATTTATTGTTTTGAAGAGTGGTTTTGAAAAAGAACATAGAAAAATGGATAATTTTAGTCTATGGAAAAGTTAGCATTAGCAAAGCAAATTTTGCTGTTTGACGATTGTTTTCAGATTGTGGTCCAATTCCTGCAGCTTTTTGAAAGTGTGCGCATGGTGTAACTTACAAACACTTAAAACAGGAACACATTTCCTGGATGTATTCTTACCAACTATGTGAGAACGGGTTAAAGTCTGTTGTAATGACCGTGTGACAAGGTTGTCTCTGAATGCAGTTTATAATACTTCCGTCAGGAGGTGTTGGCGGTCTAAACGCAGGGACCTGGAATTGTAAAATAGTCTTTTAAATTAGATATGTAATTTATTTATCTGAAATATTATGAATGTATGTTTAATAACCTGCAGTGTACTCATTTTTCTTTCTGAGTTTTCCCTAGCATTATAACTTACATTGATAGGGAGACAATGACACCATGACATCATTTTGTCAATTACGACCTGATCTGTAGTAACTTACTAAATATATGACTTGAAACCAGATCACCTACACATTTTTTTCGTTCACTTAAACTAACTTACAGTCAATATAACCCTATCTTTGGTTTTCTTTTTATTTACACTCGATGTATTCTTGAAAAAGTATAATGTACATAAACATCGTATTAAACATTGATATTCTAAACGGCTGAATACATGTATTTACATACAATTATTGAGCATATACATTTGAAGGAGCAATGTGGTTCGAGTGCGAGATAAGGAGAGATCAGTCCAGTGGAGGTACTACATTGTATATGCGATAGGTAACGCCATTTAAAATATCATGATTTGACATTATGGCATTATTGAATAGTTATATTCCTAATAATTTTATCTAGAAAAGGAATCGGTATGTGAGCAAAGGGCATGTAAATAACCTTTAATGTGGCGAATTACAGTTTACTGCACCTTATATGATATTTTGCACCGCCTGCTTTTATAATTTACTACCATTACATGTATATTTCATTTTGTCCTAACCGTTACTACAATTACTCGCATTTTTTTCTTTATTTTACCACCTTTATTCCGAATTATGTCCGAATAATTAATATTTTCAATTTCGAAAATATATTTGGATGTAAATTACTTAAATTTGAGACATCTGTAAAATGGTCAATATATTCGATCAAATATCAAGCTCACCTTGACAACAGTCTTTTCAATAATTAATGCATATTATATTATATAATTCTATCGGGAAGTACAATAATAAGCACTTGTTATATTTTGTCACGAAAACTCAATTGATACTATATAGCTTTGTTCATATTATATTGTATCGTTAATAAGAATTCATTTTATCATGTCAAAGTAGAAATCGCCGAACGTACTTTAAGAGGCCTTAAGAGTCTATTGCGTTGACTTCGATAACCATATTTAGAACACGAGGATAGATCCCAGCAAGCACAACAACATCAGATCAGCTTTATTTTACATCGGCTAACAGTATTGGGTCAAAATCGGGCTGATGTATCAACTTAGACTGTGAAGGATTCTTACCATTATATAACGTTGGCGCTTTTTATTGATTAAATAAAAAAATGGGAATACGTTTTTTTGTTCAAATATGCGTCTGTTTTGTTATTGAAGGTGAAGTTAGCCAGATTTGGGCCGATAACATTAACAGTCACAGGTTTAATTAGGGCCAATGTTGGAATCTACATGGTATTGTTAATTAAGATGGCTAATCCTGCAAATTATATATACAAGTAAATAAACATTCTATTACTGATAGAAAACTTATTTACCGCTGAGGCATCAAGATGTTGCACTGAAAAAATAAAAGAATAAATATATCGGACATAATTCAGGATAATATATATAAAACATATACAACAAATATCATGACATAAGGTCAGCTGATAAAATAAATCAAAATCATTACAGAAAGTTCTTAAATTTAGTTACGAAAAGGGAAGCATTTTACTCACGTGTCAATGCTTTGGCGTTTACTTTGTAACAAAGTGTGTCTGGATTTGCACTGAAAGAGAGTACCATCAATCCCGATGTATTCAACGATTCATGTAGATAGATTCGTAGAGAGCATGTAACGTAAAACTTGCATCATCCCTCGGTACAAAAACAATGAAATAGTCAATTCACCGTGTACCTTCTCATCTTAGAAAAACTTTTTCCAAACTCTATAGGTTTACTTCTAATAGCTGGTGAGGTCACAGCTACTGTTGAAAATGTTTACACAGCCTAACTACTCATTTCATTACAGCACCGTAAATCAACTGACAAAATCCATTTTAATCGTTCTGATATATATCTGTTTTGAAGGTCAACCAATGTTAGACGAAGAAAACGCAATTTCCTGTCACATAAATGTATATTATACTCATCAAGTCTTTGCAAAAAGCTATGCGCACTTGCAGCATCTCAGCCGTGTAATGAAAAGGAAGTCCTTAGCAACAATTCAGTTAGTCTGATGAACACCATTTGTTTTGTTACTCTTACTTAGCTTAATCCAGAGTTACAAAAAAGAAATGAATAAGTGTGTACAGTATCTGTTATGCCTCTGCTATTCCAAGGGTTAAGTTTTCTATAATCTATACAAATAAAAATAATGATGATGCTGATGGTAATGATGATGATGATAAAAAAGTGTTCTCACTTTAACTTACAACTTTTCCCCAATTGTCCTTAGTAATATTATAAGGGTTATATCTTGCGGACATTTTCAAACTTCATCAAAGAATTGATATCCAGAAGCAATACACTGAATTTGGTAATCCTATCTTTAATAGTCTTTACGGAAAGCTATCGCATGGTAGCATGGTTGAACGGGTTGACAGACATACCACAAACTTTATATCCCCCTTCTAATACGTGGTGATAATGTCTCTTTATTGTTCTTAATGCAACGTACATCAAAAACTCATTTTGTGCATTTTGCATTCGGCAGCCACAGTTAAACACCAATTAAAGCGTTAGCGAACTTTCAATGTTTGGGTATAACTCGACTGGATATTTGACACCTTACCATCTGAGCTATTTCCCAAAATAATATTATAAAATGAACTAAGAATTAAATAGTTAAGACTTTACAAAACTTGAAGATGCGATATTACATTTACAAGAACAACAACAAGAGAGACGCAACCATAGAACGGAAAATGTTCATCCAGACTGACACTTATCCTTACGAAATTGAGAAGTAAACATATGGCTAAGGGTTAAGTGATGAGAGAGGCACGTAGAGTACAAACCCACGACGCATCTCCAAAGATTTACAATGGAAAGACATCGGACTCGAGGATCCATTCCCAGGAAATAGTGTTATCAAATGTTAATAGCACGTGATCAATTTTTCCAATTTATGGAAAGCCTACTTTCTATCATCATTCGCTACCTTGCACATGTTTTTTTTCGTCGAAGGATCTGCCACTATTTCCAAGCGTTGCGAGGGGATTTGGTGCAGTAGAGTTCTTTTGACTTTGATTGTTTACTTCCGGTTTGAGTGGAGAGCCAGTGATGGACTCAAATATTGACTTCTAATGAGGTTAAACCTCGTGAAAATTTTGCTTAGACTCGATCAAAAAAAAAACTCTAATAAGATCAACACATTGTTTTACGAGAGATTCGCTAACAGGATGTGTTCCTTTTTAATTTAACTTATACTCAGAAACAGGGATTTATAACATGCATTTCAAAGGGAGATAAACCAACGCAATTTATGAAAAATTGGCTCCCAACTACTTTATTGAACTCATTATGTAAGCTATCATATTCTATCATTACTGAGTAAAACAGTTCTCCCAAATTCCCAAATGAATTAAAGAACAAACAGGGTTTATATAGAAAGAAATTATTTTCTCCTAGCGGTATGAAGCGTTCTAATGAGTTATCTGCCCGCCAGGTGGCGTGTTAACGGGGTATATAAGGGTGTAAATGTTTGAATTTGGCATTCTCGATTAGTGTACTCCCGGCCTTTTCACCATGAATACTGACGAGAAATTTCACTGTTAAAGATGTATATACTGATGATGTTTTTCTGTATGTTTCAGGTGTATATAAGTTTGGTGCTGTGATATGGCGTATGTCACTTCGCAGTGGTACGTGGCTGTCGAGCCGTTATAATACGGTATTGTGGAATGATGATGTCCTAATCTCGGCTGTCGAGCCGTTATAATACGGTATTGTGGAATGATCTCTTAATGTCGGCTGTCGAGCCGTTATAATACTGTAGCAAAGAAATGATAATGGTATGTTTTGGGCTGTATTGATATATCCATATTGGAGTACATTCCATATATTCAAGGGAATGCTTTGTTTTAGGTAGATTTATAGTTTATAAATTATATGATTCTTTGTTTCTGATGAATGCAGTAATGAGTGAGATATGGCATGTAAAGAATAATTTTCTGTGTGAAATATGCTACAGAAATATGTAAAATGAAAACCAGATAAAAGTTGTTCATCATCGCTGTTATGCTACTGTACACATGTTTAATGTAATGCATTAACGCTACTGTAAACCCTCCAGTTGATGGTGCTGCTGCTGCATTCGTTGAGGGAACACGGTTCCAGAGTTTTTTCTCTACGGGAGTTATTATCTCTGGTTTACGTGTCGGGCTCCAGCATGCCGTCGTTTTTTTACATGGTTACTTTTTTGTGTATTGATGATTGTACATATGTAATTCATTCATGTGGTGAATAAATTGGCCGCGGAACGCACGTCGGTTCCTATTGTTCAAGTATGTGTTTGTTGTCTATGTAGACGTGAATGGGGGCTAGTAGGAGAAAAACAGTTCTCCCAAATTCCCAAATGAATTGAAGAACAAACAGGGTTTATATATGATTGGGAGAACATCCGCACGAGATATGACATACATATACCCGAGGAGTCAAGACAAGCACAAGGTAATACTATTACTTGTTGATTTTGAAGAGGCTTTTATTCTATATCCTGGTCTCATATTTTCTAAAGAAATGTTTTTTAATTTTGGTGATAGTATCACTAATTGGATTTATATATCATTTAAAGATGCTAAATCAAGTCCTATGATAAATGGTGTTATTACTCGCCCGTGTAAGATACCGCAGTGTAATATTTATACGGCGATATTAAACTAGTGTAATACCGCTCCCCGTATGACGTCATAATATTGTGTGGTTGTGGCGTCACAATCTTGGCACCGTCGTCTCAATGGCGGCTTAATCGCGGAAATGCTTCGTTCAGTACACTTTCGGTAATAATGCTTGATTACTGAGGTCAGGTAATAAACAGAATACTAAACTTCCTTCCATTTAATACTATTTTTTTTTATTAAACTCGTTAATGATTTGGTATCAAACTCGCTTTCGCTCGTTTTATACTTAATCATTAACTCGTTAAATAAAAATAGTATTAAATGGAAGGTCGTTTAGTATCCTCTATGAATGGAATGTCCCAATGGATATTCATTCATCACGACTACAGACAAAGCGATCCGTTTTACCAATATACATCTTACTATGTGCAGAATTACTACCAGCACTTGTAAATTAAAGATAGTAAATAAATCAAAATAGATTGTATTGAATATCAATTGCTTAATACGAGGGGATATCAAAAAGTTTCAATTATCACAAAAAATGTACTGGTGAATACGGACCAAATCGTCACTATAGCATAAGTGATCCTTGTCTAGTTCTTAGGTCAACAATAGTCTTTTTCGCGACAGTCAGTTTTACGTCTGTTGACCAAATAGCACAGTACCCCCTATAATGGAGAAAATTGAGGCGCGCAGTGTAATTAAGTTTTTACATTTGGAGGGCTATACCGCACGTCAAATTCATGATGAGATGAAATCTGTTTATGACAATGACAGCCCATCCTATGACACTGTTGTGAGATGTAAAAGGAATTTCCAAACAGGCCACATGTCCCTCGCAGATAAGCCGATAAGTGGACGACCCTCACTTACTGATGATATGGATGTCATCAAGAAGGTTGAGACGCTGGTTCAAGAAGATCGCCGCGTAACTCTACAAATGATAATGCATGAAACAGGTCTGAGTTATGGCAGTCCATGGAACATACTCCATAACCAGTTGCAAATGTCCAAAGTGTCAGAACGCTGGGTTCCTCGCTTACTGACTCCATTGCAAAAACAGAATCGAAGGGACATGTCACGGCAGGCATTGGGGCTTCTGGAACAAGACGAAGAGTTCAAACGTCTTGTTACCGTGGATGAATGATGGGTCTATCAATATGATCCTGAGACAAAAGAGATGAGCAAAGAGTGGAAGCATGCTACGTCACCACCTCCCAAAACGGCCAAGGTGCAAAAGTCTGCAGGAAAGGTCATGGTGTCTGTTTTTTGGGATTGTTGTGGAGTCATCTTGACGGGTTATCTAGCTAAGGGCAGACCATTACTGGAGCTTATTACTGCAACCTTGCTGAGCAAGCTACGAGATGCCATTAAACAGAAGCGTCGCGGTATAATCACCAGAGGTGTACGCCTGTTAGCTGACAATGCCCCAGCTCACACTTGTCAAGCAGCTGCTGTGGAGGCACGGCGATGTGGCTTTGAAATCTTACTGCATCCCCCTTATTCACCCGATCTTGCTGTTCCCCGAGATAAAAAAATTAACTTCGTGGACGTCGTTTTGAGGACATCAATGACATCATTCGAGAGGTGGAGGCTTAGTTTTCCATGAAATCAGGGGTCTTCTATTCAGACGGTCTGCGCAAGGTCAAGAAGCGATGGGAAATATATGTATCTCTGGATGGTGAGAAGAGAAGTCTTAAAAACATGAGAACAAAGTAAAGTTTGTACCTTTGATATGTGTCTGTGATAATTGAAACTTTTTGATATCCCCTCGTATGTAGATAATACTGAATTTATCCTTGATGGTTCGGAAATATCTTTTGAAGCTGTAATTAACAGATTAAACATTTATGCTCAAATTTCAGGACTTAAGATTATTTATGAACAGTAAAATGTTGCATGAGAACGTACGTGTAGAAAGCAATATCAGATTCCGACATGATTTTAACCTGTGCTGCAATCAAGAAAACTTAAGGGTTCTTTGATTATTTTTTTCAGTTGATGGTAACAAGATGTCCACGCCGTAATACGTTCAGTGTATTCAAAACCTTACTACGTTTTATGTAATAATTGAATTCTAAAATTTTACTGCCATATTCAAAAGTTTAGGCTCAAGGTATGAGTTAATGACATGCACAAAACAGATCTTGACTAAAATAGCGGGAAAACACATAAACATTCGTGATATTGTTATACCAACGGTGACAGCTTTCGTAAAAATTCATATTTCTTAAATCAAACTTTCATCAAATCAAATGTCATCATCAAATGTACATCACATTGTATTTTATGGATTGTATGTAACCAATTCATCATCCGAGAAAACTTTCTTAATCAGGCGGAACACTAAGTTCATCTGCATGCACTAACAACATGCGAGTGAGTCAGGACACTTGTAAGTGCGGGCTCCGTACGATAACGTAACAATCGCACAGATTTCATTCATTGTAAGCACGTTCAACTAAATCAGCTTTTGCGCTCACGACAAGACGTTGCGTACATGGCACTTACTCTTACATTATGCGTAACTGTGCGCGTGACGAGCTTTGACTTACTCCCTCCCTGATCTTACCACACCCTCCCTACGTTTTCAGAAAAAAGCGTTACAGCCGAGTCTTTCACAAACAAACGTACTAATCACAGTGGGTCGTTGTGACCGAAGCCACCCTGTTTACAAACTGACCACCGCATCCTTTGGAACAACAACACCATCCTAGAAGCCAACTATACAGGCTACAAGATAAGAAAGACACTTAAAGCAATCAGTAATAATCGTCTTAATCCCTCTTTAAATAGAGATACTTCATCCCGCCAGCTGATCATCATCTCATTAACATCAATAAGCAGTACCCCATTATAGGGCCTTCCATTAGCTGTTGACGCAACCTACATCAACCTCGCTTCTTGTAAAAACTACTTTCCACTGTAAACTCCTTATCAAAATGATCAAACCATTTATGTGTAGAAACACCATCTCATTTATGTATATATATATTTGCCTTCATCGAATCATATCTATCCCTCTCTTAATAACGGTGTTAATATCTACACCGAAACGTCGCAATTCGTGCAATAAAGAAGTTGACTATCAATAAGAATTCGTTCTTCTTCATCAATCCAGCTTCTAAACTGTCCCTTTTAGAAACCTCATCTTTGTTATAGATAATTACTTGGCTACCGAAAAGAAAGTTAATCTCTTACCCAGCCTTTGATTCAAAATAATCTAAACTACCAGGAAAAAGAAATGTTTCACTCATTTTTCAAGTCTATAGAATAAAAACAAACGCAGATATGAGAATTCTGATGATTGGTTTATAAACACAAATCAATTTCAATTATTCTCTTTAAAAAGCATCCAAATATCGGCATTTAATTTGCCCCAAAACACAAGGAAAGAGACAGGGAGTCAATATTAAACACTACACAATTGTGGAGTGAAGAGACAAGTGCACATAAAATCTCAGTAGTCACAGTGTGACCACCCTGGGCATCAATGCAAGCAAGTACACGCCTCCTCATTGAATTCGTCAGGCGTCGGATGACGCGAGTAGGGATCCTGTTCCATATGTTTAACAGAGCTTGTTCAAGTTCCTGCAAGTTCCTGCTGTTTGTTTGGAGGTTGCACATACTGTCTCAAATGGCGGTCAAGATGATCCCAAAGGTGTTCATTGGCAAAACAGTCACGTTGGCGTTCTCGAGGCAGTCTCCAACGATTCGGGCAGTGTGAAGTCTTGCATTGTCGTGTTGCAATATCAATCTTCTTGGCTGTTGTTGGATGAAAGGAACGACGATAAGTCTCACTACCTCATCAATGTATCGCTGGCAAGTCATATTTTCTCGCAGGACAACCAGCGGCGTCGTTATTAGGCCACAAATCCCTCCCCACACCATGATGCCTCCACCTCCAAACGGGTTAACCTCTCTAACGCTCAGCCCTTCGTCGATAAACTCGAACCTTGCCATCGTTCCTGAATAGGCAAAAGCTGTTCTCGTCTCTAAACAGCACCAGTCACGTCGCTGCCACCGGCATACAATACGTGTCCATCGTAATCTGCGTTGAAGGTGAAAACGGGTTAAAGTGACCGAGTGCCGTCGCCGTTACGAACCGGTTTCAGAGTTTAATCTGCCTGATGTAGCGATCTTCAGCCGCAGTTGTTACCCTTCCTGATCTTGGTCTGTCCTGTCTGCTGGTAGCGTATTAAAAGCCCTTTGATGGTGGTTTTAACGTTGGTTAGCCCCAATAGTGGACATGCCTCATTGACCCCTCCGTTAGTTTTGGAATACTTTTGGTATTCGTTATGTTACTGAATGTCTGCTCTTTCCAACAAAGGTACTTGTGCAAAATTGCTGCACGTGCATCACAAATCATGCCTCATAAACACGTTTTGCACGTATTTGTTAATGCACAATTCCAGTGGCGGCGTTCGATGCGATGCGTTCGTGTAGAGGAAACGATTCAGTAATACTATAATTTCCTGCTTAGAATCAAACCCGTTTCAAGAAAACAAATAAAAGTGAAACCTTTCTTTGCCTAGGAGTTTAATAAAAAACACCCACCTGACTTCCAGATGTTATCTTATTTTACATCACAAACTTCTTCCAATCAACGTTAATAGTTCTCATCCAACTTATGACATCAAGCCTGTTACTTTTATAAACAACTCTTCTCCCTTATAAGCAACTCATGTAAACTCTTCAAAAAAATAAACTTGACATTCATGTCAAATAGATTTTTTAGAAACGGGTCAATTTTTTCCATGATACATACCTGTAATTTAAAGAAAGACTTGCTCAAAAGTGTAAATTTACCAAAAACAATGGGCAAAAAAGTTTACGTTGTGTTCAGGGACGAAAACGAGCGATTGGTCCAAACGCATTTTCTGCCAAAGCACGTGCAGCATAGGATCATGAAGGTTTACATGCAGACACGTCTGCTTTAGGGGTATAAAAAGCCATATCAGCCGCTGTTCATTCAGACTACACAACATCGGTACAGCGACCTGAAGAATGCCAAGACTGAACAGAGCGCAACGCAACACAGCTATTGGCAGACTGCAAGCAGGAGCGACGCAGCGAGATGTTGCAACACACTTTGGCGTGTCCAGACAGACCATGCCATCTCTTCATTGTGGACCCGTTTCAACACCCGAAACAACGTTGATGATAGGCCAAGGTCAGACAGACCAAGGGTGACTACTCGGGCCCAAGACCGGTACATCCGACTGCTCTACCTTCGGGAACGCACCAGGACAGCGCATCAGCACGCAGATACCAGGCCTGCGTCGAATTTCCGACCAAACGATACGCAACAGGCTGAGAGAGGGTGGACTTTTTCCACGACGACCAGTTCGACATCCCGTTTTAACGCAACGTCATCTGGCGGAACGTCTCCAGTGGTGTCAACAGAGAATGAGATGGGCACGTTCAAGGTGGAGAACTGTTCTCTTCACTGATGAGTCCCGTTTTCTGCTTCGACGAAGTGATGGACGAGCACGTGTATACCGACGTCGTGGAGAACATTATGCTGCCAACTGTGTTCAGGAGGTTGTCCCATTTGGAGGTGGGAGTGTCATGGTGTGGGCCGGGATTCGTCACGGTGTTAGGACACCCCTTGTGCATGTTGTGGGTAACCTCACAGGAGTACGGTATAGGGACTTGATCCTTCAGCCTTACGTTATTCCTCACGTCAACGTCCATGGGGGTCCCTTTCAGCAGGACAATGCTCGACCACATGTTGCACGTGTTTGCCAAGACGTTTTAAAGCGTAACGATGTCCAGACATTGCCATGGCCAGCCAGGTCACCAGATTTGTCACCAATTGAGCATCTCTGGGACGAACTGGATCGACGCGTGCGCAGTAGGAATCCACCACACCAAACACGTCCAGGACTTCTTGCAGCACTTCAGCACGAATGGCAGAACATTCCACAGGCTGTGATTGACAACTTGATTGCATCCATGGGTCGTCGGTGCCAAGCAGTAGTCAATGCCAATGGTGGCCATACCCGATACTGACATTTGTGCACCCCTGTGATGTTGAAACACTTGTGCACCTGTGCATTTCAAGATCATGCTTATCCTGAATAAAATTTACTGAACAGAGATATTCAAACGGCGTTTTAGTTTTCATTTCAATGTTGATCTTGCATCTGTGGTCTTTATTTTGAACTTTGAAAGTCAGTGTCAAGTTTCTTTTTTTGAAGAGTTTATTAATGATGATAACTCACTCTAAAATTTACCAATTACTTGACAACGACATTAAACTCCATGTCGTAACGTTGTCCAACAGAAAAAGAAGTTGAACTTATCAGTAAGAACTGCCCTTATCGTTTATCAAATCAACTACCACAAACTGAAAAATTAATTTGCTTCAGGCAAATCAAATGAAGATGGTAAACTCAATTTAAAGGTCATCCCGACAGCGTGTGTAATTTGATCTTGCGTAACGTAGTGCAGCAAAATTATTCTTATGAAATTGAGAAATCATTAACAAATCGTATTTCTATATCATTCATTTTATACATCCGTAAGAAGTTTTTATGACTCACGCCTTTGTCAAAATGAATAATATCCTCTATCAAAACATTGTTATTGTCAAAACATGTCATTGATGAGCAAATCCCATTCCAACATGTTTGAAAGGAAGGTCAGCAGTACGTGCCCAATAGTTACAATAAAGTTTTTGGGGGATATAAAATCACCTCCGTCGTGTAAGCTGTTTTTTTCGGAGCAGAAGTGAAAGACCATACGGTCACAGCTCATTGAAACTTGTTACGTAAAACAATTTTAAATGGAGTGGTGCCTTTGGGGTTTTCAACTCATTTCTACTCTATTTTGCCGTTTGCAATTTAGAATTTAGAATTTTGATTTATTTTAATTAATGATCTGCTAAGAATAGTTTTATTAATGTGAATTCTGAATGGTTAATTCAAGAATACAGTTTCATAATCATTGTTCAATATATAGCCTAGATACGGAATGATGTAATATCAGCTGTACGTACCGGAAAAACGAAATGTGTCTCAAAAGTTGATGATAAGATAAATTAATCATACGGTAGCAAACTCTGGTTACGCTTAGTTAAAAATTATCTAAAATCCATTTGCAACAAGACAATATTTCCACCCATCACATTTCAAGATTCAGTTTATGACGATGTAAATGATATCGTCACTATAATGAATAACTATACTTCTGCGATCAAGCAACTGTAAAAACTCCCGATAAAACATTACCGGAAAAATGATAAAACTTTATCTTCAATATCACTGACTGTAAGTGAAGTTGAAGATATTTTACTCTCTGTTAACACCTCCAAAGCGACTGGACACGATGGCATTGGTAATCGCTTATACTAAAGCTTGGTGTCTCAGCAATAGCTGATCCCT
Source organism: Phorcus lineatus (assembly GCA_921293015.1). Taxonomy (NCBI): domain Eukaryota; kingdom Metazoa; phylum Mollusca; class Gastropoda; order Trochida; family Trochidae; genus Phorcus; species Phorcus lineatus. The sequence goes on from OV121084.1 coordinate 18,472,831, forward strand.
TATCGAAAGTCTTTAACTGTTCGTTATCAAAGTCAACTTTCCCAAATATTTGGAAAATAGCGTTAGTAATACCCATTCATAAGAAAGGTAATATAAATAGTTGTAACAAGTATAGACCTGTAGCTCTGACGAGTTGTCTAGCCAAAGTCTTCGAAAAATGTGTTTTTAAATACGTATTCAACTATCTCAAAGATAATAATTTATTGACAAACCTTCAGTCTGGCTTTATCCCGGGGGATTCACCTTCTAATCAATTAACATATCTGTATTACTTCATAGCTAAAGAAGTCGATAAAGGTAAAAAGATACGGGCCGTTTTTTGCGACATTAGCAAGGCCTTTGTTAAAGTATGGCTTAAGGGACTTATCCATAAACTTTGATCATACGGCATCTCTGGCGAGCTACTCCAATGGTTCGAAAGCTACCTTAAGGATAGATCACATTTTGGTTTTGTTTGGGAGGCACAAGGTGTTGGAGACGAGGAACGATTTTTAAAAGAATTTCATTTAAGAGTAAGTGACTGCCATAAGCAGCTTATATTTTCTGAAATGCATAAATGTTCTTCTCTTGATGTTTATTCAAAAATCAAAAATGTATTTTGTATTGAACCATATTTAACCTTTTTGAAATCCAAAGAGGCAAGGCGTAGAATAACAATGTTGCGAATATGTTCACTTCCATTATATAAGAATATTGGTAGATTTGATGGAATTCCAAGGCACCAAAGACTCTGCTATATTTGTAATGATAACTTTATAGAAAACGAGTTCCATTTCTTGTTTGAATGTAGAATTATCATGATCTGCGCTGTAAATATTTTAAATCTTTACCATATCACATTGACCAGCAATGTTTTGTAAATACTTTAATATGTATCAATCTTTCCACGCCCATAAACTGTTCAAATTACATTAAGGAAGCATTTTTACTGCGTTCCCAGTACACGTGATTGTAAATTGCCACAACTGTATAAATACACATATTTGTTTACTCTGTATTATTGTACGTGGGTCTAATGCCTTTTTACGAAATAAACTTGATTGATTGATCACAACGCGTCGTAATCAACGGTTATAGTTCCGATTTAAAATCTGTCTCTGCCGGTGTCCCACAAGGTTCCGTTCTCGGACCACTGCTTTTCTTGATCTATATCAATGACATTGTTGACGATATTGACAGCAATCTACGGTTATTTGCCGACGATACATCGCTTAACGTAATAATTAATGACCCCAATGTTGCCGCTCAGAGCCTAAATAATGACCTTACCTAATGGGCTAACGAATGGCAAGTTGATTTTAATCCAAGTAAAACCGTCTCAATTCAATTCAGCCGTAAGCGTACTCCGACTTTCAAACCAGTTTTATATATGAATAATACACCTTTAAATGACGTTTCATTTCATAACCTTATAGGATTAATTCTGCAACAGGATTGCATGTGGCATAACCATATTGATAGTATTATCAAAAAGGTAAGTCAAATGATAAACTGCCTTAAAAGTTTTAAATACCGCCTTAATCGTGAAACCCTTCAGACCATGTATAAATCATTTATCTTACCAGCTCGGATAATTGTACAAAAGAGCAATCTGTACTTCTAGAAAAACGTAATCTGGATGCAATTAGAACAATTTGTGGTGCCGTTCGCGGCACAAATCGTGAAAAGTTATACTCAGAAACTAATATTACTTCTTTAGAGAAGCGTAGACATCGCCAGAAACTGTATGTCTTTTATAAGATGGTTAATAAACTAGTACCTGAATATGTATCAAACCTAATTCCTGACACTGTGTCCGACGCAAGTCGGTACAATTTAAGAAACTATTCCGACCTTCAAAGCATAAAATGCAACACAAGTAATTACACTAAATCGTTTCTACCAGACACGGTCAATATCTGGAATTTCTCCCCCCCCCCCCCCCCCTGGACTTGGTCAACTCCAGCTCACTTGCAGAATTCAAAAGAAAATTAAAGGACACCAATAGTAACCCTATTCATTTTAATTTATTTCATGGGTCAAGATTCTGCCAGATAATCCACTCCCGTCTTCGGCTTGGCTGCAGTGACTTAAACCGTGATAAATTCATCAGATTTATATCCGATACCCCTAATTGCAACTGCGGTCATACCTTTGAGGATGCACTTCACTTATTCCTAATTTGTCCCACTTACCACGAATTAAGACTAAACACATACTTTTTTCAAAAAAGTTACCATCTATCCTCTACGGCAACTCTGGCTCTACTGATCAACATAATAACAAACTCTTAAAATCCGTCCATAATTTCATAGTTTCGTCTAAAAGATTTTCAGATTTGTCTTAACCAACTTACATTACCTTCTTCAATTGCCTTGCGGGATTTATCTTTAAATCATAGTATGTAAGCCTGCACATGTACATGCATATCTGATCTGTTCTTCAAAGTTTTGTGAACGTCATCATTTCATGAAAGGTTATATTTGTATATTGTCGGGAGAGGCATTCATATAAGAAAAGATTTTGCTTGTTTGCCAATCCCATCAGTTTTTCTCTGAATAATTATGTTTACACCAATATATAGCCTGAACAGACTAGCAATGTTATTATGATACATTGTGATATAAAATATCCTATTTGTGAATTTACTCACACCCTAATTGTATAAAACACCCTTTTAACTTGTTAATAGTCCGCTACCACTTAATTTGCAAAACTTACAACAATTTGAATTGGACAAAATCGGATTACCTTATCTTTCCACTAATGACTATGCCTCAAGTTTTCATCTTGTCTGCTTATTTTAAAAAAAATTTAGAAGTTTAAAATCGGCTCTTTACATATCATAAATTTGTAAATCAGATCTAATGCATTCTTTCATGATAACTTACCCTTTTAGCAATCAAATCATAAACTCAAATATCAAACTGATCACCCTTGATTGTGTAAATGTTCTTACCTAGCAGAATTGACACAAACAGTGTGCAGTCCTACTTTACTTGGTGTCACTGTGACGATCGACTTTATAGTATCTGTAGTTGGATCGAGATCAGAGGATACAACAGAAGCCTCAATCCAAGGTGAGTGAAGACCTATGTGGACGTCAGGGGTGCTGTATAAAAAGAATGATAAATAATTTATTATATATCAACTTAAACTATAGTACTATTATGTTGATGGTTTCATTGCGGCTGCATTAATGCATGTTGAGTTCATTTGTTATAAAGCTGCCAGTGTAACAGTTTCAAATGACTCTACCGCCTTAAATGACTAGAGTTAAATGGGACCAGCCTCATATGACTCTTGAGTTTATTTTGGCCTAGACCTTTTTGACTCTAGAGTCATATGAGCTCAGGGATCGCCAATATAGATATTGATATAGTCTGGTATATCATTTCCTTGTATCTGCAATAAACAAGTTATTTACCACTGGTGTTGTAGCAGTAAATTCATGGTTAAGCACTACAAACCCAAATTTTAGTGCAAGCACTACAAAAACAATCAAAACATGTTCAGAATTGAGAAGGTTTATGATCATATTCATCTATACCAAAATTATTGATATCAACACAAAATGTATCTGGCACCTGATTTCAAAGGAGTGTCCAATCAATGTATTTTTGGTAGGAACGAAGTTCAAGGGGGCATTCCCGTTTGGGTGATGTAGATTTTACAACTAGATAAAGGAGAGCGCACAAGTGAAACCATAGATCGGCACTACGAGCATGAAAAGCCTTACTACGGCATTACTAGCATTGTTGATTAGTCTTACAATAGATCATTTGTAAATGTGCGGATATTCTATCAAAACATATATTTTACTCTTATGATCTTGTATTATTAGTAAAATTAAAATCCCTTTCTTCATTTCATCACTGCGGACGTAGCCAACCTTATTAGATAGAATCTTGAGTTGCTAGATTACAATTTAAAGATTATGGTTAAATGCCAAGTAAGAAATAAAAATATAGCGTGTTTCAGTTATGTTACTGCAAGATAAAAATGCACTGACCCCTATTTCACCTTGTATCAATGATTCACTTTTAAAAACATGATCTGTTCACAAATATCACTTAGCAGGTCACAAATACTAGACAGCCATTGAATAAATGCGTCTATACAATACAATTTTCAATTAACGAAGCCTTTTCATTATTTGACAAATAGCGTCAATTAAAATCTTAATATAGAAAAAAGTTCATAATTTTCATATCAATTATAGGGCTCTGTTGCTTATCAGCCTTTATTTTGTTGATGTTCAAGACTAAGATGAATACCCATTAGTCCATCAGGTGAAATAAGTCACTTAATTGGCCAGTGTCAAAGCATTAGACAAGATGTCTTAACACAAAAGAGAAAAAAGTCAATGAAACCGTATCATATCCCTTAAATCTTAATACACAATAAAAGGGGGGAAATAGCAGGTGGGGAGTGACTACATTTTGATTTGTTTACACACTCTTATAAATATGCTCTCTTTTATCTTGTGGAAATACTCTCTACAGCAATAAATGCAACTATAAACAGGCTCTAAATCTGAAAATAAAATGTCCCACAAACATCCTCCCTCTATCTTCTGAGTCCCTTCTTAATATCAACCAAACCCCTGCCAATTGCAAATTGCAAGGATATCAGTTTTCCATCTGTTAGTCCCTGGTTACTGTGAGTCTAGTGCTAGTTAAATGTATTCATAACGGAACATTTCAACATTAATCTTATGTTCATATTTTGCTTAATAATTTTGCTATATATACATAAAATTGTTTGAATCCCAATGACCAAAAATGGTTTGCCTTTGTTATTTGCATCTCTGTCACACCATTTGAATCACAGTCATACCCTTTTTTTGGGAAGGACAAAAGTACATTTTGGTTTTAATGAGACAAAGACATCCTCAAAATTTTAGATTCCCAGCATGATTGGTGTCTGATAATAAGACCAATAAGAATTGAGGGTGGGTACCCTGCCACGCCCATAAGAGAAGGTGGGGCCTACACTTGAGATCTCATGCCAGAAAGTTGTCACTCTTCTAATTTCAGCCTCCTATGCGAGTGGGATTTGGAGTAAATGTTTTTAAAGATTTTAGGAAAAATGCTTACTGCGCCCATATGTCATGACGTGTGTGAGTGTTTGTGTGTGTGGGGTAAGTCCCAAATGTTCAAATGTGCAATGTACATATACACGCAATAATAATTTGGGTGCAGCAGTATTAAAAAGTCGAAAATGTTTAAGTTTACAGACGATCAGAATTTACAGTACATGCTAAAAGTTTAACCCTTTAGTAGCATTTATGAATCACAGACTTATGCTTGGCCAGTTGGGAGTCTCTTCTGTTTTTATTAAAATAATTATATTTTGATTATTTAATTAAATTGGTGAGTTTGTCTAATAGGTAAACATATTTGTATATTTTCCTTATCACAATCGATTATAATTGTTCTCTGTCTCTACGCCAATCTTAATAATCTTCAACATATAGTTTGGTCCAACATGATCGTAAATGATCATAATGTTGGACTTTGTTTGCTTCTTTAGAACAAAATTCATAAATCAAATTTATCATATCCAAATATGTAGAAACAAATATTATTGTAGGATATGCAGTAGGGTGTAGTATTGAACGTTTTAGTGGGTAATACACATAAATGTTTATTTGCAATTCGCATAACATTTCTTACATGCTATTTTTGCAATTTTTCTCTGTGAACACAATGTAAAGCTTTTCATCAAATCAATTTGTTTTCTAATCATTTGTGATTCATACTGATGGTAAAAACTATAGTTTATTTACCTCTTTGTTATTTAATTTTAAACTGATTTCATAGATTATTTTGCCCATTATATCAAACATTATTAATTCTAAAAAATGCTTTGTCTGTAGAAATTGTATGATGTCTTCAAAACAAGCATTTTAAACAAGAAAATAATTGATACAGTTGATTCCTTTTATTTCAAGTCTGGAATTTGTAACGTTTATCTTACTTCATTAATGTCAGATTGTTAGGTCGAGGAGGGCTGTATCTTCTAGGGATGAGATATTGTTTAAAAATCTACTAGGGTAACACTATATCTACAAAAACGCGTTTATATTATTAGGAATCATTTCGTTTTATCATGATTAAATAGAGTTGTAAAATGATAGTAGATCTATAGTTAAGATTACATTGAATTAACTGAATCGACTCTAGAGTTATTTCGGGCTTGCCGCAAAAGACTCATTTGAAATTACTCTAAGGCTTATACACCGGTGCCATAAAGTGGGCATTCCCCCTACCTTGTTCCAAAGGGAATGTAGCCAAATGCCCCTAGGAAATTGACTTTTCAGATGTACCCCTTACATACTAACTTAAAATGAAGGATCTTAATTGGTTCATAATAACGTTACATACACCTTTTAATCCAATTTCTTAAATAAAGCGTATATTTTTATGTTTATGTAAATGCCATATTTTTATCTATCCTTGTGCGGAAAACATAAAGACTATGTGACAGAAGTAGTTAATGAAATATTAATGTGATTATGAAAACATACATACATACATACATACATACAAACAAACATACATGTAAATACATACATATACATTCAAACACACATACACATACATACATACATACTAGATACATACAAATACACATGCATACATACATACACACATACATACATACATGCATACATACTTACATACATACATACATACATACATAATACATGTAAGATATTTGTAAAGTGTTACGCGAATCCTTACTGATCATCAATGGGCCCGCTGTCAAAGATATAATTTATTTCGTATTTAGTTACATCATTTTAAATTTCATATCGTAAGATAAAAAGTTGATAAAAAGTTCCCTTACGTGCAGTTGTTACTCACCTAATTTTCCTGTACCAAATGTTTCCTTACAAAAATGTCTCACAATATTTAAAACACAGTAAAAAAATGCCTCAAAAGCATACATGCAGTCACCTTTTGCCGGCAAGGAACTCTAGTGTAATCTACGGAGTGCGACCATTTATATTAAAGTTTCATTGAATGATTATATCTTTTGTAAAAAAAATTATCAACACATTCACCAACATTTACCATTAGAATGGGCATCAAAGCTTCAGATTCCATGGATATCCCAACAGAAAATTGTTTCCCCAAAATATCCATACAAAACCGTTCTATTCAACAATTGTTTATCAAATCATATAAGTTTTGGTTTTGGATATTACTCACATGCATCATAAAAATATATCAGGTACGTTTGAATTTGAATTTGAATTTATGAAGAAGCAGTTCAAATTGAAAGCAATTACGAGTACAAACTACAGCTACTAACACATGTTGTACGAATCCATAGCTCTTTAAAAACGATATCATGCAATTGTCAATCACCGTGTCAGGTTTGAAAACATTTCTGAAAGAACCTGAGACATTTGTGATAATTCAAGTTATTCAACATTATGCGAATTTCAAGTTGGAGGGTTGAAAGAGTCCTTAGGGTATGTGAAGGTTTTTCTGAGTGTAAAACTGAGATTGACAAATACAAAGATGTTATAAGATCTTAAAATGTACCTCAGAATCAGAAATCTATCTCCTATGTGTCCATGCAAAAAGGTTTCGGATAGATGTTGTCCACTTCACTTTGTACAATGTCGCTTGCGTTAGACACATGCTTTGAGTATGCATTTTGGTAATATGTTTTGTAAAAGCTTGGCATGAGCTCTGAACCATATCTTTTAATGTAACATGTTTTATGGTTGGTAATTTAGTCATTAACTCGATTAAATAGCCACTCCGTGACTATCATGACACATTTTTATCTTCTAAAAACAGCCGAGATCACAATTACACGTTACGTTTGTAATATAAATATGAAATTTCAATCACTATTAGCTCCTACCTGTCCTCCATTTACCAAGTTTCCAAAATTACGATTACTCAATTCATGCCGGTCATTGTCCATATTTTCGAAATTACTGTCCAATTCCTACTTTCATATTGTCACTGTTGAAAACATATGCTTTTAGAAGATACCTTACAGCAATAATCATTACATGTACTTCTCTATAACTGTCACAATTGCTAAAGTTTGGCATTATGGCTAAAACCGACTCGCCGAATATGTAATTTTAAGTTTATATTTTATTGTGTATCATGTATTTTGTATAATAAAGGAAAAATAAAATGAATTAAATAAACTGCTTACCCGGTATTTGGTTTTTCCGAGTACATAGATATGTTACAGGTTCTTCCAACAAAACACTGAATTTCAGCTCCATTTGGTAAACTTGGAACAGTAAACGAAACCTGAAGAGATAGATAGCAAATTTTTGGTTATTCATATCATCATGTAATTAGATTAAAAACAACAAAAGTCAGATGAAAAATATTCTGCTTTAGCTACAACTGACAAATAATTTTTTTCAAAAAGATTTCATCCTGAAAACATCTCATACTTACGATCTTTGTTTCACTGTTAACTGGAGGAATCGCATTTTCATCTATAAAAAGAACCGACTTTAAAATAAATAACTTTGTATCCGAGATTGATGAACTATGACTGTTACAAGATATCAATCAACATTTCATCAAATGCTAAAACCTAATAAAATCATCCAATGAAAAAAGATTTATTACGATATAATTAATGGTAAAAACTGTCAGACAAATTAAGATCTCAAAAATGAAAGAAGTAAACATATCAGTTTTAATTCGTCAACATACATTTACATCTCTTTGTCGTGTAGAAAACGTGAACATAAGGAAAAAATAAATAGTCAGTCTGGTATCAGTCAAACACATGTCTCAGTAAGTTCCAAAAAACTTCATTTACTTGAAGCGCACCGCTTTAAATTAAACATTTTATTTGCTTATCGTTACTGCACCTCTCTTCCTAGCGTAGACGACAAATTTGTAAGTACAAAATAAACGGCAATTGGCAAAGACAATCTTAAAATTGCTAGATATTTTGTACTGCGCCTTTTCTGAAAGGTTAAGAGACATGTTCATATACCTTGACAATCGTCCCCTGCAAATCCAAGCGGACATTTGCAAACACCAACTCCTTCCTCCACAATGCAGAAGCCACCATTCTGGCAGGTTACTCCATTGCATTTGATGTCAGCTGAAGTTTTAATGTAAATTTTGTCTGTGCATATGGAATACAAATAGTGTCTCTTACGGGAGCAGTTACGACAAACCTAAGTCCCTAATATCACTGTTCTGTTACATTAGTAACAAGCGCTTTATTAAATTGTTAGCGGTATTATTTGGGTTTGAGGTTTCAGAGTTATCACCCTTCGTACAGCACCGGATGTAAGATTTGCCGGCCGCATGGTCGAGAATGTTTATGTTTGGAGAGCATTTCATGCTCAAAAGGAATTATAGGCCCACCAAAGTGTATGTATATTGTTTTTAGTTATGTTAAGGATAGATTTCACCTTTTGCCTATATTTGCACTTTAAATTCATTTTATTGTTCATTTTAAGAGTGTTTCACCACATTTCTGCTGGCCAAAGTAACTAATAGAAGCTACCGTAAAATATCCACCTTCCTTCTATATAGCAGTATTATTAAGTTGTAAGTCTGTCCTTGTGAAGCGCCCGTAAAAATTTTTCATAGGCACGGTTAATACCTATTTTTTTTTGAGTGGGATTATGCTGTTTGTAGTGTAATAGCTTACTAATTGAAATGTTTTTACTTTGCAGTCTTTTACCCTATAAGGAGCCATTGCATGGCAGGGTTATCTGTTAATGACAGAACAATCAGCATATTACTACATATGTCGAACAGAAGACGATGCCTAGAAAATGAAGCGGTTTATTAACATAGGTGAAGATATAAAAATATATATACCATTCTTTAAAACTATGGCATTGTAAGAAAACCTTTCATAAATGATCACTCAAAGTTAAAAAATTAATTAGATAAGAAAACATTTACTGTAATTGGAATTTATTTCAATTAATATTTTCACTTATGTGTACGAGTAAATAAAGAGGATGACTTAGTGAAATATAATGACAATAGATATTACAACGAGGAAAATCAAAAAGCCTTTATGAATATTATCGGCACATTTTGAAATAGATAATTAGTTGATATCACTGTAAATCATAGGTTATACCACCCAGGGCAAACTCTTGTAAGTCCATGATTTAATGTTACTTTCTTTCAGATATAGGATTAAACTGTTGTTTATTCATTTATCTCACCTTTTTGGCAGTGATCGGAATAGCCATTGTAACATTCACACTCGAAGTTCCCTTTTAAATCCTTGCATACTCCCTTGGTACCACAGACTCCCGGTTTGCAGTCAACTTTATCTTAGGGAAAAAAATCAAAGCCAAACGTATATGAATAAAACATTTTGACAGTCAAATTATTCTGTTCCGGGATCGTAATAGTCATAAACACATATATTTAGCGCAAGCCGTTTTCTCATTGTGTTGCAAAACTAAGTATATGTCATCACATGCTCTGGGTGCAATGAAAAATACATTGGAAAAACGTAAATGAATTTTAAAATTACGCATGAATCTCAAGATTAATTATCCAAAATACAATTTAGCTGAGTGTAGACACGGGTTATTTTCAGGTTTCCCCATGTATCAATTACATTTAGAAAATAAGCTTTTAGAGACAAAAGAAAGCAGATTTATCACAATGTTTTCACCAAGGTTGAATTCTAGAACTTAATGTTTTACTGTAGATGTATATCCTATTGTACCCTATATTGTGACGTAAGAATGTAATTACGTCATGTTGTACACGACGATGTTGCTTGGCAACGCATTATGTATGCATGCCCTGAAGAGGGTCGTAGAGCTTAAAGCGCTAGACATTAAAATGGATTGTTTTTACTTTTAACTTCATATTTTTCAATATTTTAACCTGGGAGCTGAACATCTACAGATTATAAACTTTGTACATTTATATATAAATACATATATAACATATCCGTATTTTCATATTCCCCTATTCTTACTGTGAATTAGATGAAGTAGAAGAAATGACACAGGGCAGGTGATATTTGGGCTTATCTGAAGTTTTAAAAAAGGCCAATATTCACCTTATTCGATAAGTATAATTTATAAATATATTTTAAATAATATAATATAATAAATTGATTTTACCTGTTTGACAACTCAAGCCTAAATACCCTGTCCCAGAACAGTCACAGAAGTAAGCTGTTTTTGTAGAGGAGCATTTACCATTATTCATGCAGGGTTTACTTTCGCAGAAATCAATGTCTGTAATGCAATGTAAGAACGTTAAAAACAAACATGCAACCTCTGAACGACAGTTTGTTTCAGTGAATAAAATTCTATCACGTCTTTAGTTGCATACTGTTTCCATAGTCGTATTCCTTAAAATGTTCTCAACTATTTTAAATGATCATGATGGATTGGTTCACTTCTTGGTTTGGATAACCGCTCAAAATGTCATGTTATTAAAATAGTCAAAGGCGTTAGGATGTGAAGTAACTGTATTGATAACCGTATAAATACATGTTCATGACCATTCATTTAGTTTCATAATGTATTTTGAAAAATGATAATTCATTCGATCTTTTTCATAGATGTTAAGGTTTTATTCTACAACATTCATGGTGTCAGCATAAAGAAATGAAAAAAATAGTAACATCATGAATTTGGTAATCAATGAATTTGCTCAATAGATAACTGATTTAGGACCCATATTCTATATTCCAAACACGATATTCTCTTTGATGTCAATAGACTTTGATGGTCTATGAAACTATTTTTTACAATCAAGAGTAATGACGTGTTATCATACCAAAATTTTTTATCGAGATGTCACTTATCTTCATCGAAGATTAGCATGGTGATTGTTTTCGTTCATTGTAGTAGTAAACAACTGCTTGAGCCAAACCATTGGCGCTCTGTAATGTTATGTTTTTGCAAATGTTTACACTTTAATCTGAGCCTGGAACAGTTATTTCTTCACATCCATCACAGTATATTCCTGTTGTAAAAATATTGTTTTGGTATTCACACTTATGGACTATTTATGTATGTTATTTTGTTATTGTGCAAAACATCTAATATCTATATCAAGGTCAATGGTTAAAATCCAAATTACAAAACAATCTAATTTGATTTACCATTCATGCTTATATTGATATTATAAAAGGAGTGTGATTTAGGTATTTCAAGGGTATACTTAATATACATAAATTTGGCAATAATTGAACGCTTTGGTTGTGATGAAGATTGAGTCTTATTTGAAAAATGATTATATTTAAATAGATACCAAAAAAGCAATAACTTTTGACAAAGTATGTATTCATGTGAACAGTAAAGTCAAAAGTTGCTATTGCAACACTCTCTGATCAAATAGTTCCCACTTATAAAGCATTCAACTGTGAATGTAACAGGTGTTTTGTTAAGCAGCTTACTGAATGCCTGAAATTTGACAAAACATTGAATTTCCAATATTGATTACATTGTTCCATATGTGTATATGGTGCCAATAGGCAAGACCTCCATATCTGGCTGAATCCAGTCATCGTCGCTTCCAAACAGTACATATTTAACATCTGTTTTAAGTGCAGTTTACCTATTTCACAGTTTTTTCCTGTTTTGCCGTAGGGACAGTTGCAAACGTAGGATTGCCCTTCGCTTTTGCAAATTCCAGTTTCACATGGATGTAATTTGCAGGGATCTGAAAATAAATCATGGGAGAGGTTATCATCATGCATAGGGTAGGCTGAAATTAGAATCTTAAAATTATTAGGTGAAGAGTCGGGTCGACAAGGCTCACTCGCGTCGTACTCACATTAAGTACTCCAACTTATCCGTGGTTAATTATTTAGTGATTCATAACCGTCGACATAGTTAAATTTAACTGCTGATTATTTCATATGTTCATAACAGGTTTTAGTTTTTTCGAGGTACGTGATTTGTAACAATGAGTACATTATCACTATAACATCTTACACTACCCATACAATATAAGACATGTCATTCAGATATCATGATGATCAGATATCATTAGCTTGATAACGGGCGAAGCAACTATACCGACACGTCGCAATAAAGACGTTGTAAATCCATAGAAATGTTCCTCATTTCTCTTGATAACTTGCTATTGCATTTTAAAGTAATCAGATAAACACCTCCGAATCTGCGCAAATGGAAAACCATGTAAACTTAAGGAATTCATTGAATAAAAACAGTTAAGAAGAAGATTTGCAATATGAACCGTTAGAAAAAATATAGTCTCAGACATCGTGAAATCTGCTTTGAGACAACAGAAAGGCAGAACGGCACGTAGCGTGCAGCCGCTAATCAAAACGGTGTTTTTACATATGCCATTCCTAAATGCATGTCAAGCCATTTTGCTTGCAGAAAGGGTGTTTAAGGCTTCGGCAAAATCTGAGGGTCAGAAAATAACAAGACATACTGAATTTATTGGATTAATTTGCCATTCTTTTTATTCTGACGGCCATCGAGATGTCAACGTATTAATTCACGCATCGTATTGGCTTTCTCTGCCAACCGGTTTACATACCGTACTTTTAACCGTAGCAAAAGCTATTAAAATGTAAGTAATAAATCATCCAACTACGAAATTTCAAATTCATGATGTTATCATTACATGTATGTTTTATCAAAATCGGGACAGTTTGAAGCCAACAGTATTTTCTTGCAAAACGTACTGCACAACATTTTGTTGAAATATACAAAAACATATTATTGCATCGAAGGGCAAGGACATCCTTCAAAGATTGTTAAGATTCACAATGCTTCCGACAGTTGGTATTCAATTTTTAACTATTCTTTTTGCCAGACGGTATAGGATTATGAATCAGTATATGACAAGACTGTTCTTTTATACACAATACAAGGACGGATTCCCTTAATGTATAATCTTGGTTAAAAGAATGCTTACACAAGTCCCTGTAAACCAAGCCAACACGTGTTAATGAAATAACAACCATAGTTGTTTGTCAATAAAATGCTCCCAAGATAGGAAGTTTTATTTATAAGATGCATGAGGCCAATAGTATTATGATATATTTTTCTTTTGTTAAAGCTTTATTTCAGTTCAGTGATCAATGCATTTTGTGCAAACACTAACCTGGAAGTTTAACTTCGACTCCCAAACACTTTATTTCTGACCTTGCCCTGTAAAAAAATAGATTAACATAAAAAAACACATGGAACATCTAAATAATCACAATACCTTAATAACAGGTACTCGGTATAGGGATCTACACTTCCTATTGTCACTATCTGTATTTTCATGTGACAATAGTATATGATTACAGATTAGAGTTGTGCCCCTTAAATATTGCAAGGAGAAAGTTGAAGGTGTACTTAAGTCATTTTTTGATTGGAGTGTTGAAAAATACTAACTGAATTTTTAGTCTCAAAATAAAAATTTCATTACTTTCCTATTTACTCAAAACAGGTTAACAATGAAAAAAATCTTCTTTCAGTCATTTGCATTGCTACTCTTTTGACAATAATGTTACAAACTTGTGTCTTGTCATACTCTTAATCACGATAAAAACAAGATACCTACAGCTGTAATCAAATTTGAATCATGCATCTCTTAAAATATATTACATTCACAAGATGTTTTCTTTTTGAACTTAAAAGTTTATACCGGCCATTTTCCTTGAGGCATAAAAAGTTTCAAATGTTTAATACTGTACAGCTCAACAATACGAATAAACACAATAATACAACTCATTGGGTAAAAATATTGTTTGATTAAATTACGAAATACTGTAAGTGCTTTGTGTTGAGATATCTTCAAGGTTGGAAACAAATGCTAAGTGTGCACGTGATTACCATGTTGAGAACCCTTGTCACTGCAAGTTTAAATGTACATTGTAAAAAAGTGAAAAAAGTTAATGTCATTATCAAAGCACATTATTGCACGAGTTTCCATAAAAATCGATCTTACACTTTTGCTAGAGGCTAGGGAAGTGCAGACCAATCTTCTTGTCAAAAAAGGCTTTTCTATTTAATGCAAACACATATCAGAGAAACTCCTCTTCTCTACCTAAAATTTTCTTTCTTTGTTCCTGTTCACAATGTGTCATAAAATGTGTTTGTAAAAGAATTGCATACATCTTAAGAGATGGTATTTTAAAGTTGGATGACTTATTCCAAATCTTTCTCCAAGAATGAAATATGTTCAAATCAAACCAACATTGAAAGTAAAAAGGGAGAATAGAAACCTTACCATTTGCTTGTTTCTCTTCTCAGATACCAGTCTCCATTTCTTTTGTTTTATTTGCTGCTTCAGAATAGATATTGAAATCTTGTTAATGTAGCACTTACTGCATCCAAGTCTTATCAATTGAGACTACCATAGTTTTGAAATTCTATGGATTGGTATGCAAGATTCCATGAAAATGTGAAGCAGCCTTCAAAGGTTTAACCATTCTAAATATAGCGAAAAGATATGAAGTTTCCACAAAAGAAAACGTGTATTACCCTTTACTATCTGTGGCTTCAAAACAAATCCTTTGCTCCCCTGGTTTTGAAGCATGGACGGTTACAGCTGAGACAAACAAGGTCGTTTTATTTCTAGTGATCTGTTCCGGAGGAGTAATGTCAGTTGTTGAGAACGTAGAAGTTGTGAACTTTACAGATTCGATGACGCCTCTGTAAAAGTAAAGTTTTGCAAAAATAGTAGGCATTCCATATATGATATTCATGTTTATGATTTGATAAATATCATTTTATGTGAATCTTATTAAAAAAATGTGTTCTGAGGAGTAATTGCTGCTAAATATTATCTCAAGCGGGATAACTTCTCGCTTCTTTGGGATATTTCCTCTGAGAAATGGTCGGAGCACAGATCATAAAGTCTCATGTACTGACCAATCACAAGCCTTTTTTACATTTCCTTATTTAACCATCTGTAGCTACATTTTAGTTAACAAATTTGTCATTTCAAAACAGTTCAATTAGTTGAAATAAACATCACTAAACAGAAAACTACCAAATGACAAGTAGTGCATTGTTTAAGAAATATAATTCGGTCTACCCCAATGTGTTTGGTAGTAAAGTAAAGTTTGGCCCTGATCTATTATAGAGAAAAAACGAGGACGGTAGTCTGAGTGTTTTAACGTTATAAGAGTTCATGGCTAAAGTATATATCTAGTTCATGGCTGAAGTATTATATTTAGTGAGTTTACAGTATGGATTTATCATTGTATTGTTCATAGATTCAGAGGGAAGCAGTAGTTTCTACCAAAGGTTATTACGATCGCTTCATAGAAATTGATCAGATTTTTGGTACAGACATTTTTTTTTAACTATGAAGAGATTTGATAATAATGAGTGTTATTATTGTTTCAGAACTAGATGATCCATGAGAATAAAATGGTGTTCGAAGGCCCCAAAATTGCACTTGTTCTTGAATCTGTTAACCACTCGTGTCGTGCGATGATGCAGTGATGGCGACATTGCTCAATATAAGGTGTATAACGTGGTTATCGTTCCACAAAGAAATATAGGTATTGTTTGATTTGAAAGCGTGATGACGGATTGAAGCCGGACATCATGTTTAGCTGTCATGAACGTTGAAGGTGATTCTTTTAATTTTCATACAAGCAGACGGTAGGGAATGTACACCATGAATTTCTTACTGAATAGTTTGAACTGAATTACACTTAACCTGGTAGAGACGATTGACGTGAACCAACCAACGTCACAGTGCCTTAGGGCACCGTGACCTGACGTGAAGCAACGCGGTCAGTCGACGATCGTTTGCTTTCCATTTTTTCTTTTTGGTAGATGAAACTCGATGATTCGAAAAAACTGTCCGTTAAAAGAAATATAATTCCCGATCGCCAATGTGATATATATTGATAGGTATACGCCATATTGATCGATAGAACCGAGATCTAAGGCTTCCATGGACGTGTTATCCAAGGGGGCAGCGGGGAAGAGCGGATAACGTCATTCAATTGTTACGTCATGAAAAATATACCTTTATTGTCTTATAAAGTACTTTTTTCGATTGTTCTAATCGTTAGGCATCTCAAAAATGAGCATTGTGACGTGATGTTATCATTGCATTGGGCTTTCATGAGGTGAGGTAAAAGGTCGAAGCATTGTAAGTCAATCACCCGATGATATCTAAATGCCGTGATGTCAAGTAGTTGATGATGCTAAAGCATTGTACAAAATCTACTGTCAACAATATCTTCTGAGATATCGATTGGTCTTACACAAGCAATATCTCCTGTAGAACAAAGGTTTGGATGATAAATAGAGAAGCTGTCCCAAGTGCCTAAATCTAAATTACATCAAATCATATTAAATGTTAAAAGATGTAATATCACAGTGATTAAGGTCAACAAATAAAAACGATATAAATGAAAAAATTATGTTTTTGCAATTTCAATTTTATTGAAACCAAGATTATCAAAATGATCATTGCATTATTTTTAAGTGATACATCGCTTTAAAGAAACTAATTATTGTGTTCTTAAATATTGAGTAACTACAAGATGAGGCATCATTCCCGCATAACAATTATGTCTAACTGTTGGTTTCAAAGCTGGTTTAAATAGCTTATTGGATTTAGAAGCACAGATTTCTGATATAAGAAAAAAATATGGTTAAGGTACCTTACCCTTGCGAGTGAGTTTTAGTGTAGATGGGAAAAGAGCATGTTGAACCAATCATGCACACGATTCCAACAGAGCGCGGAAACAATGGGAAATATGGCCCTGTCTGAAATTATTGAAATATTGATTTCAAAAATAATTTTTTCAAGGGAAAACAATATCAAAACAGTACTAAAATTTATATTTGAAATGATACTGAAATTTTAACTCACATGTGGAACATTCCTCTCCGGAAAAAGTATCATATCTAAAGAAAAAAACTTGCATTAAAACAATGCAGGCACTTCGCACATAAAGCACGCCGCAGAAACTCTACAGCATACTAGTAGATACCAAACACGTAAATGTTATAATAATTGTAAAACTCTAAATTTTTAATGGATTGATTCGTAGAGATAGAATCTTGGATCCTAATAAAATTCAAATTAATGATGAAATAGAAAGTATGAAAATAGAAAATATGAAAAAGAATGTCGGAACTATCATACTCTGTAAAGAATCATAATATGTAAAGCAGTGGCATAAGATAGGCAAACATTATTTCAAAGAATGTCATTCATTTTTGCATGGCAAAAGAGTTATGTGACGGACATAAAAATGTCACCATTAGTAGATAGGTCCATTAGTAGATAGTGTACAGTCAATCATCCTCGAAAATCCGGGGCAGACGTCTAATTTTTGGTAAAAATTAAACTGACTTCGACTTCGTATCATTGTCTAAAGACACATCTGTTTTAACCTTTTTATCATCAAAATTGTTGACTGTTGATCGTGAGCAATGATTTGAAAAATAGTGGCTTGCTCTTCCTATTTTGGAAGAATATTAAAGGTACCTTTTACAAGAATGTTGTAGTTTCTGTCAAGACAATCCGATCTGAAAGACGATGAATCATTCAATTTTCTCAAATAAATTCCATGTAAAAAATATTTCAGGAAAGTGCTTATGAAGTGATTTAAAACGCTCGAAAATATATAATATTGAGTTTTCTTGGATTGATATAGCACACATTTATAATTACTGACTTCTTGAATGATTTTATTGATGGTACAAACAATTTCCTGACAAAACGCATTGAATTATTAAAATGTCAATATTACAAAACACCTGTATCTTCCTGAGAGACCTTCTAACAAGGATCTTGGGTTCTAGATTATCTTTGCTTTTTTACCTTGGTTTCTTGTTTGTTACCATACTTTTTTATAATCATTATTGCTGAACAATATCTATGTTTATGAAAAACGTACCCTGCTGTATCTGTGACAAGAGCACTGAATACAAATTCCCCCACATCTGCTGGTTGTGGACTCCATTTCACAATACTGTATTTCACATGTTGTTCTTTTCGTTTCGTATCGTCAATTGGCTTATCAACATGGAACGTCCGGGGTGGAATTGATCTCAGATTGAACTCATAGATCTCACTGACATGAATAGAAGAGGATAAATATCAAAAGGCAAGGAATAATATAAACTCTCTCCGAATAAGTTCGCACTATAAATTAATGTCCAATGGAAAAGAAAATAATTTTACGTAAATTCATATTGTCATTTAATTTTTTTAATAATTCATGATTAGGCAAATCTACAGGGCTTGCTCATTCCAATGTTGTGGTTGGGGATTTGATATCGTCTGACGAAAATTAAGAAGAACATCACAGAGTATTTATTTTTCGATTTTGAAGAAGAGTACCAAATTCAAGAGATTGAAAAGTACATAAATCAATGTCTCTTTCAAAATGTTTCTCCTTTAAAAATCGTTTTCAAATGACACCAAGATTATTTTGAACAGATAGTAAAACACTGTGTTTACACATCCATTAGCTGGCAGCTATACAAATGCGATTACATTATTTACAGTCAAAACTATTAGTTTTGTTTAGTCCTCTTACTTCACTGAAGACTCCATTGGCTTGGCATAGAGTGGAATCTTCAATGTTGTTCCAGCGTACACATTGAACAAATGCTGACTCTTTTCTGTAGGATCAACGAATTCCGGGGCGTTTATTGTCTTCAGAGTCTGGATCATGAACTGAGAAAAGGATAAGGCATGGCGCTTTGCTTTTTATCTTTGGAAATTGAGGACGTTACTGTTGCAGAATTACTAACAAATGTATCGGTCGCTGTTCAGATAGTTTTAGCTCTAATTTAAGAGCGTATCAAATTGTGTATTGAGACAAATTCGGAAAGCTTCTTTTCAGGTTATCTAAATCTACATTTCAACATTCTGAGCCTCTCAAAGTCATCACTTCAGTAGGTGGGCAACAGACATACAAAGTTTCACTAACATACATCAAATGGATTTTCAGTTTGATATGGGCAACGATCCCTTATATGATAAAAAGGCACCATTTCAGCATAAGGGTGAAACACAAGCAAAGTTGTATAACGACAAACATTTTTAGAACTTTGCCTCGGAAAGAAAAACAGAACATGACGGATAGACGGACAGATAGACAGACAGGATGATGACTTTATCCAAAGGTATTCATACTGTTAGGATAAAAACATAAAAGTATGCGATGTCAGACACAGATAACAATAGATTCATTTACAAATACGAGGGTTTATAACAAAAGTTCGTAGAATAAGCTTGATGAAACAATCCACTTCTTCCAAATGATATATTAATCTAGAAAGCAATTTTTTCTGAAGCTAGAGACAAACTATAGCAACCATCGTTGAGTAGTTTTCGAGTTGTGGCATGCCAAAGTGCATAGGGGTGAAGGAACTTGTAAAACAAATATTGTTGAAAACAATGCAGTCATCAAGTATTTGTTCAGGAAAGGAATGTCTGCAAAGGAATTCCATGAAAACATTACACCCTTGCACGTCTCTTAGTTGCATGTCTGGTCGCCGAGGACCTCCACCACAAGTTGATGCATGGTGCTTGCATACAGATCTAGATGTGTGACAATTCGACACATACCTTAGACACCATTATTAATATTTATCTATGTTGGTAACACAATACTGATAGATGTAAAAAGATGTTTGATGATTTTTAAATTTTTGCTTTTTGTAAGGGTAGTATTTGACGTCCTTAGAAAGCATTTCAACTCATCAGGAAAAGAGACGTAACACTTTTTTAATTTAATTTTGAAATATGTTGTTTGATTGTATACATCGTATTCAGTATGCGTAAAACCTATATCTGTGTTTATGCATTGTGTTTTTAATATGTGAAATCACTTGACCTCGCCACTGTTGCTAGTTGGACTGCTCATAATAAACGCAGCTTATCACCACTAAGGAGACAACAACTCAAACCTAACAAACGTCTTAGTAAAAAGGAATCCATAAAAATGGACAATAGTCACAAACAGAAATATTGCATTAAATCCTTCTTATGTATTTTTTTTATTATAAACAAGGACAATTTGGACAATTTCATCGGTTAACCAAGAAATTTTAAAATTTGCATTGTTGCATAACCCTAACAAATGTGTTCCTGTAGTGATATGACTATCACTTTAAAGTATGTGATAGGAGTATGTTTTTTCCTAATGTTTTCAACAAATTGTAACTTTAGATGAATGAGTTATGAATAAGTGGATCCTAAGAGAACACTATTTTACATGATATTTGCACTCAATTTGAAAAAAGAAAATTGTTAAGAAGGTGACCAAATCAAACGTGATCGAGGTGGTGTCTGCAGTAACCTTAGAATGACAGGATAATCCCAGCAACAAATTTTGAGATAAGTGTATTTCATCATCCTGTTGAAACTCTCCGAACAATAAACCTATGTCTATAGATCTTTTTGAGTATTTAATAGCATGATTACATATCTTAGGCAATACTCAGTCTTCTGATAGTGTTCAAAAGATTGGCAAAAGGCATTTTTTCAGCATCGAGACGTTATAAACAGGGTCAAAGGGGAGGGAAACATGGTCACACAATATTTATTTGCACTACAAAACCGTTTTGGCTATTTTATGGCATATCAGGACATATGTACTCACTTTAGATTTCTATTGTTGCAGTAAAAGACTCTACTCTAACCAATTTGACATGATATTGATAGTGAAAACATTAAGAAGACCGAATTCACAAGAGATATAATAAACCCTAAGGGCTGCTCGCGCTCAAAATGACAAATATCAATTGAACAGCAAAACGAAGAATGTCGGACAATTGTCTAAATCTGATGAAATATTCTTTATCAACTTAATCTGTAAACTTACTGATTTCTTAAAAGCACTATAAGCAATGCTATTGCATTAACCATAGCCAATGCCGTTGTATGTCTTCAGATTACATGTTAAATCTGAATATAGCCGATATTTCGTGTAGGTAAAAGTATTCAGCATGGGCATTCAGTCTTCAAACATCTTTAATGGAGTCAATTTATTGATACACCTGGAAATCTCTTTAGGATTATTGATTAAACTATCAACAGTTGATATTCATGCCAGGTGCCATGTTTAAATGACGTGAAAACGAGAAATCATTTGGAGGGATTTGGGTGAAACATTTGGTCACCAAATTCTCTGTTTTGTGATGTGATTTTCGCATATTAGAAACAACGTATATAGAAATTGATCACTTTGATTTGAATTATCTTCTCTCAAAGTCATTTGTTTAATTCTAATAAGTCTACTAACAAGACTGCCAAGGAAAAAGAAATCTAGGATTTTTAAAAATTTAAATACCATACCTGGACATTGATCGTACTTAAGAGATCTGACGCTTGTATATTGGACTTCCTTTTTGTAGGGACGTCATTGACTTTGATAGGTATAGCCCCCCATCCTCCGTCAATAAATCCAGCAGATTCTTGTGGATTGATGACAATGCTGCAATCCTAAAATGTTTTTTAAAATCCAGTTATGCATTGATGTTACATCATGGAACATTCTTCATTCGTATGCAGAGTACATACTTATCGTAAAGACATAACCTTTTGGTGATCTCCTTGTCGAAAGAACGCAAATATATATTTTGCCCTGACCCTATTTTCAGGTAAATATTAAAACAATCTGCAAGTATTTCTTTTATCAAAATACTTCTACTTAAGATTTTGAAATGACAAATATGCAAAAACAGTCATTATTTCACAGCAGATTGACTAAAAATTAGTACAATGTTCGTAGATTTATAATCTGAAAGCTGGATATTGATTTAGTGTTGGATGAGTCCAAACAGGAAAACGTTTGAGGAGAATTGATAACCACGAAAGTACGACATTTGAAATACAGTAACATGGCCCTATGGACCAGGAGAACTGAAAATCACTCAGTTTTATTTTTTGTCCATATTGAACAAAATTGTTTCAAATGATGTAGATGTATGTGTTTTCACTAGCTTAATATTGAAAATGATAATCAGATTGTATGTCAATGCCATTTAAAAGGTCTCTCTACAGAAGCCAAATCTCTTGGTTACATCACTTCGATACCGCAGCAGAAACAAAATTTAGTTATTCATTTTTTAAATCTATTTAACACTTCATTTAACCTAATAATGCGTATTTGATTACGATTCAACTTAAAATAAAATAATGGACACAGAATATGTTGCTGGAGTCAAATATGTCAATCTTCAATGGTGTTAATTTATCGAGAAGTAGTGGTTGTTTAAGAAATCTGGAATCCTAATGTTTACCGGTTCAGTAAAGTTACAATAAATGGATAAAAGTCACGACGTGTGATCGAAAACAAGACAGTGGCGCGCGCCAATGACCCAAACGTTATTTTGGAAACAGCAGACACAAAGGCAAAAATAGGTTTATGGTGTTAAGTAGGTAATCTAACTAACATACATGTTAACTCGACAAATAATTTCGCTTTATTGTTACATTCTTAGAGCCGATTATCATTGAAAATAAGAAAACATCACACCTTTTGCATTTTAGAAGTGAAGATGGAAGTTTAAGGATACGATTTAACCTTAACGCAGGACACAAGATAGTTTGTCTCTTACAATAGCAACATGAACAATCATTAATCATACTTTGTGTCACTTAAATATGAATGAAAGCATAAATCTTGTTTCTGACTTGCTATGGTATTTTGTAATGCAGTGATATCGACTTGGCGGCTTGAAAGAATTCATGTCCTAGTTATAGGGGTTCAAATAGATGTGACGCCCGTAATCCGGTAACACAACTAAGAACACCTTTTTCTTTTGGGGATCGAGTAATTGGGGTGCATTTGTTTTACTGAGTTTAGTGCAATTTACTATGATTCTAACTTCCCTCCCCGAAATGTTTGTCAAAAGTTCCTATTTTGATGCCAGTAGCAACAGTTACATTATATTTACCGTTTAGACACTTTGATAACCCAGGTTTAAATGCGTTTTGCTGATACATCACATCGCATGTCTAACATTTGAGCGGGTAATAAACAGCATTTTCTTAACTGTACTTGCTACTGCTTTATAGATGTTTCAAAGAGTCCATAAATGCTGTCTACTCTTTCATACATACTTGCTTGATCTGTGTATTATTCAGAGTTGCCAAACCACCCGCTTCGACGAACTCAGCAAGTGAGCATACTATGAAGTCTCCATCTTCATCCATTGTAGAAAGTTTGATCGTTGTTACGTTATTGAGTAAGATTCTGAAACATTTTCTACGTTTACAAATCATGGTCAAGTTAAAATTATAGTAATTACTTATTTCATGCGCTTCCAATTATACATATTTATCTTAATTTCCCCCATGTATACATTCTTCAGACTGATATTATGCACCGGAAAGCAAAAAACAGGACGGTTATAATGCAGGAACATATTTTTATACAGAGTGTGTTCCCTCTTTTGAACTCTACAATGCAAAAAAGACGAAAAAAAAAGTCAGTGGCTTTGTCGCATATTTGACGTTATAGTTTATCATTAACATCAACATTACTATTTTGTAATTTATAATAATTACACATGGAGAAAAGGGTTCTCACATAAAAATAAAGCTTTGTAGAGCTTTAAGCTCTTGAGAAGAAGAATGGCTGAGATTGTTTAGCCTTTGTCCATGTTGCTCAATTCAAAAGCTGACAAATATTTACTTCATATTTACTACATACAACATTTTAGCTTTTGACATGTAGGTTTTAATTAAAGCAATACTAAATCTTTTTTTAATGATTGACCTAATGGTCATCAATGAAAACCTAACAGGATTAAAATGTCTGAACTGGTTGTAGACAAAAGTTCTAGCCAAACTGGGAAAAGGGAGTAAAAAGGTTAATTTCATGTGACATTTAATAAGGGCTTCAGACTCACTAAGACTACAGTATATGAGTCCAATCAACAACCCAGACTAAAACTAGAATTATGTGCATGTGATGCACTGTGATGTCCAAGCCACAACTTTGAATCCAACCTTTTCATCATAAACTATTTGCCACTTATGCAGTAAGTTCCATGGATCCAATTCTTTCCATGGACGCCTTGATAACCAAGATGTTCAATAATGTTCAGTATAAGTTAAGTAGCAATACGCGACATTTCATCACTAGGTCTTATCACATACCAAGTCACATAAAATAATAATACATAGTTTTTTAGATAGAGGCCGGAAATGGTGTCAAGCCCTTCCTCATAGGCACCAAGTTCAAATTGTTTCTATCAGAACCAGAAAAACATTCAGAATA
Organism: Phorcus lineatus; assembly: GCA_921293015.1. Taxonomy (NCBI): domain Eukaryota; kingdom Metazoa; phylum Mollusca; class Gastropoda; order Trochida; family Trochidae; genus Phorcus; species Phorcus lineatus. Next base: position 18,498,010 of record OV121084.1, read on the forward strand.
AGAAAAGCAGTTCACAATTAAGTCTAATCAAACACAAATGAACTAAGTCTAAAATACAAATTGATAGATTTTGAGAGAGAGAGGCCAGATAAGTCCTCTGCCATAAGTATTAAGTTCAAATTGTTTTCATGGAAACAAGAAAACATATTTTTTTTAAAAACAGAATAAACAAAGTAGGAAAAGGCACGACTCCGCCCCCTAGGTCTAACCACATTCCAAGTTTGGTAAAAAATTATTGAATGATTTTTCATTCAATTTGTAAAACCTTAAATAACGCTCAAAGCAGGATAAGATATATCAAAGGCCGATAGCGAACATTACTATTGAGTGATTTCATATTTCAGTTTTAAAAATATAATTGCATAGTACTCTATTAATGTTTCTACATTTTTAAAGATGGACTTACAGTCGTATCTCGTGTCCATAAATATGTGATTGTATCACATCTATCTATCAAAGTTATGTCATATATACATTTCATAGATTATTTCTGTTTACTTAGTTAAGGTGATAAAAGTACGTCCAATGTGATTCATGTTGTCCCAACTCAAGAAATGAAGTTTAGAGAAACAGACAATCTCAACTTTAAAAGTTAATTTATATTTAATTCATTATTCGATTGCAATAACAATGTTATTAAATATGAAATGATGCATCTGTCATGTGGTCAAATATCTAATGTTCGAAAAAAGTTATATATGATCAAAATTTCTTATTTGTGTTCGTACTTGATATACTAAAAACATATTACCTTTATTTCTAGCTGTTGAACGAGGTTTCTTTTGTTTTCACGTGGAACTTCCGAATGTTAATACAACATAAAGTATTTTTATTCGTTAAAGCCAATCATTGACGAATTATATACCTAAATTGATTACACCGAAAGGTATGGTCTTTTAAATATTGGGAAAAGTGAAGAACCATCTATGGCTCTTGATCAGAGAAGTAAGAAATACTAATTGATTATGGATAAATGCGATACAACGTGATCAGTCAAGCAATCCTTTCTTGTTCGATGTGATAAAATAGTAGATCTTCAATTCGTGAGAATAATCAGTAATACCAATGATTCAAAATTTCTTATCCGATGGTTTACCAAAATGAAAGAGAGAAGAATTAGGATAAGTACTTATACACGGGTTTAAACATGGCTACTGGACTGTTGTTCGGTTTCTTTGTATCCTCTCGTATAGTCGGTTTCACTTTAATCTGCAGTCTATACGGTACTGGATATTTTTGCACTCCATAGGTGTAGTCAAACTTCCGCCAGTAAGATCCATGGAGACTGTGAAAGAAAATATAATTACAGTTATTTTAGTTTGAAAAACTGGCATCATAACCATGTGTTGGTTTCCTCGGTTGTGAAAATTACATGTGTCTGTCACACCAATCTAGTTAAGATAAGCTGTAATGACCCATCATTACATCTAGGGAATTACTGACTGAGGTCATGTGCAGCTGACCTTTGACAAACTTTAATCCGGTCGATAAAATGAAGGCAGGAAGACAGCTTCGAACCAATCAAGGACGAGTTTCTATCGCATTTGGCTACTGTAACATACTGTCTTTCGCTCAACTTTTTCAATATTCATCCTTAAAAACTTGTTACTTTACATTTTCACTGGCAGTATGAGAAGACGATCTTCAGTTTTTCACATTTGTTTTTAGGGAGTTTATTCAGGTGTAATGACAGCGACCTTTGCCTGAATTGTGTAATCAATCTTTCATGAGATGTGTTAGATGTTCAAGTCCTGGTAAAAATGAACATGTTCTGAACATTCTGGACAATAAAAGACAGAATACAGTTCATGGTCCTTAGCATAAGTTGAACAGTATGCCTAAATGTGTCTTAGGCTAAAAAATGATCACATTACAACTGAATGTCTTCTCACAAAATTCCCTGAATTAATTAAGTAAGTATAACAAGTTGGTTACAAGACAAATTAATGAATGAGTACAGATGAACACCGGTTTCTCTTGTAAGAATACCGAACTGTACATTGCCAACGAAAGTTTGCACTCTGGCCAAAATATAAGCAAAATGACTTGTAAAGATGCAAGCGTTGATTATTACCGTAAAGTGTTGGAAGACGAATTTACTTACTATTTTTTAAACATATTTGATTCTATACTTCACAATATCAATTTAACTGAACTCCGACACTTCAGTAATGAAGGAGCTAGCAAGTGGTGATTTACGTTATGATAGAGTGAAGCATTAAGGATATCAAATATTGTTAGATAAAATATTCTGTCGGAAATTTATAGCCAAAGTTTTGATGATATTTAGTAAGACACTGAAAATCTTTCCCCTTATTCTAATGTCAATATCATTTGTTAGTCAATAACACATATCATACAAAAAGCTACAAATTAGTTTTCGATGCTTAAATAAAAAGCAAAAAATATTGAAATAAACCTAGAAACAGTTAACCTTAGTTTAATGGAAATGCGAAAACAATACTATAATTGTTAATGTTTAGACTTAATGAATTTTTTTAACGTCAGCAAATGTTACAGTAAAACCTTAAATTCAACATATAAACTATGCATTACTATAGAAAGTGGTCCAACATTATTTGTTTGAAAATTTAACTTTCACCTATAATCGTCCCATCGAGATACTGACATTAGTTTATTTTACATTTCTTTAAAAATTAGAAGTCAGCTGCTGCTTTTGACGAAAGGGATGTTGATAAGAGTGATGGTACTCAAAGAGCACAATTTTGTATTATTACTCTGAAGGAATAGTACATCATTGCTGCATTTTAAGTGCTTTGCACGAGCGTTTAAGGCCAGACTTTCCATTTACACAGCTGGATAGAATGGATGCCGGTTGAAGTGTGATTCTTAGGGACCGCACACATTATCCAGGTTCCAAAAGAAATCCAGTTGTCAAGTTATTAAGCTTATTAAGCAATAACAATTCAACGCGTTTGTTGTATTATCTCCAAAGTTGTGAGGTGAGGTAATATGGGGTTTAACGACGCCTTCAAGTGTATTTCTCTTACATCGCGGCCGCTAGTATTATTGCAGGGATAAAGCCCGCAACACCACTGTGGCTATGCATTTCGATGAAATCTGCGATCATAGGCTGGAACTAGTGAACCCCCCCCCCCCCCCCCCAAGTTCGTTTATTGATATATTCTTTGTTTTGAAAGGACAAACTATCTTCATTTTAGCGTCAGCATTTGATAAAAAAGCAATTGACTCTGTCCCTTTAGTTATATACTCCCACAGCTTAAAGGTAAAACAAACGCTATTTTGTATTCTTCATCGTACTTGCACTTTTTTCAATTCTAAGATTTTAGTGAGTTGTTTCATATTAAAAAAAACAATAGTCAGTTCATTAATAAAATAATCTTGACTAAGATGTATTAATGCGTCTATTTGGAAAATTGTTCAAAATGATGTCAAATGTATTTATTTTGCAACTGGAAATGCCATGATTGTATGAAGAAGATCACGAGTTGATAAAAGTTACAAATATCCGAGGCTTGCCGAGGATATTTTACTTTTATCAACGAGTGTTGATATATTTGATATCAGAAGACACGAGGGTGAGATTCTATTTATCATTCAAAATCATTTTTCATTTCAATTCCATGAAAAATGTGTATTTCTGAACATTGTACTACTCTAAGACTCTCAGTGGAGTGATGTCATAGCATTGTGACATCATCATGTTTATGACGTCATAGCATTGTGATGTCATTACTTGATGATGTAAAACAATTGTGATGTCATGATCTTGACTGTAATAGGGCATTGTTCAAAATCTACTGTCAAAACGATATCTCCTAGGAGATATCGCTTGATCTTCCACAAGCGATATCTCCTACGGAACACAGTTTTGGATGATAAATCACCGTGTTCGAGTTGTAGTAAAAGATTCTGAAGAAGGAATAATACACAAAGAATAATCTCGACAAAGTCTATAAAATACAGTATTTATTTTTAATGCAGGCTATTTCCCATCTCACCATTCGCAACGTAAATTATCTGTTTTTGTAAAGATATCTCCCATTTTAAATAATTACCTTATATCCGTGTATTCCTGTGTTGGGTCGATATCAATGATGATTTCTGCAAGTTCCTGTTCCCACTTCATTGGAACGTTGACAGCCGCCACCTGACCTACGATAGTGCTGGCCACATCATTATTTAACATTTTGTATGATTTGAATTTGTCACTGGTGGAACCGTATTCCTTTGTCCAATTACCAAGGTACGTCTCACCATTCCGATTTATGATTTGTTGTCGGGTTTCATGCGTACTCGTACCAATGTTAGCGGCACTGCAAGTTGTTCCACAGGGTCCTTTGCCAAGTACCCAGCCTGTCATTGCAGTTATTTTGATCTGCATCAAAATGAGGAAATTCTACATTATAGTACAGTGAAGTCATTGTGAGGTTGTCCAGATATACACTATTAATGGTTGGTGTTCATCTATAGTAACTCTATATTAATAACAATAAATTATAGCGAAAATTATCATTATTTATATGTTTGTATCAGCAATGACACATGAACTCCTTTCTTTTTGAGAGATTTGGGAATGCAAGCTAATTTGGTGATTTATACAAAATTACTTCTTTTAGGATACTTATAAGACGTTAAGTTTTGTATAAATTCATAGGAATTTAGAGCATCTCATTGAAAGATCTATTCCATGAAAAAAGAACATAAAGTACTTTGTGTGTGTTGTGAGCAAGCTATTAAGCCTGCAACATAACTACATATAGAAAATGTTATAACAAAACATAAGTTCGTCTACAAAAAATATCAAATCCAAAATTAAACAATGAAAAATGTGATAAAAGCCTCAAATTATTTCATACATATGAAAATAACTTTATCAACACAAAATTCAACCACGACTACCACGGCCGAACCAATCTTGTTAAAACTAGATGTATTGATCCGTCAATACATCTAGATAATTTCTGCTTGAGGTCATGTTTAGCTGATCGTTGACTCATTTTGAACCGACCAATAAAATGAGGGCAGGAAGTCAGCTTTCAACCAATCAAAAACGAGTTTCTTCTGCATCTTGTTTAATGTCACATGATCACGTTTCCCCTACGATTGTCTGTTATTAAACTGTAAAATAAATTTGTGATTGATTTGCCTAATTCCTTGATTTACGTTTGCACATGTGGATACATAGACAACACAAATATTCCGTCAACAAAATCTGCACAGAATTGATGCTGTCATCATAATTTTTAATATAATTCACTGCGATACATCGGTAACATTCGGATGTTGTAATCGAGGTACTCAAGAACGACGAAACAATCGCTTTGACCAGCGATTCGAAGAGCAGGGCCAGCTCTCTTTTGATTGGTTGATGCTCGCGACTGCGCGACACGGAATAGAGGTGTAATTCTCTAGATTATTGACGGATCAATACATCTAGTTTTAACTAGATTGAACACAAGAAGGACTACGGATCGCAAGTTTACATTACTGTTCAAAAATTTTCAATAATAAACGTACAGTTTGATTTGAATTTATTTCTTAAAATTCTCTGGAAAATTACTATTTTTAAAATTTGCATTGGCAAATCATATAGCCATTGCATGGCAGAGTGTTTTGTCCTCCTGATAAAGAACAATATTGATATAGATGTGGCGGCAAAGTTCTTTATGAACGTTAATTTGGATACGAGTGATAATGACCAGTTATCAGAATAGAGAGGACCATTTACATCTGCATAGAGTCGCTTATTTATGACTAGTATAATGCGGATTGATGTTTTAGTTAAAGGGCAAATTGACCGAGGTTTGACCGTTGTTATTCAAATATTCCGAAAAGATGCATAAAAAAGAATGTCGTTTTCCGCCAAAAAAATCTATGAAGAATAAAGTAATTAATTTTGATCAAGTGTGAAAATTGTTTGTAGATGATAAGTCTATTATTACGAATAGAGTTAACTTAACTGCAGGAAGTATCACACGTTGTTGTATTCATTACATTCAAAAAGCACTCTGTAAACTACCAATGTTGCCATGAACGTTTGGCAACCGTTAGATTATTCGCATGATATGTACGTAGGTTCAAAATAAGTTCCTAATTGACCAAATTTGCATGTTTATCAAATTTGGATACCAAGTTTATCCGATAGCTTCATTGCACCGATAACAAACTCTATTATTATGATAGGAAATACTGATGAAATAGGAAATAATGAAATAATTTGTTATTAATATACGGCAAGTTTTTCAATGATAACGACGTCACATTCACATTTGAAAGAATTGACACAAAAGCATTGTAAGCACTTTTGGGATTTCAAAGTAAAATTTTGTTGTATGTGGTCGTTTCTTGTTTCTTTATGTCCTGGATTTTTGTTTGGCAAACTAAAATAAAAAAGGTATCATTTTCAAACAGCAATGTGTCCTAACCATGGCCAAATTTGTCCGAACTAAGGTCATTTTTATATAATACAAAAATATTTCTGCTTGAATATCTCGCGATGTGCCGAGCAAAAAGATTTACACATATAACTAATAATATCTTCTTTCATCCAAAGAATAAGTCAAAGAAAGAGATCGATATATATGAGGAGTCTATGTTTAAAGGGGATTTGGAATTGTTTTAAAAACAGATTTTCCCATATAAATATGTTTGAATGAATCATCTTAAGAGAGTCAAACATCTCCTTGTTCAACCTGATTATCTATTGTCATGGCAGTCATTTTGGAGTGCGTAGCGTTGGCGAGGACTTTACTGTTGCTAAAGATTGCTACTTTTGATTTAAAAAAATTAAATTTTTTTATTTTCACTTTTCGTGATATCATTTTTTTAACCTAAAAAAACGTGGTACCGCCCCTTTAAGACCTCAATCGGTTGGTTGAAGCCTAGCCTGGCATGGCAAACTGATTATTACTGATAGGAAATGAGGCAGGCTGAAGTCAGCAACTTATTAGTTATTCGTTATTTGATAATAAAAAGCCAACTCTTCAGTATTTCAATAGTCGAATAATGAATAATTAACTGATTGATTTTTCGAATTATTTGAATACCGAATAATTAATAAGTTGCTAACCTCGGCCTGCCTCAGGGACCTATTTTTATAGTTTTCAAAGCCTTTAACTCTGCAGGATTTTGATGGTTAGCTTATGCTTCACTTTATAAAATAAGTGTCATGGATAAAAAACAACTTCATGCCTACTTCTTATTTGTTTGCAAACTCGAAACGCATTAAAGTGTTTTAGTTAATCACAATTACCCTCCTCGAACCACAAATTTCAATGTGATGCATGACTAAAGTTTGATTCATATTAATGGTCTCTCCTTTACATCCAAACATGTTGGGAAAATAACGTGCATACCTTCAAAATTACCAGCCAGACGGGACAAACCAACATTTTCTACAGATGAGGAGTCCTTATTTTCAATCTGATCTTGATGTTACATTACCTAAAACGTTATCATTTCAAAAAGAAAAGCTTTTATAAATATATAGCGATAAATATGAACACTTTGATCGCTAGTCTTAAAGTTTTGAAAAATGAATGTCACGATTCCGTTATTTTATGTGGATGACACTCGGTCGTGATCGCACATCTTGACGAAGAAAATATTTCAGATAAAAAGTTCGTTTTCACAAGAGAAGATTTTAGAATTTTAACCCGACAGTTCATTTGATAGTGCGATATCGTGTGATGTAAAACTTGAAAAGACATGCTTTGGTTATTAGAAGGTGCCAACTGCAAATTAACTGAATTCTTTTGTCACTACACTGAAACAGTAAGCCTTCAAATAATACGAAAAACAGGCACGTACTAGCGGTAGTTTGAGACTCTTTTGATGACGTTTGTGGGTCGAACAATTCACTGAGTATCTCTTTAACCGGGATATATCTTAAATATGATGTAAAAAGAGTCGATTTAGTTGGAGTAAAAAATTACCTTATAAGGTGTTTCGTTGGTTTTAATGAACTTGAACATCATACATCCACCAGCAAAGTGCATGTCACCATCAGCAAGTAAGCAAGGCAAAGAAAGAAGGAAGAGACATATAGTCAACTCCATCTTGTTATTCACTGTAGTCCGTCAGAACTTATTTCATTTCCTGTAATAAAGAGAGTTTAATTCAAACATAGTTGTATTCCACCTGAACTTTAAACCTCGCACGTATAACAAAACGTTTACAAGAAGTCGTTATAATAGAGCATTTGCATAAACAAACAGACGAGCAAACCTGTCAAAGTCGTTTAATAATGTCGTTAAATCCTATAAACAGCAGACGGTTTTCAAGTTTCTCCGATATTTATCTGTTATAAAAGATTAATTCATTGACATAATTCAATCAATCAGGAACATTATACAATACTAACCCACTTTACATTTCTAGAAAGACATATACCAATAGCTACTTTCTTACCCGCTACTGTAGGTGATAAAACACAGGACCAACTGACACTTGATCACTCTCCCACAATACTATAACCGACTGTTGGTATCATCACAGAGAAAGAAATGTCTTCGATGTCGTTGCTCCCTAACAACATAGCTGTCCAGTAAATATCACCTCATATCATTGTCATCTTTGTTCGTCAAGTTAAAAAAAATCAATATGAAATGACGCTGGCAGATTTTCACATTGTCAAAAAGTAATCCATATTTTGAAAAGAATATGATGAAGTGTAATCAGTATAAATAGAAAGGGATTTAAAAACATTTGCAGATTTTTGGAAGTAGATTGTCTTGCATTATTTAATCACGACACGAGCAAAAGATATATTCGTTTCTGAAAGACTAAATAGAAAGTTTTTATATGAGGCTTGAAAGAAACTGCGTTTATGATTAAATCTAATATAAATCACGCCAAACGAATAGATAATTTTTATTGGCTGTGATTATGGAAATCATCATGACGTTGTTGACCATTTTCCCATGTGTATACATCAGCCAGATATCTTTGTTACATAAACTTAATACAAATTCGAAGGATTTGAAAGGCACATCCTCGCTGATTGATTGACAGCAATATTCCCATCCACCCAGCCCTATTATCTAGGGTAATTGAACCAGTCAAGCGGTATAATCCCTTAAAACAACAGGCGCTGGGTCAAATTTGATACCTATGAAAAAGGGTTAACCCATGAAAAAAGGGACAAACACTATTAATATAGTTAAATTTTTTATTTTATACAATTGTAGTAGCACTTTGAATGGATATTGGCATGAAATAGCAACAATGGTTACATATCATAAACATTTCAGTACTTTGAATGGACATTGGCATGAAATAGCAACAATGGTTACATATCATAAACATCTCAGTAGCCTGTCAAATGGCCAACCAGATCGAGGTACTCCTCGCATGACACTTGCCCACTTGCATAGCGTCTTTTGTAAGTGTCCAAAGCATCATCAAGTTGACGGTACTTTTTCTTCCTTGGTGGAGCTCTGCCACCATGATTCAGCTGTATGATGCAGGCCTCAGTGTAAGCCTGCTCCTTCTTCAAGAAGCTGATGGTTTTGAAGAGGTTTGGGTGGCACTCCGATGTTACAGTTGTCAGCTTTCTGTGCCACCCCTCAACGTGGTTCGTTGTTCTGGGACCGACGGTGTTGTAGTGGTTCCACATCTGACGACCATGGTCACCTTCAACCCAGTCTATTATTAAGCAACAACACACTAGCTGTAAAAAAATATAAATAAAATGATCCATGTACTTCAAATGAAAATGGCTTTGAAATAAATACCAATTCGTCACTGGTAAAGTTTACTTCACTGTCTACATACATTTTTCTCCTGGATTTAAAATTACATGGATATAAATTCGCAGGTAACTTTCTCCCCCTTCACCGAGGCTAGCCAGCCTAATCCTAATCCCTAATAGATAGGATTAATTAACGCAGGGCTGGGTAGATGGGAATAACCCGATTGACAAGCCAAGTTTCATTAAGAGGCCAGGTTTTTAAAAGAAATCCTCATAGCATTCAATGAGGTGTAAATATGTGTCAGCTTCTGCACTGGTGATTACTTTAAAACGAGCCTTAGTAAGATATAACCCTTTATCCTTCGTACCTCACTGTTTGTCATGTCTAAGTAATCCTCTTTTTTGGTCGTGACAGATGCCCATGTGGTGGGAGCGAGAGGGTGTCAGTAGAGTGGGTTGTCGGATGAGGTAAGATAGATACGACATTTGCAGATATTTAGGCATGTTTTTGTGCTCATGAATGTCTTTAAAACTGTGTGACGTGGGTTGTTAACATAATGAGGATCGTTTACATCCTCAATTTTCTTACCTGCCATTTAACAATACAATTGTGTAGAACTGGTGAGACTCAGACGTGTGGTGTATATGTTCAAATCCGGAAGCTGTTATCGTGCTTCTCCATTGCTTCCCACTTAAAACTGCCGGTGATTATTCAGAATAAGAATTATATTTAAATAAATGTTTTATGTCATTTTCTTCTTGTTAAATGATTTTGTTTACCATCATTACGGTTGTATAGGTGGTGAATCTAAACCGACAGTGCAGAGATGTCAAGTTTGAAATTCCGTTAGCGTTGAAGTTGACAAATTTGTGCCACAAAAGCAGAATTCATATATGCTCTAAATAGATTTGTAAAAAAATAGATAGTTGAAACAGACCACATATGAACAATTAACATTAAGAAACGAATGAAGATTCGTGTACCATCACAAAAGTTACATGAAAATGGTTTGCTTTTGCTATGAAGCCTAAAATTACAGGGGGAAATCTGACTACAGAAGAAAGGTTAAATCAGTTTTCATATAAAAAACACATCTAGCTTAAATGAATATAACTGTTTAAATTTCAACTTAGATGTTTTATCACTGGATATTATCAATATTTTCTTAGTTCATAATATATTCAATACATGATACCTAACTACATGTACGTGGGTCTTGTCAAACAATTCATTTACTCAATATCTGACTTAATAGACTTACAAACATAAAGGGGGGAGGTGAATTATTAGGAGTTAAAGGTTCATGAGAGTTCATATTCTTATCTCAATATTTATGGTAACGTGATAGCTGTACTGACAATCTTCGATGAACATATATCCATAGTCCAACATGTATGTGAATTGATAGACAGTTAAATTGTGTATAGGGGAATATTCGAAAACCGTTTTAACAGTCTCAAATGACTCTAGAGCTGAATAGGGCGAGCCTCATATGATCCAAGAGTAATATGATCCAAGGGAACGCCCAGTTTTAAAATGACTCTATTCAGCCTCAAAGACTCTACCAAGTCGGTCTGTAAAATCAAATTCTCTCAATTATTACATTTAAAATTTTTAATTTGTATACTATTTTTTAAACGCTGTGGATTATTTCAATTTTTCGAATCTAAGAATCCAATATTACAGACTCATATGGAGCTATCATCGAAACGCTATTGAGTTAAAGGTCCTGAAATCTATATACAAATTCCTGACAAAATATAAGGGTAAGAAGCATTGCATGTTTGAATTGTAAAATGTTATTTTTTTGGTCTGATTTGATTGAGGCAGGTTTTTTTTTTATGAATGGATAACAATGTATCGTATAGATATTTATACCATTGACATGTACAGGTATCTGCAAAAAAGAAGTTGTTAACCACCGGTAGTGTAGCAAATCATTCGTGGTATAGCAGCAACGAGCCCAAATATTTGTTGAAAAAGTTTGTACACACAAAAATGCTCACAATTAGAATGTTTTATGATCTTTTCATTTTTATAATGAAAAAAGTTATCATTCTGAAGACATGTTTCAGTCTAAAACATATGTGTCACTCCAGATTGCATGTTTCAATTAGTCAATGCGGCGACAAAATTTTATTTTTGTCACTATTTCAACATCAAATATTAAACAGCTAAATTCGTTAATACAATAAAGTTTTCTATTGACAATTCATCTTTATTCTTTTTCAAATAGCATCAATTAGGATTTTTACACATAAAAGGCATTTATAATTTTCATAACAAAAATGGTGCCATGGGCTCTCTTATTTATCATCCTTTGTTTTGTTGATTTTCAAGACATATATAGATGAATACTTGTTTGTTCATAAGGTAAAAATACACTACGAAGTTGTCCAGTACCAATGCATTAGACAAGTTGTTTTATCACAAAAGGTAATGAAATTCAATAAAACCGTACCATGTTCCTTAAATCGTGATACAAAATAGAAAACAGAATCTTTTTTAAATAATAGCAGTTTTGGAGTAACTATAATTTTCTTCATTTACAACTATACTTTTATCTTGTGGAAATACTCTCTGTCTCTCTCAGTCATATACTGGAACATTGCAATTTTATGCAATCTTATCTTATGCCACGGTTATCAGAAAATGAACGTTGGCGAGCCATTGGAATGCTGCTAACTGGTACTCCCCAACGAGAGGTTGCCCGCAGGTTCAATGTCCATAGAAACACAATATGGAATTTGTGGCAGCGACACCAACAGACAAACCATGTCAGAGACCGTCCTCGTAGTGGCCGACCCCCAGTAACGTCTCAACGTCAAGACAACTGGATTCGACAGACACATCTCCGGAACTGATTCCAACCAGCAACAGTCACTGCTTCAACCATCCCAGGTATAGGCGGATATCATCGCAAACCGTTCGTTGACGTTTACGACGTTTTGGGATCATCGCAAGACGCCCATCCCAATTTTGACGCTGCAACATCGGCAACGTCGTCTTCAGTGGGCAAGACAGCATTTGAGATCGACTCAACGTCAAAGGAATCGTGTCCTTTTCACAGATCAGTCCAGATTTTCCCTTCACCAAGCAGACGGGCGTGTTCGAGTTTACCGTCGTCGAGGTGAACGTTACGCCGACAATTGAGCGATGGAAACAATCGATTTGGCGGTGGTAGCGTAATGGTCTGGGGTGGAATTACGGCAGCCCACTAGACAGAACTTCTCATTATCGCTGGCAATTTGACAGGACAGTGGTATCGTGACGAGGTCCTCCAGCCAACTGTTGTACCGTTCCTACGCCAACATTGACCAGAGATGACGTTGCAACAGGACAACGCCAGACCACACGCTGCTCGTATTATCAGGTCTTTCTGGCTCATAACAATGTGGATGTCCCTCCCTAAGGGTAAGTCCACAGATATGTCTCCATTTGAGCATTTTTGTGATTAAATGGAACGCCGCTTACGACGCTTACCGAATCCTCCCGTAACGCTGCAGCAACTGCAACAACGACTTCTTGAGATCTGGAACACCATACCACAACGATGTCATACCCGACTGATAACTTCCATGAAAAGGAGGTGTGTTGCCTGTACCAACTCAGCTGGTGGCCATACCCGGTATTAACGTGTGACTTTCCAATTTACTAAATTACTAAAGTATGTTGTTTTAACCAACAGATTGACTTTAGTCCATATTGTGGATGCCATATGTCTGAGAAATGCTTGTTCAATGAAATAACCGTGATTGTATACATTTTTATTTGTTATGTGTTTTTCTACAGAGTGTTTATCGCCGTCACATGAACTTTTGTTGCTGAGTATATATCGACATAAACTTCCTCGAATAAATCCTCATTACCATATTAATATCATTAGATCGATCATTTTTCAAAGCTTTAAAAAAAAGTTATCTTTTTTTATTTGCAACCCTGGCATACCATATGAATCAGAGCCAAGACCATATGTTTCGTGGTAGGCCAAGGTACACATCTTGGATGAAATCCGACAAGGACGTTCCCAATATTTTAAGTTCTCAGCATGCAATCTCATTGAAATAGTTTGAAAGTTGTCCCTAGTGCCCCGCTGTGTTTCTTGATCTTTACCACGGCACTTAGAGCCATGACAGCTTATTGAGCAGTGACAGACGGTCTTTACCGCTAGACTGTGTCACCCAATAAACATCGAGGCTGGATAGGCATCACCAACTATTGAACGGACATACAAAACATCACATCTAACCTTTGATCTCGAAATACGAGCTTTTCTGAATGAACCCGAGAAAAGCAAAGCTGGAATGGACGCAAAATGGTCGTGTTTTTTTTGACTATCATGATAATTACGCTCATGTTTGGTCGGAAATTAAGCCAAGTCTGCAACCCCCGAGGAAGATATTAAGGAGGATTTACTATCGTGACAATATTTGCGTTTGATTTGGCTTTTTCTTCATCCAAAAGCAGTTTTCAGAAATTTGGCAAGTTATAGTAAATATATTTACCGAAACAAAGCTGCATCACATTACTGAATAAGCCTACAAGGCATTTATCTCAAACTAAAATCGACAATCATTTTGTCAAAAGATCTTTACGAATTAATTTCTATTTCTAAAGTTCAAAGGTGGAATTTCTCTAAATGGAGGCAGATATATGAATTAACTGTAACAGAAACATTGTAGTAAAAAAACGATAAATGACATACAGTTGCTCATTTAGAACTCAGAAAGTGTGCAGTGTGCATCACACAACACAATGTTTATTAAAACATCAATATAGTCTACATAAACCGATTTGACGATCATCGAATCATCATGTGAATTCATGATGTGTACTTAATTTAGCTATAAAGTAACCGTTTTCAGCATTATTCCGGAAGACTTTGCAAAGCGTAAAGCATATTTTCTGTTACAAAAACTGACAATAAAACTCAATATGATACCAGCCCTGTTGCAACAACAATGTTATTTTTTATTCTATCTATTCATGCGTTATGGATGTTTGGAAATTAATGAAATTGTGACAGTGGAATGCTGAGTTGTTCATCATTCGATCTATGTACCTGTTGGTCATAGATTTTAAGAATTAAATGAATATGCATTGATCATAAACGGCAGATCTAGAGATGTTCTGACGCAAATTTTTAATGAACGTGGATTCGTATTCAGTTGTTATGATTAAATTGTGTCTTTCCAAAATGGACTCCAATTATTATTTTGCAAAAGAAAAATGTCAATAATAATATTCATGCGTGTACAATCTGCCTCAAACAGATTGTAGGTGAAATAATACAAGTTACCATTTGCAATCAGTTTATTGAACATTGTTCTGGTGTCGTCATTGACAACGTGCGGAAATGGACTGTGCATGGAAAGTTCTTGTAATACTTTACAATATATGAATAGTAAGTAACTTTTATATAGTGAAAGATATTTTTTCAATCTTTAACATGATGTAACTTGTACAAAAATTATAACTGAATATTAATTAGCCTTCATTAGGCCGAAAACAGTATAGTGGGGGTTTCCGGTAGGTTAAATATTTATTCAAATAGTTATATAACAAGAATATAACATAATGTAAATGAACTGTTGCATTGTCATCTCAAAAACCAAATAGGAAAACACAAATGAAAATAGAAATGGAATACATAAACAGTCTTTTGGAATATTCCTAAGTAGATGTTTTTAGTGAAAAATGGGTATAGAAATAATCGGGAATGTTTCGCGGAAGTTTAACATTTCTGTTTGGCTGATATCATTTTTGTAAATTAATCATGTGAGCGGTAACTAACACAGTCAAAATTGAGGGAAAACATCTATAGAACATATTATTATCTATAAAATTTACCAATCAAGCAAAAAATAATCTCCTCGGCAAATGTATATTTGACTGAATTCAAAAGTCAAAAAGAAATTGAAAACATTCGTGGTCTGCTCGAGCAATTGCGAGGTGGTACATAGGTTGAATCTTTATATTTTGTGACGATTGTTTTTCGTGCCTTCAATCTATCTATCTAACTGTACCACTTGAATATTCATCTATAGCCGCAGGACACCCAAACGCAGTTTGAATAACTGAAATCATTTACAAATAGAAAACATTTATAATTTTGAAAGCGGTGCTTTTAAAATTGATTGTGGAAACTAATATTTTGTTCACACATATTTTGACTAAGCGGTAATAAATGTCTTTGACACTTCTAACATTTCATTATACTGACTAAAGAAGTTCCTTAAAGACTTTGAAATGGGATACACTGTCTTATTTCAAATAACTATCATGAATTATCATTCAAGAGAAACGAAGAGATACCTCCCATTGTGATTGTTTTGATAAGTAATTCAAGTTTAGGTTCAAATAACTCGTAAAATAGGTCCGTGACATATGTTTTTTCTATAAACTTATTTGTTTTCAATATGTTTTATTGTATCCAAACCATATTTAAACAAAAAACATGTACATGTCTTTTGAAGCTATTTTTGTAGATCTCATTATTGAAACTGTATCTGTATACCAAGACTCAACCAATCGGACTGCCGGAAAAATAGACTCACATAATAAATCATACATGGCGAGTTTGTTACACGTTTTTCGGCGAGTCAGATTTGACATACTTACTTTGGACATATATTCCTCATGCATTCGTAGTTCATACAGAACAAATTGACGCAGAGGCGTGTCCGATTATGACAACTTCTCTCTTCTTTGGTTCTGTTGCAAAATAAGAAAAGTTCATATATCATCCCAACTGCGGACACGCACCATCTTAAGATGGGATAGGGTAACTACTTGACAAACTGGATCAGATTCATATTTTATCCGCAACGAGCCATTTAATATAAAATGCATTCGATACGAAAAACTAATTTAAACGTAATTCAGTTAAGTTTGCACCGCGTAATATCAAACAATATAAAATATGTTGAAAAATAAACTTTCTTCGATTTTGAAAATTTCAAACAACTATATAATTGAATGGATGTAAAAAGAGTGAAAAAAAAAATCAGCATATAAAATTCGTCCTATGTTAAATAACAAACATGTTTATTGACAGTGTTTAAACAATACGAAGTGTATACTTATATTTTGATAATATTTCTTTTTCAAGATAAAATGGGAGGAATATTGACCGAGTTACCGATATCAAATTAATAGAGATTCGAGTTAATAAAGTTAGTTTAGTTAATTTCAACGTGTTAGTTTTATATTTAATGCTTTTTGAGTCAAATCTGAAAATTGGGATGGCTAACTAGGAGAGTCGGGGTTGATTAACTGTGCATATGCGTAATACTGAACGTTTAAAATAGTTCTCATATTGCTTTAGAAACAGCTTATAGAGTGAGAATATCATATCTGAGTTTCTAAGTGATGGGTAATATTTCTAATGAGTACTTCAAAAGGTCGCAAAAAGGTGGTTAATTTATGGTATATGATTGTGAGGTATTTAGATACGAGCCAAAAGGCCCGTATCCTTGATGTATTTGTCTAGATCATGGAATATTTGTGGTTTGTTGTGTGGGTTGAGGATGTGTTGTATGTTGTGTAGGTTGATGTCGTGTAGAGAGAGAGATTGGTGTTAAGGGTTTTGCGGTGTGTATTGTAGAGAGTGCATTGTGTGAGTATATGGGTGATTGTTTCTGTTTGTTTGCAGTGTGGACATGTGGGGTGCTTGTGTCTGGTCTGTTATGTTTTTGCGTTTATTTGTATGTGTCCTGTTTGAAGTTTAGTGATTGCCCTATCTATGTTTGTGTTTTTGCTGTATGTTTTGAATTTAGTGAGTGTTTTGGGGAGAAGTGTTTTGGTGTGTTTAGCACTAGTAGAATCAGTGTATTGTTTATGCCATACGACCCTGATGTGTAGTTTAGCGAGGCTTTTAACCTCTTGTTTAGAGTGTGGGAGTGGATGTGTAATGATATTTAGTTTAAGGCCCTCTTTTGCTGCTCTGTCGGCTAATTCGCTGCCGAAAACGCCAACGTGAGCATGAACTTATCTGGAGTTTATGGTTTCACCCTGATGGTTAAGTAGTTGTATGGTATGTAGTATTTGAGATATTATGCCAGCGCGGTTTTTGGTAGATTTAGATTTAAGTGCTTCCAGCCCACTAAGTGAGTCTGAAAGGATTAAATTTTAGGATGGTTGAGTATTATTGGATTTTGAAGAGCTGCCAAAATAGCCATAAGTTCCGCCGTGAAGACGGATTTGTCATTTGGCAGCTTGTGTGATGTGGGTGTGTGGTGTGTGTTCTGTATGTGGTAGCCGAAGGCTGTGGTGCGTGCCTCGGGATCCTTGGATCCGCCGGTGTATATGTGGCACCAATCGCGCCAGTTGTCTTGTATGTATTGAAGTGTAGTTGCTTTAGCATGTAGTGGGTTGTGTTTGCTTGTGATTTTGGTGAGATGCAGGTTAATGCGAGGTGGTGGGAATTGCGGTGTGAAGTATTGTAGGATGTTGTTTTGTGGGAGTGAGATGTGGTTGACGATTGTTTGGTTGATGAGGTTTGTGATGCGTAGAGATATTGGAGATATGAGAGGGTATTTGTTTGCGTATGCTGTTTCGCGTTTAGATAGTTTAGAGTTTAGAAGATTGGAAATTAGTGTGTCCTCCGAAGAAGCGGCCCAGAAGTTTAAGGGGAGCTGGTCCCTTCTGAGTTTGAGGGGAATTTCACCAGTTGGGACCTGATAAGATAAGATAAGACAACCGACTTTTTATTCAGCATGAACTTGTCTGGCATCAATATCTGTTGTTTTAGCCATGCAATGGTCTAATTAATGCCCACTTAGGACTGATTGCTGGTTGTCATGAATGACTAAGTGTCAAATGCAGGTTCTCATACATACAACGCTGTCAGATTAAGTTATCCACTGAGATCATTCTTTGATGAATAACGTTGTAGGATACATTGATAATTTGGTAATACAACGATTTTGTATGGAATATTACTTTCTCTGTACCATACCTGTGTCATGTAAGTAATCTTCAATTTTAAAAACGGTGTATAAGTTATAGTATTTATCAAAAGAGATCTCTATCAGGGTTGATCACAAACTCGATCAATATCTATACTATTTTTAAAAAATCCAATGTATTAGCAAAATAAATTTGTACATTTCTTATTGTAACCAAAAAAATATGGTGTCTAACAAAGAGTGCCTTTGTCTGACGTTTAGTGTTTTCACTCTGTTTGCATCAATTAATTTTTTACTGGTGTTTAACACTTACAAAAATGCAGAATTTTTTTTTCTCTATTATATATTTGTGATATTATGAGGTACAAACTTAATTCTATTATTCACTAAATGTACGTTCAAATCTGGTTTTCGCATACAACGCAATTTATTTTCGATCTCGTAGACGATGATAGCTAAAAGTTTATGTTTCTATGAAGATACGAAAAGTATATATCTAAATCGTTCATAAACACGGTTCATTAACAAATTTCATATAAGAATAAGAACATTATTATTCAATAACCCCCGTCCATCCTTAATATGTGACAGGGTCCCAAGTTGGCATGATACAAATGTCCTCATCTTCACAACTGCATCTACGGTTACGGTCACAGCCTCCAAACAGTGTTATACGGATTACCATCAACTACCAGTAGTGAAAATAAAAAATCTTAGAATCATAACACCAATATATTTGCAAGAGCAAGCGATTTGAAAGGTAAAATGAATTGATTATCATAAAAAACAACTGCAAGCGTTTTGTCACCTAGTTTTGTACAATAAGTCACATTGAAGTTTTCATGTATTTTGTTCCGTTTTATTAGTCTCGTTCTCCATTTCAAAGCTTAAGTCTGTAATATTTCCCACATTAACAAGACAGTGTTTAAGTTTCTAAAAAGGTCAGCAATTTAATCCTAAAGGTCCTTCTTTCCACTGCGTACCTTCGTCACCTACAAAATGTATTCAATTCATCTTTCATCTTTGACCTTTCTAACCCCTTAACATGAGTACCGTCATACATCTGAGAGAAACAGTAAAGGCATGTTAATGTCTCATAGACAACAGTTAGCTATTACTCAATGTTGTCTTATATAAGTCCAAATTTGTATTATTTTAACAGGTTAATCAATATGAAAGGGCCACAGCAGGGTTTCATAATCTCATGGATTTATTTATCACTAAAAGAAGATAACTATAATCTATAACCTAAATAAGGCTTTTCCCAACTACAGTTCAAGTATAAATTATAAGGTCACTAATCTAACCCCAAGGTCATTTTTGCCAATACGTATCATCGACACCTAGAAATAGTATTTGATTCATCTTCCAACTTTAAGTTTTCTAATCCCCTTATTTTTGACGAACATGATCACCTTTGTACTTCTGAAAGATACAGTAAAGGTATGTTCAATGTCTCCTAGACAGCAGACATTTAATATTCAGTAAGGTATTATATAAATCCAAATTTGTATTATTGTTACATGTTAATCAATATAAAAGGACCAAAACAGGGATTAACAATCGTATGGATTGACATATCATTTAGAGAGAGAGAGAAAGAGATTACATTGAATGATTTCTATTATCTATATCTCAGATAAGGTTTCAAACGTGTGACGATTTGTAATGTTCAGAGTAACGCAATAATTGATATTGATATAACAGAACTATGGTTTTTGCAAAAGAATATCCAGTTCAAGTTGTCATCATTAACCATTGAGGGTGACAAAAAGTATTGGAATAAGAAAATTACACGTGATTGGCTACTGTGCAGAATCAGCCGAAGTATAATTTGGTTATCTTTTTTTTCTTTGACATATGTACACGATTCAATCGTTGCTTAGCATTAATAGTTCTTGTGTCATTCTTGTTGCATAATACATATTCAAATCAATCAAAAGTATGCAAATGCGTACCATGGTCAAACACCGCAAAACCCGACATTTCACATTTCAAGTTGGCAAGCTCTATCATTAAATTATATGGTAAACCTAAAATGACACCTTGCCATGATAAGCGGTCTTGAAACAAATTTAAGGGACAGAAATTCACACCAAAACATGAAATACAGAAATCACTTACTTCAAACATTATTTACAACATCAAAATGATAACACCGACGTCAAGTTGTAAATATTGCATATAATATTGCGAACACTGAAACCGGTCCCAAAACACTATCATCTACTGAACATAGGGAGCTATTCATAGTGTATTTTGAAATTGTTGGTATCTGATGGCTACTTTAAGGATTATCACTCGAGATTGCTAAATATGTCATGTGTGTATTAATGTCAGACCTTTGAAATTGATAACGGTAATCGATGATACATGTACATCACACTCAAGTCAACACAAAAACATGAATTATCCATTTAAAGCCTCATACCACGAATTCCACTTTTATTAGATTAAATGCTATAATAAAACACTCGCAAATAGAACACACTGCTGCAACGCTGTTCATGGGAGAGCCCGCGTATGAAGGACTAGGCATACACGTCTTGCCCCTAGGGACAAAGAGTACCGTTTGGATGGTTTAAAGGTTTGGTGAGGCTTCTCTTACGACTATTGACTGGATTTGGTGACTGCACAAGGTTTGTTTACACACACTCGCCAGTAGGTTTTTTATCCTGCAATTATTCATCATTTTGATGACCACAGATTTGACAAAAGACCCTTGTTCATGGACGACAATGCACGACTTCATCGTTCACGTGCTGTAAACCAATTAAAAGAATTACATGTCTTACAATGTCTCCTGATTCTAATCCAATCGAACATATTTGGGACATCATGGGCCGTCAGGTACAAAGAAGGAATCCTCCACCACAAAACCTGAGGGAACTGAAGGGAAGTTGAGTTTCTACAGACGACCCTGGAGTCGTTTTATGATAAATACAGAACGGATATGCTTGAGCTTATTACTTCATGGGAAAATAAAAATGATGAAATAAAACGACAATCAGATGAAAACCATCACTTGTCTACTCAGTTGGATATTGTTACATCGGAGAACAATTTATTGAGAGGAGAACTTTTAAGGAAAGAGAAACACATCTTATCATTAGAAACAACAATTTCTGATGAACTCCTAGCCATTAACAAAAAAGCCATTAAAATTGATGGGAAAATAGATTGTATGAACACTCGAACAAAGATTGGCGTCTCAGAGAGCTTGAAGTTATCGTCAGACAAGCCAAGTCCAACATATGCAACAATAGCTCAATCACCAGCTAGCCCGACCCAAAGCTTGCACCCTGTATTACAAACTGATTGGCCTACTGTTTCTCCAGCCAGTGAAGCACGACCAAATGGACATCTCAGAGCCAGACAAAAACAGATAACCAAGGTATAAGAACACAAAGGAAGCCGTCAACAGCTAATCAGGACAAAACACAAGCGATTACACCACGTCATGTTGTCTTTGATACCCACTGGAAAAGAGCTTTTCGAGGCTCAGTTAAGGTGAAGACAAAGAGACTTGTATTGTCGTATGTTAGCGCCGATGAACAATTTGAAACAGTGCGAGATGCAATCTGTAACTATGCACATCAACGAGGTGTCAACGTCACCCACTCCCAGCTTCTCAAGCACTGGAAGGGCGATAACCCTGCCTATACGATCCGTATCAACACTTCCGAAAATGATGCCAAAAAGATAGTACAGGACAGCAAGTTTTGGCCGGATGGAGTTCTGTGCAGAGAGTGGGTACCCAGCAAAGAATGGTATGGAAACGATTTTAAGTCAACATGATTAATATAAATATGTCATCAATTATACAGCTGATATCATTTCTCATGACTTTCCAGTTAGTGACATGGAACGTGAGAGGAATTATGTACGGAACAAACTATCTTGCTGAGCAACTGAGCAGAAGTGATATTGTGTTTGTGTGTGAACATTGGCTTCAGCCTCACAATGAACATTTTCTTGATTCCATAAACAATGATTTTAATGTGTTCTCTAAAAGTTCTAAACAACATGGAGGCAATCAACGCGGATCTGCTTCTTTATACGTTCAACTGTGAGTAGATCTATGCGTCAAATCGACACACCGAGTGACAGGATAATAGCTGTTGAAATAAAACTCTCCCCACAAAGGCTATTCCTACTAGGCACTCACCTACCTTCGTCCAATGTTCCAGATAGTGTTTATATAGAAGCCCTTAACGATCTCATGGAACTGTATGATATTTATTCTCAGAGTGGTAACACTATAATAATGGGAGACTTTAATGCGGATTTACGACAAGGCTTTGCAATGAAGCGGCGCGCTAGACATCTGTGGCGAGCTGTAAACGAGAGGCGCCTCACTTCGGTTGTACCTCTACAAGACATCGCAACGTACTCCTAGAGTAACAAAAGTGGAACTGTCAAATCTTTGATAGACTACATATTCATCAGAGAGGATACTACATGCAGTGTGTTAACCCACTGCATAGATACCAACGCTCCTTTCTCTGTGTCGGACCACCTACCCGTCATGATGACCTTTAGCCCTCTACCAGAACAACCTCAGTCCAGAGGATATAGACTGAACTGGCGTAAAGCAAGCTGTGATGAACTGACTCTCTACAAGTATGAAACAGAAAACTATTTTCGTGATCTGGACTTTACCCCTGAAAATTATTCTTGCGCTGGTGACTGTATTGAAGCACACAATGAGTATATTACCCAGTCTCTCCTAATGGTAGGTGCTACGTACATTCCAATAACGTCTTTTCGGCCTTATCTCAACCCCGGCTGGAAGAGAGACAATATCAAACCGCTTCATGCCGATATGCGAAACAAACGAAGGACTTGGGTAGAAAAGGGGAAACCACGTTCCAAAGATGATGTTTCATATGTTAGATATAAACAAGCGAAGTCTGTATTCAGGAGAATGTTTAGAAAATCTAAGCGAAATTCGGATAATGAAAGGCAAAGAGAAGTTTACAATGCTGCTGAATTGGACATAAATGACTTCTTTAGAACAACTAAAAGCTTAAAAAATAAAAAGGGACATATAAAAACCCTATGTTTTGGATCTGAAATAAGCAGCACTTCTCAAGAGATTTGTAATTCATTTGGCAAATATTTTGGCAATTTAGCTAAAGCTGCTGAATCATACAATACTGATCATGGTTTTGAAAGAAATGTTTGTGAGTAAATCGCTTCGATTGTTCATGAAAAACAAGATATTTACCAAGAAATATTGGATGTTCCATTTACACATGATGACATTATTGTTTCTTTAAGACGCCTTAAGAACGGTAAATCTCCTGGACCTGATACTTTGTGTAATGAGCATCTTAAGCTTGCTGGCAGGTCACTAACCACTCAATTGTGTCTCTTGTTTAACAACATCTTAAAGTATGAATATATTCCTGGGATATATAATATTTGGCATATCATTCCAATACATAAAGGGAAAGGGAAAATTAAATCAGACCCCTCCAATTATCGTGGGATAACCCTCACATCCGCCATAGGTAAACTCTTTGAACGTCTCATCTTATCTAGAATAGAGAACTGGATTTCACTTAAGCATATCAACTTTCCTCATCCCCTTCAGTTTGGTTTTCGTAAGCATCTTGGCGCTGAGACAGCTGCATTGACATTGACAGAGACAATATCGTATTTTAAGGAAAGGAGAGTTTTTTGTGTGTTTCTTGATAATGAAAAAGCCTTTGATCGTGTCTGGCTTGATGGTATGTTTCCTAAACTCTATAAGCTTGGTATAACAGGCAAAATCTGGAGATTGCTACGAAATTCGTATTTAACAATGCAGTCATGTGTATCCTATGCTGGTTTTCTATCTGACAGTTTTACAATTAGTCAAGGTGTTGGGCAAGGGCGAGTGATTTCAGCCTGGCTATTCAGTCTATACATCAACGATCTGATACAGAGTTTAGATGATACTGGATTAGGTCTTCAGCTTCCATGGGGACACTGTCCAGGCATTCTACTTGCTGACGATACTACTCTAACTGCTAGCAATCCACGTAACTCTCAGGCTCTTGTTAAAGTCGTACACGATTATGGTTTAAAGTGGAAGTTAAAGTTTAACGTCAGTAAAAGTGCTCTGCTTGTATTCAATGCAGACAAATCTCTCACAACTGTAAGTCTATATCTTGGTTCAATATCTATTCCACGGAAGGAATATGTTACATACGCTGGAGTTCTCATTGGTACAAGTAATAAGTCTTACGATAGAACAATGTCAGCTTGTGAAAAGGCGCGCAAACTTATTAATATGTACCATGACCTTGGTCTTTGTTATGGTTCACTTAATCCAGTGTGTGCCTGTCGTATATGGCGTAATGTCATCTTACCATGTGCTTTATATGGCTGTTCTGTATGGAGTATGCTTACATCAAAAGAGTTGGATCTGTTGGAATCAACACGGAGATATTTCTGCAGAAAGGTACAAGGGCTCCCTAAACGCACTGCCTCTCCTGTGGTTTTAGATACTCTGGGTTTACTGCCAATTCAGGGATACATAGAAAAAACATGTTTACTTATGTTCGGCAGGCTATGTCGTCTTGACGACTCATATGTTGTAAAGCAATTATTCCTTCACCGCCTTGTTCAATCCAAATGTATCACAAATATCGGCAAATCCCCCTCACCCATTGCATATATGTTTTCACTCTTAAACAAATACAACCTGATTGATGTCGTAAATACATTTATAGCAAAAGGTGTAATATGCTCTAAGGCAAAATGGAAGGATGCTGTTTCATCCAAAATCTGTTATTCTTATGAAAAGTTGTTATGTCACCAAATAGCCGTTAGAGAGGATCTCTCCAGATATCATCTTGTTCGGGAGCCTTGCAAAGCAAGCAGATTATGGGAGCTGGCTTTAGTTAACAAGAACAAATTTTTCAATATATCTCATACTATTCATATAGCCTGTAAAAAGATTGAATCCATGGAATGTATATGTGGAAGAGTAGCCTTTGATATTGTTAAACATGTTATTATGTCTTGTCCAGTTCTTAACGATCTGAGAAATGTAACCTTTGAAAGAATTTGTGATGTCATATCAGTATCTGATTTTGTTGATCTTTGGGGAAATGATGAAGATGAAATTATTGCCGATTTACTTGGAGGTTCTTGTACCTCATTGGATGATCTCTATGGTAAACCTAAAATGACACCTTGCCATGATAAGCGGTCTTGAAACAAATTTAAGGGACAGAAATTCACACCAAAACATGAAAAACAGAAATCACTTACTTCAAACATTATTTACAACATCAAAATGATAACACCGACGTCAAGTTGTAAATATTGCATATAAAATTGCGAACACTGAAACCGGTCCCAAAACACTATCATCTACTGAACATAGGGAGCTATTCATAGTGTATTTTGAAATTGTTGGTATCTGATGGCTACTTTAAGGATTATCACTCGAGATTGCTAAATATGTCATGTGTGTATTAATGTCAGACCTTTGAAATTGATAACGGTAATCGATGATACATGTACATCACACTCAAGTCAACACAAAAACATGAATTATCCATTTAAAGCCTCATACCACGAATTCCACTTTTATTAGATTAAATGCTATAATAAAACACTCGCAAATAGAACACACTGCTGCAACGCTGTTCATGGGAGAGCCCGCGTATGAAGGACTAGGCATACACGTCTTGCCCCTAGGGACAAAGAGTACCGTTTGGATGGTTTAAAGGTTTGGTGAGGCTTCTCTTACGACTATTGACTGGATTTGGTGACTGCACAAGGTTTGTTTACACACACTCGCCAGTAGGTTTTTTATCCTGTAATTATTCATCATTTCGATGACCACAGATTTGACAAAAGACCCTTGTTCATGGACGACAATGCACGACTTCATCGTTCACGTGCTGTAAACCAATTAAAAGAATTACATGTCTTACAATGTCTCCTGATTCTAATCCAATCGAACATATTTGGGACATCATGGGCCGTCAGGTACAAAGAAGGAATCCTCCACCACAAAACTTGAGGGAACTGAAGGGAGCTCTTCACGAGGAGTGCCATCGGATACCGATGGAACAATTAAGGAACCTGGTCAGGTATATGCCGAGAAGAGGGCCTGTGGTTATTCAGGCACGTGGTGGCAGCACAAGTTACTGATGTTATGTGATTCCTGGGACACTGATCCTTAAGCTGCTTTTACCGGGTTGCATACACCAAGAACTTGAACTGACGATACACTAATTTCTTTTGGATGAAATTCCATTTCAATTTCACTAGATGTGTTTTCATAAAGTTTTAGTGCTCATACCGTTGCAATATTTTCTTCGACAGGACAAAATGATTGTTTCTTTAATTACAATTTGTTTTGCTTATCTTCCGTTTCTCACTTTCAAACCATAATTCTATGAAGTTCACCCCTCTGTGAAAACTCAGGGGGTGCTTAAGTTTTTTGCTGTGTATATATATCCCCTTTTTATAACACTCTACTTTTATATATTTACTTCTCTATTATAGGAATGGACACAAGAATTTGGTTAATAATGTATACAAATCGCTATGGGTTTGGTAACTTTGGCACACTTAGGAGCATGGTGAGAATGAACATTTACATTGAGCTAACTCCTCATAATATTTTTCTTCAAAACTGCCAAGAAAAGCACTCAATTCAAGAATATGAAACCTTTAAAACATGTACCAAGTACAAGACCAAACGCCAAATCCTATTTGTCTTGTTTAAATGTGATGACGTATGTCTGATCTTTTGACGAAATCTTCAATCTAAATGCAAGAGTATTTACATATCTCATGGTCCGAGTGAAAAATATGTAAAAGTTCTCAGAAACAACACTGAAATAGTACACCATCTATAATGCACAAAATAAATGAACTCAGCACTCTATGTAACCCGTAAAAAGTCATTTTTCTTTATTTGCCACTTTCATTTTGGGTTTCAACAAATTCATTGTTTAACATTTAACATGTCCTGCACTACGGCAATGGCATTCCGAATTTGGATTCAGTCTTAATTTAATCCAGCTTTTCATCACGTAGGTTACCTCAACAGTCTTTGAAATTTAAAAAAGTGTTTTATCTTTAACATGTTTTAGACTAACATTCTGTTGCTGTATTTTCTATGAACAATGTAAGCTGTATGGACACTTGTTAGTTTCATCTTCTGTTTGATATTATTTTTTGAAACATTAAATCAGTGAATTAGGATGTTTTTCGCCGGTATGGGTAAATTCAGTAATTCAAGTTAGAAAGTTTGCTTTGTTCAGCTGAGTTAATCAAACATTAAGCGTAGTGTTGATAGATATCGTTATCTAAGATATATTTTGATTATGCGTTTATTCAGGTTTACAAAATAGTCAGAAATCCGACAAAGATAATGAACAGGATACTGATAGAAATATTTAGAAATGAACTTTAAAGGGTATGTTTACATGTCGGTTTCTTTTCTACACTTTTAATGATATATTTCAGTTCTTTCGATTCGTGTTCTGCATTGCTACCTTCATAATGTAGAGACATAAAGGATTGAATAAGAGAAAAAGATGACACAGAAGTATAGACTTAAGAATAAGTATTGCATTGACTTTGCGATAGAGGATTAATGCTAATCAATGGTTTCCTAATCCACCAAGAGAACCACCCTCACACCAGAAATCATCCTGAACCATATCGAATGGTTAGGAGGGTGTTAAGGGGTGTGTTGCTCATATATATGTCCACCGTATTTTCACTTACCCTCAAACCGTATGTAGTAAGATTCAATGAATAATACTCAATTTTCGCACTTTAACCCATGTATAAAAGTTTGAGTACCTTTATCTCCCACCATTCTTCAATGTAGTGGGTCACAGGTTCATAAGTCAAGCTTCGAATTTGAAGCAAATACAATTTGAGGCTAAATATGTAGGCATAATTCTTACTTCTTATGTTATGGAGTAAACTCTTCTCATATTGATGTATAGTTTCATGGCATCTACTAGAACGGAATCGATCTATTTATAATTTGTTTCATGAAACACCTTAATATAGTGATACCAATACTGATTACCAGTTCTTCAGGCAATATCTTTGTAGGATAATCCTGACTGAATGGAGCCTGTTTTCAATTTGAGTTGAATGATGATGACGCGATAAGTACAAAAGACTTAATGTGTTGATTACACATTTAGTACCAAAGAGTGAAACTGCATCTTGAAAATGAACGAGGGTGGCCTTATTTACATGGTTATGGATGCATTTGTGTGACAGTCGTTCCTTTTTTACACTAGTTGAAACCAGTATAACAGCTTTGTCTATGCGTGTTCAGAATTTATATTAGTCCTTATAAATGAAAAACAAACGATTTTGAATTTGGGGATGCCTAATATTTTTGACTGTAATATAATGTAGTTTGTCTAAGATGGTAACATACGTTTCCACGATTGCATGTACAAATCATGCAAAGTCAACCTCAAGTTTGCATATGTGATACCACTGTCTAGTGTTTTGTAGATTATTGATCAGAATCGAAAACACTTCGTGTTTAAAAGGTAACCCTTGGCATCAAGCAATTTGTTTAAATGCGATATTGAATTGACGACAAAATGATTGTTTCCCATGTGACTTAAAAAATTCTGTTTTGCAGCAACATTGTGTAATCTCAATCCATGTTTGCTTCGACTATTCGTCACCAAACTGTTACTTTAATGTTTTGTATGTCTACTTTATTTTCGTGACATTATTACACAGTGGTGTAGTGGTAAGCTTTCTTCCCTCTCACGCCAGAGACCCGGGAAGAATCCCGGTGGAGACACCAAAAATTTGTCACTTGGGTCTCATCCTGTGTTGTGTCCCTGGGCAAGACACTTCATCCACTTTGCACTCAGTTCACCCAGCTGTACAAATGGGTACCTGAACAAGGGGGAAGTACGGACCTAAACGGTCGCGCGGAGTGCTTGTTAATCGGCAGCACCGAAAGTACTATCCCTCCAGAGTAATAATACTCATGGCGCTTTGAGCATGCTTTGTCATGGATATATGCGCGGTATAAAAACGTTATTATTATTATTATGTTTACTGACACGACAAACGTTTTCAAAATAAAGAATTGTCATATTGTTTAAGAGAATATGTCCGACAGAATAAACTGCCCATTTGATTACAAGAATGTAATATTTCAGAAAAGTTATGTCCTTAAGGACACAAGATTAATATTGTTTGGTCAGCATCCTCGGTCACCATTGGTTAATGTTCCCATGGTCCACATTCATAATTATCTAAAAGGCAATGCGGTGGATATTTTCGTCTTGCATTGAAAAAAAAATAAAGTAAATGGAAACATAAGAGATGCTGTAAATGGCCTGCGTCTTATCAAACGTCTTTTGTGCAGATTATCCTGAAGTATTGACAGCATTTCGCCGGTAACCATAAGTCTTAATCAATCGATCCGATTGGGTTTAATTCGCTTTTTGACCATAAATGCCACAGTTTTTGATAATTGGTTCTTGAACATTTCACCTTCGCAAATCTAACAAAAGATATGGATGTTATTGGTTAGTAATGGCCTGTTGATATTTCACATGACATGTACAAATGGGTCTTTGTATCTGAGAAGTGCAATATTTGAAGTGTATATTGTTAGGATAAATTTGACGAGCCATTAAAAGCTATTACTAGGAATACACTCATATCAACTTTCTTTATTGGTGTCAATCCTTTTGCTCGGTCCATTCCTCTATTGATCACAAGAAACAAGCTTCGATCATAAACTATATATTTTACTAATTGTCACTTCTATTCGGTATTGGTGAATTCAGACATTGCTAATGACATACTGCAAGAGATTACTTGGTCCACGTTAAGGCCTTGACAGCTTCAAAACAATATATTTCTGTCATCTTTTCCCGCTTGTCAAAGGTAAATACAAGTAAGTACAAAAAGTACATGTTGAGGTCATGCAAGTACTTGTAGACTTAGATTATATACTGATTAGAATTTTCAATTCATTTATTCACTTATGAGACATAACAAACAACGTCATGCATGCTTATTTTTAATATAAGAAAGTTCTAATATTACAGGCATTTTTTATACGATCGAGAATCCATAATATTTTAATATAATTGTACAAAAATGAAAACAATTTACTTGTTTCATAACATAAACAATGAATTTAATTGAAAATCACAAAATAGGAGAAAGTATTCATACAAAAACAAGACATGTCACACGCTATGTTGATTAGTATCGCTGTACAGATTGGTGGAAATCACAATCACTTATATGTTATTCAATCTAAGTCATTATGAATACATACATTTATAAAATACAAGTCAAAATAATATATTCAACAAATAATTCAAATCATCAATATACAAAAGGCAACCTTTCAATCAAAACTGAATTAGTAACAAAGATAAGGTTTCTTTATAAATAAATAATGTAAAGCTTTAAACGAGAAAAAACGTTTAGAAACCCTGACACATTCAAATGTGTTTACCTACATTTTTTGTCTATAACACTTTTTCAACGTCATCGTTCAGGATTAATTAAATCCCATGTCATAGAGATCTTTCTTAGATTTCTCTTTAGACATGCTTTGGATCTTGGTGACAGCTAGATACACCAGAGCTCCAATGGCCAGTGTTCCAACACCACCTCCGAACCCCAGTCCAGCAACACGGAGCAGTTTACCATTACTCACTGGGGGCTTCATGACTGTCTTAACCGCTCCGTTGTTACATGTGCAGACCATCCCTCCTCCACCATAGGCTTTCATCTGAGGGAATGTGTGGGATTTTAGGGGGAATGCATGACATTATGAAATATATACTGGCGACTGGCAATTGAACCCCACTCTACCAACTGAGTTACATCCCCACAAGCTATGGCCATGGGCAATAATATGCTTACTACGTAGTAAATAGACGTAATTTATATTCAAACATTGTTGATGTTTTTTTCTATACTTTTAACGTCCAATCACGCTACATAATTTGTATATATGCACTGAAGAAAAACGTTTACAGAACCATAAATTAAACCTTTATGAGGATTTTGACTATGGGTGTTTTTTGGCCACATCAAATATGAATATAGTTCACACCTATAATAAGTAGTTTATCCTTTACACGGTAACTGCTCATGGTTATTTACATTTTTCTGTGTTCTACGTTCAGCACATAAATACCTCGAATGAGGTATCAGTAATGAAACACTGAAGAGAAAGTGTGAAAAGAATTTTACTCACTGCTACTGTTTTACCTATAATTAAAGGAAACAATAAAATGTTTTTATTAAATACAAACTGACACTCAATAAGTAGAGACAAATAAGGCAATTACATGTCAAAATAACGAATATAATCATTATAACATAAAATGTAAGAAATGTTGATACGTGATATATTAATAACATAAAAAAGTGGAAAGGTATGAGTAATCTCGAATCCGTAAGTGACAACGGTAGACCACGCAATGATACTCTGGTTAGCACATCTACGGGGGAATTTATAGTCCCATTTCCGTTTCTTTACTGTTTACTTTTCCATAAAGTCCCACATTTCAACAATCTATTTCAATTTGTTGGATTGCCTAACCCGTATAAAGATGTCACCCTTTTCATGACAGAATCACAAGATGCTAACTGCATTTCAAATATACAGTAACAAACATGTTATGCTCTCAATTAGAGATAAGTTCAGCTACTTGATTTATTTAATTAGAAAGAAACTAATAAACACTAATACTTACTTAAGTGTTTTGATGAGCACTGTGAATCTGAAAGGGAACGATATAACAATAAAGTGTTCAGGTGAAAATGTGATAAGAATTACGTTCATAATATCTGAATACAAAAAGCTGAATGCATTAATGTAAGTCAATAAAAGTGTTTTGTAACCTTAACTTTAATCTGATTCACATATTTCTATTGCTTTAACATTCAATCATTGCCGCCCATGATCCTTTCTGTTTAAAAATATGTCTTAGAATGCTTATTGCTTTTTAAAGTCACGAATAAGCATTGTCTTTAAAAAAATCTGGCAAATTACTCTCTTATGTAATATAACGTTATACAGAATTTGCAGTATGTTGATGACTCTTCATTGACTTCATTACAATTACACATTAAAATCATATTGTAACATAATTCGATATTTCACTATTTCACCGAAAACATCTGATCTGATACCACCTTATAGTAACTGTTCTCCAAAGCATTTTCTTCAACATTAGTTGGATATTTAAAAATAGGAATGATTTTACATGTAGTAATGATAATAATAACAACAACAACAACAATAATAAAGATAGTTATGATGATGATAATGATGATGGTGATAATGATGATAATACTTTTATTACCCTGAAAGGAATTATCTATCATTACAAAGCGTGTGTACATGCAGGAAAGGCAAACAGGTTTCATGTTATTATATAGACACACATTCTTTTGATCTAAAGGTCATTTTAAAGACGAACTCTAAAAGGTATGAGATTATTTTTTTTACCTCAATTGTTTTGTTAACAGGGTAATTAATATCTTCTCCCTTAAGGAAGCTTAACATATTCAGTCTAAAACATCATCTGGATTAAACAAAATCTTATTGGATGATTTTAAAAAAAAATTATGAAAAATTTGTACAAAAAACTCATTTTTTCAAGCGATTCGAACAACGTTTTCCATGAAAGACCTGTTAAGAATAGATAGGGAACAATACCAACAAATGAAAGAAAAGTTCAAATGATTTCAACGAAACATGGTACACATCATCTATATTAAAAGATCGTAGTTTGCGCATGAAATGTAATCTTTGTTGACATTTTAAAAAAACTAAATGTACATTATAACCTTCTAAACATACCTGGTGACATTGTTTCCATATGAAAGCATATCTTTTCAGGAGATCTGTAATAGAGAATAGGAACCTTTTAAATCAATATCAACGAATCAAATAATGAAAAATGTGCAACTTTTAGATCAATTTGAAGAGTAAGTTAAGAATTGTACAGCTGCATGCCAAAAGTTTGTTCACATACCTGTATATTCTAGTGCAAATATCATGTAATTTGAGATGCCATTGAGGTATCGTAGCGTTGCGAAAAACAAACGTAGAATATTGAATTTTCAATACACACATGCAGATCCATTCTGCTTTAAGCTAAATGTTTACCGTACCGAACACTTACCCGTAAGAGTTTTGGCAGGTCATTGAAGTGACCAGGGGTCAAAATTCCATAAACACGAACTTTTTATTTTTCTCCATAAAATCCTTTGTAAGTTATAATCTTCTTTAAAAAATACGCCACGTTTGTACCTTAGTACAAACGCAGTGTGATTATGTTGG
Organism: Phorcus lineatus; assembly: GCA_921293015.1. NCBI lineage: Eukaryota > Metazoa > Mollusca > Gastropoda > Trochida > Trochidae > Phorcus > Phorcus lineatus. The sequence continues at coordinate 18,531,933 of OV121084.1, forward strand.
ATATGGAATATTTTATTTGACATTTAAATGTGACCCCCTCTGTCTTTAAGCATATGCCAAAATTCGATTTTTTGCACCAGAGACCAGACGATCCCCAAAAAGAGTTCAAGAATGGCTATTTCACACAGGGACAGCGGGTGATCAATTGTCAATTTTGCTGAAGTTATTCTATTGACGCTGAAACGAAACCCAAATTACATGATATTGGCACTACGATTCAGTGGTATGTGAACAAACTTTCGGTATGCAGCTGTATAGGCAATGTATACCAAAATGTAAGCTATAACAGAATTTTAATTAGAATTAGAGCATATGTGTATACCCTTCATACACTCATGATCACAATCACAACTTACTTATCAAAGACCGTTGCCTTCGAGTCCAGACATACTGAGTGGCTTCCTACCGAACCAGCTGGAACGACAACTTCATGCAAGACCTTGGCGTGATCGGGTGTCATTACCTTATTGGGCACTTGAGTGTTACCGTCTGTCGGAATCAGGTAGGGCCTTAAATTTACAGGAAAATATCGTGTAAAATATGTCATAAAGAATTATTGTTTTATAACATTACCATTTTAGTTTGATATTCACTGTCTGGTATATACTATGATAAGTTATGACAGATAAAAACCAATTTAGCCCCGGCTGTGAATAAGAGTAAGACCAGTAACGTAGTACACATGCAAACCCATGTCATATATTCATATGCATGTACGAGTGGGAAACGAATCTCAATTATCGTCAGACTTATTGCTTAGACGCGAGTTGGTCTTCAATGAATAAAGCACACTTTCAATTGGGCTAATTTGGTCAATTACACGAATCAACAAAGCAGGTAGAGTAATAACGTGAACAACGTATGTTCTGTTTTTTAACAGTATTGGTTTTTATGCAGCAACATGTAAAACAATACCTTGTCGAGTCAGTTGGTATGATTATTGAACAGGAAGATCCCTCCAAACACTTGACTTCGATTGGTTGAACAGAATGGGACGATGATGCATGACCCTTTAATTCTGCAGGTAGTTGTCCTGAGAGAAAATGAACAGACACGTGATTGGGTCTCAACATCCGAATAACTAGTGTTCTATAAATGGTCATATCCGTTGTACATTCAAGTACTATTGGTGCAAGAAGGATTACCTATTGGGAACATTTCTTCCAACCTAGATTCGGAATTTGGAATGGAACATACGAGTGTTTTGTTTTACTTTTTGATATAAGTTGATCTTTTCCATTCTTATATGCGAGAAATGATCCTTTCTTATTTTATCTTTATATGTTAATGTGTACATAAATGAATAGTTACCTGTTATTTCATTGGAATGTGTGATCAAAAAACACACCGAGTCGCTGCTAAAATGACTGTAAAACAGGAATTTAAGTTGAACATGTGTAGTTCATAATCGAGTCATAGATTAATTACTATATATGTTATAACTATTAAAAGAGAAATGATGAATATTACATTATGTCATAAAAAGCTGAAGATAAAAGCTAAGTAACTACAAAACAGCCAATGTTGGTAATGCACTGGCGGTAACTCAACTTTCAAAACATGATAATATGTGTTATGAGGGAAATGTATTTTTATGTGTTTCGAATATGTCTTGAATGTTCATTGAATTTCAATTTGAGTAGATATGCCCGATATAAAAATATTTTATTTCATGCAGTTTTTAAGCAAACAGGCAAAAGCATTGGAATAAAAACAATGAATGAAAGTGAAAGAAGACGTCATGCTGATGGATAAACTTTGTTGCTGACAAAGCATTATAAAGTCGTTATTATGGTACCTACCAGCGATCTTCAAAAACCTTGACACACGCCTTTTCAGAACTTGGTGTTAGATTTATCATCACAATGTATGATCTGTGATTGATGGGGATACTCGAGATCAGGTTTACATCGCCGTCTTCAGATGATGCCTTTTCGATGTCCCTAAAAGTGATAACCGAATAATTTTCAAAACATTAAAAATAGAGACATTGCCTTGTCACTAAACATTACATATGAGGTAAAACGGTTTGTCATAATGTAAACAGATCAGTAATTGACTTGTCATACAAATTCCCAGCTAAACGTTTAAGGGTTTTGTTCGCACTTTTAATACTTGAGTATTTTTAAAAGGAAATATGTTTTAGTTTGATAAACCTTGTCCTTAAAATGATGTTTTACATCAAGCTTGATGTGTTAAAAGTAAACCATTATTGATATGAATTATTGATATAAATGTGTCAGCAAGTACACAAAAAAACTTGTTCATATTGCAAGAGTTTTTTTGATTGACTTATTTTTATAAAATCACATCAATCTTAAATCAAGAACGAATACGTTTGTTCCACAATCCTAGAGGAAAATATAGAGCGTTGATCTTACCCAAGTCGTGAATCAACTTGAAGTTGCATTTCGCATTCCGATGAACTGCACTCAATTCTCGAACCATCCGATGGTGAAATGATCTTTGGCTGAAAGGGCATACAAATAAATGCGTGAATAAGAGTTGTTCCACTTAAAGCTTACGATTCGTCCAAGGTGTTACCGTAGTAAGAACTAATATGTATGACGTTGAGAAATACAATGAGATGAAACGGAACGTGTACTTACTTTGTTGTGAACAGTAAGCACTGGACCTGAAAAAAGTATGGCAGTATCAGAAATCAGTTTTGATAAAAGATAACATACAAGTCAAACACGAATATGTTATGTTAAATTCACGTCAAATTATTAATAATTGATAATGGAAACCATCTAACAATGTTCTATCTGATTCACAAACTATTGGATATTGTTAAAAATAGAGCCATGGGCTCTGTAGCTCATCAGACTTTTGATAGAAATAGGTGTTGTGGTTTAGACCATGGGGTCATGGGCAGTGTAGGAAAGATAGCCTGTCCCAACGTCCGAGTTATTCACAATCAAATAAAAAAGGCCCATTGCCCATTTGGGGTCAAGGGGTCACCAAACCTTCAATTTGGAATCCCCATTGTCCAAGGAGTCTTCACACAATTTTTCAGCTCTCTAGACCTTTTGGAACTAGGGAAAAAGATTAAATTAGGTTTTTTAGATTTTGACCCCTGTGACCCCATTTGGGGTCATGGGGTCACCAAACCTACAATTTAGAATCCCCGTTGGCCAAGGACTCTATACACACAACTATTTAGCTCTCTGGACCTTTTGGAACTAGGGAAAAAGATTAAATTAGGTTTTTCAGGTTTTGACCCCTGTGACCCCATTTGGGGTCATGGGGTCACCAAACCTACAATTTAGAATCCCCGTTGGCCACGGAGTCTACACACACCTTTTCAGCTCTCTAGACCTTTTGGAACTGGAGAAGAAGATGAAATTAGGTTTTTCAGGTTTTGACCCCTGTGACCTCATTTGGGGTCATGGGGTCACCAAACCTACAATTTAGAATCTCCAGTGCCCAAGGAGTCTACACACAGCTATTCAGCTCTCTGGACCTTTTGGAACTAGGGAAAAAGATTTAATTAGGTTTTTTAGGTATTGACCCCTGTGACCCCATTTGGGGTCATGGGGTCACCAAACCTACAATTTAGAATCTCCAGTGCCCAAGGACTCTATACACACAACTATTTAGCTCTCTGGACCTTTTGGAACTAGGGAAAAAGATTAAATTAGGTTTTTCAGGTTTTGACCCCTGTGACCCCATTTGGGGTCATGGGGTCACCAAACCTACAATTTAGAATCCCCGTTGGCCAAGGAGTCTACACACACCTTTTCAGCTCTCTAGACCTTTTGGAACTGGAGAAGAAGATGAAATTAGGTTTTTCAGGTTTTGACCCCTGTGACCTCATTTGGGGTCATGGGGTCACCAAACCTACAATTTAGAATCTCCAGTGCCCAAGGAGTCTACACACAGCTATTCAGCTCTCTGGACCTTTTGGAACTAGGGAAAAAGATTTAATTAGGTTTTTTAGGTATTGACCCCTGTGACCCCATTTGGGGTCATGGGGTCACCAAACCTACAATTTAGAATCTCCAGTGCCCAAGGACTCTATACACACAACTATTTAGCTCTCTGGACCTTTTGGAACTAGGGAAAAAGATTAAATTAGGTTTTTCAGGTTTTGACCCCTGTGACCCCATTTGGGGTCATGGGGTCACCAAACCTACAATTTAGAATCCCCGTTGGCCAAGGAGTCTACACACACCTTTTCAGCTCTCTAGACCTTTTGGAACTGGAGAAGAAGATGAAATTAGGTTTTTCAGGTTTTGACCCCTGTGACCCCATTTGGGGTCATGGGGTCACCAAACCTACAATTTAGAATCTCCAGTGCCCAAGGAGTCTACACACAACTATTCAGCTCTCTGGACCTTTTGGAACTAGGGAAAAAAGATTAAATTAGGTTGTTTAGGTTTTGACATCTGTGACCCCATTTGGGGTCATGGGGTCACCAAACCTACAATTTAGAATCTCCAGTGCCCAAGGAGTCTACACACAACTATTCAGCTCTCTGGACCTTTTGGAACTAGGGAAAAAAGATTAAATTAGGTTGTTTAGGTTTTGACCCCTGTGACCCCATTTGGGGTCATGGGGTCACCAAACCTACAATTTAGAATATCCAGTGCCCAAGAAGTCTACACACAACTATTCAGCTCTCTGGACCTTTTGGAACTAGGGAAAAAGATGAAATTAGGTTTTTTAGGTTTTGACCCCTGTGACCCCATTTGGGGTCATGGAGTCACCAAACCTACAATTTAGAATCCCCGTTGGCCAAGAAGTCTACACACACCTTTTCAGCTCTCTAGACCTTTTGGAACTGGAGAAGAAGATGAAATTAGGTTTTTCAGGTTTTGACCCCCGTGACCCCATTTGGGGTCATGGGGTCACCAAACCTACAATTTAGAATCTCCAGTGCCCAAGGAGTCTACACACAACTTTTCAGCTCTCTGGACCTTTTGGAACTGGAGAAGAAGATGAAAATAGGTTTTTCAGGTTTTGACCCCTGTGACCTCATTTGGGGTCATGGGGTCACCAAACCTACAATTTAGAATCTCCAGTGCCCGAGGAGTCTACACACAACTTTTCAGCTCTCTGGACCTTTTGGAACTGGAGAAGAAGATTAAAATATATTTTTAAGTTTTTGACCCTTGTGACCCCATTTGGGGTCATGGGGTCACGAAATCTACAATTTAGAATCCCCATTTGCCAAGGAGTATGCACATAAAATTTCAGCTCTCTAGAGTCATTGGTTCTGGAGAAGAAGTCGAAAAAGTGAAAAGTTTACGGATGGACGGACGGATGGACGGACGCCGGACGCCTTGCCATGCCATAAGCCCATCGGGTCTTTCAGACCTGATGAGCTAAAAATGTGAACATGTATCCTACAGATTTATACATTTTCAAGGATGGTAAATTTTAGTTAATGATGTTGTCAACGATATTTGCTTGCAACTATTCAAATTCCAAAAGACTTTTGACTTTTGACTTTTTAAAATGTATATATTAATATATGAAATAAAAAAATGCAATAAGAAATAATTGATGGTGTTTATTAATTGACATTCAAATCTGTTAAATCTTTAAATGGGAATTATCAAAACAATGAAACGCAGACATTAATAACAACTCATTGATTAATATGCTGACAAAAGTTAGAAATCTACTTACAAACTCCATTTTTGCCAGAGTTTTGGTTTGTGTGGCTTCCTTCACCGCCACTGACACTGGGGTTAGTTCCCAAGCTACCAACGCCACTGCCACTGCCACTAGGGATTGTTCCTGGATTGCCACTGCCACTGCCTCCAGGGATTGATCCTGGATTACCACTGCCACTGCCACTAGGGATTGATCCTGGATTACCACTGCCACTGCCACTAGGGATTGATCCTGGATTACCACTGCCACTGCCACTAGGGTTTGATCCCGTTTTACCATTGCCACTGCTGCTTGGGTTTGATCCTGAATTGTCGCCTGCACAATACAGTTTATGTAATAAATCAACTTTAGGTAGTCGAGTGTTGCAGTGTTTTAAGTCTGAGAAGAAATTCAAATGTTGAGGGCATAATAACGCTAAGAAGCTTTCATTATCACCTGATTATTGATTTCTTATTAAATATTCTTCAATACGTAGTTGATACTATAAGGTGATTATATATTTTATTAAATAGACACTAATTTTCCTGTTCAGCGATTAGTCAATACACCGTCACGTGGTGGTTTACAGGACCTGATATTGACTTAAGTTTTCTGATAAATTACGATATTGACTTGAGTTACTTAAAATAGACTGGGAATCCCCATGGAACGGGCTTCCCCTGCCTTTCAACCAATCAAATCGCTGGGTTTGACGTCATCGTTTCTAGCGCTACAAGCGACAAGTATGTTTACATGACCCGAAATGAACAAACCAAAAATCACCAGCAGGACGGCGATCGTGCCCAGAGGACAACGTATGAGAAGAAAGGTATGTCATTGTTTCGTTTTAAATATCAAACTAACTTACTATAAACATTACCGAAAGATACGTTATTACTGTTTACCCGTGGTTGTCTTTTGTGAATTTAATAAAACAATTATAGACTCTTGTAGAGGTCAATATCAGTTTTAATTGACCTGAGTTAAACAATATCGACCTCGCAAGCTCGGTCAATATTGTTTTACTCAGGTCAATAAAAACCGATATCGACCTCTACAAGAGTCTATAATTGTATAATACTTACTTGTCTTTATATGTAAGGCATAACAGGATTCAGATTGTTTTTGGCTGAAAATATAAATACGTTTGGTATAGAATATCTTTTCCTATAATCATTTTTAAGGAGGGTATCATTACTATCTCTGTGAACATGTTTATATTTTTGTTTTGACGTGAAACGTAATTTTCAAAACGAAAATAATGAGATTGGTAAGAGAAAAAAAACCTTGTTAAAGCTGCATTTGGTAATTTCCATTATACATTAAGAACGACTGATATGTAATGAAGTTGGAAATTGAAAGATTTGTTTGGAAAACAATTTCGTACGTTCTTATGCAGACTTTTTTTGTTCCACTTGAGTCCACTGATGGCGTAAAGGTAACAGTTTTCTCATGTGGGTTGTTTATATTGGGTTGGGTTATTTTGTAAGGAACAGTCGAATCAACCTTCTGGAACCTGAAAGAAAATAGAATGGAAAATAAATATTAAAACCAATATATTAAATTTGATTAATATCTTTTTAGATTTTTATTTTCTCTTTGGATTTGCCATTGACTTACAATTGATGGCTGATAGATCTGAGCAGAACAATCAACGGTAATAAGTGTCAAGATTATATTCCTAGAGAGATGATGATATATATCACAAATCTAAAATTAAAATGAAACGTACTTATATATGCTTAGATCCTATGAATGAAAAGTGTTACTGTGATACAAGAACTGAACATAATTCATTATGAACTGTAACGCTCCTTTATAATTGATATCAAAGAATTAACAAAAAAGATCATTTATTTAAAGAAAGTAAATTCATTAATGCTCTCAAATACTTTATGACAGTGCCCAAGGAACAATGGCGTTCTTATTTCTGCACTGCGGTGTTTTCAATATAGATCCTATTTTTAGATCATGTACTGGAAACATTTAGACAACAACTTACGGGTCTGCACTCTTCTCTGTGAAGGGGATGCTGCATGTTTTACCGATAACACACTCAATAACACTTTCCTTTGGTAGAGAATGGTCCAAGTCCAAACCAAGCTGTCACAATTAGGAAATATATGTCAACAACAGATATGGGCATGTGGTAACTGTGTTGTCACCTACCCCAACTTTCAATTCTATATGCAATAAGTAAAAATTGCATCCATGGATACCAGACAGTTGCAAAAAAAAATGTATGAATGTTATGATAAGACGAGATTTGGTCCAGATGAACTCATTTCGGAATAACAGAATCATGGATTAACAGAACTATTTACGAACTAAGGAGAAAACATTATGTCGCTAACAAAGCTTTATAGGGGACACAGTTACATTTTCATTTATATCAGCATACATTTAGAAGTATCATTAACCCTTTTTTTTTTGGAATTTAGTCCTTGAGGTCAACTCAAATGACACTTGTATTAAATAATGGTTAAATATTAGCAATGTGAAGGAAATGTAAACTTACATCAGGTGATGTTGTTTCTGGAAATTTGAATTATATCATGATTAAATACATAAAATTAATATCTTACCGTAAAATATTTATATCCAACCTTCTTGAATTCAAACTGGTCTTTGGGTTAAATTCTTTTGTATCACATTCTAATAAGTATAGTTCTGAGTTTTAAAAAGGTCATTTTCAAATTATTGTTTGTTTTAAAAAAATCGATGTTTTTTTTTATACTTATATATCAACTCACCTGAGGGTATTTTTTTGGGCTGGTAGTTCACATAAACACAGTAAGGATCACTCTCCTTCCTATGACGGAGATAAAAGTAAAATTACTTAAAGGGCAAAACCTCTTGTTACTTCTAATATACAGAGCAACAATCCATAACACAAAGGGAATGAAAGAATGCATATATTTTATGAACAGAGTAGCTTTGAATGGTTGAAAAGACGTTTTATTTTGGAGAGATTGGAGGGTTGTAATCTGATCTGTTTTTGGAGGCACTTGTTTGTTTGTTTTTATTTTAATCCCCTCAAGGACAGACTGACGGAGCAAAGCGAAAAAGTACCTTAAATCAGTTGATGGGCAATTTAAATAATTTACTTCTTGAGTACCAATTTCTGATGGTATGTGCAAATTAAAGAAAACTTATCCATGACATTTTGTCAAGTAAAGGGACTTATATGGTTGACTTACGCTGGGGTCTTTAGTTCGATGCACCGAGTGTTCATGCCAGTTTTCAGGTCGGTTGTTGCTATTGGCACAACGGTGCTGTATTTGTTCCCTGATAATGGGTTTGATGTCTTTGGATCCACTTTTTCCTTGTTCACCAAAACTTCAGAAATTGGGCTGAAGAGAAAACACATTCATCCTCATGTACAGTAGCATGTAGAGAATATTAACAGAGGACCTACAAATTACTTCTTACAAAAACGTTGATAAACAAGTTTGACAAATATGAAGATTTACAACTTTGATAACAATGCTATCTGTATGATGTAATGGTTTCAAACGAGAATATCATCTATCATCCTGTCGAGGAAAGGAAAATGAACTGGGACCATGGCTGTCATTCTATAATCATAAATAAAACTAACCATTCTCACAATTCTAAATATATAAGTATCAAATAAAAAAACGGCTATAGCGAGAAATAATAAAAAATCAACTCAAAATTCTTGTATTATACTTTCATAACAAATTTCAGTTTATTGATGAATTAAAATATCAAATCAGCAGTATGGAAAACGGCAAGGGAGCTAACGTACCTTCCGGATGGTCCCGTGTCTACCACTAAAGGAATATTGCAGGGGCTTCCAGCATAACACTGGATAGTTGAGCCTGGAGTCGACGATGGCTCCAAAACATGGGGCTGTAAAGACGTAGGTGTAATTATAGAGAAACAATTATGTAGTGAAAATACAAACAGAAAAATTGGGAAACAAATTAAAAGTATTTTGAAAAAATAAACTAAAGAATTGCATTTAAAAACATCCATTTGTTAGCAGCATAGTCCACTGTCCTGGAAACTGGATCCGGTTAAAGTGTGAACACTACTTTATCATAAAAAAACATCAACACTGACTCAAAACAGAAATGAACATATACAATAAATATAAAACAACTGTCTTCGTATTAAAATTTGTCATACTTTATCAGCCTCGAATTATAACATCTTGATAAATCTAGTGCAGCTCAGTTTAAAGATTTTATTAGAGAATCTGAGAAAATCAGCTTACCTTTGTCAAATCCGGTTGTTCTGGTTGAATGAAATCTGAAATAAAGGTTGATAAGCATTTCAAGTAAAGCCACTCTGAAGACAAAAATAAGAAGAATTACAAAATGATAAAGGACGTCTGGTTATTTGTATGTTCCATCAGTCGACTCTTGTATTTTTTCAAAGGTTCAGTCATGTCCTTTAGATTAATTCCTGAGTAACAAAATGCATAATGCTTATAGTAGTTGAGTGAGAATAGTCTAAATGGAGGCTGTAACAAGAAATGTAATGATGAATTTCTACATTGCTTTCTGATGGTTTTAGTTTCAGTTGAAGACAACGAAACAACTAGGTATTCTCCCCATTAAAAGTTTGAAATGGGGTATAGCGATCAACATGAGTAAAACCCAGTTGATTGCTCTCTGATGTTTTCAGTTTCAGTTGATACAGCATGGAAGACAATGAAACAACAAGATTTAATCCTCAGTGAAAGTTTGAAATGGGGTATAGCGATCAACATTGGCAAAACTCAGTTGATTTTTTTCTGAAAAGGGACAGATGTGCAATCAAGATTTAAAAATAGACATGTAATGATTCAGACATTTATAAACAGAAATGATAAATGCAAACAATAATCAGATATGCTGATGACGTAAACTTGTATAGACCTAAGTGTGAAACACCAAAGTTCTTATTCCTAAATTCATGAATATATAACATAGGTAAGATTATACAATCCAAAGCTTACAAACATTTTGTATTCAGTGTTTATTAAACAGGTTTTAAAAAAATGGACATGTAATGTTATAAACAGAACTGATAAATGCAAACAATTATTAGATATAATAATGACGTCAAATTTATAAAGACCTGAGTGTATAACACCAAAGTCAATCAAGTCTTCCTTCTCAAACAATCTCATTCCTAAATTAATGAATATATAAGATCGGTAAGATTATATAATTCAAAGCTTACAACCGTCTTGTATTCAGTGGTTATTAAAGTTCTGATTCGAAACTGCATTATTCAGAGTAATCAATGTTAAATCTGATACTGAAAACCAATTTGGCAAATTCTTCGTCTTAAGTATCACAAGTGATTTAATGATTACATTTTTGTGTTAGAAAACTACACGTGTACATGTTTCACGTTTTTGAGAAGACAGAGAATGCATTCATGTTTTGTCATGTAAAACACCTACTTTATGAAATGCGTTATGGGTTAAATTTGTCATGAAACAATACAAAAACTTTAACTAAATACCGTATGTGTTTTGACTTTATTCACGATTCCGATCAAACTCCTTACAAAAAGGATGATAAATAATACTACAGTAAACAGAGTGAAATTAGAAAATAATAAACACTTGCCTTTGGCGGTTCCAGTTCCTGGAGCTTAAGAAACCATAGGTAAATTGAATAAAGTCAATAATAATTCAACCAATAATTTGTATTATAAAATTTGTAATACACATGAAACATAACATTTTAATAATAAAATTGATGAACTTTTTTAGAAAAGCTAACCTAGTGTTATTTTGATCTGGCCAGAAAATTGTAATTGATTTTTTCAAACGGTATTCACATTATAACATGTTTGCGTTCTAACTGGGATAAAACAGGACATTAATGACATCTGATAATTACAACACGAGCCCTCAACTGAAGGCAGGTTTAATGGAAAAGGTATTAATTATGTATCATCTGTACCATAATAATTCTGAACTGAAAGGCATATTTTGATACCTTGCGTTGTTCCACTTGTTGAAGGCGCGGTTGTGGTCTCTGAAATATGAACATTAATATATATTAATATGTTTTTATTCTGCAAAATGACAATTTCTTCTCTAGTACTGTTTATAAAAATGTAAGTTGTCATAGAAAAGAAATATAAAGTGTCACGTCTTAACAAATAATGCAATAATGATTACATTTACCTGAAAGTGTGACTTCGATGGTTGTACAGATGAGTTTGATGTCATCACTGAAAATATGAGAGACATTTCCAAATGAGTAAAATGGATCTCCCGAAAAGAGCTCATCATAGCAAAAAGGATCGAAATGTTACGAAATAAACATTGTTTTCACATCAATTTGTTTGGTCCGTTCATTTGTACATTTATCAAATATCCATCCAAACTTGTAAGTAACTTATTTAATTCAAAACAATTATTATACATGTCTGCTCAATTTAACACAAGTATTTATATAAAAAAACATAAAACACTGATATGTATTCATCTGTGTAAATCATTCACATAGCCGAAGAATATTAGGATAAAATGCTGGTATGTTTGCAAGACTATATTACTTTAACAGGATAAACAAATATTACAAGATCTAGAGATTTAAAAGCGTATTTATTTTCTGTTGAGATGTTGACTATACTAGCCTATCGGATGTTTTTGCAGCATTCAAACATAGTTGGTGTTTTCCTGGTGACTTGGCGTGGTACACGACTGGTTGAAGAGACTGACCGCCTGTGAGAGTCGGTGCCAGGAGACTGACCTCGGGACTACCTGATAGGAGTCTGGTAAAGATAAAAATACATGATTTTTAAGTTACGGATGGTGAAGTACCATTTATCTCTTTGATCAGATTGATGTTACGGTTGCTCCCCTCAAATCAGCTTATCATTCTGTCAGTAGTAACGGTTCAAATGTTTGGAAAGAGTAATTTGAAATTTGGAGTATTTTGGAAAGTGTGGCAAACTTTCTCACGGAAATTAAATGAAATGTTACCATTGGCGAGACAATCTTTGTTTTATCAATACAATGACTTCTTATATGAAGGGAAGATACGCCAGTTGAATACTCTAACGAAGAAAAGGAATTTACACTTACATGTAAGTTGCCGTACATGTAAGCAGTTTTTGTTTTATATGTGACAGCTATTTTACGACAACAGATAATCTGATTGATTAATGACATGTATAACCGTATGAAGAAATTTATTTGCATGCATTAAATTCAAATGGTGAAAATTAGAATATATACTTTCTTAAACACTGCTACAGTGTCTTTAAGGTTACATTTCTACTGATCAAACTAGTCATTTGGTGTTCATAACTAGCTTTAACTCCTTTATATTTCTACAGTTGTTGGAGCGTTTTCAACTTATTGTTTTTGTAAATGCCAGTCTATAACTAACAATGACACTCTTATGAAATCCCTGATATGATTTGTAAACTTTCTTTTCAAACATATGTCATATCATTGAAAACCAAATCTGTGAACGCACAGATGGGCATCTGGCAGCAATAAAGAGGGCAATGGGAGCTATCTGTCATAGCAGTTTTCGCACTGCCCAGCTGGCAGTTTGTTACTGAAAATTGCCTTGACCACACAAATACAGTGTTGTCTATAAAAAGAAGTTCAAGAGGTGGCAATTAAGTAAAATGTACACGTGTACCAACATGATATTTGCAAGATACCAATCTGTCGTCCATTGAATTAACTTGTACTTTAATATTTGAAATGAATGAACAACACCAGATGTGCAAAATCATTTGTTGTTCACTGTTTGCTGTAACTTTAACGATGTACAAAGTTTATATCCAAGTTTTCAAGTGTCTGTTACCAGGTAACTTAAATACTGGTAAAAAATCTTTGACATGAATGTTAGCCATATCTTACCGGTCAGGGGTTGTGGCAATCGGTATTACACATTCGCTGTCCAGTTCACATTTCACCAATTTCAGTTTTCCAATATTTTCATCTGCAAAATATCCAGTTGGTATATGATCACCTAAACAACCATATAACTTACATATATATCAAAACAAGCTGTAAAAGGTGTGGGAATACAAGGAATTATATTAAATTTTCCCTACAGTACTTTCTATTAACGTGAAAGCGACAGTGTTGAATTACAACTGTGTGTCAAACCACAACGGCCATCAGATAAAAAAATTGAAAGTTAACCTGCTTCTTTGTACATAAAAGGCGAGACTTCGGTGAGGATTAGTTAGGGTCTTATCAAATTCATGTTGATGTATTGATTGTATCTAAAATTGTAAAGTTAATATGCTATTTACAATTTTATGAAATACATAATTGAATGATAAAGAACTGAATGTTTGTCTGCTGGCTTACATGTATATAACATTTCTGAAACGTAACAATATTCTTTATTAGGTAATCCTTCTGAAGCCTACCTGTCGATCCAGATGAGGGAGTTGACCTCTCTAATGTCACACAATATCTGCTGGCCTGTCCGGGTAAGCTTAATTCAGAAGGTAATGTAGCATAGTTAGACTAGTTGAAAAGGACAGTGGTCTAGCATACTCTGTTTGTCATTAACGTATTTAATTTTGCTCACAAATATTGATTGTCTTAAGAACAATCAAAATGCAGCTTAAAAAAACATCAAATATTCAACGGATTAGATTATGCAATTATTCAGTTTGATGTTTTAATAATTTTGAATAAGCACATTTTCTTTATTTGACGTACAGTTATTTTTTAACATTGCACACAATAAGGTATGTTTTTTTCAGGAATATTTGTTAACCTTGGCTCCATGTCAGGACTCATACAGACTTCCCCTGATGACCCTCCTGATGTTGGTGGAACATTTACAACAATATCCTTCAAGGATCCAACTGAGCTGACAGGACCCTGTGATATCTGACCAGATATTTCAGGGTTGATCTTGACTTGGCGTCTACAAAATAATTATGAAAAACACATTAAAAAACTTTTACCATTACTTTTGATTTGATACTTAGTAAGACAACAATAGAGAACTTTACAACATAACAAGCATGTATTTTGAGTTTGATCTAATCACTGCAAAAAATTACCAAAATTTCAGACTACATGAATGTAGTTACACATCATTATGATAACACGTATTCTTATTATTGCTTATACTAAACCCCACAATTTTATTTGATTGGTCGCACTATTCAATTGCATAAAATGCAATAACCTCATGAACAACAAATTAAAACAAGAGCATGTCCTTTAAAGAACAAGTTATGAACAGACTAATTTACCCTTTAGAACACGCTGGAGGTTTCACAAGAACATGAAAGCTGCATCCAGTAGATGCACATGCAACGATGGAAGTATCTGTTGGTCCCGAAATCTCCACCTGTAATTACAAAGTATCCCGCCTACAAATTTCCAGTTGAATTTTTTTTATCACACGCTTGTCATGATTCTGACATCCAACATATCAAGCAAAGCCATAAGTAAAAAGGATTAATCAACTTTGGTACAGAGCAAACAAAATTAAGGAAAAATAGAGCCATGGGCTCTGTAGCTCATCAGACTTTTGATAGAAATAGGTGTTTGGGTTTAGACCATGGGGTCATGGGCAGTGTATTCACAATCAAATTAAAAATGCCCATTGCCCATTTGGGGTCAAGGGGTCACCAAACCTACAATTCAGAATCCCCATTGTCCAAGGGGTCTACACACAACTATTAAGCTATCAAGACCTTTTGGAACTGGAGAAGAAGATGAAAGTAGGATTTTAAGGTTTTGACCCCTGTGACCCCATTTGGGGTCAAGTGGTCACCAAACCTACAATTTAGGATCCCCAGTGTCCAAGGAGTCTTCACACAATTTTACAGCTCTCTAGACCTTTTGGAACTAGGGAAAAAGATTAAATTAGGTTTTTTAGGTTTTGACCCCTGTGACCCCATTTGGGGTCAAGCCGTCACCAAACCTACAATTTAGGATCCCCAGTGTCCTGGGAGTCTACACACAATTTTTCAGCTCTCTAGACCTTTTGGAACTAGGGAAAAAGATGAAATTAGGTTTTTTAGGTTTTGACCCCTGTGACCCCATTTGGGGTCATGGGGTCACCAAACCTACAATTTAGAATCCCCTTTGTCCAAGGAGTCTACATACAACTATTAAGCTATCAAGACCTTTTGGAACTGGAGAAGAAGATGAAAGTAGAATTTTAAGGTTTTGACCCCTGTGACCCCATTTGGGGTCAAGTGGTCACCAAACCTACAATTTATAATCCCCGTTGGCCAAGGAGTCTACACACACCTTTTCAGCTCTCTAGACCTTTTGGAACTAGGGAAAAAGATTAAATTAGGTTTTTTAGGTTTTGACCCCTGTGACCCCATTTGGGGTCATGGGGTCACCAAACCTACAATTTAGAATCTCCAGTGCCCAAGGAGTCTACATACAACTATTCAGCTCTCTAAACTTTTTGGAACTGGAGAAGAAGATGAAAATAGGTTTTTCATGTTTTGACCCCTATGACCCCATTTGGGGTCATGGGGTCACCAAACCTACAATTTAGAATCCCCGTTGGCCAAGGAGTCTACACACACCTTTTCAGCTCTCTAGACCTTTTGGAACTGGAGAAGAAGATGAAAATAGGTTTTTCAGGTTTTGACCCCTGTGACCCCATTTGGGGTCATGGGGTCACCAAACCTACAATTTAGAATCTCCAGTGCCCAAGGAGTCTACACACACCTTTTCAGCTCTCTGGACGTTTTGGAACTGGAGAAGAAGATTAAAATAGATTTTTAAGGTTTTGACCCTTGTGACCCCATTTGGGGTCATGGGGTCACGAAATCTACAATTTAGAATCCCCATTTGCCAAGGAGTATGCACATAAAATTTCAGCTCTCTAGAGTCATTGGTTCTGGTGAAGAAGTCGAAAAAGTGAAAAGTTTACGGACGGACGGATGGACGGATGGACGGATGGACGGACGCCGGACGCCATGCCATGCCATAAGCCCATCGGGTCTTTCAGACCTGATGAGCTAAAAAAATTAACTTTGCCAATGTCTGAAAAAAATACCACTCAGCAAAACTTACATGATCATTTACACCGCAGGGAACGTCAGGATCTGTAAGGAGTAATTTACGAAGTCACTTGATTCCAAAATGATATAATAAATTCACATGTTTTCATTAAAGAAATATTAACAGAGGACTAAGTGTGAAAAAATAGGCTGGCTTAAAATGAACATTCGTAATGTTATCATTATATACTAAATTCATGATCCAAAAGAAACAATTACTTACGGTAACATTCATTTTGTAAAGACAACCAACAAGCAACGTCAGTGACACTTGCCGATACGGCTCTTAATTGGACATAGCTCAGAGTAGTTAAGATTTTCTGTAGATCATCACTCACGATTGACACACCAATGTACGTGTTTACATGGTAGATATATATATCGAGTAGACAATGGGTCCTCGTCTTAACTAATTTCTTGATACATGTATTTTCAGGTTTCCACCTTAAAAGATATTTAGAAAAATTAGATCAAGCTCACTGTTAGATAATGAGCCATCTCCCTTGTTTCCAATGTCCTCTGCAAAAGATTAATATTGATTTAATGACCATGCATATACAAACCGACTTATACCTAGTATGCATCTCCCTGAAAGGAGACACGTTGTGATTCGTAAAAATGTCATATATTGGTAACATAAAACAAATGAAAAAACTTAGCACAACTTCAGCTTACTTGATCATCCACACGTGGCATTCAGTAACAAAAGGGTCGACTGGGACACTCAGTAAGTAAAAGGATGAAAGTATGTGTTCATAGAGAAACAACTTACTAGGATTTGGTGTGACCTTCATGTTGTAGCAGAGGTCTTCCGACTTTACTCTGAAACAGAAAGTCGTTTTGTTGCTGTATTCTAATGAAGATTATTGGAATACCTTTTGTACAGTTTTCCTAGATGCCTTGTTTTATTTCATTGTTTTAGTACTGACATCATTGCGCAATTGTGTGGTTACACGCAAGTGTGTGGTTACACGTTTAAAATGACTTACTTGACACAAACTTTGTGTTCCCCGATTTGTTCCTTTGTCGGAGTCAGAGACAATGTGTGTTCGTGAGGATCCGTGATATCCGTTGTTACAGTTGGATTCACGGGTCCAGGTGTTCCAACGACTGGGGCGCTGCAACATACATTTGAGAGGAATCAAACACTACATTTTCATTGAATCTCAAGTAAACGCAAAACACATATCAACTGTACATGTGTGCAGGATAAAGTGTAGTTTATTGTACGCTTTCATGTTGTTAAATCTAAATTTAAATGACAGTAAATCTATAGTTTTTTATTCATTATTTCTAATTTCTTGTTTAATCTAGTTATCTCTACTGTTTTGTAAATTATAAAAGCCAGCAATAGACAAAATGTGAAAGATGTGATGCACAACCCTTACCCTGCTCCCGGTGCAGTCTTTATATCGACGCTACAGGTGGTACCCACAGTACAGGTCAGCTCCGTGTTGGGTGGGAGTGATGTTGACACTATATCCTGTTGCATGAGAGGAGAAGCTGATAAGTTGTTCGGTAATTTTCGTATACACACAAACAAGAAATAGCTTATATACTATGGTATGCATTAACACAGCATTTTGTCTTAGTGAAACATTAAGATGGACACAGGGTACTTTTGACTGCTTTGAACACTTAGGAAAATCAACAGAAAGTTTGGTATATAGAGGTTAGACAACGATAAACAAACAATCATCACTGTCTGACGGATTTGCCTCATATTTATCAATTTTGTATTTCATTTATCAAATATACTTTAAAAGTATGAACTATTTACTTCGATGTACATGAAACATAAAATAAAAACATCACTCACAGCCTAAACCGAATCATACACTCAATATAATTATCTCACACCGAAGAAACATTTTATTACCTTGCCGGTTGATCCAGTGGATGTGGGAGGATCTTAAAAAGAAGAAGTAGCGAAAAACAGTTTTACAGAGCTCTCCATTATAGTAAATCAAATTCCATGCTTTCAAAATATTGTTTGTTTAAACATAGAGCTGGTGATTTTCTAACTCATCGAGCTTCATAAATTGAATACATATATATAAGACCGCATGTTAGTCAAGCCTGTAAATATAAGTTAAGGTTTTAGGTGTCTATACGACTCCTGCTACTGGAGGAGAAGAGGAAACAGTTCTTAAGGGAACCGTCCGTATGACCTCATATGATCAAGCAAATGGGTAATACAATCTCCGAATCAATGCCAGTTATTCAAAGAGTTTGTACTGTACATTAATTTGATATCCCGATTTGCTAAGGGGTCTGTATAAGTATTTCCATCTTTTTAGGGCTATGGTTTCTTCAGAATAAAATGAAAATTGGTCTATAAAAATAGGTTTCCCTTTCTATCATATGTTTACATGCATCATATATCCCATAACCCTCATTAGTCGAGAGGTCTTTACACAAGATATAAGATTTCTAGAGTCAGTGGGTATGAGGGTGATAATGAAGTCAAAAAGCAAAGAGTTTGTAAATTGATGGATGAACATAGGCTGAATGATACGCTATGCTATGAAAATAAAAGCTTTGTATGACGTCATGTATATCGAAATCATGTCGTATAAAAAAAATATATAATAAAACAATATTGTTAACATGATTTGAAAAATGTTGATCACTTCTACTACTTACTTTTTGATTGATCAGGTTTTGGGTTTATATTGGCACACCACTCGTCTCCGACGTGCCTTGAAGAAAGGTTTTTCATCAATAAGAAACATTTTAAATCAGAAAACGCAATGAATATCAACATACAATAATATTCTCCGTCAATATTTCATTATATCGAGATACAATATTTACATACGTTTATTTAACTATGTTCCTGCATTCATAAATCACAATTGACTCTACTTTTATTTTTTGTATCACCAAATCATTAAAACGCATTTTCTAGTGAAAGTGTTTCTAGCGCTAAATATCGATGCTGGATAATATTTAAAATCATAAATATATGGAATAAAAACGTTTTTATTTAATGAATCTGTCTGTGCACTGTGATGAATATATTTTACCCAGTTCCTTTGTTTTTCACTTTGAAACAAACTGGTTGTAGCCCATCCGTCGAGGTACCCGGTGTTATATCCAGCTTCATCTTGTACTTCCCATCAGGCGTTGCAACTATATCCGTTGTTTGGAATGGGCCTACGGTAGATACTAATTCAACACCACTAAAACAAATTAAAGAATTAGATCGTGTGACATATATGTCTGGCATTTATTTTTTACTGAATTCTAGTATTTATTGAGCATAATTTTTATACATAATCACCATACTGAAATCCTGAAGGTGAACATGTTCATTTAGTGCACATTACATTTACCACACAACTAAGTATTACTTATTAAAACATTTTTAATTGAATCATTTGACTAATAATGGCGTTTTTGTAGTCATCCTGCACTTTCAAACAAAACTGAAACTGTATTGCTGGTATGAAATGAGAAAATAAACGGTTAACGGTTAACGTACCCATCAGGTTGATTCCCTGGGTCAACAACCACATCGACCTGACAGCTTGTTTCACACGGAATAACTGTCCCGCTCGTTAGTGTTGGTTTAAGGACATGTGGCTTTAAAAAGATGAAAACAAACATTTTTATTCAAAAGATGCCTTAAACATTTTCATGGTCTGAATTTCCTACTTCAGCCTATAGCAATGCAGAGTCCTTGTACAAGCTATTCAGTTCTTATCACATTTATTTATGTGAATCTGCAGTTACTTATTCTTTACTCCAAATCTAACTTTTTATATAATTTCTACATAAATGCCTCGACGGTAAATGAAGTAATACCTCTCTTGTGTCCACCCCGAGGCCTTGTGAGATAACTGCAAATGCAATGTTTGATCTTTAGTTACATAACACTACTGTATGGACTTACACATATACTTATATCTCCTTTCTTCAGTCTCGAAAAGTCATTTCATCTAAGCAAATATGTACATGCTGATTTAACAGACCGAAATATTTAATAGTCCTTCTGGATTACAAATTGGTGAAACTGAAGTGTTCAATATTTCCTGAAAGAACATTTGAACATTTATCTTTGTAAGTTATCATACACAATGATGACATAATATAAAGTATGTCTTCGCTGATCCTATTTGTCTTGTCAAAATGTGATGTTAAACCGGTAATTCATAAGCAGTTCGTTACTTCAATTCAAATATTTCCAGGACAAGAAGTTAGCACAAAATATCCCTTAGGGGAAGTCCATTTATTAAAGATGTGAACTATGATATTCATTTTACCCTTTGGTGGTTCAGTCGGTTTTACTTCAGGAGCTGTAGGCTTCACTGAAATAAAATCATTTCAAATTAAAATAGAACATAATTTTGTTTTGTTGGAAAATAAATGAAGTTTGATTAGTGTATTTCAAATAAAAGATAGAATGTTAATTTAGATAAACAACAATAAATATAATACCTTCGGGTAAGACTTCAATATTCACACACTTCTGATGAGTTCCGCTGTAAATTCAAATTCAAAAGTTTGCATCATGCTCAAACAAATCCTTATAAGAAGGCAATTATAATCAATCTCACTAAGTGAAAATTACATTGTTGTCAATGAATATTTTGTCAATATGGTTTAAGACATTGACTAAAAGTGTGCACGCGGGTAATCATATTGCAATGTTAATTGGGAGAGACCGGACGTGCATATGCAATATATAGCATAACTTATTGTATCGGCATGAATTCAAATTTTTAATAAGCATAAATCGGAAGACCAAAAACGGCGAACGGTAATGACATAACAAAGCTTATACTGTCTTTAACCAATTAGTGAAGTTGTAAAAAACCATAAATTGTAATTGTTATTTTTTTCACAGTTTCGATATGAAAATGTGTTCAAACAATAAATTTTCTTACTTACGTCTTGAATGTAGGTATCCCTCAGTGACTCATAAGCATTTTTTTATTACTGATTTAGGGAGATCTTTGAAAATAGTAAATGTCTAATTGCACTGATGTGAGTGCATATGCCCTGAAATAGCCAATTTGAAATCATTTTTCTAAAACTTACACTTAATATCACTGGAATAGTATTTTGCCACAGTAAACATGAAAAACACGAGAAGTGCTATCACATTATTCAAATGAAACTTGAATTTCATAAATATCAATATTCATTATGCATACTACATAGCATAGGTGCTATTTCAAAATGCGCTTGCTTAACATTGCGTAAGTTTCACCTAAGACCAATAAAAAATGTCGGAATTAAGGAAATCCATTTATTAGTTTTGACCAAAAAGATTAGACTGCGTTCATCATCAATATTAAACTTAGATAATACATAACACCCTAAGTGTTATCTACGTTAAATCATTAATTAGTTTCATGTTTAAAAGGGCGAGAACAATAGGTCGTACCGTTCAATTGCACCAATCAAAACGAAAAAAGGTTACCATGACCAGAGACCATGAATTGCTAAATACATTTTCATACTACTTACACATCTGATGGTGATGCTTTCTCATTGAGACATATCTTCTGTACAGACGGCATTGAGGAAGTTGGTTTGATAGCTACAGTATGGGTAAATGTTTTCCTATCTGGAGACAGAATTGATCCTTGCACAGACGCACTCTTATCAGTTGGAGTCAGTAGTGGTCTAGAAAAACAAATCACCTTGTATCGTGAATGAATAAAAACAATTTTTAATGAATCATTGATGCCTTATTACAGGGACGCCAGGTTTTGGTATAGTATACTTGGTAACACTCTCAGTTCACTGTGATCTCAAAGGCTTCTAACTTATGTTGAACGCGACCAAAACAAAAAATGACAAATCAATGCACCGTATTTAGAACATGCTGCTGTATGAAACATAAAAATCTACAAAAAAAGATAGGACATATATTTTAAATATAACATACTTCACATAGTCGTTTGCAGAATCATTTTAATCCCTATTTCTTAGGCAACCAGTGCATTCTATGACATTATATTAAATTTCGTTAGGTACAAGACATGATTTCTATTATTTTGAATTTTGAATTATTTCTCAAGGTGAATGAATTTACCTCTAAAATTGTTGGCATATCACGCAATTCAGTCGATTACATTTCAACACTCGATTTTATGGTCTAAAAACCCGCTTTTGATAGCAGTTACACAGAACCATATAATATTAAATCCTGTTCATCGCATTTACTATTCATTGTTATAGTGGTGTGCAAATAACGTCAGGAATAAAGTCCCAGTCATTTGTAACGCTACATGTGTAGCAAAAACATATATAACACCCTGATGATCACATTTGTGTCAAACCGTTTGGCAATGAAGTGATATGCAAAGATTCATCTTCAGTCTTTTATTTTGAAGAATTCATATATACATACATACATACTTATATAAACTACGCACAAAAAGGAAGTATAGGTCAATTTCAGTCGACAGTAAAAGCAAGACAAAAAAGGATATTGGTATAAATTTTAATTTATGCTAAACTATAGGTACAGATTACCATATAAATCCATTCGCAAAGTGATAAAGATGATTAGTGACATGTTATCACTCGTGGAACACTGGGTTGGTAAAATAAATGATTCTAGTGTTATGCGAACAAATGCCCAAGGATTATACCGTTCATGTACAGTTCACTTTTGACACTAGAAGAGTATCAATATCGTGACTGACCCCGGTAGGCCTCAATGCATGCTGTGATTCGTCGTCACATCGATGACGTCAGATGTCTGATGACATTTGGTGGAATACTTTGCAACCCTTCCATCAGGGCAAGTTCCAGCTCTTGTCTGTCCGCGGGAGGCTGCTGGCGTCTTCAAAACTGTCTGTCCAAATGATCCCACATTTGCTCGATTGGTTTCATGTCCAGTTAATCGTCAGGCCAGGGGATAACGCCGATGGTGTGACGGTTTAGCAAATCTTCAGTCACTCTGGCGGTATATGGCCTGGCATTGTCGTGTTGTAACATCGTACCTGTGATTGATTATGCAGGAATGAAAGCACCACTGGCTGTATAATTTGGTTTCAGTACTGTACAGCATTCAGCTTTCCTTCTACAAAAACGAGATCTGTCTTCTGATCCCCACAAATACCGCCCTAACCATGACATCTCCTCCACCGAATGGCTGGATCTCTTAAATGCATGCTGAAGCTAATCTATCACCTTTATTAAAAACCCACTAACTGGCATAACTCTGAAACAATTTGAAGCACTCGGTGCCATTGTCGGGCTTGCCAAACTTGAAGTCTTCATGACCATCGAAGTCGTTGGAGTCGGTACTGTGCAGACAAAGCTATTCCTTGGAAGGGACAATACGCTGTGATTCCTGCATCACGAAGTCATTGTAGCACAGTTGAGTGACCGATGCAATGCCCCAGTGCTGTTGTTCTCGTCGCCGTCAGGAAACGATTTTGCAAGTGGATAACTTGTATCCGCCGGTCTTATCGTGGCTTTGTAACTGGCTGTCTTCCTGTTCATCTGTCCTGTATGTAAAACGTGATCTACCTTCTTCCCGCCGTGACATGGCACCATATAAGCTTTTATTCCTCTTGCAAGAGAGTACAGTAATGCTGTAGAAGTTACACTAAATTATGAAAACAGTGAATGATGGAATGCGATAAATGCGACAGTTTTGGAAATGCGAAAAATGCGACAGTACCGAGTTTAGAGTCTATGTTTCTGTGGAGGAGCATTCAGGGCATACAGTCCTCTCACTGTCACTTTGGCATAGTCAATGATTGTCTCAGAGTCCATCTCTATGGGAGGCTTACATGATAGCAAACTGGTTGTGAGATCATAGTCTTCTTTTGCATGCAATGTAACACTGCAGTCTACAGGTGACACACATATGATGTGGCACCATAACTCTTCTCGAGGGTCCTGAAGGGAGGTACAGTGACATATCCTATGGATAAGGAGGTCACTGTACACTTGACCACACAGCTCACACTGTCCACAAGCAGCTCCAGGTCTCCAGGCAGCACACAGGTTCACCACAAATCTGGCAGCAGTCTTGAGGGAGGGATCCATCTTTGCAACTTTCCAGGCCATGTGAGGGGTGACTTCAGGGTGAATATCCAGGAAGTGACGTGTGTCCGGATCCCCAGCTATCCTTTGTTTCCACGCTTCCAGTTCGTGTATTCGCACAGTCTCCTTCACTTTCCTTTTCCATAACTCTTGTGTCAATAATGAGCCGGACGCAATAAACCTCTCAAGATGATCAACAAGTCCGTATTTGGAAAGTACCCTGTAAATGTCCTGAACAAAGCCTACACTTGATGGTGCACAGTTATACCGATGAAGAGAGAGTCTTGTCAAAAACAGTTTCTTTGGAAGGAGATGATTTCCACAGTGACATAAATGTCCTAGGAAAAAGAGTTTTCTGATATCTATGCTAGCTTCTATTGGAGACCATCCCAGGAGTGAGTTAGCAATGTCTGTTCTAGTGCGTCGAGGAAGGCCTTGGGCTTGCTTTAGAGCAAACCGTTGAGCTCTTTCAAGAGCAGCAAGTTCATGTGAGGACAGTTTCGACCAGAGTTCACAGCCAAAGAGGGCTTTTGGAATGCAGACAGACTGTATCATTTTGGAACTAGTTATTGCGCTCAAAGCTTTAGCGTGAAGACCGGAGCTTATCAAAGCAGTAAAGGAAGCCCTCAGTTTGGAGACTGCATCAAGAGTTCTCTCCCATGTATTTGAAGATGCTTCAAGGATGATCCCTACATGTTTGATATCCGAGGTGGTAGGGATAACTTTGCCGTAGAGTCGAAAGTCTGTTGATTTCATTTTCTTTTTTGAGAACTTCATCAGTTTGCTTTTGTTAGGCGAGAAAGTAAATCGCCATCTTGCGCTGTATTTCTCACATATTGACAGCATACCCTGCACACAGGTGGAGACTGGGCTCATGATAGCAATGTCATCTGCTTGAGTTGGAGACGTTATCTGCAGGTCAAGGACGATGGCACCTTTGTTACTTGATGAGAGCTGCTCGAGAAGTTCATTTATGTACAGGAGGTAGAGTTTAGCCGAGAGCACACTGCCTTGTCGAACACCCCTGTACAGTTGAAACCAAGAGGACACTTTGTTATTAACAAATACACAACTCTCCACTGAGCTATATATGTTGTCAAATAGTTTCCAGAGTGGGGCAGGGATTCCTATTTGGTGCAGTTTGTACATCAGACCTGCATGCCAAACAGTGTCAAAGGCTTTTGCGCTGTCCAAGAACACAACATATAAGGAATCAGATCTCTTCATATAATGGTTCATAGTCTCTTGCACCATGAACGAAGTGTCACAAGAGGATAGGCCCTTCATAAAGCCACACTGTTGATTGGATGGGAACATCTTGCTGTCAGTGAGTTGAGGCATCCTTTTGCTGAGGACCATTTCGAATACCTTGTAGATCACAGGCAGTAAAGACACACCACGATAAGAGTCTGGAGAAGTACGAGCTTTCTTTCCACCCCTATATATTGGCACTATCACGCCTTTCTTCCATTGCAGAGGGATGTATCCAGTGTTGAGAATGAGATTAAACAGACTGGAGAGCATATGGTATAAGAACTTTCCACCATGTTTAAGATGTTCATAGAAGATGTTGTCCAGACCACAAGCTTTGTTGTTTTTAAGGTTCCTGCACAGAGAGTCTATTTCCTTTTGTGTTGTGAAATTGACGTTCATTGATTCCTCTGATTGCTTTAAGTTGAGACGAATCCCGTGGAAACGTTCCTCGATATCCTGTCGAAACTCTGCATCAAAGTGGGTCTCATTGTTGTCTGCAAAGACTTGTTGCATTTGTTCTGACATAGCTTCACAGAGCTCATCGTCATCCCGTATTTTCCGGTGTCCAACTTCAAGAGATAATATTTGTTGTTTCTTGTTTCGACGAATGAGTGACCAAAACGTTTTCTGGTCGATATCTCCAGCACTGTCGATGTGGTTGAAGTACTCTGCTTCGTATTGTGACGAAGCCTCTCGGAGCTTGTACCTAATTTCATCCTTAGCTTCTTTGTATACCCTATAGGTTTGGTATTCTGCGCCTCTAGGTTGACCCTCAATGATCCATTCAGAACGCCGTTCTAACATGGCTTTGTGGCACTCCTTCACTGCTCCCTTCCAATATGGCTTGATGTGTTTCCTGAATTTACGTTTCTGTAAGTTAATATTGCCTGCTTCCAGTAAGGCGTCGATAATTTGTCTGTAGAATGATTCAATGTCAGACTCAGGACATCCAACTTCTGGAACCTTGACCCCCCACAGTAGATGGGAAACTGCAAATGTGTAGTTGGAAATCGAGTTGTCTTGTACAGCCTTATCCCAGCAGAACTTTGAAAACACAGGATATTCAGTGTTAGAGTACTTATTTGTACTCAACAAAATCTTGCATATGACTGGATGGTGATCAGAAACGTTAAGAGGGTTATCATCGAGTACGCATGCTGATTCAGTGAGGGCTGCTTTATCATCAGACAAAAGGATATAATCTACTATTGACGTAGGACCACCATCATAGGCCTGAAATGGAATAGAAGGTCCACTACAATACAATTCGGCGTTGATTGGCACCAACTTCAGGTTACTGGTGAACTTTTGTAGTTTCCTGTTTCTCTTTGTTGATGATGCTGTGAACCTCGGGCCGCTCAGGGAAGCATTTAGGTCTCCCATGACAATGTCACTACCATTCAGCAGGTATCCCCGACAGATGTCTGTCAAGTAATCAACGTAGTAATCGAAAAGTTCATCTGAGCGATTTGATGGTGGAAGATTAACAGACAGGATATATACAGGTTGATGTTGGTTACAGACCAGCTGAATACCCGTTATCCGATCACAGTCAATATCTAGCTTTAATATACTAGTTTGGTGTACATATTTGCACAGAAGAGCTGTTCCATTGCAGGAAGCTCCCTTTGGACCATCTTGAACCTGTTGGAAGTTGTTTGCGACACAGAAGTAATCCTCGTGTACAGAGTCCATGAAGCATATGTTGAAGTCTCGGAGTTGGTAGTCAGCAATAGCACATATATCTACATTGTATTCCTGTAGACAGTCATTTAGGTAGGGTACACTGGACATCATTCCCCGGACATTCCAAGACATCAGAGATAGGGCTTGGGTTGAATATGACATCACTGTAGGGCCTTGCTCATGATAACCTTGGTTTAGAGTTGTTTCCCTTTCTCTAATTTGACGCCAGAACTGTTCCCTTGATAACCATGGCTTGATTATTATATGTTCAGGCCAGAATGCTGTACTCTCCAGTTTTTCTTTATATTCAATATTCGACTTGGGCCGATGCAGTTCTCCTTTCAGGACGGTTAAAAAATCGTATGAATGTGACAACAACGTTACGTTTTTCCAAGAATCGTTTTAGGGACTCTGAAGAATTGTTCTTGTGGATTCCACCTATATAAAATCTAGCAGTTCGCATTTTTGGAGGTGCAGCACGGAAGTCATCAGCTTGGTCTCGAGTTGCAGCACATTTGTTTGATCCTACATGAACTTCTATCTTTGATGTCTCCTCAACTTGTCTGCCTTCACAATTGCCTGACTTCACCTCTTCAATAGTGATTGTATTATACTTCTTTAGACCTATACTTTCTCTCTCCGCCAAGTTTACACCCACACACCCACACACACGCACGCATAAAGATATATGTGTGTGTTTTCGCAGCAACGATGTTAAAGCTTTCTGACCCCGGCACTTAAATGGTAACAAACTATACACAAGTGTATGAGATTCAACACGTACTTTTCATATGTTTATGTAAAACCATGCTCTCCTGAAAGATATGTCGAATATCAAACTCATTTGGAACCAACAGGAAATCAACCGAAATACTTTTGTTGAAGAATGATTAAACACATTCAAAACCTTCTTCACTTACGATGATAAGGGCGTGGTGACAGGGATGATACAGGTAGAACCGATATGACAGGGAACAGTTGGTTCTGTAACTTCTGTAGGTGAAGTTGATGAACCAGAGGAAGATCCTGAGAGAAAATGATAATAAGTATTGGCAGAGTACAGTATTTCATTTTCACACTTTAGAACTGAAGAGATTCTATTTGTTTGTTTGTTTGTTTCAAAATTTTTCATAGATGTAACCACAATATATAGCTATATAAAATCCTCTATGCTTTATTTGTTTCAAGGCGTTTTTCACAGGCAGTAATAGAAAACTGACCCATAGCATGTACTCATTTTTGTCACATACAGTTAATATTCTTGGTCAACTGCACACAAATAAATAAGTCATATCTTCTAATGTATTTGAATCTGAAAAAGGATATATGTGTAACCATTCGCATATGTAAGGTAACCTTTTCTTTACAATGGGTTGAATTATTGAGAATACCTACCCGATTTATCAACATTAACATCCACACACCATGGAGAACTTTTTCTATAAAAAAGGTTTGAGATTAGATGTCAAGCAATACAAGTATTCAAGAATGTTACAACCAGAAACAATCAGCAAGTTCAAACTAATTGAAACGCTATTAATCTATCTGAGCATCAATTAAAGTGCATTATGTGTGCCACGTGAAAATCAAAGTATATCTGAAATTATTGTTAAATAATGATGTGAAAAAAATCGGGAATTGATATTCGATATTCAAATACACTGTATGAACATATGAGATCATATCTTAAATAGTCACGACACCAGCCCACTTTGCATGTTAATATCCCTTACACAATGAACTAAACTATACATACGTGGAGGACATTGTTACTTCCATGCACATTGTTTGATGGTCGGGTCCCGTGGGGTCAGGTTTTAATGACACGTCAACACTGTGTTGGTTTGGAGCTATCTTTGTAGACGATAATTTTGTAATAGCCCCACTGGTTCCAGTTGAAGTAACGTCTGGTTCTCCACTTTTGGTGGATATGGAAAAGAAACAAATATATGTATACTTATTGATACTTAGTAGTATCTTGTGTTGTTTGAACCGACCATTGTTCCAATTGTTTCAAACCGAAAGCCCGTAATCTAGTTATCTCATCATTTAATCTTCGATTCTATTAAAGTATCCTAGCAAGGTGATAAAATAAGTATCTGAAAATCTTATTTCTAATACCTGCAGTTGTTGCACTTACATGGAAACATTCTGCAAATTCTATCTTAAAAAATACTTAAGGAATCATTAGACTTGGTACACAGTGGTGCAATGTATCTCTTGAATTTATAAAGGTTGAATTTCGTCCATTGTTAGTACATTACTCCCATTAACTTCATGTAAGATATTTCAAACTGTACCCATGAACGGCTGTCTTCAATGCCTGAGAGAATTGATTTCAAACCGACATGAAATGCAATGTTTTAAATGCTTGTAAACGGAAATTATTAATATCATGAACGTTATCATAATTGATCACACACCCTGTTGTAGACTGGGGTGTTTCAACAATGAGCTTCAGATGGCAGCCCGCACTATTACACGTCACTGTGGTTCCATTCATGGGGGAGGGTCCGATAACCTTTGGCTAATTATAAAATTAATGTTTAGTTTATTAGTGTGCTTAGGGTGCAATTACATTATTTACATGTATATGTACATATAAATAAATGTAGTTATATTGGTAAATTCATTTCTTTATGGACATGTAGCCTTAATTGTCTAAAAAACAATCTCTATCCTTTTGCTGTTACGATTTCACAGGCATTTAAAAAGCAATTTCTATCCTTTTGCTGTTACGATTTCACAGGCATCCGTAAACGCATTCTTCGTGTTATGCAAATATATTCTAAAATGTCATAGTTTTTTTATAATACGTGGTTTTGAGGTGAATTCTCTTTATCTATTAACATTTTATGATGACAATATTTTTTTACATATAGCAGTGATATGTATTTAAGAAACATACCTGTTTAAGTTGTTGCGTACTTGTATCTGTAAAAAGAACATTTGTTATGAGTTCTGTACATTTGATATAACAGGCAATAGTACGGCAACATATATTTGATACTTTCGTAGTCACTGTAATATCGTGGTCGCTTATGTGGTAGAAAACAAATGAAAAAAAAATTGAAATAAACACCAAGATTAATATCATACACATTCTCGATTCACACTATTTTCAATAACAAATTCTCAATAAAAAAGGTCCTCGCCTATCAATTACCTACCAGGTGTGCCTGTTCCATCAGGTTTCAAACTAGCGCCCTCCTTGACTAAAGCATCTGAAAAGGAAGTTTATATGAAGAAAATGGTGTAGTTTGGTTATTTCACCAAACCACACAACATAATCCAAATGGTACAATTTTCTGAGTGTAACCTTGACCGATTTCTAAAATCATAGTAGTGCTTGTTGCCATGATACATACCTGGGTTTTGCTGCACTCTGACTTGGTAACACCTCTTCCCAGAAGAATCCGTCCTTTTATGGTAAAACAAAATAAAAATAAATCATAATAATACAATCTTTATGAAGACTACAATTACAAAAATATCAATTGATTTCTCCTAAAACGATATGTTTAGTCATGGTCCTTAAGTTCTCTATATTGACCGATGAATGATACTAACACAAAATGGTTTTGTAGCATATTTAAAAAAACAAACAGTTGTATTGTTTTCTGGTTACGATAGTTTGATTTGTGAAAAAGCATGGGAAAGATGCAGATGTTGTCAAATGAATAAATTCTTTTAAATTGCTATTTCTTATGTACTACCCAAGTACACTGTGTTCAAATGTTGAACCTCATGAAGACTACACTATACACATTTTTTGAAAGTATAATCTAAATTAACATCCTTTTGTAAAGAATAATTTTTAACTTACAATTCTACACAAACAACATGGTCCCCTTTATCCTTGTCAGTCGGCGAAATTTTAATTTTATTCTCATTGTTATCTGTCTCAACTGTGTGGGGTAGGTCGACGCCGGTCAGATCCTTCAAACTGTAAATATTTCTCAAATTCAACCATAAATAAATTGATTTTATATTTTAACATAATTTAAGCAAACGTTTCAGCAATAGTTTAATATATCACAAACTTCTTGAAAGGATCTAAATACATTTGAAAGGCATTGCTAGGATGTCCTTCCTATATGTTGTTATTACACGCCTCCTTTTTCACTTTAGCTCTGTTCAAAGGGATTTTTATCTTCAATTAATCACATACAACTCAAAGAAAATGGTGACAAGTGTTAAGTTTCACCTCTACAAAACAATATTCCGTATCAATTTTAGCAGTGACACTTGTATGATTAATTTTCATACAGAGGTAAATAATATTTCAGGTGTTAGATATCAAGACATATGTGTTAACTTCATGACAGGTCAGAGAGCCGTTACACAAACACTCATAACCTTGAATCAAAATGTCAACCAATGTCAACTTAAACCAAACTCAAAACGTATTTAACAGCTAGTTACAGATAGTTGAACGGCTAGTGTCAGATAGATGAACGATTCATGCTGCAGTATAGCACAGGAATAAAAGGCACAAAACACTGCCTTTACCAAAAGGGTTCGTATTTCAGTGGGTTTTGTTTAAGAAAAAAACCCATAAAAGTCTAATTTCCTAAATGATGATTTTTTAAATCAATATTGAAGATTATGATTCTTCTGTAATGACCAAAGGGTTATTGAATTGGCGTATATATCAAGAATAAAGATTTCTTCGAGTTTTCTTAAATCATTGCAATTTACTTCTTTCCAGGAGGAGTTGACACTGGAATAGTACATGTAGTACCAATGGTACATGGAATGACTGATCCATCAGGCAGGGTTGGTTCCTGAAACTCATCCTGAAAATAGAATAGACATATTGCTCATTTTTGAAGATTCGAGCTTTAGAACAAAACGTCTTTATATACAGATAGTAACTCATTTGACTTTAACTTTAAACATGAAAATGTGATGAATAAATTCTTATATTTATCTCTATAGATATCATTTTAGTCTTCTATAACAACAACATGGAAATTATTTTATCTACGTACCGTGTGTGGAGCTGAAAAATAAGCAAATAAATGTATGAAAATTTTTCACAGCTATTGTTATGAGAATGTGATTGTTTAAATGTGTAAAAGTGTGTAACAATGTTGCACTGTTCAATGGGTCACAAAGTTTTGAATACATAGGCCAGCCTTGTCATGAAACTTATCTTTGGAAAGTTCTTTCTTTTCAATGTATTTTTTCTCCCCGATCCTTCTAGAAATGATAGGTCTGGAAATCCTGTGTGCTATATACACGTATATAAAGGCAAGGTTAGATAAACCTGCTTTCCTACATTTGACTTTTCGATCATTCCGCTGCTCCATTGTTCACCACACTTTTAGAAACTGTTTATATCCAGATTCATTAAGGAATTACCATCAAGCACAGGACTCAACCTATCACTGCCATTTGACCAAGGACTTGGTGAACATAACTTTTAGCTAGCCTTTTGAGCCATTTGATTTTGATTAACTTGCATTAGTCTATATTTCAAATTAAACTCTTTGATTATAATTCATTAAATTGTTATATTGGTTATATTCAAATGCTTGTCATATTTTGCTTGTTCGTCAAGGGACAGATTTCATTTTCTAGATTAACACGTATCACTTTTCAAATTCGAAATCGAAAAACAGATATAAGCAAAATTCATAAAACAAGAACAACTTACTTAAACTTGAAGGCTTTCTGTTGATTAAAACACACCAAGGATCTCCAACAACCCTAAAAGCATTATCATTACAATTTGACTACATGATTAAACTTAAAGGTATGGCCTTGCATAGAATTAGGTATATATTGCAGGCACTTTGTGTAAAATCTTAACAAGAGTAACACATTTATCAGGTTAGTTAGGTTAATATAATACAGTGCAAATTATAAAAAGAGTAGTTCCGCCCCATTTAGTGCATTAATCATAACACACAGCATCTAAAATGTTATACATTATTTGTTACAGTATAAAACTTATTTAATCATGCTAAGTTTAGTTCAATTTGAGAGATATCTAATCTGATATTTTCCATATATACAAAAGAGAAATCATTTGGTAAGTCAATTTGGCAAAGTGCCCTGCCGTAATCAACAACATGACATTGCAATGCCATAAAGTCAAAATACCATGACGTCACAATGCTACACCAGTGATTTGTTAAGAAATGCAATTTTCATTGAAATGTAATAAATGTTTAGGATGATTACAAAAATATATACCTGAAATATGTGTAACTTGTATTGTTATATCTGATATCTGATAAACATATCTATCCTTACCAGATTAATACTAGTACAAGTGAATTGGAAATACGTGATTACTTAGGTACAAGAGTGTGACAATACTGGATGTTTATTATGAAAGCAACTCGAGGTACAACTGATTACCCTGTGGAAGTCCTCAATGTGATGCAGTGCTCGGAGACTTTAGGAGCAGTTCTAAGAGGGATTGTTACATCAGTATAGAAATTGCCTTTGCCATCCGTCACTGGAGTTGAAGATCCACTGTC
Source organism: Phorcus lineatus (assembly GCA_921293015.1). Classification (NCBI taxonomy): domain Eukaryota; kingdom Metazoa; phylum Mollusca; class Gastropoda; order Trochida; family Trochidae; genus Phorcus; species Phorcus lineatus. Next base: position 18,565,988 of record OV121084.1, read on the forward strand.
TATACCATCAACTTCTGGTTTTTCTAGTGTACTAAAGTTCAATACCAAAGAAAAGTGTAAATCAATAGAATTCTACCATTTTATTCAAAAACATTCCATAGAAAGCTATCCTTTTCTTAAATGATGAGCTTAAAGAACTAAGACATTAAGACTAATTCATTTGATGATCCATCTTTGAATGGGAACAATACAAAACTAAACCAATAATTTTAAGGAAACACAGATATCATATTCTCAGCTCTACGCCTAGGAGTCAAGCAAAAATTTCTATTATTATCTATAAAAAAATAAATGTTTTCAGGATTGTTTATCACTGCCTAGAAAAGAAAGATTTTGCTCGAAGGTAAACCCTTATATTACCTGCCCGGTACTCCTGCAGTAGCAACTACACGGATCTTGCAGGGATTTCCATCCTCACACTGCAGGATGAAGCCGTTAGAGATGGTCGGTTCAATGATGTGAGGCTGTAGAGAATACACAAATGAAGAACAAGTATGGAGATGATATAAAATATTGAAATATAAAGATTGTTTGTACATTTGACTTCGTTACGAATTAGAATGTAAGAATAAAGTCTGTAGCTGCTCATAGAGACTTTCATTAGCACGAATTTTGTTAAACAGTGTTGATATATCAAATTTCAATTAGTGATTCCTTTGTGGAACACACCATTAAAATATATTTCATCAATTAGTGTATAACATTCATGTCGGTGCTTGGAATCATAGTTACCTTTTGGATGTCTACTCCAAGGGATTTGGCAACGGCTAGGACAGGGAAATAGAATTGTTTAACATATTGTTGTATGTTGTATGATATGATCAAATATTTATATGAATAATTTTGGTTCGTAAACACACTAATAGCACTTCAGCTCATCAAATTATGTTAACATGAAGTCCATTGTTGTGAATTTGCGTCACTGACATATGGTCTAGAGTCAATGCAACGTTAGACAAAATTCTCATTATACTAAAACATCTCTATGATTATGATAAAGCCAAAGATAAAGACAATCACATGTTTGACATATGTCTCCTGTGTAGCCTTCATCGCAGACACATTCAGAGTCAGCCTCTTTCCTCAGACACATGCCATGGTCTGAACAAGTTTCAGTTTTACATGGATCTGAAAAACAACACAAATTTGGCTAAACAAATGTAAATTTAGAAAAGACAAATAAGCCAAGTGTTCTCATCTTGACCAGAGGTTTTGTTTTCATCAGTACTGATTAGAATGGAACAACTAGAGATTATAAGGACCGGTCGAAAAAGGTCATGTTCACATGGAACAAAAACTTTAACTGAACTTTAAATATTGTTTTACCTGTGAACTTGTTAGAATTTTTGACAATATAGCACCTCCTTTTGCCAGCGTTTCTGCAAAATGAGTAATAAATGAAAAAAAATGTTGTAAAGAACAATTTCAACAAGAGAAAAGAAATACTTAGATAATTAAATATTAATCAACTAAACTCAAACGATGCCAATAACGTTTTAAATGAAACACACCCAGCATTTATACACAAATGAGATCCAGCAGTTGCTTCTTTGGAGAATGCCACATCAGTTAGACATTCTGTGCCATCTGTCGACATCACAGTTGTAAACGCCTTGTTCTCAACATTTCCTGTAGTCACTTGGTTACTGTAAAAAGACGAAGTTTGAAGTTGATGAAGTTTGATAAAAAAAGTGATATTATGACAAAGACGTGGCAATCTGACATGTTAATGTGGTTTTTATTTTGTATCCATTCACCCTCCGAGCTCTATTCGTCTGTTGCATTATGACAACTACAGATTGAACAATAATACAAGTCCATTTAAACAAAAATAGTTTCGCATTCGTACAAGATACAATATACATTACAATGCCTTTGTTGAAAGCACATCATTTATATACCATTTGTTACTAGGGTCAGGCTTGGTGTGGACTATCATATGACAGTGCTCGTCTTTGCATGGCACAATACTCTTTGCTGGCAGCGTAGGTGTCAGAAACATAGGCTGAAAATAGTGAGTTTAATTGTATATTATCAAGATTAAAGTCACAAGACGAAACAGTAGCAGACAGTCAAATCACACAAAAATTCCTGTATCTACAGGGTTATAACTGAAAATTCTATTTATTTTGGCATTCTTATAGCATTCCGAAAATGCTGCCTTTAACAAGGTCATAGTAACAAGCTTAATTCGTGGCCTTATTTGAATGCTTTAATAAAAACTCTCAATTACTGAAATTAATTTAGACTTTCTTCAAAGTTGAAAGTAATAACAAAATTCCTCACCTCAACTGATGATCCTGGATTAACTTCATTGCTAACGTCGACAGAATAACAAACTCCATTTTTCCTATAAAGAAATTTGTCATCTTAATGATTATATTATATGTAATCAGTATCCAAAACTTTGATCAAATCCACATTTAAGTTTTTATATGGTGATACCAAATTACTAAGAATATCTTTGATTACAAAGCACATTTTAGAGAAAACATATTTTATTTATCCAGATTCGTGTACCCTTGTAACATTAAAATAGTGACATAAACATTGCATGAACATATAAGCAATTCGCTCTGTATGTTTTGGCCTATGTAAATAAACCCCTCCCAATCCAAAAGAAAAAAAGGGTTAAATAATAACTTCCAAGACAATATTTTATTATAGCCAATTGGATCTCTTATTCATTATGTGGGGAAAAGACACTATAAATTTGTAATATTAACAAAATATTTTTATATTTACAGACGTACCCTCCGCCATCAAGCTTGAGACATATTTTCTTAGTGCCTGGTTCGGTTGCCTTGAGTGTAACTGGTATACTGTACATGTCAGGAACTTTGGTCTTATCTCCTATTGGTTGCGGTGGATCAATGCTGACATGTACATCTCCAGAAGTTGGACCAGTCGATAAAACTGGGGGATTGTTGCTAGAATGTGATCATCAATAAATGTTAAAGTCCCTTTGAAAAAAATATATACAAGAGAAACAGGGATTTTATGATATCAACCTTAACATTGTAAAAAGCCAATATTTCGTTAAAATATGTTTATGAAATTGGTAACGTTTAAAGATTGTTTGATAAAGAAATGTCATAAATTGACTTTTAATTTTTTTTCATATTGTGCACAACTGACCATAATATTTTTCCAATCTCATTGAAATGATATCTAGATTGCTCTTCTCTGTTGAAATAATATCTTGATTGCTACGCTCCTTTACGCATGCGTAACGGAGAGTAGCAATATAGATATTATTTCAATGAGATTGATATTTTTCATAACTTTGAGCCGACTTTAGCTATTTTAACGTTTTCATTGTTAATTATAGGTCAATTGTAAAGAATAATAAGTATTTCATTGCATTCATAGAAACATAAATAAGTACCTTTGTCCGCATATGAATTAAACCAGCCAATTTGAACCGATAAAACATTACCATTAGCAAATAATGATATTTGAATGATCAGTAGGAGATTTTAATCTGATGCCAGTTATGACATTTTAAAGAAAACATTAATCGCTCAAATAAATTTTAAAAACAATACACTGACATCAAATATGAATCTAATAAGATTGATACAACGCAATATACACTTTACCTTCCAGCCTTTGAGAGCGCCTCCACAGGAAATGTACATGGTTTCCCAGTTATGCATTTTATAGTGCCTCCATTCTCCAAGTTGCTTTTTGCAAATTTAGGCTGAAGGAAAATATGTTATTTTGATGAAGTATGTTGCACTTTAGATAAAGGAATCGTTTAAGATCGCGGCGTGATTTAGAAAATGTACTTACCTCGCTTCCAGTATTTCCCGCAACAGCTGCAAAAGAAACATAAACATTGAGAACAAGCTTCCTTGAATGTTGATTGTGCTTAATTAATGATACAAGCATTGTTTTATGTCTATTATTCCACCACAAATTTCAAGTGAATGTGAAGGGCACACTACCAGTTTTGCATCTCTCTGTTGTAAATCCAATGGGACATACACATTTCCCTGATGCAGCCTGTTCCCCTTCGTTTTGACATCCTCCCTGGCCTAGAAAATAATTTTTTGTGAGATAATGAAATGCACAGTTTGGGTTTGAGTTAAATACATTCAAATTGATCTGAATGGCAGATTTTGTTAGTTGAAGTGAATCATGGTCTTTTGTATCAAGTGAAATATAATGATGAACCTTTGTATGATTACAAGGAACATATTGCTAATAGAATAAGCACATTTATTTACAAAATGGAATACAAATTATTCAGTATTGTAAATAACATATGTGCAATTATATTTTCGTAGATTCTATTGTCAACTGTATATGTCAAGTTTGTAGTTAGAAGAAGAAGTTTGACAATTTCAATGTATAAGCAAATGTTTTATAAAGGACAAATACACGGTTTGAATATGTGGGTAAAAATGTATACATGCACACTGTATATATATAATGGGTGAATATTTGTAAACAAAAACGTATTTGGTCCTCTTCACATCATCCAAACAAAGATTGTACAACCATTATCTAGAGGTGTACAATGGTTGAAAGATGAACTTGCTCAAATCAAATGTACTCCTACTTAAGCTATGAAGTTATTTAGTAAATGTCAAAAGGACATTGCATTAAATCGCATGTGCGATTCTACTTTAAGTCACGTGACTAATAACTAAAAAAAACAACTGTACTAATGAGCTACTCGGTCATAAATGCTAAACATACATGTCTGCCTGAAAGGACATGGATATATGTGTATACAAGGACAGGAAAGAGAGTTTTATTATCAGATCGTAAGAAGAAGTACTAATATCATAATAAACTGAGTAACAAAAAATCATCACCATACCAAATACAAGATATTTCAAACCGAGAGTAATAAATGCGAATGAGACAGAGTTACGTGTTGACTTCAGAAGCCAATTAAATTAAATCTAAAGTGATAACGCAATATGTGCTATATTTCTGAAAACTGGCGAAAAACATTTTGAAAGAGCGATTTAAGGACCCCTAATGTATTTGAAAAGATGTAAAATAAAAAGGATTACACTCAGACGTATGAAATTATGAGTACTTCTTTACAAAACATGTATAACAAACATTCATGTCGCCTTTCTCTGGCAGCAGCATATTGTTTTCTTCTCTGTTGAAAATGGGGTGACGCTTCTTTTGTCACTCAGTTTACAATAGGTGCCATAATCGAAATGACCAGCTCCCGAAATTCAAATTTTCAAAGTAGCAAGTTTATTTGAAATTCATCTGAACGGGGTTGGGGTTACTGAACGATTTAATGAATTATCAGCCACTTATAAAATTGTTGCCAGCGGCAAATTACCCAATTTTTAAAAGATTTTCTGTAATTAAAAGAATAGTTCTCTTTTCGTTAATAAACTAATAGTCAAATTTTTATCACATACGGGATTGTACAACATTTGTACTTCTATACTTACCCTTCTACAAAATTAATTGGTGGTTCAAGAATAAAATTAATCTCAGCACCTTTTGGACATCATTTAATATTATATTGGCATGTTTACCAAGATTTTTCACTGACTCAGACATAATTACAGACACTACTTATCTGCAAGACCTTTTTCAATGTAAAAATTTAACATCATGTTAGTTTTTGCGATCTTAGGTAAACGTTTACAGCCTTTCATGTACTTACTGATAATAACACAAACTAACTAAGATTAGAGAAAAGAAGTAAAGAAATTAGTTTATTACAAAAGACAATTTGAATTTGTCACGTATTTTAGATACGAAAATATATGTAATATAGACATAAAAATATATTTAACACGAATATGATTGATGCTCATGTGATAAGGCATGTAACAAATGACCAAATGACCGATAATGAGGCATCATGCAATAAATTCAAGCAATTTGCATCACTATACCCCTAGCTTCTCTAATAAATGTAATTCTTTTCTTCAGAGGGTTCATCTATTATGAAAACATTTGCTGAGCCGTGAGCCAGTTGGATTTTATGGTCTCACCTCATCTCAAAACGAATATCAACACACATAATACAATAATTCATTACAAATGAATATGATTTATTTGTTTTAAAGTACCTACTTTCATCACAAGAAACTCCCTCAAATCCTGGTTTACAAACACATTCCCCAGTAGACCCTACGTTCACACACGCACCACCGTTGTTACACGTTTTGGTTGAGCATGGATCTTCAAGAACAAAATCAATTGAAGTGATATTTAATCATCAAAAATGTTTCAAGACATTTGTAGAAATAGACTGAAAAGGTTTTGATGAATAGAAACTATCTATGGAATATATTTGACCTATTAACGTCTGTTAAAGTAAATGACAATATTTTAAAGTTAACTAATATATTGGTGATTTTTTTAACATACCAACTGTTGGCTTTTTCACTTGATAGCACCTCTGTTCCGAATGAGATCTACAAAAGAAATTTTTAACAATAAAACAAGGAAACTGTGTACACAGATGACTTTATTTATAAACATCATTGATAATTTAATGCACCATTTTTTTCAATTATTCTGTTGTAAATGCTATCATATTAGTCTACTATACCCATACATTTAAACTTGTCTCTCTTGAACAAGTATTAATGTGCTGTTCGAATATCTAAAACTGTTTCCGCATGTATATTTTTTTAAACACATAAGTCATTTTGATTTAGATAGAAATAACATGCCTAATGAAGAGTGATACATAAATCATACCCTGAATTAATACACAGCTTTTTATCGGTCGTCTCGGCTTTATACAAGATGTCGGTTACACATTCGGTTCCAACCTTCTTTGTGTCAAACACAGTGTCTGTGCTGTCTGATGTCGTTACTTGTTTACTGGAAGGAAAAATAATTTGCTCCAAGACATGTAAAAAACTATACTGAACTATACTATATGAACATTCTTTATATGTTTCAACTGCTTAAAAAATACTTTTCTAATCACATTCCAATCAAATCGAACTAAAATGTAATGGAGAAATAACAAATAGTCTTAACTTTAAGTGAATATAAAGTTTGTAGCGACAGTTACATGACATATTTGTCTCTAATGAATCTCAGAAATCAAAAGGTTTCTTAGGGGTCTTGATTAAAACTTATGAAATTGAAAATTTGTATCACAATGTTTGAAGGTAGACAGAAAATTGAAATACCAGTCCGGATCTGGTTTGGTATGAACCAGCATGTGACACTCCGTCTTGCACAGGACTGAACTCTCATCTGGAAGTGTTGGTTCAAGAAACGTTGTTTGCTGTACAACATAAAGTTTATATTCAAATGATAAGCAATCGATAGGAACAATACAACAAAAATAGCATATATCATGTTGGGTCTTTTTCAAAAAACGTTTTTAGAAATGTTTATATGATACATCATTTATCAACCAATTACAATCAAAACCATGAGGATTGGTGTACCAAATACCTAATAGGCCTTGGTGAAGTAGATATAAGGTTTAGTCGTTAAGCCTATTATTCAAACTTTAATCTTTTTACCTTTGGTTTGGTGGACCCATCAGTAACGTCTATGTTGTAGCACACTGACTTCTTACTGAATGGAACAATGGAACAAACAAATTAAGACGTTGAAATTCCATGAGGCTGGTCATTACATCATTAAATGTTTTTAAAGGTTCCATAAACTCGTTAAAGAGCGTTTATAATCTCAGTGTAACATCGTTAACTTTAAGACTTTAAATTCAACAAGTAGACGTGTGCCTGCATCTATATAACTAAGTACATAGCAAATCCTGCAATGAGTATGACTTAAAGCAGGATAGTGTAGCATGGTATGTTGACTGTGAAACCTGTTTCATAGAACGCTAGAATAAAAAACAGCGCACCAACATACCCTTCATCAGTCAACTTCTCAATATTGCCATTTTCTTTGTTCAAAATTTTGCCAAAATAAAGATATTTATCAAAAACTTACCATTCTCTCCCAACACAGTTAGCTCCGTCAAATATTCCTATACTACCTCTGTCTTAAAGCGAAGGTTTCTACGCGTTCCGGCAGTTGCCCCTATACCGGCGAGATATTGCAACTTAAACTACCTGGCAATTTTTAAGCCAATGAAAACACCGTAAGCATAAATAAGATATCTGTTGACACACAGGCCTATGCAATGATGCAGTCGTAAAATGAAGTTTATGTGTTCTGTAAGGAAGACTCACAGAGGAAGGTGAATATTCGAATAAAGTTTTGCTTTTGAGAAGCTTACGGAACTAATTTAAACGATTTAAATGATACCTTTTGAAACGGCGTCTCTGACTGCACAACTAACTTTGATTGCATCCAATCAGATTTCTACATTTCGTGTACAGGAAACCTTCGCATTAGGACAGAGGTAGTATAGAAATTTACGACCGAACTACCTCTGTTGGGAGAGAATGCAAACTGACTTGCTCGTGTTGTTAATTGTGAGTGTTTTTCGTGTTTTACAGCAAGTGGCAAATATATGAAGACTAATGCTGAAATATGCTGAAAAATTCTTCTTATATATGTATGAAGCTTCAATAACAAATATGTAGGTCTAGTTGAAATTGTGTTCACTTTCAGGTCTATGATTTATAAAACAATCGAATTTCGAGGATGTCAACTCAACGCAGAGCTTGAATTACTAACACGCTTTTCTTAAAAGAAAAGAAAAACTTACTCTGCTTTGCTTAGCTCAAGACAGACTTTGCTCGGCCCCGACTTGTGTGGAGTGATGATAACAGGTGTTTTGTAAAGACCAGGAACGGCTGTCTCCGTATGCAAATCAGTTCCAGGATTCACTTTTACTTCCACATCAGGAGAACTTGGACCCTTGTTTACAAGCGGTGAGGTATTGTCACTGAAATTGGCAGCCGGTGAGTATGCTTGTTCAAATTGAGACAAATATAGACACTGTTTTATCGTTGAAACATCTGATATGATTTTCGCCGATTTCGAAATTGTAAATAAACTGCAATATTTAGCAAAGCTGTCAATTTGGTGCACTACACCAATTTGTTCTATTACTTCCCCATTTATTTCAAAGAGGAATCATAGCACTGAGAAATTAACCAATCATGTTGTGTTTTAAGGTGTGAAATGTTAACTCTTCCATAACCATTCTAAATTCATACACACCATAAATGTTAACAGTTTTGTCAGCTCAATGAAGTGACGTGGAGTCAAGATTTCAAAACCCTTTTTTATTTCTTTTTATTAAAGTTTTATCTTTCCTCTCTAGAAAGTATTTGATCATTCACTCGTTCAATGAACGTCTAATGCATTTTGTTTCATGTTATTGATAAGGTAAAACGTTATTTCAAAATTGAACGAAACGTATTTTAAAGAAGTGATCCCATCTGTATATTTCTTCTTGCCAAAAAATGGCATCGTCCACCTGACATTCCAATGATTAGTTGCAGAAAAATCTTAGCAATAGCAATTTTCAGTTTAATTCTAATGTTCACATAAACATAAATGACCAAGATTCAGTTTCTTGAAATGTGGTTGAAACTGAATTTTTTAGTCCTTTGTGCGGTATCATGTCAAACAAATTCAACGATCAGATTCCCAAGCAAATCTAACGGAATCGATTATGATGATAACAAAACCATCCGGCACTAAATTTCCCCAAAAATGTTCTATGCAAACTTGGAATGGAATGGAGAATACATTTGTGAAGCTGAAATTTCACAGCTTTAAACTGATGTCAAGATCACCTAATTAAACTAAGCCCGGCGTAATCACTTAGAAAGAATCTGATATGTGTACGAAATGAAAAAGTTTATGAATGGTTATTGGGATATGAAACAGAAGTCCATGCAGAAAATTCAAAGCTTCGCTGTGATCTTGAAAACAATTGTGACCAAAATCGAGTAGGCCTAGCGATATTCCTCAGAAAAGCTTTCTGTAAGATAAGAAAGGAATCCAGTAAATGGTTCTCTAGATAACTAGATATGCTAAATATCAATACTACAGTAGACCTTTTTAGAATGACTGCATTTTGTACAAGGAGGAAATGCAAAATATCAAAACACTAAAGTAAAAGAATAGGAATGATTGTATATTGTACTTTCGAACAGAATCTGCCTAATACCAAAGTGATACGGGGAATAATGAATATTTCACAAAGCAGGAAAATTAAGATTTATGATATCACATTCATTGTGTGCGTCAAGAGAAGTAAAGTTTGCTTATCAAAAGAAGTGACCTAAAATTTGTCATAAATATTGTCATGTTGAATATTGCATTTACTTTATACAGGCCATACATTTTTCTCTCAATGATAGGTACAACTTTATCAAAAAAACGTTACTAGCTACTACTCCTGATTGCTTTGTTGCCTTCAGCGGTCAAATGTTATATATTTGAGTTTCCAATGGTCAAATGCCATTGTTCTATCAGTACGCATACACTATAAACAATTAATTGAAAAATAATTGAAACATATACATGTAGAAATAATTAAACATGATATGTTTTAAAACATTTTTCTTCATATATTTTCAACACCGGCTCAATAAAGGTTTTGAAGCCAAAAGTATGTTGAACAAACGGTATTAAATTTTGTGAAAATGGTCACATGAAAACCTAAATGAAATTTGTGAACTCTTATGTTTAATTACAACAAATGTATTAACTTACGTGTTCGGCACATTTGTATAAACTGGAAACGTGCATTCCTCGTCTTTCTCACACTTGATTGTTCCTCCATTTAGCATGTTGATGTCAGCATATTTGGGCTGTTGATAAAACAAGGGTGTTTAAAACAGCAGTTCTGGTAAAGTTCAGGCCCAAGCTTAATATTGCCTTACAAGCTACAACATTCAGTCCCAATTAGGTTTATATATTATAATTAACACCCGGAATGTACTATTCCTTGGGTTTTGGCAAGCGTTTATAGATGAGCTCTCAATGTTGAGAAGGTCTGTACTCTGGATATAAAGGATTACTAACGGTAGTGCAACAGGACTCTTATTAAATGATGACAACTTTTATATTTATGTTTCCTGCTAAATTTAAATCAATTACCTTAGAATCAGTGTTTCCAGTAGGACCTGTGGAAAAATAAAACAGTAATCAAAAGAAACAATCTCTGGCATCAGAGCATTGGAATGTTAAGAAAGCAGCAAATTCTAGGTTTCCTTATAGTGAGGTGATATGGGGTTTAACGCCGCTTTCAAGAGTATTTCGCGGCTTCAAGTATTATTGCAGGGAGAAGGTCCGCAACACCATTGTGGCTGTGCATTGAGGTGAAACCTGCGAGCATCGGCTGGAATTATCAAACCATAGTTGGTACTGCACTGACATTCAGTGTAGCATTGCACCAAAACCTTTCCCCTTGTAGAACAGTTCGCTACTGCAAACCAAGTTGCCGAGCCCTTGGCAGGATTCGAACCACGGACCTCTTGATCCGAAGCCGAAAGTGCTTACCACTGCGCTATCCCATTCCCGTTTTCCTAAGAAAGTAACACTTACTGAAGTAAATATTGACTTCATGTCATAGCAACAGTACATTCTGCCAAAACTGTAATCCCCATCAGCTTTAATTCCTATCAACTATGTCATAAAATCTAAAAACGTGATATAATATTTCAACGATAAAATGTCAGTTCGTTTCAAAATTTCTTACCATTCGTACAGGTTTCACCATCGTATCCGAGAGGACATTTACACTTCCCTGTGTCATATGCATCTTCCTTACCGCCGTTTGAACATTTGTCAGTTCCTGTGAGAATTATCACCATAAGAAATTGTATTGTGAAATTAATAACAATCGTATTTTGAATAATCCATATTTATACAAGAACCCATAAAAACAACTTACCCAAGAAGTTTTAGATATAAGAATTAATATCCTATATCTTTCATAATGATTTTGTTGTATAACCTTCACTTGAAGAATTGAACTGTCTCTACACTACATTCATTCATGCAATAAGATTAATATTAAATGGATACACAACTGGTTGAATTGATTCATATCATTATCCTCTCCCCCCCCCCCCCCCCACAGATAGCAGGAATCATAAAAACACTATACCATGTAACCATGACGCTAGTGATGTCAAGTCACTATCAGCGAAGACCACATATTGAAATTTATCTTATTCACAGCTTGCGATTATTTGTGTTTTTGCTAACCATCTGAACGTTCGTATCACTCGACGAAACTTCTACCTGTTTCACACTTTGATCCTGTCTTTCCTGGTTCGCAAACACACTCTGGATGAGTTCCACTTATCAGGCATGCACCTCCATCTGAACATTCGTTAAATGCACACGAATCTGTAAACGCATTTAAAAGACATACATTTGTAGTCAAAACAACTGATATTTCAAGAATCACTTCTGGAGTTTAAGATTTGATGTTTAGAATGACATAATTACTAATAGGGCGGAACTAATTACTTACGAACAGTTTTATTTATTTTTATCATTTTATTCATCTTTTACACTTTTTTAAATATTTACTAACCCCAATAGAATTTCCCTATTAATTGTCTCTAGGATTGTGTTTAATGTAACCTGTGTGTATTGTTATCGTATGTTACAATGTTACATAACTTGTGGGTAGTTTGACTTAAAATAAACATCATTACCTGTGGATTTTTGTACCTTGTAACATCTTTCATCAGAAGCCGTACTGGAACGAATAATATAAAAACACGATTTATTGTTAAAATGAATCAAGAGTGAGAAGGATGCGCCTAGCGTCATAAAGTTCAGGTGAAAGGGTGAAACAATAATGCCATAGGCTGTTTATGAAATATTCTTACCCCGATCCAATACAGAGCTCTCTGCTCGACGTAGTCGGTTTGTACATGACGTCAGTTATGCATTCTGATCCCCTTTCTTTTGTTTTAAAAGCAACACCACCACCATTTGGTAAGGTCACTTGGGCACTGTGAAAAGAAATTCTTTGTAGCTATTGCCGTTGGTATATATATATATATATATATATATATATATATATATATATATATATATATATATATATATATATTCTTACTCTTTCATTTTGAATAAGAATTTACAATGTAATTCAAACCATTTTATATCATTATTGTTCTTCAAAATAGGACAATGACAGCTAAACACAGGGCAATCATATCGAGGTTCATATTTTCATTACGGTGGCCTATAAACTTTGCTATGATTTTCACTTCGATATTGACATGGAAATTGAATGACGCAATTGGTTGCATTAAAGAAATATATGTACAACAGTGTGTTATTTAAAAAAACCTGTTTGCGTCATTTATTACATAATTTCAGTTATGATGATACAACTTAATTTTATAAAATACAATATATGACCAAAATCCTTTACCAATCAGTATCCTTTTTAGTGTGTACCAGAAGGTGACACACTTCCGTCTCGCACTTGATATGGCTTCCTTCAGGTAGTGTAGGACTGATAAACTTGGTCTAAAATGAGGCAATAGGGATGGCAAATTATTGTGAGTGCACAATATTCATAATGAAATAACAATCCTACAAATTTTGTAGTAAATAGACTGTCAGTTTTAAAACAGGTATTAACAGGTACTTTTTATTTTTGCGTTTATTTCTGAGTTTTCCAATTTTAATAATAACATTTGTCAACATCCTTTTAAAAATAACATGTAACAGCTTTAGAAAATCTTTAACAAATTTACCTATTCATCACTATTTAAAAAACTTCTACTTACAGGTGTCGTTGGTGTGCTACCATCTGTAACTTCGATGTTATAACAGACGGACTTTTTACTGAAAATGAAGCAACTGGACTCCTGAAGATAGCAAGGCAAATATTGCATATATCATAAAAAGAGTGATACATTATATGAACCTAGAAGCACGATTTTAACATAGCCTTGCATTGGCGGGCTGTGACACTGTTCAGCCCCGTGAATCATATAACAACATATAAGAACCCCAGGGGTATTTGGAGCACAGAAGCTGGAACATTGAGTGTGATCTGCTAAAATACAGCTTACTCTGCTTCTTCAAGTTTCAAACAGACTTTATTTATTCCATTCTTGTGTGCTGTGACGGACACTGGCGCACTGTACAGTCCAGGAACTCCTGTAGATGGAGTCAGCTTGGTTGGTGTATCCACCGACACATCAACGTCAGGGGACTTTACTCCTGGGGACACTTTAGGTGATGTTGCGCCTCTAAAACACGGACATGAACTAAGTATAGCATAACACTTTATTATCAACAGCTAAATGTCTAAATCTCTCTTTCCCATTCAAAATATCAAACTATTAAGATATTAAGTTTAAGCGTTAATAACATTAACCATCCATGACATTAAAACCTTCGTTGCATTGACATTTATTACATTCAGCTTACATTACAACAATTTCAACAACCGTAACATAATACCATATTTACTCACAACAATTTTTCGTGGCACAAGCCAAATGTTTTGTAATAGTTATAACTCAAGGGTACAATGTTTATGAAACTTCCGAATCTTCAAATTTCAAATGATAATCTAGCACCTACCCATTTTCACTTTGTGCATATACGGGGAAAGTACATTTTTGGTCTTTGATGCACTTGATATTTCCACCATTTGCAACGTTGTTATCGGCATATTTTGGCTGTCAAGAGAAATTGTTATTAAGAATGAATTTTTTGAACTTTCATATACAAAACGTTTTTTTTTATAAAAGCTGATATAAAAGCTGAATAATAACATGACGCTAATTAGAATAGCTTGAAAATAACTACTCAGGGCAAGGAAATATTTATATACAATTGAAGTATTTAAAAAATTATTTCATCAATTGCCGCTTGATATGTGTATAAACAAGAGGGTTTATGAAATTTGATTGGTAAATACCTTGCTGTCTGGATTTCCTTTTGGGCCTGAATAGGAGAGACGATATGATTATTCAAAATAAACGACAGAATTATCAATTAATCGTTTATAATTCAATGCAGTAAACGCGGTATTCATCTAAAGAAAGTAAAAACGGATCTTGCATTCATAAAAGGAGCATTTGCAAAGCAGGTGGCCTTTAATGATAATGTGAACTTTTTAACGTTATTGATAAGAACAAAAAATGATGTAAAAGACAATGGCTCTGTTGCTCTTGAGGCTTTTAAGACTATATGTAAAACTTTAAATACTCTTTCTTGAGAAGGAGATGGCATAGGGTATACAAGATGTCAGCCTTATAAATTCTCTTGTTCTGGAGAAGAACATGATATTGGGGTTTTATGGCATGATCCCAATGCCCTAATAAGAGGTTGTAGAGCCCCCAAATCTACAAATCCTAACCCTTGTTGGCCAATATATGTTTATCAAAATAGTTTTTATCCGTTAAGAGATGTCCAAGGTCACTGTACCTGTAGACAAGATTTGATTTTTCTATAACCAAAAGATCCAGAATCGAAATCATAAAGTCGAAAATTCTGGTTGGATGAACACCGAAGGCCATTCATTTTCATAGGCTTATAGCGCCCTCCAGTTTTCATTGGCTTAAAAAAACCCAACCGCAATGTGAAACAAACTCGAAGATATGTAGATCAACATTACTACCTAATCCAAGATGACAGTATCGGGGTTTCTCTTCATTAATTGTCAACACGCGATTGTATATCAACTTATTAAATACATGTACACTTTATATTTACCTTCTCCACATGTTGTTCCAGAATATCCAAGCGTGCATTGGCAGGCACGGGTACTATCCCTCATTCCGCCATTTTCACATTTTACCACTGAAATGTATTCAGAATTAACTTAACTTCATGCAGGAGTGACATTGTTTGAATTCTTCTCGTACGAAAGAGCATTACATTTTTAACCCTTATCCTACCAAGCTTTTTTGTAAACAGTACCAAGTCGGGCCTAAGAGGCCCGTAATACCCTTCCTAGATATCAGGTCACAATAAGAAGTCATTAGTTGACTTTTCGACCCTTTACTTCTGTGCTGACATACTGGAGGCTTTTAAGCGTCAAATAAGAGACAATGGGTGAGAACCTTTAAAAAAATCTTTTTATTATCTATCTTAACTAAGATGTTACCATTTACATTGGTATAACTAAATTTTGTTGAAAGATTTGTTTAGAGATATTTCACACAAATAGTTCAGTGTTGTGCTTCTTGTAGTGCATGATGATTAAAAAAATTAAAATATTGTCCTTAATATGAATTTATTTCTTCTTAATTAAATGAATTAATATTCATGAATGAAGTATATTTCTTATCATGAATGTTTAGCTACTACTTACACTCTGGCTGTATCTCTTCAGCAAAAGGCACAAAGATCATGACCACAGAATCGTTAGAAATTTGAAGTACATAAATTTCCAAATACTAAGAACCTTGTATAGAAACCTTGGAGGAGAATAGTATGCTCCACTGCGATGTGGTATGTAATATATAAATGAAAGGTAATGCTCCATGACAAAACCATATATTATAACCGTGTTTGTTAAGGCAGAGTACCATGTGGTAGAGACAATTCTATTTCCTAAAATTATGAATTATGAATGAAACACTCTTATACTTCAGGAATTATTACAATTTTGCCTCTCAAAGAAGAAATCACATATCAGTGTTGTTACGCTGTGCCGTAAGGTCTTTGAAACTGTTTGGTGAGTTTGTGGTTCTTATCAGACAATACTTGTATCTACCGTGTTCTGCTTCATTATGTACTAGACAAATTTGAACACCAAGGCATGATCTGAAGAATTACATCGCTAATTTGCAGCAAATGCAGTGGTTAAGTTACAGAGCGCAAAAAACTGTAAAAAAATCATTTCAGCATTTTGCATGATATCACGTGCAATGAAAGGGTATAAATTAAACTCGATTGTCGGCTATTGTCATATGAAAAAAAGGCCTTCAAAAATATGCAGAGATTGACCCAGAAGCAGAGAGGGAGGGCCATCGGTGTGGCAGAAATGGGAGTTATGAGGGTCCAAATTGTAAGAAAGTTTGGCTGCAACAGTTGCTTCAGCGATACAGACACCGAACAGTCCTAGAAGTGGGCGACCCCGCGTCATGACCCCACAGGTAGACCGTCATATACGACTCATCAACCTCCGAAACAGGTTCGCGACGTAAACGTCAACAGCGGCAACAGCATTGTGACACCGCAACAGTCCAATCACAGTACGACATAGACTTCGTGCAGCAGGAATCTGACCATATCAACCCTACAGAGGCTTCGCCTTGACCCTCCAACATATACTATGCAGACTGAGGTGGGCGATTTCATACAACGTCACAATGTCAACGTTTTCCCATGGCCAGCTAAATCTCCAGACACGGATCCAATAGAACATCTTTAGGACCACCTTGTCAAGAGGATTCAAAGACTCCCACAGCCTACAGCTAACAGACAGGAGCTGTAACATGCGTTGAAACAGTAGTGACAGAGAATCCCCTCTGACGTCATCAGACGTTTAACGTCTTCAATAAGGAGACGTGTCCGGTCTTGTATTGATGCAGCTGGAGGTCATACATGCTATTGACTGTATTTGTGTATCGTGTATTCCACAAACTTTACACAAAGTGAAATTTCAGTTCCATTATGTGAGCGAAATTTTATGACCCCCCTTGTCTTAGACTTGTAATTACATGGTATGTGCAATCCTAATTCCATTGTTATTGCTGATTGTTGAAACGATTGTCGGTTTTTTCATGAATTTACGATTTACTATAAAATATTGTTTTGTTATATTTTTATCGAGTATCAAATATGGAGGGGACGTTTCTTTTGGATTTAAGTTTACAATCCAAAAGCATCAACCTCTTTTGCAATAATTTTAGCGTGCAAAACTTTTTTAAGTGTTCCACGATGTTATGTTCTTGACTACATGATTTGGCAGACGGAAGAGCACAGTGCTCCATCCTTTCCATAGAAGAATAGTTCTGAATAAGTGGGTAAAACATTATACAATGTAACCTCTTCTTATTAGTCACCACCGCTTACTTATTTAAAGCCACTATCAGATCAGATCTTTATCCTCATTGAAATATTGAACAAATGACACCAATTTGTCTCTATACTTCTGCTATCGCGCTTCATCCTCAATGACTGAATCTTGTCTCAAAAAGGGCCATTGTAGGCACAGTTAGTAATGATGCATATGAGAAAGAGGATGCGATAGGACCTCAAAGGCCCGGCTTGGTACTTCCTGTATGTAAATTTAAATTATTCTCAAAAAATTGTTATGAACAAAGTATTTCATATTTCATTAAAGGTACACATGTCGTATACCGAGTTAGAGGATTACATGAAGGATGAGACCTGGTAATTGAATTGTTTTGTTTGTGTTGGATTATAAAGAGTCCTCTGGGCCTCTAAGACCCACCTTGGTCGGATAAGGGTTAAAATGAATAATGCTCTTATATCATAACGCTCATTTTGTCGAAAACAAATTTATCAAACACAATGGCTAACGTTTTTGGGATTCGAATTATTTGCCTCAGGTAAATCCACGTTGTATAAATCTGATAGATGATCTCACAGCATGATTCAAGCGCTGAACCCTCTTCACAGACGCAGGCAGCTGTGCCATCCTTTTCAAGGATGCAGGGGCCGTTCTCACTGTCACAGTCCTTAGCTATACAGGGATCTAAAATAAATAGGCACAGTGTATTAACATATTGTTATAGATAACATACCGAATTGGCGAGTAAAATTTAGAATAAAATAAAATTGGTTAAATAATCTTGGTTTAAATAGGCCAAACCAAACAAAATCAAAACCAAACCAAAATACCTGTTGAAGGTTTCAAACTGACTTGAAAACAACGCTGTGGTTTGTCAATTCTGAAATAGCAAATAAATATTAGTGCAATCAATTTAGAAATATCAACTTATAAGTTTTTGTTAGCAAATTGTTTTTCTGTCACTCGTTGTATAATCTTACACACACACACACCCACACATGCAATATGGATATATGTTCCTCAAGAGTCTTCTAAATTAAGAATTTAATGACGGTTACATGTGATTTAAATACTTTCATAGTCCAGGAAAGCTTGACTTCCTCTTCATATTTACCGATACATGTATTGTGATAATAGCAGTTTGGTCATTGAAAGTTTTTTTAAATAGTGACGCTTACCTAGCTTTCAGACAAATTTGTTTTGGAGACACTTTCAGTTCACTGGCGGAGACCGAAACTTCTGTGATACAGTCTGTGAAGGTGACATCTTTTCCTGAAGGGAACACATTAACTTTGCCACTGGAAGCTGCTACCTGGGGACTGATGGGAAATCACAATCATGTTAAAGTCAATTATAAGTTAAATTATAAATTTGCCTCACCTCACCTATCACCCCATTTTTCTGTGATGGGCAAAAGCAATAAGGTTCGACGTAATTTGAACATGCAAATGCACTTTACGCTGTGTTTCGGTGTATATTAATGATTATAACTCGCCCGTGTACGATACTGCAGTGTACACGGCAATATTAAACAAGTGTAATACCGCTGCACGTATGACGTCACAATAGTGTTTATTTGTGACGTCAAAATGGTAACTCTGCCGTCACAATAGCGGGAAAGTCGCGTGCAGTAGTTTTGGTCACATTATCATAATTGGTTGGCATAATCGTCAATTTTGGGACGAGCATGAAACATAATACTACATTTTCTACCATCTAATACTATCTTTATTAAACTTTTCGATGACTAAGTACCAAACTCCCTTTCGCTCGTTTTATACTGAATCATTTACTCGCTTGATAAAAATAGTCGTTTACTATCCTCAGTATATTAAACCTACCATTCTCCATCTTTCGGTTTTGAGTGAACAAGGAAGTGACAATCTTCATTGGGAATACAGCGTATTTGACTCCCCTCTCCTGGGGTTGGTTCCTGGAAGCTGTCCTGTAAATATTGATACAAAATCTTCTTAAGATAATCAAAATACCCCACCTGGCAATAATTTATCTAAATTTTACTTAGATAAATTTGCGCTAAATGCTTGGTACAACTCTCTCAGCGGCAATAACAAGCAAGCTCCTGGACTTCTGACTATCAAGCTTAGGTGCAGTATGCTGAGGGCTCGCACAGACTTGATTATCTAAGTAAATATTAAGAGTGACAAGAATCATGCATTACTGAGGATGTGCCTCACTTCACCTTTATACAAAACATACCCTTAATGGGTAAATATTGTTATATCATAATGTTTACACATTTATGTAAATAGTGTTTAATTCAAAACACATAATTAACTTTTTTCTACTCACATGGTTTTGTTTACATATTCAACCTTGATACGACCCATGTGAATCGTACATCTAATATGTATGTTAAGAAATTTTTTGTATGAATACTTACAGTGGAGGCTGTCCCTAAAATGAAAATAAATGATATTTAGTAACTAAAGAGAGGAACGAAAATAAATACTGAATATAAAGATGATTTGACTTCTCATTTACAGTAAGCTACTATCTTCGATTTTACAAAACAACGATGTTTTACCTGTGACCGTGTCGGTGACGTGCAAATGGTAGCACACAGTGTCATCTACCTTACTGAAATGAAATAAACACAATAAAATACCTTAGGTTAAATCCATCCCTCCACACTTGTTTGGGATGCTGTACTGAAGAAGAAGTACTGATTCCAGCAAATACAATTAACCAATCAAAAGGACTGATGAGGTACATGTAACTACATAACTTCCGACATTATAAAATCATTTACCCTTAAAAAAACATATGCATACATTGCCTCAAATCAAAATAAAACGCCTAGAGATGAGGAGAAGCATAATTATGGAAGATGTTAAAAACAACGCGTTTATTACTTGTCAATGGAAAATACAACAGTGTACTATTTAGGGCATATTGAATTATGTCAAAATCGTGTAATACGGTATACCGCTGCATCTGTAACGTCATAATACTTTCTGGTTGTAACAAAATAATGTGAAGCCATCATTATAGAATAACTTCAAGAATTTTTTGTTTTATTATATTTAGGGCAAGTAGGATTGATAACTGTCGATTGCAAATCACCATAATGCTTCTTTTCCGTTTGTATCATTCTTATGTGCAACGTCGTAAAGATACGTGTATATTTTAATCATAATTACAAAATTGTCCAGAGAAATGTGTGCTTTCAGATCTTTTCGATACAAACCTATCAGACTGAAATTACATATTAAATAAAATAGTTTTAAGTTATCACACCTTTCCCCTGTTGAAGACGTGTGACCAGTGTTAACACAAACTTTCTTTTCGCCAGATTCGGACGGTGTGACGTCAACGTGACCTTTGTAGAGGTCACTACGTCCATGGATGTCCGAGTCCTTCGAGGGTTGATCGGGCACGGTGACCGTTACTCCTTTATCGTGGGGTCCAGGTTCTAGAGCTGGTCTTGGACTAAAAATACACTCTAATTGAGTTTCCAATTTTGGTGTGCTATATTAATTACACATTTGTCGAAGAATACATAGACAATATCATTAACAGCATGGAGCGACGAATCGAACAATGCATTGAGAGAGAATGGGGGATTACAGATTATAGACTCCAAGTACATAAACGTCAGTATTAAAGCAATAAGTTTTATCGAATTTGATGAACAATTAAATATTTTTATTGAAACGACACAAGTTTTTCTGCTCGATGCTATATATGTAGCGTATTACAAAACATGTATAAAATGAACATTGAATTGAATAATATAAGAGTGCAATTTTTATTTAAGCTTTAGTTGATTAATGAATAATAATTCCTTAGTTAATTAGTTAGATTCGGTGGAATCAACTTCCCATATCGGAAAAAGAGAAAACTTATTTTTCCACATGTTTCTAGAGAGCAAGAGGAGGGATTGTGCGATTATGGTTTTGTTTAATTTGTGAACGATAAAGTTTCTTCTTCTTTTTAAATTTAGCTCTGATTTCCCGATAAATATTTCTGGAAAACCATGACTTTAGAATCGCATGTCATACTTCTTTTAACAGAAAAGGGAAAAAATATATATATAGTTAGTGGTATGCATATGACGTCATGAATTACGTCCCTTGCCATTGTTAACGCTATACCATTTGCAACACAATGTATAAGTTACACTGACGATCACTATGTTGTGAAACCGGTTGGTAATGACCAATCTTCAGTTTGTTATTTTAAAAGAATATTTAATACATAAACCAATAACATTTAACTTTTACATCTATCTATCTATCTATATATATCTATATATATCTATAGATATAAAATGTATTGTGTAAATGAGTTTTTACAGGTCATGTTGTATCACTACAGCGCTGTTTCATGCAAGCAGAATAATAAGAAGTAAGAGAGAATATTTAATCATATCAATGAATAAAAAATATAACTTACGCATCCGGTTTTGCAATCGAAATCGGGATTTTGCACACTTCGCCTTTGACACAGTTGAAAGTTGAACCACTTGAAATTATTGCATTTGTAAACGATGGCTGAAACAAAGCACACCGTATACATCTGTTGTAGGTTGATAGAAGAAAATGATTGTTAGTTTAGTGGTCATTCCTTTTGCGCATATACAGTATACAACGGGGATTGAGTCCTTTAATTGTTGCTTGTGTACCCTCACGCCCACCCTGGGATGCTCTGCTTGGCCAATATATTTTTGTGGCACCCCTGACATGTGATTAAATAAATAACATTTTGGGTACTAAAGTTGCTGTTTTAACATTGAATTTTCCATGCTTTTAAGAAAGTTTAATTTACTTACTATCAAACAGTTACAAGATTAACGATTTCCTCTTTTACATTTGGTGACCAATAATTTCAGGATGAAAATTGGTGTCAAAACGAGTCCTAATAAGCATTCGTTTTAAGTTTGGGCTCTGTCTTTTACTTTTGATCAGACTGTCATCCTTCCAAAACCATTCATCTTCTTACAGAGTACATAACCAAAGATGTCTAATCTTATATGTTAACGAGGTACAAACGGAGAGTGCCATCAAGGGCCAAATACCTTGGAGGTGGAAGGGACATCAGTCGCTGAAGTGTGAAAAGAATAGTTCTTAGTTGTAATCAACACTGAAATTATGTTTTCATAAAAAATATGAAATATAAAATGTCCTCTGAAGCTTTATATGGTAGAAAGTTAAACAGTCAACTGAACAAACCTAACAAATGGTTATACCTTTATCTTACAATACCTCTTTGTAAATCAAGGATAACTAGTTATCAGTTATCGGGAATTTTGGTTGCTGTAATCAACTTATCAAAGAGCGATAAAAATGGAACCAATAGTGAGCCTGTTTTTTGAGGACATGGATTTTCATATGAATATACCGCATTAAAGGTTCCAATGTATACACAGTCAGGAAGCAGGAAAAACATGAATTTAGCTCTAGTGAACAATATGGTTCATGAGAAGCAGTGCAAACAGCGAAATACATTATGAATGGACGGAACAGACGTGCGATACATTTCTAATTCCCCATATTTATTTTGATAGTACATTAACAAGGACGTCAATCCTACAGGTGATAATTTTCTCAAACTCAATCTATATTTTCTTACTTTGACCACAGAATATGCCTTTGTAGCCGACAGAGCAGTGACACTGAAACGTGCTCTCTGTTTCTTCACACACAGCACTGTGAAGACATGGTGAAGACTTGCAAGGGGCAGCTGGGGGAAAGGGGAAAACTAAATCATTGTGTTCAAAGTAAAATTATTTGAATTTCAATAAAACATGCAGTTTTTAATTAAAAACGGAACGCTAGTTAACTTTATGTTGCGAATATTCTGCACGAAGATATCTTTTATATGTACCAATAAGCATCATCCACAAGTCGGTATAGAATAGAGAAAAAATAGAGAATTAAAAACTTACCATAACTAGATATAAAACCCACAAGAATTTGTTCTTCAATTTATGTAACTTTTTACACTTTTATGACATCATTGCTGTTCAGCTTCTAATCACTTCATGAAATAAGATTAGTACATTTTTATGAATCTTGTCATACAAATTTAGATTTGTTTAGCATACTTAGATCATTATTTCATCAATGTGTGTCAATATATACATTGTATGTACGATTTTTATTGTTAACTGTTTGTCACGATAACAAGCTGATACTTTGAGCGACACCTGTCGCGAGATAGTTTGTGTAAATTCATTCATGACTTACATGCAGATGCCCAAGCACCGTCAAGAGAAGAACATTACTTAAACTACTCAGAATAACATTCTATGTGCGTTTTGCAAGATATGCATTCTGTTAACTGGTAATTTCAATTATCTATAAGAGTCTTTTAACGAAAATTGCCAGCTTACCTTTGTCACATTGTTCTCCTGTGTGTGTATTGTCACAGACACATGCGGCGCTGTGATCAGGCTCAACAATGCAGTTTCCACTTCCACAATTTTTCGTCTCACAAGGCTCTGTAACATTAACCAGCATGAATCATTAGCAATCATCCTTCAACTATACAGATTGATAGCTAGCTAGCTGGATGGCTAGATTGATGGATGGTTAAATGTATGAATGGACTGATGGATGGGCGGACCGAGGGAAGGGTTTTTTGGAGCAATATATATATATATATATAAATCTAATATATATAATAACATGCGCTGGTTGTTGCGAAGAGTATATTGGTCAAACGGTGGATACATTAGGGGCGTGAGTCCGAGTGCATAAACAACAGATAAAAACACCAAATTATAGATGTATACCCCTGAGCGCACATATAGATGGATGCGCCAAGAATTGCAATCCCCAGTTCTCAATCTGTCCTATTTACAAAATGCGCACAGATAATGAAGAACTGAGGAAAATTAATGAACGATTCTTTATTGATGGATATACCCCGAAATTGAATTGTAACTAATATTAAATCATGTTGACGTCGCATTTACTATATATATTTGAGTGGTATGCATATGACGTCATGAATTAAGTCCCTTGCCATTGTTAACGCTATACTATTAGCAACACAATGTATAATTTACCCTGATGATCACTATGTTGTGAAACCGGTTGGTAATGAACTTATATGAAGACCAATCTTCAGTTTGTTATTTTTAACGAATATATATGTAGGACTCAGATCTGTGGCGGGTCTCTAATCTATGGCGGGTTTCCTTATCTGTGGCTTGTTTGATTGTTAGACTGTTTAATGACGTCATGCTAAGTGACGTCATTATGCGATGACGTCATAATACCTAACTGTTCCCCTCGTAAGACTCAATCGCGTCGCTAGCGTAATAATTAGGGAAGTCACAGAGAGATATTGCAAACGGATAATGTCGAAATGATAAGAGTCCATATCCCAATTACGAAGATACATTAAACAATACCTTACATGTAAATAAGACATTTGCGGCTTCATGCCACATCAATTGTGTTTATTTTGCAGGATTTTTTTAGCCCTCGGGGAGTCTGTCTTCTTTAGCCCTAAGATATTGAAAGACTATCTTTTGTAACCCTTGGATTCCTGTCGACGAATTTTAGGGTAAGTTTGTCTAGCGTAAGGTTTGGTTAATCATTGCAGAAAAATACAAAAAAGGTACAAATGTCAGGCATTTGAAAATCTGCCATAGATTTGGAAATACGCCACAGATTTGAGGCCTGCCATGGATTCGAGTCTTACATATATATATATATATATATATATATATATTTAGAGAGAGAGGGAGGGATAGATGGATAGATAGAGAGAGACAGAGATAGAGAAAGGAAGAGACAGAGATAGAAAGACAGACACAGAGAAACACAGAGACAGAGAGAGACACACACACAGAGACAGAGAGAGACAGGGATGAAGAGAGGCTCTTACCTGTTGTGTCCGGGTTAACTTTGAAACATCTGGGGTTATCTTGACCTCTGCAAAAGTTTATTCATCAAAGTTACTTAAACATGAGAAAAGTTTCCGTTTCGTTGTTTGGTGTTGCAAGTCTTCAATAGGTCACTTATCAACAAAAAGTCTCCCTTCTGATATATGGTTCCTGTCAGATTAAACGTGCTCGAACGTAGCCATTTGACCTCGAAGCCCGTGAAAAGTAATGGCGATTTCCACATGACAGAGGCCTTAATCATGGTTTATATCAGGCATAAATACGTATACACTGCTCCCAAATTTAAAACGGTTTGATTTAAACATATTAATGTACATATACATATGATAATATGAAGCGATATGAGATACATATATACAAAAGTACAGACAAAAAGAGTTTCAATAACGCTGAGAAGTACTCAAAGAATACGGTTCTATCAAAGCATCAGAATCCAGATTATTATTTATTGCATCACCGGCAAAAAGACTCCTTGTTTATCATCAGGTAACATGAAATGACAGACATTACTTCCATTTTTCAACCGGTTGATCTGATGAGGCTTCATAACAATTAGTTGCAGATATTAACCTTGCTTTGAGACAGAACTTCTGTATTTCTGTAGTGGAAGTTGGTTCAACTAACACGTCCGTTACACAAGACGTTCCTTCCAGTTTCGTTGCAAAAATGTGGAGGTCAAGATTACCTACTTCATCTTCTTTCACTTGCGGGCTGAGAAGAAAAAGCTTTATTTAGAATTCCCTTTGTTAAAAGACGGGGCTAATTATATTTGATAACGGTTAATTTCTTCTTATATCTTGATAAGTATTTGAAAATATAGAAAACGGTGAAATTGTTGAGAGTTTTTAAGACATATAATACATGTAGCTAGAACTGGCAAAACATAAATTTATATCAACAATAAATTGGCTTGCTGAATCCTTTCTTTCCAAAAGTCCTTGCATCAATGAAGGGCTATCAATGAAAAAGCCACATTAATGGCATTCATATCAATAGATTTCGGGTACGAATCAATCAAAATACTAAATAAAATTCATCAGGAAAGACATGAATAGATTGATATCTATGAATATGATGTACCAAAGTCCTCAATTTGTTGAGAAAAACACTTTATTGGTAGACATCGTTAATGAAACTAGTTATCCTATGACCTCAGTTTGAATGTTGAAATTCTAACTTACCAAGTATTCGTTTCATCAGGTTTTGAATGCATTAGAAGATGACACTGGGTATTCTCGGGACATCTAAATGCCGACTTATCAGGAAGACTAGGCGATTCAAAATTATCCTAAAATGGATAAACTTTTGACTTATTGTATAATTGATATATCACAGCTTACATGATACAGGGTAGAAAAGCATCATTGAGATAATAAATGAGAATAAGAAACAAGACTTTTGAATTTTCAGCGAAATTCACTTGTATATCCATGTCAATTAAATTACTATTCCATTAAACATGTTTGGTTAATAAATCGGTTTAACTGAAATTAACACTATGATATAAAAAAGAATAGCACATATCTTTTTCAAGAAAGCAATGGCAGATGAAAACAAAAACTCAACGAGTCAGATTAAAGAAGCTGTAAAACACAAAAATTCTAACCAAGCGTGTTTCACACTTAAGTAACATGTATAAACTATTCAAAAACACGTGTATTTTAACGTGTATTGGTATTGCTAGAACTCCTATTCTTATACACACATATCAAATCTTCTCATGGCTTTTTTATTTAAGAAACTTTACTCGCAAATATAGTTTGTCAGGAATAGCTCATCTCATATTACATATTTTTAAGAAGCAGTAAGTGATTAAGTTAATACTAATAACAACTCAGTGCGGTTTACTTATTAATTCAATACTGCCAAAATGTGAGGGTAATGATTCTCAATGAATTCACTAATAAAATAACATATCAATCTCTCTTCTTTAAGTATGTTTCCGAAATTACGTTAAATGAATCAGCGCGCGGCACCTGCATTGTCTTGTTTTTGATAAAAAAAGGTGGTATTTGGATCATATGAAAAATAAAAATGTCAAGAAAATCATGAAATATGTTTCGGATATCATTTGGCAAAACTTCGTGTCCTATTGAAAATGATCCAAAATCATTTAACAATATCCTTTTTCGTTAGCCTTTTACAATATTATTCTTATTCTCTAGTGAGGTCGCTTGAAGACGATCTGATATTGGCATGGCGGCAGGACCCTTCACTTCTCTTAAGAAGAGGGTATTTTAATGATAATTTCATCCATTTTAGCTAAAATGTTTTATACTCACAGTCCCGATTACTATTTCTCCTGGAAATGAAATATTAAAATAAATAAATACAATATTAATCATGATTATTTGCTTTAGATGCATTAATTTTAAAATACACGCGGAAATACAATTTTGAAAAATTCCTACTTGACCGACGCCAATCAACTTATGAGGTGAAATAAAAGTGTTGGCAACATAATGTGTGTGAAATCAAGTGAAAAACTTCGGAAATATCATTTTTAATCCGACATGCTTTACATGCAGAAGTGGAACGTGTACATCAATTCTTGATCCATGCTTGATAAGGCACGGATAAGGTCGTTTAAGAAAGCAAATAGTGATCTTTTACTCGCCTGTCACATTTTTCATATCAAACTATTTTAAAAATTATCTTATAAAAACGTTATTGGATTATCGTTCCTCACAAAGTCCCGAGAAAGCACAAGGAAACTTGACACTATTCGCGTCGACAAGGTATCGAGTTGTCGGAGGGAGCGCTGTCATAAAACCACCCATGTTGAACGAAAGCTTCTTTAGAAATTTGTAACTTTTGTACCTTCAAGAATAGCAGTTATCTTAGCCCCTTTAAAGAAAATCCTTTCCAGATTATACTAGTACAAAATTCAATTCAAAATATTTAAACAAATGGCAAAACAAGTCAATCGTTAACAAAAGGAAGAAAACTCGCAGAAACTAGTTGAAAAGAAAGCGTATTGGCGTATTTTCAGATTTGGCGAACTTTGTGATTGATTTTGCACATTAATCTGATGAAAATTTATTAAGGATTCATAAATGAAAAGATAAACAATGATGAATTGGAAAGTAAAAGCTGAGATCAGTTCTCTTGCGAATGCAGTATCGTTGATTAACTCTTTGCGGTACTATCGATCTTAATACAAATAAATATCAACAAAGTCAAAACATTCGTTTTCAACATTACAAAGATATATCTTAATGGTATTCCTAACATGAAGGTGTTAAAAAGGAATTATTACTTGACCGCTGAAGCTGTCATAACTGTTTAGTTAAATAATTGTTTTAGAGCCATAGGCTCTGTAGCTCATCAGGCTATCTAAAATGTATTTTACAAAAGGTCTCATCGGATCGCCAAATCAATAATTTATATACTCCATCAGGTAAGTATATTAAGTTCACAAGGTTACAGCTTTCTGGGCCCCTTGCTTCTGTAGAAGGGTTAGATGTTTTGATAAATTCATCATCATCCAAGGATTCTGTACTTAAATGTTCTTAGTTTTCTTTGCTTCTTTTAGGAGGAAGCCCCTTTGGCCCATAAAAGGGGTCACATGGTCACTTATGCTATACACGAGAATCCGCATCGGCTAAAGAGTTTTTACACACGATTTAAGCTTTTAAGGTTTTTTGCTTCTGGAGAAGAAGATGAAAATAGAGTTTTAAGGCCTGGTCCCTGTGACCCTAGAAGGGGTACCAGGGTCGATAAACTTATAAATAAGAATCCTCATCAGCTAATGAGTCTTTACACAAGGTTTCAACTTTCTAGGCCCAGATGAAAAAAGGTTTTTAGGGCGTGGTGCCCGTGGCTCCCATTTCGGGTCACAGGGTCAATACATCTTTAGATCAGAATCCCAATCAGGAAAGTAATCTGCACACAAAGTAACAGCTTTTTTTGCTTCTTGACAAGAAAGTGAAAACATATTTTTTAGGGTGTGGTCCCTGTGGTCCTTTTTAGGATTCACAGGGTCAGCAACACTATAAAGGAAATTTAAATTAAAACTCCGTAGTCAAGGAAGCTGTACAAATGATTTCAGATTTCCTGAGTCTATGGTTCTGAAGAACAAGATGAAATAGTGAAAAGTTTACGGACGGATGGACGGACGGAGGACGGACGGCGTGCCGTCTCAAAAGCCGAGTGGGTCTTTCAGTCCAGTTGAGCTAAAAAGTAAATGAATTAATAAGCATTAAACGGTAGGTCGTCAAGTATTCTCTATATATTACCTGGATCTTTTGTCTTGATGTGATAGCAGAGAATTTCGTTCCTGAAACAAAGAATAGAAAATGTTAATCAATTGCTTAATCAGAAATAATGTTATAAGAAGCAACCTGATATAACGCAGTAAGGTCAATGAATCTAGATACAAAAAAATGATGTTAATCATGGCCGTGATGATACTTTTATCAAATATTGATTTGATTTTTTAAATAATTTTAATCTGTTCTTAAAGAAGTTCAGAACGTTTGTCAGTGCTCATTTGTTGGTGTATCAGGCACAGTACCGTTACTATTTTGAGAAACCTCAAGGTAAAGGTCAACGAAATAGAAAAATGTCACCAAAGCGTTATCGATGTTCCGAAGTTATGCTGTGGAATGCTGAGTGGTCTATCATTTAATCCATGTAACTTTAGGTTATAAACTACCAGGCAAAAGAAAGGTTTCACTCATTTTCAAGTCTATAAAATCAAAACAAACGCAAAATGAGAATTCATCCTGCTAAATCAGCGTATATGAATCCGCTCTCGCTCTTTCCTAATTCCCTGATCTCTTTCGAGATATATCCCTCTAATAGCTGGCGGCTTGATATTCGTGGCTATGATCACCTGTGATTTTTTCAGCCATTGAAATGTCGTTAATTAAGTAGTTTGAAGCTACTAGTTTAAACTCAACGGATTTTTCAAGCCGGGTTGTGCCGCTGTTGCTGAATGAGAGTTGTCTCATTGGCTGGTTACATAGCCAGCGATACGAGGGTTTTGGCTTAAAAGAGATCAGGGTATTGGGAAGGAGCGAGAAAGACATTTTTACAGATGTATCCGAGAGTGTTATTTTGTACATCCATATCTCAAGACGTTTTCCTAAATGAAAAAATACTATGAATTTATCTGGGAAGGGTAATAGTTGCACCCTGTCACAGACTTACTATTCCGTGTCTAGAGCTGTGTGCAGCAGTTAGACAGCACCTCTAAATCCGAACGGACAAGGTTAGGTATGACGCATATAAAGATAGTGCTTGGTTACCAATCAGTTAAGTGACAAATGAACTTGAGACTATATGGAAAAACTATGATCATAGCAGCAATGGTTCACATATTACACGTCGTTGATTTGAACTTGAAATCGTATTATGCTAAATGACTGACGAACAAACGATCGAACTGGAGTTATCCCTCGTGAAAATTATTAAATATCTACCTTTGAGTTGAATCGAGTTTTGTCTTTACGCAAACTTTCTTTTCCCCCTGAGAGTTTGGTGTTACTTCAAGTTGACCTTCGTTGATGTTAGTTCCTTCTTTCGTGACAGGTTGTCTTAGTTTGACGTCTAAATCACCTTCTTTTGTACTTTCAACAAGCACGGCGCTTCAAAAGTGAAATCTTTTGTAAAATATCCCAAATTCATATTTTAAAATAAAAGATGACGAAATAAACATAAATTGCTGGTGACACCTATTAAGCATGCAGTATTTATATATATGATTTTATATGACATTGTCACATTTTCCTGCATAAGAAAGTAAAACATTTGTAGCTAAGATGATTTGGTTTATAAGTTTTAAGGTAAGATTTATCTTATGTTCATATAAGCAATATAAAGATAAAGTTGATATATAGATAAAAATAATTATTCAACCTTGGTCCTTTGGTAAACATCGGAATGACACATTTTTTCCCAACTTCGCATTCAAACGTTGCACCATTTTTCAGTGATGGGTCCGTGAATTCAGGCTTTTAAAACATGAACATGTTAGTTGAAACGTAACAAGAGACTTGCAATGCAATGCGATAAAATTTACTATACATATAGTAGTTTGTAATGAGTACTGAACATAACATATAACAGCTTTGACGTCGTTAAGGTTATCCTTTGATTCTAATCAAAGCATTAATGCTTGCAAACTTTTTGCTATATTTTGGGATGTCATTTTACTTACTTCGGTTGTTGATACAACTGTAAAACAAACGAGTATGATATGATAGTAACATGCAATGATAAACATAATCAACGTCTAATTTATATCAATATATGAAAGAAATAATTGCTTTGATAAACTCCATGAATGTTAAAATTCAAGGGTTTTGGAATAAGTTAAAGATTAATTCATCGATAATAATCCAGCATTTATAGGGCATATACAAGTGTCAAAAAGAGAACAGAATGCGTTTTGGGACAATCATGACGTTTTTAGAGTTTATTTAAATAACTTCATCTGCTGAGTTCATCAGGTTTGATGTATGGAATATCAAAATACATAAAGGCATGTGTGTATAACATTTTGATTTTGCCAACAACCAACATGATAGCATTTACGTCTAAAGGTCATGATTTTCACAATTGATAAATTGTATACCAGAACATGTTTTGCTGTTAGACAAAGATATCATGTTATTTCGAAACAAATGAAACTTAGATATTGACTACGAACAAATACCTTTTCGGTCGCAATTTTTCCCCTCGTATCCGACTGTACATTTGCACTCATAATTCACGTCTTTCAAATCACAGATGCCACCATTTTCACATGGATTGTTTGAACAAGGATTAGCTGGAAATAACATTTTGAAAGGGATAACATGCGAATGTATTATGAAAGTAACGTCATTAAATTATATATTTTTTTATGTATTTTGAAATCACAGGCTAAAAAAAGACATAGATGTATTGATATACGGTCGGTTGAGTTTCAAGGATTAATACGAAAAGTGCTGAAACCAAAAACAAATAATTTCGAAGGATATAAACAATTCCTCCCATCCATAAAAAGTCCGGTTCATTAAGGATATCAGGACTTATATGTGTCCAAAGAGTCCTGATAATTGATACCTATAATTTTATTTAGAAAACACCGTTCATACCATATTTATTTTAAGACATTGTTACTATGCGGAACCTTCTACGACATATTGCAAGAAAAACCAAGTTATGATAGTGACTGTAATGATTTTCATACACATGGAAATGGGAAAATGTTCTGAAATGCTCGATCAATAAAGAAGAATAGAAAATTATACACAAAGTATCTTTTACATGTAACCATAGCTCAAATTTGATATGGTTTCAATACACATATGTTCTTACAAGATGAAAATCAAAGATACAAATACATGCAATTTCTGTAAAAAAGAAAGCCAAGCTATAACCCATATTTTACGATTGTCAATAAATGTATGTAATTGATATTTGGAATAACCTCAAAGAATGGTTAGAAGATGTTACAAGTTCAAAGATAGAACTATCAAATATAATTATGTCTCGGATATCCGTAAAACAAAAATATAATACTGAATATGATTATAATTATCGTGAAAAATAACATATTTAAATCTAAGAATATCGAGATGAAACCAACGTTTAGTGGCATTATACAAGACATCAAAAAAACGCATTCAACATTGATGAATATAGCACACACTTAACTTGTAATTTTTCGAAATTTATGATGACCTGGTCAATTTTTTATCTACTATTCCAAAATGATAAAATATTGGTTTAGTTTATGTTGTAATGACATCCTTATTCCACTGCATCTGAAGACTCGTTAACGTTTAGTTTCATTTGAAACCAAAAAAACAGTGCTGATATCTCCTTTATATTGAGACGTATCGACACAACTGTCATTTTATAACATCAATGCATCTATTTCTGTCAAATGTACCACCCAAAGCCATGTATTTATTGTCCAAGAATGTATAAATATATATAGGATACTCACCTTTACACATCAGTGTGTAAACGATTCAGCTCATATTACTTGTGCAAATATGTCCAGAACTATGTCAAGAACGATCCGTTCGAGTGATCAAATATTCCTTAATGTTCCTAACATTAAACCAAAGGCATTTGCTGGAAGATCTTTTGCATACAAGGCTGCCATTTATTTTAACACCACCCCAATTAAATTGAAAACATGCCCAACTCTCGCTCAGTTCAACAATGATCTGTAAATACTGAATGCATGTACTCAGCGCTTTGAGCACATTTTGGTATGGAGGCTAGCGCATTAAATATATTATTACTATTATAATTATCATTATTTCGAGTCAGTTATTAACATGGTATCCGAATTTTTTTGGTAAACACACGGCTTAACTGTCAGCTATGAAAATATGGTAGTAACTATTACTTCTGGTGCTTTGTTTTACATAAACGATTTTTGCAGGGAAGGTGATGAGTAATTCTCAAATTTGCATTATCAGAAACATTGCATATGCTCACTATGTTGGCAACGGTCCCCAGTAGCAGTGTCTGGACAGATGCATTTGTAGGAGGGCGTTTCTCCTGGCTGGAGCATACACATTCCATCATGACAAGGGCTCGGATTGCATGTGTCTGAAAGATGAAACTTCATATACCGACAATTTCGGATATTTAATTCAGTCTGTTTCCATAATTTGCTTATAACACAAAGCAATCGTTGAAAATAATTTTCAAAATAACGAATTTTGGTTAAGCAACTTTAAGGCCACTACATGTGATCATACAACAATGAATATTAATAGATTGATTTGTTACTCATAAATAAACGACTAATTGAAATAGATTGCGAATGGTACCTGAGATCATTCCTAACAAGTGTCCAATATACGATGTGTATGATAATGATAAAGATATGATAATGATAAAAATGATGTTATCCTTGTTCAATGCCAAACTAAATGAACACGCAACTCTGGAAATTTCCTCCATTGACGAATACCTCTGGCTCTAAAGATAACTGCATGATGTTGACGTAATAAGAAAGTGCCTTGAATTTGCAGAAGCAAAGAAGTCTTACCATCATCACAACAGCATATAAAAGCTGATAGTTTCCAATTTTTCATTAAAAATCAAAAGTGGTTAGTTTTAGTGGGTGTGTTTTTACAGAAAAATTCATATTGGATTTTAGTTCCCAAAATGCACCTTAAGTGTGAACTCAGTTCAATTAAGACAATTTAGGAAAAATAAGTCCTCACAACTTTTCTCTTTGTGATATGAAGACAAAATGGGAATGCATAAATTGAAGAGAAATTAGAGAACGTGTTTTCCAATTTTTTTATTTCTTCACATTTCCTCCAATTATTATTTGTTTATGTCAAACACATTATCCTAAGAGGGTGAAACTCAAACAGATTATCCTTAGTCAAAGAATAAGTATAACGTATTAAGCAAATACGTAATTTTAGCGTGAACATGTTTTAATTATTCAAGGAAATGAATTCGCGTACATTATCCTAACTTGTTATGTTTGTTTGATGGTTAAGATAGCTATCATTGCAATTGGTAACATTTGTTTTTGTTCTATCACATATCTTACATCACATTGTTAACCTGAAATCGAACTACTGCCCCTGTTAAAGTCATATCCACATAGGGGGTACGATTAGCGGAAATACTTCATAACACGTGAACGTATATATTTTCATTGACTTATAGAAAAAGCCCCCAAGTCACCAAAGCTATTAGTATCAATACATCGACATATTCTGTTTGACATTAATTAACTTGTTCTTTATTTGGGTGGTTAATCTCCGATATTGCCGATCGAGTGAAGCCAAACTGATATCTGCCGACATTGTTACTGTTATTTGTTTTAAAACCTTGACAAATCGACTATCCCCCTGTGTAGTTGATTGACCATTGTATATGTAGAATATTTGTTACTACTTTGTGCAATTTTAAAGTGTTAACTCAATATCGTAACTCCGTGTTTCTGCTTTGCATGAATGTAACAATGAGATCTCGCTTTTGATGGACTGCGTCTCGGCAACTTCCGGATCTCGTCATTGGGATACGACGGTTCCATGCAGCTGATTTTGGCCTTATTAACCAGCTATTAGTGATAATAAAGATCAAATCTTTTATGTGTTCAGCAAATGTATCTCTTGATTCGCGATTTGCCACCTTCATAAAAAGGTAAGTTACGTACTAATGTATTTTGAATAGTAAGGATACAGATCATTGTTGTTTTGTGTGATGTAATGGTCAGTGTTTGATATAAAGAGTGTGGTACTAATCTGGAGTGACGTTGGCCAATATTGTTAAAAATAACAAAACTGTGATGTAAGTTAAAGCCTGCTTTGAAATGTTTTGTAAATATGAATTTTTTGTTCAGTTTTAACTATTTCAACCATATGAAAATATTAACGCTGAAAAGAATATTATTTCCATTTCCGTCAGTACTTTAGTACCGGTATTTTACCAGAGAGTGGTTTTTAATTACCTAACACTTCGTTTTCACACCAGACAATATAGTCATAAAGTTATCACCTAATAGTCTACATGAAATGCCACACACCTGTACATTATGGCAATTAAGCAATAAACTTAATGACCTCAGCACCTGGCACATTTCCAATAGGTAATACACAAGGCGCTGATTAGATGTCTAAACTTTATCTTCACAGTTGATCAACAGCCTTTATTGAAACTTGATGAAGGTAATTAGGTTTGTCAATACACGTGACACATGAAAATATATTAACAAATCTGTAGAACTAAATATCTTATTCCATACTGCAAGGTTTATCAAAATCAAATAGGTTATAAATTATCCACTGTAAGGCTACATAAAATGATAAATGTTTCTCCGGGGCAGCTTTATGTCATTATTTTTACTTTTTGTTTCTTTATGACTTTAATTTTCAATTTTTTCATAAACGTTATAATCAAGACTGTAGTGTCAACACAAAAACTTAAGTGACGTGCCCACATTTTTGTATGTATCCTTTGAGTAATCAGCACCAAAAACATAATATATACCCAAAAACTAGTAATGAAACAAACTACAAACCTGTCACCGTGTATCACTTACAGATCTATTTATATATATACGCACCTTATTTCATTATAGTTTCCAACATGATGAAATAACTATTGAGCTCAACCCGTTGAATTTTTCAACCCCATATGCAATCAAATACTAAAAATTCAAACAAATTGTTGGGGTTTGAATTAATAACTTCTGCGACTAATCTAAAAGACATAAAATCATACTGCAGATAAAAACTCAACATTCGTCTGCAAAATCATCAATTATAGTCAACTCCCTAAAAGTGTCATGATTATTTATCCCACCACACCCTGAATAGAATTTTGAATTTGCCTATCTTTCAAATTCCTTAACCTCTTTCGTTCCCTCTTTTCAAAGTATTCCGTAATGTATGACTGTCATATCTCGCTGGACAGACGGGTAGCGGGCCTGTTATCATCTTTATCTCATTATCAACTGTTGGTACAGCATTTTGACGATTCTTTTCCTTTGTTGGGCAAGTCCAAAGTCCGTTTTGAAATCGTAGGAAAGATCATTACAGTCCTCTGTGAAACGATAGGAGCAGATGACAGACCTGTCAGTAGGACTCCACTTCGCTTTTTTCTGACTAACAAACTTTGTCCAATTTGCGAATTAGACAGGATCCTTCGGAAACCGATGCAGTCTGAATGTCTCCTGATGTTTTATTAGTACAGTTTGCAGCAACGCAGGAAGAATGCATATCTCTTTCGCAATTAAAAACGTAAACGAATGCGACCCATATCTGCATTGATATATACTTGTTTACAAACAAACGCGGAGCGAGTCCTGTCTATGACGTCACATCCGCATAAGGAGAGCTCAGGGGACTTTTTAAATTTGGCTTTCGAGGTGGCCAATTTCTACGCACATTGAACCGTTATATCTTTTTAATTAAAGAACGCATCGAAACTCTGTTTGTTGTTTTATTTACTTGAATGTATTGTCTTTGTGAAAATGGGGATTGAAGTCGGATACAAAACTTGGATACATTATCGTTAAGTGGTGGTGAAAATGTGAAGATTAAAAAACTGTGATACTTTATGTCATGTTTAGACAATTATTATGAAATAACCTGTTGTCGCTTTCTTTAACGTAAAACAACGCCGCTCCCCTTGATATATCTTTCCATTCATGTCTGACATAGGTCTGTAAGAACAAAGAAATAAAAATTTAAACACAATCTATCATTAACTGCACAAAACATTTGAGCGGTGAAATACCTGATAGGTGAAACATTCATCGGCATGTAAATGTAAGAAGTGGATATAAAGCTATTGTATCTTAAAAAGTCATAAAGTAAACAGATCCATTGCTTTGCCAGCCATCAACATATATTCAATTGATTTGTATCTACTTCATTTACTTATTAAAGCCTAAAGACCGTCATTTATTCATCGTTTTCTGATTAATTCTTATGACTCTGAGGATTCGTACTGATGCTGACATGTTTTCTTTACTACACATTAAGATGTATATTCAAAAATGAATTATTATCTTCTACAATACGCCGGTCAAAATACTAAGTATATTCTCTTTAATCCTGAAACTGAAATTTCATTTCCAGAAAAATAACAGTTGGCGAATAACTTGTCATTTTTTGGAGCATCATACTAGTCATTTACGAAACGTTTGGTTACAGATCCAAGGGTCTTTATCAACTCAGAGTTTATATTATCAACAATGTCAGATTAGAATCACCGATTCTAAGACATGTCCAAGTTGTAGCGGGACATGATCAACACGTTATCTTACAGAAATGATTTTATTGAATCTACTGTATCACCCAAATATATCAAACAGTACAGTATTTGTAATTGAACAATACAATTGCCTTCTAAAAATACAGAAGAAGAAACAAACATCAGGGACGCTCGATCGAGATTCAGTTGTTAATAAGGATATATTGAGAATGAAACTATTTTTTATGTCAAATGTTTGGATAAACAGGAAGGGTAATCATTACAACAGAATTTGCCAACCTTATTTTAAATAGACTTATGCTTTGCTTTAAAGATTTAAACTCTTAAATGCGATAAACATTTATCTTAACTCAATAAAAAGAATGTCAATATCCGTACAGTTACTTTGTCTCCATTGAGGCAAAAAGCAGGTTATCATGCCAAGGTTTTCCAGAGGTTGTATATACATGTACGACTATTAAAGGTATGTATTTAACATTGACTCTTTATTTGAAAAACCTAATAAAATACATACCCTGCCATTAGACACACCTCGTTGTCACGTGTTGATGATGGATTGAGCAAAACGTTTGTTTCACACGTCGTCGTTTGATTCAAAACTTTAAAGACAATGGCAGATTTGCTCCCAGAGAACAACGTACTGTAAAATGAGAATAAGAAAACGTCTAATGATCGTTCATCGGTAGGGGTTCGATTTGATAATTTAATAAAGGTTCAGATTCCTAAGGTCTTTCAAATACGCTAGAAGGTACAATCCAAAGAATTCAAATGTCGTTCTTAACTCTTGTTCTTTCAATTACTTCTTACCAATTATGTGTAAATGGATTTATGTCCGTTGTGATAACCACGTGACAGGGTTTGCCATCTATGCAATTTATAACGCTGTGGTCCGGAGGTGTCGGAGATTTGAATGATGGCATCTGAAATTGAAGTTCAAGAATTCCGAACTAAAGTACAATTTGAAAACATTTGATCAGAAGGAAAAGATACTTAACTACTAATTAATTACTACACTGGATATAATAGTAGTCAAAGTCAATATGAACAAGCAGAGTCGTCTATTTCATATATATAGCTCGTTAGCTTGTTAGTTGTGAACGTAAATATGTACCTCATTGATGTACGTAGAAAAAGTGTTAAATATGTTGAAAGTTAAGAGGTTACATTCTTTCATAAATTCTCAATAACTCTTATTATTAGTTAAAAACTTTTCTAAGTAGATCATTGGTAATGTCCTTATCCTTCTTTAGTTTCATTTTGCTTAACGTTAAGTTTCAGCCATGGAAACGGTAATGTGACTTCCTTAGAAACAGCAAAACAAAATAATTGGAGAAGTCGAGAACCAAAAAGCACCACTTAACATGATGATATTTTTACACACAATGTTTCAATGAGCTAGAAAATATTTTTATTTATTTTAAGTACTGTATCCAGGGAAACAACTAAACGTAAAGTAGGATTAGTTGGAAACCCCCAAAGACACCACTACACATTAAGTTGTTACATCTAGAAACTTTCAATGAGCTACAGGCCTTGGGTTTTTTCAGTTCTTGTCCGGAAACGGAATTTTAAGTTGCCTTTCCATGGAAACGGCAAACCATAAACGTAGGAAGAAATATAGAAATAACAAAAGGCACCATCTCACAAGATGATCTTTCAACATACCAAGATTCCATGAGCAAGGCCAAATTATATTTTAGTTTTGGTCCGGAAAGGTTTGCACGGGTGGACGGACGGACGGGAGTTATTATCTATTATACACCGGTAACTTCATAGGGCGGGGGATGAAAATTAAAATGATAAAAACGAGAAAAGTAGCAAAAAGTAAAGATGAAGATTTATAAGATTGACAATGATGGACACAAATGAATTGATTGATTTTTTAAAAATCTACCTTAATTAAGACTTTATTTAGTGTGTTTAGAACAATCCATGCAAAATACTACTGTAACGCTGTCATTTTAAAATTTGATATTTAATGATTTGACAAAAGTTACCTAAAACGTCAGACAAACTATCTAGCATAGAGAACCATATGTCTATACTCGTATTGACTATAAAATACTCACACTTGCTTATCAATGTGTACACGGCATTGCTCCACATTATCTTCAGGAACTATTATTGCTTTATATTCCAACAAGGACTCTCGTCGTTTGGACATAAATCATTCCAAAACATTGCATCAGTGAAATGGAATTATCTCCCTGATGAATTGAAGCATTCCCCAACCCTTGAAAACTTTAAGAGCCATCTTAAAATTCATATCTACAAGAGATGTTATAACTATTGACTCTTTTTATATTTTCGGTTTATTGTCAGCGCTATGAGCATACCTGTTGTGGAGTTTGGCGCTATATAAATGCACACATTATTATTTTTATTATTTATTATATACCCATGTAAACTTAGCATAGTGATACAAGGGTGCAATACGGAATTCGTCTTCAAATTCCAAATTGCACTCGAGAATCCGGTTCTACTTTTTCTGAACCTTGGGACTTGATGATTTGCTGACAATTATAAACAAATACCATGAACCATGAAAATCAGCAGCGAAAGCGTAGACCTACGTGTTATCTTCGACGGTGACTCCGACTAACTGACGGCTCGAGCCGACGACATTTGAAACTTTTGAAAATGACCTTGAACTTTGAAAGTTACTGTTTTCTTAATGATTGTTTATAAACAAAATAGCTTGATTATTGTTTCATTTGTGCTTTATCATATTAAATCAATTCTGTATTTGATAAAAAATATTTTGTTTTTTAAATCTATTTCTTGTTATTGTAAGATGTGAAAGTTGGACTTGTTATAGTTGACGTCATGCGGAGGAATGTGGCATTCAGGTCAATTGCGTTATTCGGTCATCGGCGTACTAATACCATTGTCAAGGTAACCTCAACGCGGAAGTATGTATGGCGTGAAAATGTATATCGCTACGCAACCTTTTATTTGTGTAAATCACAAAATAATTTGTTTTATAAATTAAGATCGGGTATATATAGAACGTCATACTAGTGCATTTTGATGTTTTGTATTGAACTCGAAGATGTCATTGGAGCAGAGAATCAACTCGTTCTTCGAACTCGTTGTTTCTCTGCTCCCATTACATCTTCTCGTTCAATATATATATATATATATATATAAATATATAACGTCATTCTAGTGCATTTCTTCGTTTGTATTGAACGAGTAGATGTGACAAAGCAAAAGAAACAACGAGTTCGCTAAGTTAATATGATACGATCCCCCGTGAATGTTGCTGTCGCTTACTAGACCAGAAGTCATTCTAAAAATAGCTGACATGACATCTCTCTCGCTGGGAAAGTGCAATACGAATGCAATACAGATTGAGGAGTGCAATACGGAATTCATTGTATTGCATTACGTATTACTCCGTAAGATAACATGGTTATGTAATAAAAGAAAAATAAATTCAAAAGTTTATCATGAAATAGTTACAACCTCATATTTGTTGGAATGATTATATATATTATATATTTTTCACAGTTAAAACTGATAATAAATTTCTGCTATATGACGAGAATATTATAAACTTGAGTTTGTCCTTTTGTTATTTTATGAAAAAACCTTGTTCCATGTGAAAAAAACACTATTGAAACACTCATTGATGAAATAAAGGGAAAGTAACTCTTCCTTGAATGAAGTTATCTAAAGCAAGGTTATAGCTAAAGGGAGAGAAACCGACTTGGTCTAACTTCATTTCACTGTGGAATACCAATTTATACACTTTTATTCGCGTTATTGAAAATATAAACAAGTCTTTTATGTAACTTAGTTCACCATCGAATTATTTTCAAATTTAACAGTGTGTTTCTCATCTTAATTTATCGAAACAGTTTTGGAAAAATGGACATATTCAATTAGAAATCATCTCACGAATTGACCGTCCACCATGATTTGACTTCACAAGGTATATAATGAATGAAAAGTTCATCACCAAAATTTTTTAAAAAACCCCAGCAAATGATCAATAAGCATTATTCTATGTCTTGTATCAAAGCTATTCAAGAAATAATATAGATGACGAGCCAGTTACAACGGCAATGTCCGTCTGTCATTTTGGAAAATTGTCAAGTGTCGCTATCGATATCTAGGCCACCATGCACAAAGTAACTTTGATGCAATATGGCTGATAGTGATACTTTGGAATAAAATGTTTGACAGGATTTTGAAATGATTTAAACCAGCCTTTATACCTATTGCACTTGATACCGAAGAGAGAGACGGGAGGCGAGATGGAGGCCTGTTCAGCAGCGTTCATTACGGGCAGGATAAGGATGCACAGTGATTGCAGAGATTGTTTAACTTGTGCGCTAAACGCTCGAATTACTGAACATGACTACTTGACCATTCGTTGGAAAACAGTCAGCTGTTAGTCGGGAAGAGCGTGGGTTGTATCGACATATAGAAAAGATTATATGATTATTCTCTCAAAATGACATTTGTAGGGAAATCAAATTCCACATTTAAGCATGCCAAATATTTTATGTTACCCACGTGGTCACATGGTTAAATGTTTGGTAAAGCTCTGTTCATTGGTCATTCGATATACCGTGGTACAAACAGAATTAAAGAGCTAAAACTTCTTTGTAATATCCAACTGTAATATAAAGCGAAATATCGACAATTAGGGAAATTTATCAGCGGATAATAACTTGGGGGACTAGGAACGACAAATTGGATCGACTAAAATACACAGTCTAAATTAAACTAAAACAAAACAAACCGTGATCTTCGGATACATAGAAAACAGAAACAATGTTCTAAATCTGATACTGTAAATCATAACATACAATATTTCTAAAGCAACAAACTAAGTTACCAAGCATCACATACATAAAAAACGACAGTCGCAACATACATTTATATAACAAAGACAACTATTCTGTACATACTTAATGTAGCTATTCAAAATTAATGAAATTCTGGTCATCATGTCACAATTCGTTCTCATTTTAAGCGATTAGCCAAGAAGACATCATTTTGAAAAAAGTATCATGTACATCCACAGATTATAATTTCGATCTATCAATAATTCTATACTCTGTCCATTTTGTGTCCATTACTATGCTGACATGTCTTGTTTCTATAATTAAATGCATGTTTGAATTTGTATATACACGAACGAAAATGAAAAACTTTATAAACACAAAAACGAAAATAACTAGGGGGTGGGGTATAGACATCCAAGGAAGAAGTGGCGCTTTAAAGATTATTATAAATACCTTTTGAGGTAACGATAAAAGTCACGGAGATAGTATCAAACTATTTGTTCAGTCAGTACAATTGATAAGTTTGATAAAAACTACCTGCTTAAATCTAATCATTAAAAATATTCAACAGTCAATGAAATGAACAAAATGTTTTACCATAATTTGCTGATTTGGACGATCACCTGAAAATATAGAACAAATGTAAATAACACAAAGTTAAGGGCAATGGATATTAAATACCAGGAAACGTATAGGCCTCTTGTCAAACACAATGACGTGAAATGCATGTACAAATTGTAAGAAAATGTTCAAGAACGTTACTAAGATTAGTAACTATTTAGTAAGAAATTAATAAAAATGAAGTTAAATAATTCTTACGTTGTAATGGTTTGGCGTTTATTTTGTAGCAAAGTGTGTCTGGATGTATACTGCAATAAAACCAACATTATAATAATATTTGACTCAGATGAAAAGATTAAACAAACTTAGTGACAACCAAAATGTCACCATACAAACTACGGTAAAGTTCAATCCACGATCGAGTTACATCATGTTATTAGAGCTGACTAAACTAAAAGCTAAATAATAACACAATATATGTTAATGTTCGTTAAAGAAATGTCCTTTAAATGGTCATTTAAGGAAATCGTCGTTTTTTAATTTCCTAACTAGACGAGATAGAAGAGTCAAAAAGGGCTTTTTTGGCTTGTTTTATGCCGTGCTATAGTTAAGACTCTTTAAAGAATAATGTCCGTGAAGGTAACATATGTCGATAACATCTTTTATTAATTAATGTTCTACGTTTCATAGGTTTGTAAATCAAAGTTTTCACGATTTCACGACCCCTAATGTATTTGAACTGATACCAATGAAAACGTAATAAACTCTGATGTATAAAATTTTTAGTACTTTTTGATAAAATATGAGCCTATCATAAACATTCGAAGTCGCCTTTCTCTGACAACAGGGTTTTCTTATTCTAATCTATCAAAAATTTGGTAACGTTTCTTTCTATAGATTTTGGATTATCGGGAATACGGTCTCTTTCATCTTCCCTTCCATTTATTTTCTAAAACACTTTTCCGTCCAGTATTTAAGTCATGAAAGTTCTGATTTGTCATATCAAAGTTAGAGAAAAAGCTTGGTTACCAATACAACAATA
This sequence comes from Phorcus lineatus, assembly GCA_921293015.1. Classification (NCBI taxonomy): domain Eukaryota; kingdom Metazoa; phylum Mollusca; class Gastropoda; order Trochida; family Trochidae; genus Phorcus; species Phorcus lineatus. Next base: position 18,610,840 of record OV121084.1, read on the forward strand.
AGAGTCATATTGTTAAAGAATTATTGAGTTTTAGTTTCCTTCTCAACTATTTATACATAAGTGAAGAGGTAAACAATACAGTTCTATCTAATTAATTGAATTTCAGATTTTCAACCAATAATATTATTAATGGTTTAATGGAAGCCATGCCGGTCATACGTGTGACATACTTGTCCGTGGTGACCGAGGACATAAGAATCTGCAGTTTGTTTTCAGTACACATCGAATGGCTTGTAAATTGCCACGATATTGTTACCTGTATACGGATATCTACAACCCCTTAAAGCTGAAAAGCAAAATTGATGACTATGTACATGTAAATGTAATCAATGTCCATACCTTCCAGACTGGACACAAACAGTATGTACTCCTATTGTACTCGCTTGAATTTTGACGACGGATTTTATAGTGTGTGTGGTAGGGTCGAACTTAGAGGATATGACAGAAGCTTTGACCTCAGGGGAGTGAAGACCAGCATGGACGTCAGGAGTTCTGCATAAAATGGTTGAATAATAATGTAACATATAGTGTAATAATAATGTCTTAAATGATGTAACTGATTTAAGTTTTATTATTTCTTCTTAGAGATTTTAATGTATGTAGATCGTTTTTATAGACTTTCTAGCTTTTTAGACAACAGTGATCGGGAATGTTGATAATTAATCTCTTGATATTTTCACTAAAGATGTTTTCATTGAAACAAAGTATTTTGCTTTCCAGACAACTCAAAATATTTCCTTTTCGTCATTCTTGGGGGCAAGGAGTTAGTCCCTGTCATTTCATGTGTCGGATTCAACCCTATGATGATTAAAGAAGAGTATTGGTCAACAAAGCTCACTCACATACCCCCGCTTCCCATAGTGGTCACAGAAGCTTCAGATACAGATATTTAATAAATTCTCTCATGGAGAATACAATGAAAACAATTCATACAAAGGTTTCATTGATCAACCTACATTGTAGCATTTATGAAGAGCCACTTTGTCACCAAAGCTAAAGTTAAGCATTTCCAATGGTCAAAGAGTTAGTAAAGGCGTTTAAGCATTTTGAGGCTCTTGATTTTGGAGGAGAAAATGTAAGTTTTGCTGTAGGTAAAAAAATCCTATTACCAATACAGTTCTTTTCTGAAATAAATATGTTTAAACCCAAAAATCCCATTAATGATTCGAGTAGTATTTAATGAGCCTGATGAGCTGAAAATGCTTTCGGGAGACGATGAACCCCCCCCCCCCCCCCCCCCCTTCAGAATAAAAACAAAACCAAGAATATTAAACTAACTAAACAAGGTAGATTTAAAGTGTTAAGGGTTGGCATTAATAAATCAGCTTACCCACTGGTGGGATCCGTCGAATATACAGGTATCAAACATGGTGCATTTTTGTTAACCATGCACTCAATTTCTGCTCCATTTGGTAAACTTGGTGCAGTAAATGGACTCTAAAGTAATGAAAATCAATTCGTTTGACATCAGTGATTTCGATAAAGATAATAACTAGTGCTCAAAATAAAGTATACGATGTGTTTGACAAAACGTGGACAAAAAATATAAAGGATGAACAATAAAATATTCAATTGATATTAATAATGACTCAGCATATGTACAAGATTCCATTCCATACCAAGTCGTAGGTACCAAAAGACACATACTATTCTGTAACAACATCAACAATCAATTCACATCAACAAACAAGCTAACATTTCTTGCTAAAGGTTATCGAATGCTGAATCAATAGTGACTGTGACAACCAAATGTGTCAATAAACACAAAACTCGCATTAACAACATAAGACGACAGTTGACCTCTGGCGTGTTGTTTGAGCGATACGTGTATTAGAAATTGTTCCAGTTATTAAGTGGTAACAGGTGGCAGTCGTCAGACTTGCATTGTCGACAAAGGTAGTCCCATAAGTGTTGTAAATGATTCATGTCTGGGGAACATACTGGCTACAGCAAAGCAACGACTTTACCGTTATGCAACGTGGCCTTTGTCCAGGTGTATGAGGGCCTTGCGTTGAGATTTTGGTTGACAATGCCACGCGGCTATTGCTGGTTGAATTGAAATACTCAAGTTAGTAAACTTCATACCTGTATTTTCGCCCATTCGTGTCACTATATATCGATATAAGTTCGCCACAAGTACAGATTGCTGCACACAAATTAGTTCTTATAGTTCAACGATGTGTCTTAAAACATTCATGAACCGTCATTTATGTAGAGCACCTGCCCTATCTCGTGAACATTCAGCTTTGTTAATCACCCCTTTTGCAACGTTTAACTCGCCTGGTCCATGCTAATTGACTGGTCCATGCTATTTGACTGGTCCATGCTAATTGACGTGTCTGCTTTGAAGAGTAAGTTACACTTCGCGGTAGGGTGCTCAGATCCAATATTGTTTTCGTGGCGGGTAGACTTACAAGGTGTCCCAGTGCCATTGTTAACGTCGCCTACACAAAATGATAAGTCAACTGGATATGGCGCTCATCAGCGGGTATAATCATCACGTGATTGACCATTTTCTATCCTATCTTTTGTAAGGCCATTATTTCTGTGCTTTGGCGATGATGGTGTCGTTAGCTCCCTGTTCGGCCATTTTCAGAGTTATCTTTCTCTCAATTAGAGTCATACGTGGTATAATTGTTGTGTGTTTTTACAACTGTGTTACTAAGCTTTCATGTTAATTGTTTCGTACAGTCAAATTGCACGTGAAGTTTCTGTTTATTAGAAAAGGAGATTTCTAACAATACGTTAACGTTACGTGATATCGTAATTTGGTTTGTCCTTTGATTGAAGAACGGATTGGTTTTACTTTTGTGACAAAGCTCAGTAATGAATTTCTATGCAATATTTAGAGATGTATTCTTTCTTTTGAGCACTTATATACTTTTAAAACAAAATAATTAAAGTCAGATCTAATGTAACAATTGGTCCTCACTGCGATTAACAACATTCAATATTTGATTGATTTATTGAATATGACAGGTCCTAAAGACGTGACATAACCCCCCTACGGATACTAAGATTAACCGCATTTATCATATATAAGTTTTAGGGTCTTTTTTATATTTATATTTAAAAACCATACTTACACCTTGTGTAACCCCGTTAACTGGCGGAGTCTTATGGTCATCTACAAAGAGAAATACAGCCACATATGGACAAACTCAAAATAACAAATTCATAATCATAGTTAAGATTTCCATGTCAATGTGATGTGAGGCACTATGTTCATATACCTTGACAATCAGTTCCTATAAATCCAAGCGGGCATTTGCAAACGCCAGCTGCCCCCTCCTTAATGCAGATACCACCGTTCGAGCAGGTCACCCCGTTGCATTGAGCGTCAACTGAAAAAGCAATAAAGTAAAGTTATTCCCCCAACTCTGTAACATCTTCATTATTGCCGCTTTCACAAGCACTATCACACAAATAAGTCACTTAAGATCATCAGATATTAGGGTTTACCATACCTCTACGGTTACTAATACAAGAACTCTAAACTAAGTGTCAAACTAGACAATAAACCACCAAACGAATTATGGAAAGTAAATAATAAAATACAAGCTTTAAAAAATCAAATTGCTAACAGCTCGTGTTCTAGCACTGATTTCCCTTTTTACCCAGAAAGTAACTTTTAAGTGGAAGTGCATAGATATTCACATATTAACGTTTGCGTAGTCGGGGTTTTGTTGTTTGTTATGTTTTCTTTAAAAAAAATACATATATCTATATGTCCATTGGTAAGGAATATGGAATTTGTTTTAGAATATTAAATAGTGTTTTAGTGCAAACAGTCAAGTATATATTTATCCACTTCATACTAGTTGTCTTCGAAGTGAATGGAGCGAGCCCTCATTTAAAGAAATATGCATTTGTTCGACATGAATGTGTTGGAGAAAATGATGACTTAATGAATATGCGGATCTATCTCCTTCGGAGAACGCAGGTCACAGAAAAGCGTCAGGCAATGGCTTTAACAAAGAGAAAACAGAATTTAAGGATCAATTACTGGAGCTAAGACCTAATGACAAGATAGCACCAAAAAAGACTGATATATGTATGCAATACATGCGGCTGATATAAGCTGTGTGCGTCCGGAGTACGCTTTGCATAAGCACTGTATATGCAGTCATCTGCCGCCAAAAAATAGTGATACTCAAATTCCGCGCATCCTATAGGTAGATGTGCAGACCCGAGGTGGCTCCCAGATGTCCACACTCAAGACGCGCGGAGGTGTAATTACTCGGGACTATATCTTAGTGGGTAGACTCCGGCTCAGCCGGCGCTAAACGGGGCAACTGCTGAGGGAATTGAACTGACGGACTTTGAATTTTTTTAGACGATTGATGATGGTATGGTGAAGTTAATAGCCCTTTCTTTTTTCTTCTCTGCCTTTTATGTTATTATATATGTATGTGATCACTTCTTTTAAAGTTTGTACAGTTTAAACATACCATTCCATCTGATATATCTACCTTGCGTTCTTATGTGTTTAGTCACTCAAGTAGAGGTCTCCTAGGGTTATCTATCTATTTCAAGGTCTAAGTTGGCTTTACGCTAGAGTGGTTGTCTAATAATTATTCACGGGTAGTTCACTGCCCTAACTAGCTGTTGACTCTTGTTGATCTATTTACGGGTACTATAGCTCCCGTACGTTTGCCTCGTCCTATTTTAATCTGCAAATACAACATTTTATTCCCTCAGTGTCTTTCTCTTACTTTTGATGGCTTGACTAAGATATTGTTTCATCATTCTGCCGGATAAACGGGTCTCATCCAAGATAAGATTTCGTTACACCGTGACACAGATACCCCTTTAACATCTTTTAATGATGACTGGTTTATACAATCATATTTCATAATTGAAGGACTTAAAAGTCGCGTTTCCGGGATTCATTCATTTGTAATACAATTTCTGCATATCTAGTCTAAACTAATAAGTGTTTTTACTCGTAAAAGCAGATGTCTCCCCAATACACCATTTCAGCAAAATTTTGTTTTTGAAAATTCCTTACAGTTTTTTAAAACTTAAAAAAAATTTAATGATTTTTCTATAAAACAACATAATCTTAAGTTTTGGTTAATCAACACCTCCGCAGGTTGACAAAATATTAATTACATATGATTGAAATATAGAAATTAAAAAAGAAGTTGAAACTCCCCCAAAACACATCTACATGATATGAAGGGGATGTATACCAAATTTGGTGAGGTTTGGTAATGTAGTTTCAAAGTTGTGCTCCGGAAACTAACTCTACCATTCAACATGGCAAAGTCCAAACTGTTGCCATGGAAAAAAACCCCTATAAAATATAAAAGAAGTTGAAACCCCCAAAAGGCACATCTACATGATATGAAAAGGATGTATACCAAATGTGGTTAAGTGTTGGGAATCCAAACACAGACGCGGACGGGAACTCAGCCAAAACCAATAAGCCTACCGACCCTTAGGGGGAGATATAATTCATTATAAGTGAAATAAAACTTTCTATTACTATTTCTATATGACCGTTAGTTAATGGAAGTTTAAGACCGATCTGTTAAAACGTTTCTCTATCTGTGCTCCATTTTATAAAAAAACCCAATTGTGATCGGTTCAAAACATATGTGAATTCCATAGGGATTTTACATCGGAAACAAAGTACACATAATATCGCAGACTGTTTGTCTTAACTATGAGCATGTACACTTATAATATAAACTATTCACAAACTAATATTCACATATAGTATTATTTTAGTTTGAGATAAACATTCATAAACTCATCGATTAACATCGGAAAAAATAATCTTGAGTCGGACCAAATCCAGTGACCACAATGAATAATTTTCCGATAGAAGGCATAGTCACTTTATAGGTTGATTGTATATCAGTATTGAGGAATCTCTCAAATCAGGAAATAAAAATCAAAGTATACCAATAAGCAGCGCTTATCAAGATTCTTACTTGTACTGCAGGTAGGACCGGAGTAGCCACTGTAACAGTGACATTCAAAGTTCTTATTGAGATCCTTGCACGCTCCGTGGGGACCACAGGCTCCCGGTTTACAGTCAATTATGTCTGCAGTTGGAAAGTTAGAACCTAAGGTAAGAGTTGATTGGATATTGGCTTCGTCATTGTAGGTATTAATTAAAGGATTGGTATATCGATATTATGGCTGGTTTCATTATTACCATTAACCAAAGAATAGATATCCTTTGTTTATGATTACCATTCAAATTGTGACATTGGTATCTCAATTTCTTCAATCTGGAAATAAAGTTTTAGCACATTTTACCTTTGTCACAATTCCAGCCAGTATATCCTGTCCCAGAACAGTCACAAACGTAAAGTTCCTTTTCACTAGGAGAACATTGTCCACCGTTTAAGCAGGGTGTACTTGCGCAGAAATCAATGGCTGGAATGAAACATGTTAATTTTGAATGATTCGTTTCGAAATGAAAAGAATTAAATTTGTGTGTTTGAAAACGATGCTGAAACTACAATGTATATTCAAACTGTTGCGAGCTTGCTAGCTTTCACTCTAAAACTCTAGCTAAAGTTTTCACCGATTCACTTATAATTAGGTTAGACGTTTTACTAATTCAAGTCATGCGACCTTGATCCATTAAGGAACCTTGGCATGCTGTGCCAAAAATGCCATCATCAAATAAGTAATGATAATCATTGTGGCAAGGTGTTTGTTTATTTAGTAAATTATGAAATTTAGATCACATGATATCAAAAAATTATCGTTCGGCAATCTGTTACCCGCAGTGTGCCCCTTTTTATCTTATATCACTTATCATCACAAATAAAATTAAGGAATAATTTGTCAATGGATTTAATAAAAGTATCTGGAGGTTTAGGAAATGAGCTGACAATATGTACTTTTTTGAAGAGGGCTTATGTTGTGATGTTGTTGTATGTTGAAATTGTCCTTATAACATTCTAGTTCCAGCCGGTGCTCGCAGGTTTCCCCGCAATGCATATGCATAGCCACATGGGTGTTGCCGGCTTTCTCCCTTTAATTAAACTAGCAGCCGCGATACAAGTGAAATACTCTTGAAAACCATATCACCTCACCTTATAACATTATTATAATTATTATTAGGTCTTCAAGATAAAGTCCCGAAGACCTATTGTTATTATCCGATTTCTTCAAGTTCTTCTTATTATTATTTGTACTTTTATTAAGAATCGGATACAGCCAAAACGGCTGCTTCAAAATCGACCAAACTTTGTATGCAGATATCCCTTACCGAGAAATAGTCGTGCTAAGTTTTTAGGCCTAATCGGATCATGCGTCAAAGGCACAGTCCCACTCAGAGTTTCAAAAATTTACATTGGATTTTTTTCAAAATGTACCTAGAGACTTGAATTCTTTTTAAAGAAAGCCAATTACATTTGCAAAAAATGGCGAATTCCTAGCATGCATAGTTTCGCCGCCATATTGCTTTTTTGACTTTTTAAAATTTTCGGACCCCATGCACATTTAACTATCTTCTTCTCTGAAGATACTTGCAGTAGAGAGCTGAAATTTATACTCAATGTAGCTGAATCATTGTAGTTTTGAATTTGACCTTACAAGGTTCCAACCTTAAAACTTTTTTCAGCAACCCTTCAAAGTCGAGCGACATAGCTCATGTAACAATGTTCAAAGGGCGATCGCGAACATGGTCATTTTTGTTCACATTTATGGATCAATATCGGGAAAAATCTTTTGACCAAACTTAACACTGGGTAATTTTTCGAAATGCACCTAAGGACTTACAACTTGTTTTGAATGAAGCGTCATCACAGCACAAACAAAAAAGTAAATCATGACGAATTCATAACTATCATAGTTTTTTCGCATTATCAACTTCTTTGCAGTAATCACAGTTTGGTTATGAGATTTGGTCACATAGATAAGTTACTGTTTGCCACTTAAACAAAAAAAGCATGTGAAGGTCAAACACTGTGTGAAGGTCAAAGAGGAAGTCTTGAAGTCCTAAGTACTGCCTCGACAGTCCTAGTTATTATAATGTTATATAATGTATCACATGGTTGACATAGCTATTTGTGCATTATTACATGAGTACACTTATATATTTATTCTCGTATTTCTACATGCAAAAGCGTAACCCTAATTTAATTTAAACTTCTGTTCAATGGCTTAAATGATCTGAATTATGAGTATTAAAGAGCCACTCCGTGAGTTTTTGGAGTCATATCTGCCAAACTTAATCAATGGTGTCATTTGATCGCGAAGTATCGACTGTTACTAAAAAGACACATTTTAAAGCTCTTTGTTTTACAGTGACAATAAGAAGGTAGAACGTCGCAATTATGATCGAAAACCGGACAGAGGCGCGCGTCAAATAGTCAAACGTAATTGTTGAGACTTATCTAAAACAGCCAGGAGGGCAGTTAGGAGTTGATGGTGTTTGTTAGGTTATATAACTAGAATCCATGTATATTGAACGCGATATCTACACCTCTGTGCATTAATTTATAGGGCTGTTTTTAGATTTTCATGGAAAACCAGTATTTTTCATATATATGTCTTTTGGACATGACAGTTAAGATTTTTTGATTTTATAGGCTCGAATTAAAGGTAAATAATATGATATGAAAATGACGGAATGGCTCTTTAAGGAGTAAAGAAGGATGAAAGATATTGTGTCCGTTTTATGTCGAGTAGGGTAATCCCATATTACCTGTTTTACAGTTTTGTCCTGTTAGCTTTGGGGGACAGCTGCAAATGTAGGATTGCCCTTTACTTCTGCAAACTCCATGACCACAAGGATTGAATTTGCAGGGATCTTAAAACAAAAGACATGAAATAGATTGATATGTATCAATTTCACATGTATCATTTATACACTATATTGGAGTAATATCATAGATACATTATATATTATATGAGTGCTCAATATAAACACAATATTCCATTTAATTCCCAAGGCAATAAGTGAACTCGATCTCTCTCACGTCAAAAGCATAAGTTTTTGTGTGAATGATTGCGAATGTCTTTGAAAGGGACAATGATATCATGATTAAAACGTTTCATCCGTTTCGCGGTTAGGTCTCAAATGGTACGCTTTGATGGTTGTTTTAAGCTAATATTTAAAAGCATATATCTGCATATGTCAGTTTCCTAATGTAATAAATAGATCACAAAACGAATTAAACTCATTACATCACACTATTGAAAAATATCTCTTCGATATTCAACACTTACTCGTTATTCAATCTCTTCATAAAGCTCCTATTTAATGACAAAAATACTTCTGTGTATGCCATTGATTGTAAAGGAAACGTACGTGGATTGGACCTCGTCGCCCGCTATAAAAATAGTTGATAAATCGTAATTTGCACATAAGATGTACTAGTATCTCGGTAACTTATGGTAGGTGAGGCTGCTCAATACTTTCGTAACAAGGGTATCCCGGGTATTTCAGCTATCTCAATGTCTCACATATACAATGCGATGTGTCCGCTAATGTTTTAAGGCTTTTATTTTATCGTCGGAAATGAACAACTTTGCTCGCTCAACGTCTACACTTAGAGCGAGGCTGCAAGATGGTATGTTGTCTGTTCGGGGTGACGAGCTCTGGACGCTCGGTTCTCGGCTGCTTTTGCAGCCGACGCAGAAGTTTTGTTTCAATTCCAAACGATTTGTATTCAGTTGCAGAAGCTATTGTGTCCAATTCAGAGGGCATGATGTCAGTTTTGGAAGGTATTTCTTCCTTTTCAGACGATATGTGGTCAGTTTTAGAGTATATGTGGTCAGTTTTGAAGATTTGTCTGCCGTTTGTATGGTAGGCCTGGATGCTAATAGGCTGACACATTCTAGCGGCCAAGGCCGTATGACACGGCTATCATGTAGATCAAGAAAAGCAGCGAGTTACGAGTTTCGAGTTTCGACCTGATTTCAACGAGATTTGTCGCACAATATTTTGACTGCCAAGTGACCTTGACCTTTTAATACGTGGTATATGCTGTGCTAAGTCTCTGCTATCATATGACATTTCAAATGACCCGTGCTAAAGGTCATGGTCACATGTTTAAATATGAATTAATGAAAGGAAAGTTTTACAGTAAGGACTATTATAATGCCATAGTCTACTAAATATGCTTTGCATATGTAATTTTGTTTAGGTTAAATCAGCTTCAGTCTAATCAGTAATCGAGAAATGAGCCAATGAGTTATTTGTCTATTTTATGCTTTCTAATATCGAGATCATTTTGGCCTTAATAATGGAACCATTTATTGAGTTGTGCAAGACAATATGCCTTTTGAGAATTATCTTATCAAAGATGATGAGAGCTAGTAGGAATTAGAGAAGTTATTGGTGTAAGCAGAGAATGTTTAACCAAAAAGATCATTTTAAAGGCTTTGATGAACTAGTGGACACTAGAAAAAACATTCAGAACGACTTTTACTTCTGAAAAGATCCAGAACTTACATTGTGAAAGTTTTGAAGCCCTGGTTAAACAAGGGTTGAACAATTTTACCAAGCACAATATTTCAAACTCATGTCTACCACTTCATTTCTTTATTAAACGCTTTTTACAATCTCACTTGAAGTGGGAAGAAATCATGAGAGTTGAAACAAAGTCAAATCATATGCTTACATTAAATGTGACCATCTGAATACGAACATGTCTGTATTTAAGTAAACTTGAAATATTAGCAACAGATTTTGAGACGGGTCTTGCTTTTAATTAACTCACCTGGCAATTTAACTTCCACTCCCAAACACTTTTTCTCTGATTTTTTCCTGTGAAAAAAATATGAAAGTAAATAACATATGTTACCATTTATTACAATGGTTGATATCATACAGTCCGGGCTCGAAACACTCATTTTTGTACTGATATTGCCAGAACAATACTAATCAATGACTCACTCATTCACACCTTGATTTTATGTCATGGCAGTTTTCTTACTCTTAGTTTCTAGGAATTCCCACTAATTTGTTAATTTATCGAATAATTAGTCATTTATATGAATATTGTTCCAAAGAGATTCCTTTTCAAGTTTCCTTTTAATTATATATCTCTTTGGAAAATATCTGTAGTAAAAGATACGAAAAAGTTATGGTTAAGTCATACTGATTCTACAAGAATGGAATCAGTGCTCCCCTTCTATATCTAACATTTTACAAAAATTATTCAATGATACGAAAACATCTACCTGCTCTTAACAGCTTGCTTCAATAAATATTTATATTTGAGCCATAACTAATCCTCCTGAAGTCTTTACACTTTATCTTCCTCCTTTCTATCCCATTCTGTTTGTGATTCAAATGAAATTAAGTAATTGCTCAAGGGTATGGATAACATCAACTGGAAGATTGGGCGATGAGCTCAAATTTGTACTAATTTGGGCAGTGCATTTGTTGCAAATAATGTTAAATATAGTTTTCTCCATACCCCCATTAGTGTGTTTACCTTTTCCATTGTTTTCTGACGTCACAAACTCCCCATTAACTCAATCAATTTCCAAATTTGCGCATTATGTTTATTTAATGCATGCCTTTGAACTAAAACAGATTGCTACAGTCTTTTCAATATTAAGATTTAAACCTGACATCATATTAAAATAGCCATTTTTATATTCTCAACTGTACCATCAAGAAATAATTATGTTTCATTTAGCATATCGGCCTATCTCTATTCTTTGTTATTGATAACTCTACCGCATATATACTTTGGTAACTGATAATATGATAAGAAATGATGATAAAAGTAAAGGTATAGCATTGGTCTCTATTTCTAATCTAATCTAATTATTATTTTCATATTTTTCAAAGTTCAAAAAGCCTATTCTCATTTCATAAGGTGCCAGAAATTTGGGTCATCAGTGTTAAGTCAATATAACTTTTTAAATATAACCTTTAGCTAAAGAGATATCTTGTAGGCAAATAATCGAAGTTCATTCTATTAACAATTTTATATTACGTACTAAATTCATAACTTTAAAATGAATATTTCTGTTCAAATTAATGTCCCGAGAGTTGCTGGTATTGTTTGCAATGAAAAATGTAATTGAATGATAACTCGTTATGTGTTTTCCTAGTATGTTTTTTTAAAACTGATTTAGATTCAATGCAATGATTTGCTTGCAAATTTAGGACTTTGTAGTTTTACAGTCAGTTTTTAACCTACAACTCTTCCCGGGAATGCAAAGACTTGACCGTATCTGTAGCAGGCGAACACCATCGCGTTTAAGACTTTAGGTCGTTGGGATCTAATTTCGTAGGGACATATCAGATGTTAACATTTTATATCGTCTTCAAAGCTTAAATGACGATGGACGACGGCCGATGCCATAAAGCCCCTAAGGTCAAATGAGCTAAAATGGCCGGGCAGAGTCCATGAGTTATTGAGAAAGTTGCATGGTACGTGTATATACAGAAAACCGCCAGTGAAGCTGACGACAAAAAATTCAATTCAAATTTCAAGTGGTCGGCTTTTGCGCATTATTATGAGATGATTTTCTTTTGTGAAAACGACATAAGCTAACATTCACCTTTAAGTCTATTTTAGTTGCTCTGCAAATAATCCAGTGTCTCATGTGATGTGCTCAAGATGGAAATACATGTCAGTGTGCTTTACAAAGAAGAACTTTAGACTTTCACAGGCATGTCTTTAAACAATTCAGTCATCACGCATCAACAATATGACATGTTCACAGTACCCTTCACTGTCGGTGGCTTCAAAACATATCCTCTGATCCCCACGTTTTGATGCATGGACGACCACGTTTGACACAAACATCGGAGTTCCATCTTTTGTGATCGATTCCGGTTGGTTTACTTTAGTACTTGAAAATGTTGATGTCGTGTACATTACTGAGTCGATGACACCTCTGCAAAATATAGATTGAATGCAAGTTGTAAACGTTGGATTTGTTTCTTCTCGACAAAACTATTTATTTTTCAATTAGTGATTCATATACATTTATGACACTTTGTAACTTCTGAAGATGGATGATGGTGGTTGCAGTCAGTAACTGACAGATAGGAGATCCAAAGAGTTGACATGTTTGCTATTTTCCATTAAATGGCACCTTTGATATTTCACAAACTCACCTGTGTTGCCCTATATCAAATTAACAATGCGTAAGTGAATACTATAGGTTTCCTGATTAAGAGCATTGTAAATTGGATAAATAGGAAAGCTGTTCGTACACAATGTTTAATTGTTGCAAATTTGAATCAAGTCTTACCCTGGTGAGTTAGTGTCGACGTAGATAGGAAAAGAACACGTTGACCCATACATGCATACAATTCCAGTGATGTTTGGAAACAATGGAAAATAAGGACCTGTCTGTAATCATTAACAGAAATGATGAAAAAACTAGTGTTTTGTTATGCGAAAAATAAACATCACAAGTTATTCTTTAAACGGACACTAGCACTTTGTTTATTGATACATAATGTGATCTTTCGACAACGAACATAATTGTTACCAATTGAAAGACAATGTTTTTAAATGAAAATAGTTTAATAAAAGCGAACGTACATTTTTAGGCACGCTTTGGGAATCCATTTCCCTACCTTAAATGATTAAAAGGTGTTCAAACCGAAAAAACATCCAATAGATTTTACTTCATACTTCATAATTTTGTACGCGACTGTGGATTAACCGGATTGAGTAAAGAGATGTTTGACTTTCTGAAGATATTGTATTTGGCATAAACTAACGCTTTTATGAACAATTTTAAAAAGCAAAATGATCAAAAAACGTTCTACTTCCCGTTTAAGAAATGCAGACATTTCGATGAGAAAAGAAAAAAAAAATTCAATCATTCTTCATTACAAATTATATTATAATATAAATAAATATAATATAAATATAATGTAAGCTGTGGTGTAGGAAAATATGACATCTACAACTGCGAATAAACAATGATCCATGCCTTAATACGAATTAAATCCATAATTATCAGTATATAAAATAATGTTTATTATATCTTTATTCAAGATTGGGTTTATAAGTTATGAAATATCGTTGAATGAAACTGTTGTCAGCGTGTCAATTCTTTTACTTTAAAACATGATATATTTCAATATTATATTTCACTTTTTCTGTAGCGAATACTTTATTGACAGTTAATGCGATTGTTTCCGAAAATAAATGCCAGTTATGTTTATGTCATTATTTTAAGGCACTATTTCAACTTTTTCGAAGTATTTATACTAGATTGCGGCATCTTAAAATACTTTAGAAGGCAAATGATGCAATTATATATTCATTATTCGTTAAGATTTCTTTTAAATCGATGTTAAAGTTAAGATGAATATGGAATCACTCGTGCCTATTCAAACAATTATGAACTAAATGATATAATCAAAATGTTAGTAACGGCTCACTGGTCGGTTGTATCTTTTGATAAAACCATAAATTAAAAAATGGAGTGAGTAATATTAATTATATAAAATTAGGGTATACATTTGTCTAAATCAATTAATAACTGACAGAAATACAAAGGATTTTGAACGACATACAACAGCTGCCGGGTTTTTTTGTCTTGGAATTGTCTGCAAAAAATTTGTTACCGATAGCGTAGATCACGGAAGTTAATGCAACAGTGCATAGTATGGACTTAACGATTTCCTCTTTTGCTGTTAAAAGGTATAACGCTTACATCAATTTCTATTTTGTTACCGTTTTAATTTAACTGTTGCCATAAAAGCATGGCTGTGTGAACATATGTTGACAAGAGAAGTGCAATTCAGGGGCTAACAAGCAGGTACTTGCATCATACATGGTAAACAATGAGACAAAGGTTGAGATGATTCTGATACCATCCTGGGTTATTAACATTATTCAAAATGTGCCTCTGTTCATACAGCAAAAAGTGTTGTAATGGAGGTGAGATTACAGTGGCTTTTAGTATGCCGAATGGGAACTGGCCAAAACATAACTGGAATGATATGAGAGATATAAATGGTAGCAAGTTAGATACAAAATAACAGGACTCAAAGCATTGCACACAATAGATCTTAGATGATGTAGAATTCACACCACAAGTCGAACAAAAATTATGTATATATGTTATAGGTAGTCGTACATCCTCTTATGTTGAAGTCGCTTCTCATGTTAGAATTACGTGACGTATTCTAGATTAATCTATATCATATATTATTTCAATCGGCTAGTGTTGATTTTAAACTGACTTCTTTGAATTCCTAATTTTCACTTTCTTTTGACAATCAGAAATGGCCATAATAGAATTTAGAGTTATAGTCTATTAGTTCGTTCCTTAAAGGCAATGTTGGTTATGGATCGGTTAGGAATACTTTTCAAGTAAGAAAAACTATTAATTGGGTCTTGAAAGGATAACTTTTTAAGTAGCATTTTTGTGAACTCGTGAAATAAAGAGATAAATTCAACAAAAGTAATTAATGAACTGTAATCACCAGGGCAAAAAAAATTGTATTGTTATATTTTTTCATATTATTTTATTTTATATTATAGCTATCAAATCATATGTAAGTATACTAAAAAGCCTAATCCCCGATACAGATGAGTTAATTTCCCCCCCCCCCCCCCCCCCCCCCCACTTTGGAACTCATGACCTTTCACAGAGTGCATTTCGGTAGGACAAAGACTTCATTATTAAGATCATCATGGTATAATGGAGATAAATCTAGTTCGGTTTTAATCTAAAATTTACTAGCTAGTAGTATAACATGTCTCTGATTTTCACACACTCTCCTAAATAGTAAGTGATGTTATCTTTTAGTTAACTATGTAACCATCAGTACTAAAAATACATATATGAAAATTGATGTGATTTACAATGTATAGAAATATAACCATACGTTGGCGTTGTAATTGGGAGGAAACATAACATATCATAAGTTGTAATGTATCAATGATCTTACTCTCTGGTTACTATTCTAATGCTAACACCGCTGACAATAACATAACTGACAACTCTCAAACTGATGTAAATAAGCTTGCTTTTGATTGTCAACTTACATGTGGGATGGTCGATGGGTGCAGAAGATCGATATCTAAAACATAGTTAGGCATTAAAAACATTGCAGGCAATGATTTTGATAAAAAGAACAAGAAAAACATAGAAAGTAAAATCAAATTGAGGAATGAGGAATTCGTATAAACATTATTATTATAAAACAACAAGTCTTTTTCAATACTTTTGTCTGAAGTTTCATATCCACATGTATAAAAGTCAACACCATGTCTTAACTGTATTAACAAATACCTTTGACGATAATATTGTAGCTTCTGTCAGGTCCATCAGATCTGAAAGATGATAATTTTTTATGTGTCAAAGAATTTGACTTATACTACAGACATTAATAGGAAGAATGCTTTTGAAAAATTTAAATCAATATAATATGATAGGTTTAGGATAGGTTGAACAGTGGTCACCTCTTGACTTTGGGTGACATTGATCATGATATGTTGTTAGTCCACGAGCGAGATGCGAGTTTTATGCGAGATGTAAACGTTGTTGGTTAGTCTACAACTTGAGGTTTGGTATGCAATAAGTCATTAACGCAAACTCGTGAAATAACTTAAATGAATATTTCACTCCACATCATATTTTTCACCAATAACACTTTCAACAATATGAAGTCATCTCATCTATTCCCAATAAACAGTTGTGCCTTCACCACCCAAAAGCAATTCATTAAGAATACATAACACTCCAAAGCAAAGTGTGTCTTCTGTTAGCCACATAATTATATAAGAACATATAAGAACCACGTACCCTGTCGTATCTATGACACTGGCTCTGATGACGTATTCCCCTACATCCGATTTCAGAGGACGCCATTTCACTATACTCATTTTCATTTGCGGATGTGCAACATCATATGACTTTGGAGGATCAGGATTAAATGTCCTATATGGAATTGACGTCATAACAAATTTACTGATCTCTCTGCAATAGAAAAGAACAGATTTAATAATGAACAAACCAATGAAATGTATCTGACATGATGTAATTACTTTATTACTATATCTAAAGCCTTAAATAAAAGAGAAGAAAATAAATCAAAAAGCTTAAATTCAAATATAGAAAAATATCAAACTTAAGTTTGCGTTATTCTTCTGTATGACTTTTATAAAAAGGCTTTGATGGGCGCTTTGTTAAGTTCGTGTCATATGAAAAATTCACGTAGATGCTAAGCCATGATCCCAAATGTACCTACATGTATTATCAAAACCATTTAAATTTAGCTAGACAGGATGCATTTGGTTACCAAATTGTTACATTGTTACTATTGATATTTGTGTTTAAAGTTACTATGAACGGAACATGAAATTCACCAAAACTCTTATTTGACTATCCTTTAGTGGGAAGGAAGCCCGCTGACCGAGAGATCGAACCAGGGGGACAGTTTTAGCTCGATGACTTACTCAGCCTTTCTCGAACAATGAAAAAAAAGAGCATCCTTAAAATCTAGCTTCGAGAATGTAGTGATAGGTTTAAGAAGACTTTCCAAGCACCTCGCTGACATTAAATGTCTTTGAGGTTAGGTGGTATTACCGTTGGGTTAAGAGAGTAGAGGTGATAACGGTTTTTGGTTCTAAACACTCTTTTGCCTAATCGTTTGGAGTTTAATATAAAAACTTTGAATTGTTTTTGGAAAGAGTAAGTCATTTCACACTCTAAATTTCCCTTTAAAGTTACCATCCTATGGTCAAAAATGGATACTGGGAGAGGCCCTTATAAACGATTTTACAAGTTATGGGAGGGCTAAGTCAACGTTTACAAGGCCCTACTGCCCGGTCTGTTAATTAGTTTAGCACTTTTGAGCCGTAATAGGATAGGACTTGTAACAATACTTTTTTAACGAATTCATCAGTTTTTCTCCAAAATCTCCTAGAGATTTAGAATATTGTCAAAACAGTTACTTACGACATATCATTACCTATTTCCGAATTTCATGACAAATTTGATTTAAAAAGAATCATAAGTTACAAAGTTGTGAGCCGGACACAATGTGTAATGAACGGACGAACGGTATATAAAGACCCGTCGCAACTTTGTTATTGCGGAGAATGAAAATAGCATGCAACATTGTCATGTCATTCTTAACGATTGTTGCGGAACACGACGTCAGTCAGCACGCGATTGTATTACACAATATGAACAAGTAATAACATTCTAGATTTATTAAACGGAGGTATCTTCAACGGGCGAGTAATAAATAGAAGTTCACTTGAATACATGTTTGATGTTGATGATGACCCCTCTTACAAACCAAGATTTCACTTCAATTTCGTGATTTCGAGGTGATTATTTTAGCAAGAAATTGAGATGAACTAACTCAGCCGTCATGCATCATTGCTATAACATATACGGGAAAATGGTAATGTGTTTTATTTCAAAATATATGCAGGCGGTGGCTGTAATTGAAGGATTCTATTAAAGTCCGAAAAATATGCAACTTT
This sequence comes from Phorcus lineatus, assembly GCA_921293015.1. Classification (NCBI taxonomy): domain Eukaryota; kingdom Metazoa; phylum Mollusca; class Gastropoda; order Trochida; family Trochidae; genus Phorcus; species Phorcus lineatus. The sequence continues at coordinate 18,629,250 of OV121084.1, forward strand.
CATTATATTTTCACTTAGATTCACAAGTATAGTAGGAGTGCAGCTGTAAATGACAAGAATATAGGATGTCTTCACTATTTTACTTACTGCAATGTTAAGTCAGCTGGCTTGGCATAAAGCGGAATCTCTAACGTGGATCCAGCATACACATTGAACTCATGTTGATTTTCTATTGTCGGGTCAACAAATTCCGGAGCATTGATTGTCTTTAGGGTCTGGATCATGAACTGAGAATTAAAAAAAAAAAAAGCATTGGTTAAACAAACTTCAGGCGATCACACTGAGAACTAACATGTAATACATGTTATCAATTTAAATTAAGCAGTGAACGTCGATGCAAAATGAAAATCACAGAAAAGGTAACCGTGATTGCAGTCGAGCACCCTACTACATCAACGTATTTTTATCCGCAGAGCTCATATAATCCACTTATATCTATCAAGCCTTAAGAATCGTATCGCAATGATATACGAGGGAGGTTCCATGAGAAGTCAGCATAACTACGTTCTCTCGTGAAAATGTTCGAAAAGTTTTCCCATGTTTTTGACTCATTAGTTAAGTTAAAGCATTTTGTTAAATATCTGGTTAACATGCTCTTGGACATAATCATCATTTTGACACATCGGGGAACCTTATCTGTAAAATTTAGAAGAAAACCATGCTAATCTTTCCAATTGGACTTCTTTATTAACGGCATGCCTTGCATATTTTTCAGTTAAAACATATTGGTAGAATTATGGTATGAATGCAAGTCACAAACAATAATCAAACATTTCGATAGCTTGATAAGTTTTTGATGGAGTTTGTTATTTAGAACACATCGATTTCAGTCGTATCGAGACAATCATGTTTGTCAATTACATATGAGATCATTACATGTAAGTATCGAGTATGAATTTGTTATTTTATAAATGAGAAAGGCAGGACAATACAATAAGAGAAGACCGTTTGGTAAAGTCCTCTTAACATGCCGGTTAGTATCACGCAAAGAAGATTTTTTGGTAAATATAAAGACGATAAGCTATTATGGGTGGACGCAGTTTTTCACCGCATGGTTGGTTGCATCAACATCCACAAACTCTGACACAGCTGGATTTCTATCGTTTACTAGTTGAGGCCAGCTACTAATAGGACGCACAAGTATGTAACAAGCCACCCGGATGACAGGTACGTTGAATCGAGATATTTGCTTCAAGTTCTTTGCTTAGGTATAATTTATTGGCTGAAAATAGTGCACACTTAAAATAGCCATGACAAACGGTCTGTCACGAGGCATTTGGCCCGAGAGGTAAAGAAATAAAGTAATTGCGTCAAGTAATAACTTGTTAACCTACGTTGTTTAATTGAACAAATGAAATCGTTTTGTTAGGTTTGTGTGAATGTGTAGTGAAACAAAATTAAGCAGCTTGTGCGAAGGAATGGCCACTGGGTCGTAAATTGATAATATGTTTTTATATAAAGCATTTCATTTACCTCGATTTGTTATTTTATAGTGAACTAAGAGTGACCCTATATTAACTACCTTTTCTTTTGAGCTCACCGACCATTCATTTCTATTGCCGCATTTATATTACGAAGAATCTAGAAAGCTCTCTGATTTAAAGACGCATGGTCATAGTTTAAAACGTGTATAGGTACTTTTAAACTTCAACTTTATTTATTTAGAAACAATTTAAGAAATATGGTTTAAGAAAATACGGTAAAAAAACCGAAACGGCATTCCCATGTCAGTTAACTTTAATAAATAGAAAGGGACGTATTATTTGCATGGCTGCGCAACTGGTTATGTGACGTAAACACATTTAGAAACATGATACTGTTTCGACGGGTAGACGCATTTGCACGCTCGTTGTCATAGGAACTTTGCAATTGGCAATCATTACCGTGAATGAACTCGTAAGGATAGTAATTCTTAACACATAAAAAAGGAACTGTAAGCAAAACGAACATACCAGAAATTTAGCAACAATAATCGCTTCAAAGACTGCATGCTTAAACATATCTGAACTTTGCCAACTCGCTCACGACTTCATTCTCTTTCTTTTTCTGAATTTCGTTCATTTCGATAGCGCCTTCACTGCACAAAGTGGATATCAGCAAGGACTTCAGGGAAATCCAAGTACACGAATAACAGTGACGTAACGGATTGTGGGTTTCATTTTACGGCAAGAGGGTGATAAAATTCAAAATTGGAATAATATAAGTTATAACATTCCGTCAAGGGTGACATAGGGATATATTATTCCCGCGAAAGGTTTTATGCAACAAGCGGAACGCGGAATAATATATCCCTATGTCACCCTTGACGGAACGTTATAACGAATTTATCTTACCGAATGTCTAAATGTATTATTAAAAAGACAAACAAAAATGAACAACTTCTATGACCTTATCACGTGACTTTCATTGACGTGGAAGCACGCTTTACTCATGTAGCGGGTATAATGGATTTATCATCCGTCGGTGACGGTGTATATGGATATTTGTTTAGGGTCACTCGGACCAATCAGAGATGTGCAAAACACATTTCAAGTTTAATCTGCAAAGGGATTCGGGGACATCATTATAAAGACACCCTTACATGATTATGACTTGCTCAACTCATCAAGTCTCAAATGTTTTCTCGACTTAAAGTTTTAGATGTTTAAATGTATTTTAATATTAATTCGTGCCAAAAGAAAAACGGGATGATATGAGTCCTAATCATTCATAAAAGATTGCTTATTCATCCTCAAATTTAAAAAATAAATGAATTACTTGTTTTCTGTGGTAATCTAGCATATAAAGATCGACACTCATATAGAGAAAATGTATATTATACCTGTACATTGATTGCGCTGAGAATAATTGACGATTCACTATCTGAAGAAACTCCATCTAAGTTACTTGGAAGATCCATAACTTTGATGGGCAAAGCTCCCCAACCACCATCAACAAAACCGTCAGTTTCTTGTGCATCGATGTCTATAGTGCAGTCCTGGAAAGGGAATCGTTTGTATGCAATCTTACAGGAATACAAAACAATAGGTTGGTATGGATTCTTATCGAGGGGCTATTGGCATGGCATTTCATCTGGTGAACGTCCATATGTCCGTGAACTTTTCACTATTTCATTTCCTTCTACAGAACCATTGACTCATGAAACCTGAAATCTTGTGTACTGAGTCCTAATTAGGATTTTGATTTATAGATGGTGATTAGACCCCTTAAACCCTTTAACTTTATTTTCATCTTCTTCTACAAAAGCTGGAGGCCTAGAAAGCTGATACTTAATGTAAAGACTTTTTTGAGATTCTAATTTCGAGATTCATCCTGTTACTTCTGAGCGGTTACGCCCTATTACCCAATTTATATCATCTTCTTCAGAAGCAAGATTCCTAGAAAGTTGAAACCTTGTGTACAGACTCCTTAGCTAATGGGATTATTATTCATAGATTTGGTGACCCCAAAAAAGCACCGCAAAGGCCAGGCCTTCCTTTCACAAAGCCCTAAGGTCTAAGTCCTTAAGGTAACCTAAGTGCAATGTTAAATAATGGGAGTTAAAGTTAACCTTAGTTAAGGTAGCTTTGTGAAAGCAGGCCCAGACCAGTAAAACCCTATATCGTCTCTAATTTTAAATCTACCTCTAGAAAGGTCAAATCTCGAGTACAGACCCTTCTGCTTATAAGGATACAATGAATTGATTTAGTGATCTTATGGCAGTTCATATGGTGATCCTGTGACCATTTATGATATAAATTATAGATAGCTCGATGTGCTACAGGGCCTATGGCTATATTTCTACCATGACCTCTAAGTACTTGAGATTTACAGCCTGTTGAAGAAAGTTACTCTCGTTGATATACTCAGCTTCGTGCGCTTATCAAGTTCCTCACGAAAAATGGGTCAAATGCTACCGAAATACATAAACGTATGACGAAGGTAAGTCCCTCATTCTTCTACTGTTCCAAAGGTTTAAGCGGTGTCGAAGCTACTTGGACGATGACCCAAGGTCAAGAATGCCTGTTCAAGCCGTTACAGATGATACGGTCGCACGGGTCCAGGACTTAAAATGCCCGATCGTAGAATAAAGGTGGACGAAATATCTTCATAGGCTTTTCTAATGGAAGTGTTTGCAGCAAAATTAATGGTGTCATCAAGATGGATGCCACAAAATATAAATACTCTTGGACATCTTCAATGCTGATCCCGATAACTATTATGCCCGTCTGGTTACAGGGGATGAAACATGGATTCATTACTGGAATCCTGACACCAAGCAAAAATCCGTGCAGTGGAAGCAAAAGCACTGTCCAGCACCCAAGAAGTTCAGAACTCAGCTGTCTTCTGGCAAGATCATGACGACTATTTCTGGGATTCTATGCTGACTTGAATAATTGAGAGCAGCGATTAAGAAGAAGAGGGGTGGCATGTTGAATGTTGGAGTAATGCTTCCTCATGACAACGCTTTAAGTCCACAAGAGTAGTATTGCACAGACTGCACGTTAGGGAGCGTATCTGTGTTGGATGGACACTGAGAATTATAAATTCTGTTGTCATTTACAAGTATGAACTAATACTGTTTCCAATTTCTTAACGAGGCCTATTTCCTGTAAGTCTAAAAAATGATAAACTACCGGGCAAAAGAAAGGTTTCACTTTTAGAATAGTTGTATTAAATGCCAAAAAGCTGGTACAGGTTTGAACTCCTGCCAAAAACATTAGCCCAAATGCAGCATTACCACAACCACAACTCTATGTTCGAACGCAGCTTTCAAAATCATGCCTTGTTTAAAACGTGCAAAACGTGATTTTGAGACATTGAGCAAAATGCACGTGCATGGTCGTGGCATAAATAACGACGTTGGACAGAGCAGGCATTCAGTAAGCCAAAAAACACCAAGAATATGCCCAGACTTACACCAACGCAACGAGACAGAGCGATAGGCATGGCCACTGTGGGAGCGTCACAACGTCAGATAGCCAGAACCTTCAACTGCTCCCAGACCACCATCAGTAGGTTGATAATTCCTCACCAGCAGACAGGACAGACTCAAGACCGGCCCAGATCGGGAAGACCGAGAGTGACAACACCGGCCGATGACCGCTACATCCGTCAGATTCACCTGCGAAACCAATTTGTGACGGCGACGTCAACGGCGGCAACAGCACTAGGGTATGCCATCAACAGGCGAACAGTCCTTCGACGACTTCGTATGGCTGGTATACGAGCCTACCGACCCTTCCGTGGAATGGCCTTGACCCATCTACGCCGTCAACGCAGACTGCAATTGGCACGAACTGTACGTCGGTGGCAGCGACGTGACTGGGCGAGAGTGCTCTTTACAGACGAAAGTCGATTCTGTCTATTCAGGAACGATGGCCGAGCTCGAGTTTTTCGACGAAAGGGAGAACGACTGGCGCCAAACTGCATTAGAGAAGTCCATCCTTTTGGAGCTGGGGGGTCATGGTATGGGGCGGCATTTGTGGCCAGATTACCACACCGATGGTTATTATTCGAGGAAACCTGAATGCTCAACGATACATTGATGAAGTGCTGAGACCTGTTGTAGTACCCTTTATTCAACAGCAGCCAAGAGGATTACTAATGCAACAAGACAACGCAAGGCCTCACACCGCCCGAATTGTTCAAGACTACCTGAACAACGTTAACATCAACGTATTGCCCTGGGCACCTTATTCACCAGACATGAATCCCATTGAATATCTCTGGGATCATCTTGATCGTCAGTTGAGACAACAAGTACCACCCCCAGCGAACCGACAAGAACTGAAACAGACTCTATTGAACTTATGGAACAGGATTCCTGCAGACGTTATCCGCCGATTGACGACGTCAATGAGGAGGCGTATTTTGGCGTGCATGGATGCCCAGGGTGGTCACACTCGCTACTGATAACGTGTTACCTGACTACTGTGCCCATAATGGATTCTTCATTCAAGTTTTCAATGAACTCTCATTTGTGTAATTTTCCATTTTGACCCCTTGACGCTTTCTTTGTGGAGAAGACAGTAACGACATTATAATGTATTTTCTTTTCAATTCATGGAAAATGATTTGTGTTTATAAATTGATCATGAAAAATCTCACATATGCCTTTGTTTTTTGTGATTAGTCAAGTGAAGTCGGTGAAACCTTTCTTTTGCCCGGTAGTTTAGCAATAATAGAGCAATTTAAAATTATATTCACGATGCTGAACTACCAATGATGGCTGCATATTTGCTTTATTCAAAGCAAAGCTTCCATAAATAATGTGTTTTGTTCCTCTCAAAGCTCAGATATTAATTGTTTAAATAATATGAAACATGTAAAAAATGTTACTTCATTCTTGTGCTATTGACTGTACATAGACGATTAGTTTTGTTTAAATGCAAACTAAAACACTTATAGTTGAAATTTAATTTTGAAAATGTAATTCCTATGATGTGAAGATTCGCAATATGCATTCTTTTGTCCTTTACTCTCGAAATATTTGTAGATTTTAAACTTTTTGATGTCATTTAGACAAATCATGTCGTCCAGAGCTTATCTCCCGACCTATAAGTGCTAGCATCCAAAAGTGATACACTGTAACCAATGGTCCTTCCATGGCTTTATCTTGGAAAAAATATTCCGATTTTTGATATCGTGAATTTTAGGTACATAGTTTTGGGAATGATTTAATGAATGAACAGATATATATATACCCCTAAATTGAATTGTAACTAATATTAAATCATGTTGACGTCGCATTTACTATATATATTTTAGTGGTATGCATATGACGTCATGAATTACGTCCCTTGTAATTGTTAACGCTATACCATTAGCAACACAATGTATAAGTTACCCTGATGATCACTATGTTGTGAAACCGGTTGGTAATGAACTTATATGAAGACCAATCTTCAGTTTGTTATTTTTAAAGAATATTTGATACATAAACCATGAACATTTAACTTTTACATCTCTCTCTCTCTCTCTCTCTCTCTCTCTCTCTCTCTCTCTCTCTCTCTCTCTCTCTCTCTCTCTCTCTCTCTCTCTCTCTCTCTCTCTCTCTCTCTCTCTCTCTATCAGCTAAGGAGTCTGTACACAAGGTTTCAGCATGCAAGGCTTTTTTCTTCTGAATTAGAAATACTGAAATTGAAAAATTTACAGACGGATGCACACACGGACAGACGGACAATCACCGGTCACCATGTCATGCCAACTATCGGACACTTCCCGCCAGATGAGCTAGTCAGTATTTCAATTGAATATATTAAACCTGGGAAAAAAGTATCATTACATACTTTTACAAGAGCAAAGAGCTATAAATCATAATTTTATATTTCATCTATATAAGGATGCCTTAACACGCTTGACAGTATCTTTATTTCAAAAGGTTTATTTCACAAAATAGTTATTAGTTTTTCGTATGGTTTGGCAATCAAGGAACCTTTTGTTGTTTGAAAACCTTGTTTCTTGTATGTTTCTTTCTATTTAAAAAAATACGTATATTTCAATCGGAAGGCCATTTGTTAAACGTTTGACATATTATACGACTGAGTACGCATGAGTTTTATCTTTTAATTATTGATGCTATTTGTAACAATAAATGATAAAACAATCACAACGAATTTCAAATCATACATATACGTACAGGGTTGATTTTTGAATTCTTTAAAGATCCCAAACCACCGGCTTCGACATATAAGGCGTGGTCACATCTGACGAAGTCGCCATCTGGGTCCATGGTAGAAAGTGTGATCGTTGATTTCTTGTTGAGCAAGATTCTGAAATAAATTTACCTTAGAGTAAGGAATCATACAACACCAATAAGCAACATGAAATTGGTATGTTTTTATGATTTAATGGGCTTTGATACGTAGAAAGATATCATTGGTGCTAGCATGATTCAAAATCATGTTACTGGGCTTCCTTTATCTTACGAAAGTGTCAACTCCTTGACGAATAAAGGTTGTCCATTGGAAACCATACAGCACCCTTTACTACGTATAGTAGATCATCGATTGCAGACATGCACTTTAACGACGATTTCGTTTTATAACCAATGAAGCTCAAATTAGCTTTATGTTTCCTCTCTTTTCGTTAAGAAAGGATTTCAAATTAACATTCATTGTATATCTTGATATTTTCATTAAAATTAAAATATTAGCATGTACACGTTAAACTATACCTGAACTGCTTGCTTTATGGTTTATGTTTCTTTACTCGTCTGAACGACTATAAGCAGACCAACATTCTTCTCAGAGGGAAGACCTATTTCTGTTTCTATCATGCTTTCTTCTTTGGGAGTAAGACCATAGAATTTACAAACGTTAAGTCTCTATCACGTTGACAAACCTTTCTTACATAAACAAATTACTTACAAGAGTAAATAAATTCACATTGGTAAAGGGAAATTAACCTCATGTTAACTTATTGTTTTCACCAGGTACAAGTTAACACTATCTCGTGATTATGTTCAATTGACCATTTTGCAGTTTCGCGAAACGAGTCCAGTAAGAGTGATATAACTTTGAAAAGTCACGTGACCGGCCGCGGGCAAGCTATCCAAGCTTACGTTTGGTTGAACGTTATTTTTGTGTACGTTTCACGCTGGCCTAGAACCATGGAAGGTCACAACTGACTGTGCACCACATGAGATATGAGAAAACAAATGAAGACGAATATTTTCGTAATAATCATGATAATGATGAACAGTTATGTATATTGCTACTGGCAGAAAACGTGGACTCATACATGCAACATGATAAATCAAACTATTTGTGCAGAAATGAAAATTGTATTTTTTTAGAAGACATAGTTTTGTAATTGGTTGAATATGAATTTGAAATTTTGAGAAAAAAATCCTTATTGGGCAAATTGTGCGCTGGGTTATACCCCCTCAATTTGAAATATAGGCGAGCTGTGAGCCCTTCACAATCAAGGAATCGGCCCCTACTCTCCCCCAGTTTGACATAAAGGCGAGCTATGAGCTCATCACAATCTGAGAATCGATCCCAATACTCCCTCAGTTTGACATATAGACCAGCTATGTACCCTTCACAATTTGAGAATAAACTCCTAAACTCTCTCAGTTTGACATAAAAGCTACATGTAAGCCCTTTAAGCTAATTCCCAGATTGTGATTATTCCCAGATTGTTCAGGACGCACAATCTGCAGATTGTTTAAACAATCTAGGAATCTAGGAATCTAGGATATACCCCAGATGGTTCGTAACATTATTACTAACGGTCACCAGTATATTGTAGTCAACGAGTACGTTCCTTCGCAGTCTTAATAAAATCGACCGTGTTCCGATGGGTAAAATATTCAAAATAATGGAGTTTGTCTGGTACGAACATGTTCCATCGGGGAGGTTCTTCTCAACACGTAATTGCAATTGTCATTCCTTCACTACCATTTTCATTACCATATTTGTTTTTGGATAGAGGTTTTATAATTGGAAGATTCTTAATCTCATCCCATAAATTATGCTTACACACATGTTGACAATTAAGTTGATTTGGATCTCCCTCAAAAGTCATTGATTGTTAAGATCATAGATTTAGCAGGTTCATTTATATTTATAATAATAGTCCACATTGTATCACTTTCATCAGCCGGGATCATACGATTACGAAGTATACGATCATGGTTTATAGACAGTGGACTATTATATAGAGAATGGATTTTACGCGACATTTCTGTCTATGTAACTTTGTCATAGTCCAATACAATATTTTTAATTTCATATTTTCATTCCATTAGAACCTATAAGAACTTGTTTATTTTCTTTTAATGTTAGTTCAAACCTGAATTCTAATCTATCTTTGTAAGCAGCCCGAGAGAATTACGTATGACTCTCTAACAATTCTAAATCTAAATGAATATCAAAATCAATTTTTTACATTATCCGCTATTGCCTTATGTTCCACAATATAATCATTTCAAAGTGCTAATCCAACCCGTAATCTGGTTACCTTTTGCAGTTGCAGCAATACCCTGATAATGTTGTGTATGTATTTCCTCTGTAGATCCCCAAAGATCCATAGAAGTGTAAATAATTAACGACAGATACATATCACTATCATCAATAGATAATACTTCATTACTACAAATTTTAACAGTGATTTTCTTTATTATAGCTCGACCATTGTTTTCTACTTTGGTGCTGTCTTCATCTGATGCAAGAGCTATTCGGGGTGCCGTGCTAGAGATTATGAAATGGAGGATTTGAATGACTCATACACTGTTGATAGCCCACTACTTCATTCATATCCAGAAAATCCCTACATACAAAACAACCAGATCAATTTTGTTTTGCTTCAAACATTTTCAAAATCTTTAGCTAAGCTTGCTACAAACACAGAAAAGCATTAATTAAGCATTATTTAATCAAAATTCATGAAATTGAAGGAAAAAAGCAGAGCTTGTAGAATAGCTGGGGTTTGAACTCGCACTATTTGACGCGGTATTTATACACTAGCTGAGCAATATATAATATTTGTTAGGGATTTCCCAAAAGTTTTGGATCAGCCATTATTTTTCTCTGAATTTACCTAATATAAATATATATACAATACAATATATATACAATAAAAAATAATACATAGATGAAACAGGAAAATATGTTTTCAAAATAAATGATCAACTATACTTTGAAACTTTCTTATTGATTATTCGTGGGCATACCATAAACTATTTGTCATATAAGAAATAAGAATAGCTGAAACTAAAAGAAACACTTGAAAAAGATAAAGGAAACCTAGAAATAGAAATAGATTCATTAACGGATATAAATTTAAAAACATTACTACAAGACAAATTAAAAGAAGCAACTTAAGAATTAGAGACAATTAATAAAGTGAAATGGATGGTATAATGATCTAAAGCAAAATGGAAAGAAGAAGGCGAGAAACCAACCAAGTTTTTCCTATCATTAGAAAATACAAATTTATTGAATAAAGCAATATATAAACTAGAAAATAATCAAAATAAAACAGTCACGAAAAAAGAAGATTTGATATATGAAACTAGATTGTTTTATCATAACCTATACCAAGCAAAACCATGCGAAAAGATAAACCTTTCAGAATTATTAAAAAACACTGAAGTCCCAAAACGTTCTAAAGAGCAAAAATATAAGTTAAAAGGTCCATTACAATGAAGAAGTACTATGTAGCTTGAACAAAATGAAAAATTAAAAAAGCTTTGGGTCCTCCGGTTTTACTGTCGAGTTCTTTAAAAAAATTTCGTTAAACATCCATGAATACCTGATAAGGTCCTTAAACTTAGTCTATGAAAAAGGAGAACTATCATTGACCCAAAAACAAGGTGTTACATGTATAACTTGTTTTCCTAAAAAAGGTAAACCAAAACACTTGCTTCAGAATTTGAGACCTATTTCGAGGCTGAATGTTACATTTAAAATTGGATCATCAACTAAAGCAAATAGGATAAACAAAAGTCCTACCTTCTATAATAAACGAAGACCAAAAAGGATTTATATCCAAAAGATATATTGGAGAATGTACTGGCTTGATATACGATATCATCGACTATACTGATACTATGAAAATTCCAGGTATTCTACTTCTTATTGACTTCGAGAGAGCATTCGATTCAGTCGACTGGAACTTCATTCAATAGGTTCTCGAATGTTTCAATTTTGGGTCATCTATTATGAGATGGATAAACACTTTTTTGAATAAAATTCAATCATGTGTTGTAGTAAACGGTTTCCTCTCAAACTATTTTGACATATCCAGAGGATGTAGACAAGGAGATCCTTTATCTCCATATATATTTCTACTATGCGCAGAAGTCTTGGCAATAATGATAAGAACGAGTTCTCATTTCTCAATACGCTGATGACACCTCACTTACTTTTTATGGTACTGAAAAATGCTTACAGGCGACTTTACAAACTCTGAGACAGTATGCTTCTTTTTCAGGATTGAAAATAAATGTCAACAAGACACAGGTACTATGGATAGGCGCTGCGAAAAACTCCGAAAGAAAACTTTGTCAAAACTGGAATTTAGATTGGCAGAATGACATCTTTACACTACTTGGTATCATATTTACGCTAAATGTAGCAGAAATGGTTGAACGCAACTATAAAGATAAACCTTTAAGATATCTATGAATCAGTGGTGAGCAAGAGTCATAACTCCACTAGGTCGCAATACCATTTTTAAAAGCTTACTTTTACCTCAACTTAACCATTTATTTACAAATTTACCAAACACAAACGATCATATGATAAGAGAAATTGAACAACTCTGCTACAAATTTATATGGAAAAACAAACCCCTCAAAATTAATCGAGACACTATCACTAACAACTATGAACAAGGCGGAATAAGGCTTCCAGATATAAGATGTTTCATTCAATCACAAAAAATATCATGGTTAAAAGGATTAAACAACTCCGATTCACAAATAAAGACATTGCTGAAAACAACCATTTAAGGTAATATAGATAGCTTTATACAAACATGTGAAACACATAAACGAATCTCTAATAACACCCTGAACAAATCACTTTAGGAGAGATACATGAACATCGTGGGGCAGATTTATTAACAAAAAAGGTCAAAACGCTAAAAAAGCTGAAGAGGTCTTATCACAACCAATTTGGCAAAATGACAATGTGAAGATAGGTGGAAGACCTATCAATTATTAACATTACTACTGTAAAGGGATCACTTACATAAACGACATCCTGGATTGCCATGGTAACTTTTAACAATTGAACAATTAAGAAAACATTTTAGTTGCAAGACCAATTTCCTTGATTACCAAGGGATAATAGAAGCTATAAAATATTACTGCAAATCAATAAATGTTCAAATCGAAAAGAACATAACACGACCAATTTTACCCTTCTTTTTTACAAAACATAACTGGTGATCCAAAAGGCTTAAGAGATATATGACATACTCATAAACAAAAAAAGCACAAAAACTCTTAAATATCAAGAAAAATGGCAAAAAGATTTAAACGAATACATCATCGAAAATACATGGGAAACTATAAAAAGATTAACATTTAAATCCTACAATAGTGCTTAACATTCATGGCTCCAATAAAGTACATTGCATAGATTTCTTCCAACAAATGAGCTTCTAACAAAAATGAGATACAAAGAATCGAACAAATGCACATTTTGCAAAACAGAAAATGAGTCAATCTTACATCCGTTTTATAATAGCTTTATCAAGACTATATGGAAAAAATTGGAAGAATGGATATTTGAATAAACAGGAACTTCTATCATCTTTTCTAAAAAAAAACATAATCTTAGGATATTCCGAGAAACGAAACTATGTTCTGAATTTACTGACAAATTTTACTTATTACAATTTTCAACCTACTGTCAGAATTGATTTTGAATAAAAGATTGCTTATCCATTATATCTTGTATATAGTAATGAAATATTACTTATGTAAAATTTGTTTATGTTGGGAACTGTTATTCTAATATGTGCTTTTTGTATGGAGTTTTGGAAAATGAAAAATAAAAAAAATAATTTTGTTTGTTTGTTTCCATCTCTTTAATGGCTAATCGTTATTTTATTTGCCGATTTTCTATTTTATTTGCCAATTTTCAAAACCTGATCTATAAATGGTTTATTTTTACATGACAACAATATGGAGTCTTCGTGGCTTAGTCAAATTGTTAGTTTAGAAATCCAAGGAAATGGGGTTTGTGCAAATGTGCAGTTGTTGGACGACCTTCATTGTCACATCATATTGAGCTCTTGTCACACTTCTAGTAGAGCTATCAAATTTCGAGTTTCCTTGAGGGTTGTGAACATAGGAGGTGCATGGTAGCTTGTAAAAATATACTAAAGGATGGGATTAGGATAGTGTCTATCCATCTGAGAAAGAAAGGTGGTGGGCCTCCTATAGAGGTGTTGCATATTTGTAAGTAGTCCTTAGGGATGCCTGAGATAGCGGCGGGTTTCCATCAAAATTAAGGTCGGGTATGCTTTTTTATAACCAATAAACAATACGTAAAAGTTGCCGATCACCGTGAGCGTCACACTTCTTTGGCTGTCCACTTTGCAGAGTGTCTTCTTTCAATCCGCAAGTTTTGAAGTGTTGAAGAAATTTGGCAATCGTTGATCTGTTTATATCCAGTAACTCAGCAATTTTTCGACCTCTTGCACAATCACTTGACAATTGGATAATTATTTTTTTGACGTCGTCACTCAATTCTTTCCCCTCGTTGCCATGATTAAGCAGACGTAAAAAAATACCAAAGGGACGTAATTTTAATACATCCAGTGGATAAAATATTTGGTGCATACCCAAAATAGCTTCCCTTGCAATAATCTCAGTTTATTAAAAAATATACATAGAGAACAAAGTTAAGCACCCCCCTATTTTCAAAATTGCAAAATGCATCTGTGGAGAAAAATACGACTATATGACTAAATGGATCCCCTTGACATAGAAACTAAAGTTTTTTTTGACTTCGTATCTATAAAATCATCATACATGATGTCATTTTGAGAACTTAAGATAAAAAACGTAATGGTACTGATTTTTCACCCAAAATAACTATTGTCCGTTTGTCAAAAGCATGCGATGGATTCTGATGTTAGTTGTCATGAACAACAATTTTGTTAACATGTAAAATTTTACACTTTAAAAAATCATGTATCCTTCACAATAAGGACATTATTGGGTTTTGAAATTTGATAAGAATTTTCCATAATTTTTAGAAAATGGCCATAACCAGACGATTTTGGAATAAAGTTGGTCTTCTTTAACTTTGATTCAGTAACCCTATACTTCATTTTGCTTTGTAGTCGTTGTTACGGTTAAAACTGCCCCATTTAGTCCCTTTTTATGAATGGGTCATTTTCCAAAAGATGAGATTTTGGAGGTCCATACTGCTGTAACTAGTGACTTTTGCTTAAGAGATCCATAATGAAGTTTGATCAATGGAATAGAAATAATGGAATAATACACATTAAAACAAAAAAATATTGACTTTCTGAACATATTCACCTTTTGATCTCAAAATTACCAATTTGTATAACTGCAATTATTCAAAATATCCGAAACGATATCTTAATAAAATTACGTTCTTAAATTGCAAAATTATGATTCTATCATATCATACACTTACTTTTATTGCAATGTGGTCCTCTTTATTGTTAGACAAACCTTACTGGTGAAAAACTTGGGGGTGCTTAACTTTTTTCCTTATGTATATTGAAATAACGATTTGACTTTGAAATTGCAAAGAGCTGCAAAACCTGATTACGTCGGCCATTATGGGGAAGAACTTATGGTTCACGACTGTAACATAAGGTTCAATCCAAGGACTCTGGTGAAATTGGAGAACCCCATGTACTTTGGTAGACTTCATACCCAAAGAAATATACAGTTGGAGGTTTCTATGATGAACTACCTATTTGGATTTGTTCATTAAATTTCGTACTAATTTTTACACATCTGATAACCTCTTACAATTTACCTCCTAGTAAGTTCTTTTGGTTATTAGACAACCATTCTTGTTTAACGGTTAATCATTCTGGAGTTAAATGATAGGTGGTATGACTTTTATGTAATTCTTTCAGTTATCCCATGTCAACTTCAAAGATAAAGCCTTTCTTTGAATTTTTAGGTATTATCAGAAGTAAGAGGTGACCCACTTAAATACTCATGTAGGTAAGTATTGACTCATAGCCCAACCATTAAAGTCATTAGCATCTAAAAATACTACATGACAAGATTTCTTTCTTGCATCATATCCTTCCACGTAGGTATTGTTAGGTTTGGCATGCCTCTTGGAAATCATATATGCCGCTCGAAGGTCCTTCTCAATAAATAAATGCATATCATAATCAGTAAGGAGTTTTAGTTTTATACCAGTTTTCCTGGGCACGGTATCTCAAAAAAGTACTTGACTAATGAAATAATGTTCAGGATCTAATCTGTATTGAGTCAAAGTCTTTTTGAATGTCTCAAATACATCAGCTAGTAATATAACATCATTAAGTCTTCAGAAGTCCTGATAGGAATGTCTCTGATTAATTTGGTCCTCTGTTGATAATTGGTTAACAATTAATCCCTCAGACCGCATCACAATAATATTTATTTACATACCTATTACTGATTTCAAACATTTGTCCTTATTCAATAAACGTTATACAAACAAAAGAGTATAAACCCAAATCTTTTGTTTCCTCTTACAATTATGGTTTATTATTCTACTATTGCGATATTTATTTCTTTGCAACAAGTTTTTTTTACTGGGGTAGGAATATTTATATTCTTTTTTCTAAAGCCCTTATAGGGTAGTCCATCTTTGTGATTGTTCATCATTGCATTATCATTTATTGGATTATTAATCTTTATAACTATTACTCATAATTTAAGGAATACATTCTTCAGTGGCTCATGTAATACAAATTATATCATGACAGTTATTACATCTATTAACAATATGACAACAATTTTCAAAGAAAAAATTCTTTCTGTATATTATATAGTTTCTTCGTTTGGGCATTCAATTTTATATCATGTTAGTCTAGTCTTGTCTAGTTTGTCTAGTTTTAATGGTTCTACGAATTAATCAAGATTATCATGCATTGGTTCATCAACATCTTTAAATGTTTTAATGGAGAGGTTTTGTCTTCTGAGTTCTTCACTTATCAAATCTAGTCTTACGACCCTTCTTTCTCCAATGCATTTATGGCAGCTGTTAGTTTTTCTATAGCTTTGTCATGCTCTTACGCCATGATCCATTTTTAAAAACAATTAGTTTCTCCCACACCATACCACACTACAACATCATAGGGATTGTTGCCATTTGGATAAAAAAAATAATTTCTTAAGGTATTGTTTAGAAAACAATGCTAAGGCATTACAAGAGTGGTGATAAGTTTGACAAGATAGTATATCATAAATATTTACCCTCCCCCCGCCCCCCTCCCCCAATATAGGGTGTGACCATCCCAACATCATTAGCATTGGCAAACAGTTTAGGTTATTATAAAATGTTTTTACAAGGTTTTCAGGTTCATCTTCTCTCTATTTTATATGAGATACTCTATTCTTTAAAGGCCTATTATCGTCAAATTTACTCCAAGGACAGACATGTCTGGTACCTAAAATAACACTATCTTTTCCTAAAATACACATCAAAATATGAAGTTCTACATTTCCACCAAGATAAGGCTGTTCACTCTGAGCATTCTGCCGTGTGCTCTGCTGTTCACTTTGATCTGCAATCTGCTGACCAATCTGTAAACTCTGTTCATGTTTTAATTGATATTATTATATATAGCCCCCGCCAAGCTACTTTTCAGGATTTTTTAAACTCTAAGTATTCCAGGCTATGGGATATTTTGTTCACTGGGTTTCAGTGTATGTAATGGCTCCACGGGGGTGATTTTCTCTGTTTCCGACATCTTTTTTCTTTAACTTGACAATGCTTAGCATAGATAGATAGATAGACATCATTTAAAGGGTCTTCATTAATCATCAATCAGCTGACTTATTTTCGGAAGGGATATCTAAGAAGTAGCTCTATGCTACTAATTATCGCAAATCTGTGGACCAATGATATGGACCATGGGCCAATGGCCTACATGTACCTAAAGGAAATAAACATTCAATCATAAACATTCGTTCAAGAAGTAGCTTACAGCATTAGAAAATAAATGTAGCAGAGGCTTTCCTAATGTCCACACCCTAACAGCACCTAACCTGCGTTCATGTTTCTCGTATTCTGTCATTATTTCTTTTTTTGTCATGCTATTTATTCTCTCTGTAGAAATTTTTGTGTCAATATATTTCCTCCATCTAAAAAGCCCCATGTAAGCTTTTCGCTATTAACCTCGACTAGCTTCGGGTGAAGTTGTTCAGAATGAGATTGTTTAGAATCATTATGTGTCACTTTCATCTAAAAGTTCGTTGACATCCATTTTTAAGAATATAACACTAATGTTTCACATATCAAATAGAAAGAAAATAAACACATTGGGTAGTAAAACAGCATATAATCGGAAAGCATAAAATGATTATGTGTGTATGTCGAGGATTGCCATATCAACATATCAATTGCAAGCTGCATGCGACCTACAAAGATGTCCATTATTGCAAACTGATTCGAATATGTAATTAATCATGATTTTAAATGCAGAGATAAGGAAGGGAAGTCCAAGGCCATTTTCACATTCCAACAAATACTGATACATGAGTAAATTTGCATAAATGAGTAAAAGTATTTACTAAACTTTTATGTTTTCACATGGGGAAATGTTGGAAGGTGAAAAACATATTTTTATTTAACGTATTTGTGGTTTTACGTCTTCCAGAGATTTGAGAAGTTGAAATAAAAAAAATTGCAAGAAAAAGACGTCACGATTTCAAGATATTTTCTAGTGATATTGTATGAGGTGAATTTAAGTTGAGACCAAGATCTACACATTATAAATATATTGTTTATAGGTCAGATGAATAAGTACAGTGGTGTAGAGAACTTGAGAATGGTAGAAATTAGAGCTTTTGGATCCGTAGCATATCAGCCCTTGATTGTTTGATGTTGAATACTAAAAATAGTTCTCAGGGTGAAATAAAATCACCAAATATTTATACCAAGATATATTGACAATAAATCTGCATTAACTTAATTAAATCATATTGTATTTCTTAAATCATGATGCAGAACGGAAAAGAGATTCTACAGAAAATACAGCTGCGGGGGTGGGTCAGAGTAAGGAGGAAGGATGTAGGGTAGTTATGTCCATATCTTTTTTCTTCTACCCTCAGACACACAGGGAGGCATTATGAAGCATTATCTCCTCTTTTGACTGTCTATTCATGTTCAACGAAACTATATTTTGGCATCGATGTTTATCAAGACTTTGACCACCACCTGTGACATTTTGTCAATATTTATGTGTGTTTTCAAACTACTGAGTGTGAGTACGCAAGTCCACCCTTCACAACTACAGAGAGAGACAAAAGCATGTGATATAACACTGTCTGATCAACCCAGGCCTGGACTGCATGTTCATGTGCATGTTCATCCATACCAAGCATGATTGAAGAGATAATGGAGCATATTAACTATTCAAGATTGGATTTAATTCATCTGAGCTCAAGAGCAGCCAGTCCTGATTGTTGTGTGTGTGGAATTTGTGATGAGGTTTACTACCTCACTGTTTGAATAGCCTGTTCCGCATGGAAGGACATGCAGAGACACACATCATCACACAGGCATAGTTCTAAAGCTCGCACTAAAGGTAAAGGTGTTAATTCTGAACATTCGATAAATGTGAATTTTAACAGTTCTGAGCACAAAATAAGGAAAAAGCCACACTGCAGAAGCTCATTGACAGCATGTATACTTAATGCAAGGTCTGTGAGAAACAAAACTCTTGATATCAATGAATACATTTCCGATCATGACATTGACATAAACTCTAAAACCACAGATGCAAGTTAAACATAGAAATAAAAACTAAAACGCTGTTTGAAGATTTCTGTTCAGTAAATTTTATTCAGAATAAGCATGATCTTGAAATGCACAGGTGCACAAGTGTCAGTATAGAGAATGACCACCATTGGCATTGATTATTGCGTGGCACCGACGACCCATGGATGCAATCAAGTTGTCAATCACAGCTTGTGGAATGTTCAGCCATTCGTGCTGAAGTGCTGCAAGAAGTCCTGGAAGTGTTTGGGGTTGTGGATTCCTACTGCGCACGCCTCGATCCAGTTCGTTCCAGAGATGCTCAATTGGTGACAAATCTGGTGACCTGGCTGGCCATGGCAATGTCTGGACATTGTTACCCTGTAAGAAGTCTTGAGAAACACGTGCAACATGTGGTCGAGCATTGTCCTGCTCAAAGAGACCACCGTGGACGTATTGTTGTGTTTATTTCATTATCCTTTATTTTCCCATGGTTAGATCGAAATACAGTTAACAGTATGCATGAGTATAAAAAATTGTCAAAGGAAAACATTTATATCAAACAAGTATAAAATATCAATTAGCTTACCACCGTGGACGTTGATGTGAGGAATAACGTACGGCTGTAGGATCAAGTCCCTATACCGTACTCGTGTGAGGTTACTCACAACATGCACAACAGGTTTCCTAACACCATGACGAATCCCGGCCCACACCATGACACTCCCACCTCCAAATGGGACAACCTCCTGGACACAGTTGGCAGCATAACGTTCTCCACGACGTCGGTATACACATGCTCATCCATCACTTCGTCGAAGCAGAAAACAGGACTCATCAGTGAAGAGAACTGTTCTCCACCTTGCACATGCCAATCTCATCCTCTGTTGACACCATTGGAGGCGCTTCCGCCAGATGACGTTGTGTTAAAACGAGACGTCGAACCGGTCGTCGTGGAAAAAGTCCAGCCTCTCTCAGCCTGTTGCGTACCGTTTGGTCGGATATTCGTTGCAGACGTGGTATCTGCGTTGTTATTGACGTTGCTGTCCTGGAATGTTCCCGAAGGTGGAGCAGTCGGATGTACCGATCTTGGGCCCGAGTAGTCACCCTTGGTCTGCCTGACCTTGGCCTATCATCAACGCTGTTTGGGGTGATTAAACGTGTCCACAATGACGAGTTTGTTTGTCTGGACACGCCAATGTGTGTTGCAACATCTCGCTGCGTCGCTGCGTCGCTGCGTCGCTCCTGCTTGCAGTCTGCCAATAGCGCTGTTGTGTTGCGCTCTGTTCAGTCTTGGCATTCTTCAGGTCACTGTAACAATGTTGTGTAGTCTGAATGAACAGCGGCTGATATGGCTTTTATACCCCTAAAGCAGACGTATCTGAATGTAAACCTTCATGATCCCATGCTGCACATGCTTTGGCAGAAAATGCATTTGGACGAATCGTTCGTATTCGTCCCTGAACACAACGTAAACTTTTTTGGCCATTGTTTTTGGTAAATTTACACTTTTGAGCAAGCCTTTCTTTAATTGACCCGTTTCGAAAAATCAATTTCGCATGAATGTCTTTTTTTGAAGAGTTAATGTGTGATATCTTAAACATGGCTCACTGACAAAAACGAAGTATTCATCAATGAACTTCTTCCACAAGGCTATAACATCGAAACTTCAACAGGAAAGGACGTCCAGGCAGTGGGGTCGCCATAGTTTACAAAAGTTATCTTAATTCCAAGAAAGTAATTTCCCATGGCCAAAGTAAATTTTTGGCTTTGGATGTAACTCTCAGTAATAGCTGTGAAACAATTCGCATTGTTGCTGTGTATAGACCACCTCCATCATCTAAAAACAACATTAACTGTTCTTCTTTCATAAATGACTTCTCTGATCTTTTAGAGTCTGTTTCTAGCTGTCAAGGACAAATGTTGGTCACAGGGGACCTTGACATTCATGTTGATGATAGTGCTCATAAACAAGCAGAACAATTCCTAGAAATGATCTATGCGTTTGAACTGAAGCAGCACGTCGTTGGGCACACCCATGCTAGTGGACATACTTTAGATCTTGTAATTTTCAAAGAAACAGAAAAGCTGGTCAGATTGAGGACAACATGATATAAGATCACCATGCTGTTTTCGCCACATTGAAGTGTGAGAGACCAAAAACTGTTAACAAAGATATCAAATACAGGAAACTTTAGCAAATCAATATTAAGGAGTTTAGTGCTGATATTGTTCACTCTGAAATCAAGGATAAGTTAGCATGTTGTGACTCTGTAAGTGTCATG
Source organism: Phorcus lineatus (assembly GCA_921293015.1). Classification (NCBI taxonomy): domain Eukaryota; kingdom Metazoa; phylum Mollusca; class Gastropoda; order Trochida; family Trochidae; genus Phorcus; species Phorcus lineatus. Next base: position 18,650,947 of record OV121084.1, read on the forward strand.
GTTGACAAGTTTGACTCCACTGTAACATCACTATTGGATGAGCACGCCCCTCTCATCAAGTAGCGTGTTGTTATGAGACCAAACACAAAGTGGATGTCTCCAGAAATAAAGATTGCTAAATATGAGAAACTTAAGGCAGAAAAGTGTTGGAAGAATGATAAACTTGAGATCAATCGTCAAATCTACAATCAGAAAAGAAATAAGCTTAAGGACCTCATCAGAAAAGCCAAAACAACTGATATGAACTCTAAAATAACAGAATATAAAAATAATCCAAAAGAACTTTTCAAAATCGCCAACAAATTATCACAACCTCATTGTCCCACATCTTTTCCGTCCATTCAAGAGTGTGAAACTAGGGCACTTAATTTTGCTTCTTATTTTCTCGACAACGTTGAAACCTTACGAGATAACTTGTCTGTGAATTATTCTGACTCTACAGCACTAAGTCGTGACCAACAGTTCATGGTACATTTGCATGTACCAAACTGAGCTTTTTCCACCCTGTCACAGTGTCTGAATCCTCCAACATCATCATGAAGTCCCCCAACAAGTCTTGTGCCCTTGATACCTTGCCAACATCACTGTTCAAATCATGTTGTAGGTACCTGATTCAAGCTGTTACCCATCTCCTGAACTCCTCCCTAACCAGCGGACTTGTGAATAATGACCTTTAAGAAGTATTTCAGTCGGCCTACAGAGGCACAGTACTGAAACAGCCATTCTGTGTGTACAGAATTACATTGCTAAAAGTCTGGACAACCAAGAACTACTGCTACTGGTGATACTTGACATGTCTGCTGCTTTTGACACAATGGACCACAACATACGTCTTCAGAGGATGGAGCACACTCTTGGCATAACCGGTACTGTCTTGGAATGGTTCGCTCCTATCTGGGAAAACGTCATCTACAAGTTCAAGTCGATAGCTATAGATCTTCCTTTTGTGATGCAATATGGCGTGCCACAAGGTTCAGTCCTTGGGCCCATGTTGTTCACAGTATACATACTTTCCCTTGGCAACGTCATCAGAAGCCATGCTGTTCCTTTCATGACATATGCCGATGACAACCAAGTATACATCAGCTAAGTATACATTGACTACCGGTTGCGCATGGGAAAGGGCAAAACGTGTGTGTGAGCGCTCTCTCCCACGAATATCCAATGGACTATAAATTGACTGAAAACTGAAAACTGCCCTTTCATAGCAACAGATAAACCTGTCCTACCCAAACAGAGTGAGTAAAACACACTTTGGAGACATTTTAAACATCCCATTTAAGCAAAATGTCACATCAGTCGAACTGAAAATCAGGAGTTAACACGCGGTCGTCTAACCCAAATATTGAAGACTTCCTTATAAGTGTGGAAAAAAGACTTTCGGATAAAGTTGACAATGGAAACAGGGAACTGAATAAGGCAATTAATGACTTGAAAACCGACATGTGTACCATCTTGAAACGTGTTGATGACGTGGAAGGTATGGCCACCATTCATGAAAATGAAGTTAAAGATTTAAAATCCGAAATAGAAACACTGAAGTCTAGACTAAGTGAGCAGACAGTTACTTTTGAAAGGAAGTTACTCCAACAAGAAATCCATGACTGAAAGCCTAATCTTCTTTTCTATGGAATTCAGGAAAATGTTAATGAAGATCACGATAAAGTTTTGCGTGACATGTTTGCCAATGATCTGAAGTTTCCTTACAACACCATTGACAATATCTACTTTAAAGCAATCCATAGACTCCCAAGAAAACCATTTCCTGGTGACCCCACCCCCGACGCTCCCTCCCCGATCATAGCCAGTGTTTTGAGCTTGTCAGATAGAGATATGATGTTAAGGTCACCAAAAAATCTGAAAGGCACACGAATATCCATTCGGACTGATTTGCCAGCGAAACTTAAGAAACAATGCGCCATCCTCTATCGCAAATCCAGATTGTTATATCAAGAGGAAAAGCTTCAGACTCGTGTACGACAGACAGATCGGTGTGGATCACATTCTTGAGACAAGAGCAAATAGTGTGTCATCGTGGGTGAGCCGCATTAGATTAACTGGTGATATGAACCCGCCATACGAGATATGACTGTGATATATCTGGGTAAGATGAACTTATAAAGAAACAGACGTTGAAATTCAAATAAGTCCACCTTGTTTTCATTTGACACTAAGTTATTGCGTTTTCTAACTTACCATTATTGATTTGTTTATTATATCATGTAACCATACCTGAAATGAATGCTATCGTCCATCAATGTAAAGTTCATTCAAATATAAATGATCTTTTAAAAGTTGATGGCAAATTCCACGTTACGCGCAATTTGTGCGTTGAAACTTAGTTCCAAGTACTTACTGGGTTTAATTTCATTGTTTGACTTAATATAATATTATTAGACACTTTAAGTGACAGTGCAACTGGTTACTGAAAATTTACTTATACCACGTGTTCAAATCTATACCATAACATTGATGTAAGATAAGAACGATATCTATATGCATACGTACACTTTTTTGAAATTTAGATGTGAAATAAGTACATGTATCTGCTATGCATAGATATGTATAAGGATCTATGTGGAATATAGATAATTTTGGTTATTGTGTCATTTAGATAACAATTGATACAAAAAATACATACATATTATAGCAAACTTTTCAGAAACTACGATATCACTGCATAGTTGTAATGTTCTTACCTTATAAACGAATTATCTTAAAGACACTTTCCACATAATATTGAAATCCTATGATTCGAGAAGTCATAACAAAATATATCTTCATTATTCCTCAATCGTGAGCCATACAACGCGGTAGCATTTTCAACGCATCAATGACACGAGTTGTAATTTACAAGCACGGACTTTTCGTTTTCATTGTGTAGCGTTCACAATGCATGCGTTATTGAGATTATGAATGTTTGTAGACATTCGTAATTAAGGATTCAGCAGAAATGCTGAATCCTTATTGTTATTGGCGTGTTTTTTATTATTATTCCACGATTCTTGTGTACAAAATTCAGCCAAAACTAGCGACTCAATTACAACCAAACTTTACAATCTTATAGCCCTTACCAAGACCTCGCGACACGAAGCTTTTCAGCCAATTCGGACTTTGCATTAAAGGCTCAGTACCACTCAAACTTTTCAAAATTAACATTGGAAATTTTTTAAAAATGCACTTAGAGACTTGAAACTTTTTTTAAACGATGCGCAATAACATTTCAAGCAAAAAAGTAAATCATGGCGAATTCGTAGCATGAATACTTTCGCCGCCATATTGCTTTTTTTGACTTTTTGAAATTTCCGGACCCCATGCATCTTTGAAATGTAACTCCTCTGAAGATACTTGCGTCTAAGAGCTGAAAATCTCCAAGAATGTAGCTGAGACATTGGGAATTTCAGGGTGATTCAGATTTTGATGAAAGTCAAATATTTATTCCTCAGCAAGCCTTCAAAGTCGGGCGACTTTGCTCGTTTTAGCATATTCAAGGGCAGATAACTCAAAAACCTACCCGTCGAATTTCATGAATTTTGCATGAGAGTTAGACGTGAAGAAGGTCTTTAAGAATCAAGCATAACATCGATCGCGAACAGTCATTTCAGTTCACAAGAGAGAGTCAAAGTTTGCATCATACTATATGTCAATTAAGTGCGTTAGCAAGGGTTAAATTGCAAACAATTGAAGGAAAACATCAATATTGAAGAACGGTCAAGACGTGTGACATGTCCAAATGCAGGTACATGCGCTCTTGCATGTGTGAAAGGGCAAAAGTTGACAGAAATACTCTACATTGCTCTTGTATCAAGATTCGTTACGTGCGTTAGCAAGGGTTAATTTGAAAAGTTGAAGGAAAACTGTCAAGATATGCGACATGGGGCAAAGTTTGAGAGAAATACTCTTCGATGTCTTATAAACAAGCACGTAATCGACAGTCTACAGAGGGACGACATCGCTCTTTGGAGCAAAAGTCCGTACGACTGCACGTATGGTCGACGTGTGCAAGAAGACCAAAAGCATGCAAGTGCGTCAGTAACTGCCAACATCTGATCAGACAGGCAGAGAAGCGAGCAAAAAAGCCTGCCTGCCTGAGCTGAGCTGAGCTGACTGATATAGTCTTTATTATTAATATATATAAAGATCCTCAACCTATGTACCAGCATTCAGGAACTATATTCCAGTGTCGGCAAAGCACTTGATCACGCCAAAGGAAAACACTAGCCCTTTTTCAACTTTCAAACCTATACTGCCTCCCCTCCACATACCCCTTACATTTTGATGTTGTTGCTTTCTTGCCTCAACTGGCAGCAGGCCGTGTACATCGAGTAAACCTCACTTCCGCTCCTATGTCTCGCTACGTACTGAAAACGTATACAAAACGTCCTTTTGCTTCAGAATACGGCTAAATCAACTGCAGTGCACTAAAAATGTCTTCAAAACGCTATCTAAACTTGGAAAAGCACTTAGTTTGCCCCCAAGAGCCACGGGTGCTCATATTTTGCTGAATCCTGTCATTGTCGTCGCTTGCGACTATATTTAGTTTTTGTATTACCTTTCTTGTTTATTAGTATAAGGGATATTCGTTGGGTAGATTCACCTCAACATGATATGTTTCATATCTGTTTTATGTTTTGTTTGTATATATTCATCCCAAAGCGGGATACTGTTTTCATGTCAATTTCCTCAATACCAGAAGTACGTTTTACCAAAACAACAGGCAAATTCTGAAATATTTAATGATGAATTTACTCTCTTGAAAATAACTCATTCCATATTGGCTACAACTTCTCAAATGCACAATTTAAATGAAAACATTGGCTACAATTTTACCAATGCATAATTTAAACAAAAATGACTGATACTCTATGTCAGAACTGCAACAATAAACTAAAGCGCAAAAGGGTATTAATGTTTCTTAAAACAGAAAAAAGGCAATATTTACTGCTTACAAGATTTACACTTTACCTCCGACCAAATTCAGAAGATAAAAGAACAATGGGGTTATAATGAGTGCTTTGTAAGTTGCTTTAGAAGTAATGCCCGAGGAACTGCTATATTATGTAATAACAACTTTGAGTTTAAACTACTAGAAAGTAATATAGATGATTCCGGGAATTATGTTGCCCTCAAGATTCTAGTTAATGAAATAACATATACATTTATCAGCTTGTATGGACCTAACGAGGACAGTCCAGACTTCTTTCAGACAATTATGGACATAGTTACGAATTATTATAGTGATGAAATATGTATTTGTGGGGACTGGAATCTTATTCAAAACAAACTATTATACACTTATAATTGTAAACCCGTTAACAACCCCAACGCAAGAAACAAAGTACTTGAAATGATTAACAAAATTCATTTAAAAGATCCTTGGCGTGAACATAACTACGACTCAATACGTTTCACCTGGCGGCAACCCCCTCAAACAAGCTCGACTTGATTTCTTTCTGATTTCCCATGGGCTGCTATCCTCTGTCAACAATTCACTTATCTCCCATTCACTTATCTCCCTTTCCATGACTTGTTCCACCTTAGCAAGGGGGAAAGGCTTTTGGGAATTTAATAATTCACTCTTTGATGATCAACTACTTTGGGAAACTTTGCTTCTTATGATCATGGGTAAAGGAATATACTATTTATCAACTAAAAAGAAAATTACAAATGAAAGAGAGAAGAAACTAGAATCTCGACTAAGAGAATTAGAAGAGCAGCTAGACTTGAATGATGATAAGGACACGAAGCAAAATTTGCATGAAGATATTAATGTTCTAAAAAATGATCTAACTGAAATTGCCGATCATAAAATAAACGGAATACTCATGAGATATAAAGCTATTTGGATCAAAAAGGGAGAAAAACCAACCAAATACTTCTTAAAGCTAGAATCTAGAAACTTTTTAAACAAATCAATTAGTGTTTTAGACAAAACTATGGAAGGGTTATTACAGAAAGTAAAGATTTGGTTCATGAAATGAAACTTTTTTATGAATTATATGACTTATTATGAATCATAAATTATATTCCGCACAGGGCCATTCCAACGTTAATCTGGCCGAAATGTTTAAAAATTAAAAAATTCAAGATTTTAAATGAATCAGACCGATATAGCCTTGATGGGGAACTAGTAAGGATCTAGTTATCGTTCTCACTTAAAAACATGAAAAATGTTAATAGTCCGGGGACCGATGATTTTACTACCGAATTTTTCAAATTCTTTTGGAAAGACTTAGGAAAATACCTCCTTAATTCACTAAACTTTGGTTATGAAAACGGTAATTTTTCGATCTCTCAAAAGCAGAGATTGATAACATTTTTCCAAAAGATTATAAACCAAAGAAATATTTTAAAAACTGGTGACCAATCTCTTTACTAAATACCTCATATGAAATTGTTGTCGCAGCAATTGCAAACAGAATTTAAAAGATCTTACAAATTATTATCAATGAAGATCAAAAAGGATTTATCACAGGAAGATATATTGGAGAAGTAACGAGACTAATATATGATCTAATGGAACATACCGAATCTTGTCAGATACCAGGATTACTTTTACTCATTGACTTCGAAAAGGCCTTCTATATAGAAGACAGAAATTATCTAAGCAAAGTTTTAAAGTTTTTCAATTTGGGACCGAGTATTTTACATTGGATAGAAACATTCTATAATGATATTGAATCAAGAGTCCTTGTTAATGGATTCGCGTCAACTCCCTTTAAAATAAGTCGAGGATGCGGCCAGGGGGACCCACTAGCGCCTTACATCTTTCTACTATGTGTAGAAATCTTGGGTATCATGATACGAAATAACAAAAACATAAAGGGAATCATAATTGGAAATATAGAATATCTTCTTTCGCAATTTGCAGACGATACTACTCTTACATTAGATGGATCTGAAAAGAGTTTCTATGCAGCTTTGAATACTTTAGAACGTTTTGCACGCTTTTCAGGACTGATAGTCAGTAACGATAAAACAAAACTGATATGGATTGGTTCAAAAAAGATATTCGGATATAAAATGTGTAAAGAATGGCATTTTGACTGGTAACAAACAAATTTCACTCTTCTAGGCATAGTCACAAAGCAACCTTAACTACGGTTAACCTTAACTCCCATACTTTAACATTGCACTAAGGTTACCTTAAGGACTTACGATCACCTTTGGGCTTTGTGAAAGGAGGCCCCAGATAATATGGTTGATAATAACTACAACGCTAAACCCTCCCAGATTTACAGGCAAATGAACATTTGGTCAGCTCGTACATTAACCCCCTATGGCAGAAATACTGTTCTCAAATCACTTCTACTACCGAAGCTTAACCATCTATTCTCGTCTTTGTCAAATCCAAGTAAATGCGCCATTGAAAAATTGCAAAACAAATGTTTTAATTTCATATGGAAAAATAAACCAGATAATGTTAAATGAGATGTGGTGGTGCTTAACCCGGAACATTGAGGCATAAAAGTTCCAAATATTAGAAAAAATATATCATCACAAAAACTCAAATGGATAAAACGAGTGGACAGTAATGACCTTAAGTGAACATATCTATTTAAAGATAAAATGAAAATAAAAACTCCTTTTTCTATTACAGATAGTGGCCTCATTCAAAACGAGATAGTACCCTACTTCTCAAACTCCTTTTGGAGAGACGTACTAATAAATTGGTCATATTTTATAACAATGAGTAAAAAAGAAATTGCAAGTGAACATGATATACAATCACAATGTTTATGGACTAAGGACAATATCATTATAGGCAGAACAACGTTTTTTTTTATGAGTGGTATAAAAAGGTGTTGTTTTTGTGAATGATATGTTAGATGAAGAAGGCAGACCGTTAACATGTGAAGAATTTTCCAATACATTTTCAATTAAAACTAACTTTTTAATATACGAATCGGTGAAAAGAGCCATAATGACCTACACCCGATCACTTGACATAAAGAAATTTAATAGAAAACTTATTGGCACTATTTACCCATTTAACAAGTTCAAAATTGATACATAATTGGCGGTAAAAAGTTATATGCCTTTCTCCTCAACTCAAAATTTTTTCGTCTTCCAAGTTACTCAAAATTGGAAAAAATTCTACAAAACTGAGTTTACTGAAAATGACTGGAAACTTTTCAATATTATTGCAAATAAATGTTCGAGAAGCACAGATGGTTGCAATATAGAATTATTCATAATATTCTACCAACAAGAAAATTTCTTAATAGAATTTGATATACATCCTCGCCACTTTGTCCATTCTGTCAAACAGAAATAGAAACAATCAACCATATGGTTTAGGAATATGAAACTATTTTCAAATTAAGGAAAGAAATCATGGCCAAACTCTGATCAATTGAAATTAGAATTCACAAATAAAACTATTATTTTAGGAATGAAGAGTAAAAACAATAATCCTATAGATACAATCAAGATTTTTTTTTTTTGTCAACTTCAGTTGTCAGTTTCGATATTGGTCAACTTTACATTTATTACTTGGTAGATAGTCTTGTTTTGTTAGCAAAATGAATTGAAGGAGCAAAATGTGGATTTGTGAATATGTTTTTGTTTATCTCGTTTCCTTATACAATGTTATTGTGCTTGTATCACATAATATGGGGGAAAAAAGTAAAAAAAAGTATACATCAGTGCAAAAGCCTCACGCTTAACTGACAGAAAAGCCCAGTTGGAATCGTGTATCTCGGATGTTCGTTCCTGGGTTAAATCCAATTTTCTAAAACTGAATGATGAGAAAACTGAATTCATGATCATCCGTTCACACAAAAAACCGACAAAAATCAAGCCGTTCACTATCACAACTTTCGAACCCCTATGGCAAATAGCAATATTTGTAATAACATCAAAATATCATTTGCAATTAATTCTTATCTGACCATTATAGAAAAACAATTTTTAAATACGTTATTCTATAAAATATACCCGTGTTTATTGCAAAACAATTTCCGAACTTCGAAAAGGTCCATTTGATCGCGATTTTTATGACGTCACCTCTTTTCGAGCCCCTCGGATTTTGTGACGTAGTCAACACATATAACTTTTCGGGGGCCGATTTCAATAGTTCAAAATACTTAATCAATTTCGTAGCATATCAAATTTTTACAAAACTGAAAAGTATCATTTTTTCAAAGCACATGTTTATTGTTTAGTAATTGGTATGATAATGGAATATGAGCGTTTCCGATGCCTTTGTTAAAGCATGATTACTTTGTAGACAATCTTTCAGCACCATACTTTTATGTCATCTTGGCAATTAATTTTAAATGATTATTATTTTATGATATCATCTAATTAGGATTTCTCACAAGAAGAATAATGGTTTACATTTACTTAGCTGATGTGAAGTTTGATTTTATGATCTCATCAAGGCGCACTTGCGTAATAATCCCTTCAGTTGTGCACTTGCACACAGTTGATGAACACAGTTGGTAACGTTTGTAATTAAACACACCTTTGGATAAAATTCAAGATATACACTACGTGAATCTTTGACAATTAACTATCAATTACTATACAATAGTCGTGTTTTTGTAGCTGTGTCACTTGTCTTGATTTCTCTGATGCGAGAAATCTAAGTTGCACACGCCCAGGTTATACCGTAAGGAAATGTATAATCTTGTATTTCATATAATTGTTAGAATTTTTACATCTTGATGATTACAAAGGTATTTTAATTTAAATTGTTGATGATATCTGAATTTGCAAGAGCTTTTCGACTTGGAAAATATGTACAAACAATGACCCGACGTTCTCTGGCGGCCTGCCAGACCGGGTAAAAATTAATAGACTGTTCGCTTATATGCCGACCCTATAATAATAATTGTCGATCGGGCGGAGAGTTAAAAATAACATGTCACATGATATGCCAATCATGTGATTTTGACATGTTCTTAATCAAATTTGTTCAAACTATTTACAAACGTCTGGTTTGGAACGTTAATAGCTTTAAAACATGACTTTAAACGGAATTATTTGAAATAAATGTTTCTTTTAACGGATTAATATTTATTGGTTAAACGACCGAATGAAAGACTAACAAAAGAAAAATTAATTCTTTTCAATGATTTTGGAACTTTCCCCTAACTTAACGTTGCGTAGTTATTTGTTAATTGGAAAGAATTACATGCCCGTGTTTTAGGGGTAACGTGGGTATACAATATAGATATATTTTTTTCTACCGTTATTTGTCTTTGCGTGTCAAGTATGCCGTTGTTTCATTATTCTAAAACCAGTTTCGTAATTTGAAATACAAAAATGAGTTTCGACTTTGACATATCTAGAATTACATTTGAACTTTGTAAAGTTGAAAACAGAAAGTTGAGTTTTACAGGTTTGAAATGTTAGGTTTGCATACTTTGACTTGTCTTTTCGAGAATTGCATGGTTGAGAACAACATGTTACAACTTGCGAATTACGAGTTTACATGATTTCATTTTTGGCACACATCCCCTTCCTTTTCGGAAACACTTTGAAATCACTCCGATCCTACGCGAGTTACGCTGGCTCCCAGTGCAACGAGTCACCTACAAACTGATGTCTCTCACTTACTCTGTCTTGAATGATCCATCTTCTCCCAAGTATCTGAAACGCCTTGTATCCTACAAAACCTCCAATAGAACTCTCCGATCTAGTTTGACTGTGAACGATCTTGATGTCCCTAGAACTAACACTAAAATGGGGAAGATGCTTTGCAGTTGCAGCTCCAGTGCTACGGAATCACCTGCCAAATGAGGTCCGAGAAACACCATCGAGGGAATCGTTCAGGGGAAACTGAAGACTCTCTTTTTCAAACAGTACTTCGCTCACTATAGCTGCTTCATTTTCTTCCAAACTCTCTACCAAATTTTCTACCAATTTTTTCTACAAACTCAACCACTGTCGCCAGCTAGTGTATTTACTTCTTTTTAATGTATATTTTTATATATTGTAAAGCGCCACTGAGCAGGTTTAACCTGGATATTAGGCGCTATGTAAATCAATTGTCATTGATTCATTCATTGTAGATACCAAATTTTTAGTAACTTTCATTCACATATTTTGCGCTCTAATTTTATATCCTTGTGAAAATAATACTTTCTGTTAGTTATAAATGCATTTGGAAACAACTGAATCATGCTTAAAATCAGCGACACATTATTTCTCCCCAACATCCTTTCTCCTTACTCTGACCCACCTAACCCCTTGTTCACCATCCTTCCCAAATACATATCGACCAAAATGGCACTATCTCTCCCTAGGACCAGTTAATACACATGGCTAGACACAGGGGCCATTTACTTAGTCATGCAATCACAAAAGTTAGGCTATTAAGGAGTTTTGCATCTGAAAAAGAAGATGAAACAGATTCAAGGCCTGCTCCCTGAGGGGGGTAATCAAACCTACAAATCAGAATCCTCATCAGCTACAGAGTCTGTATATAACGTTTTAGCTTTCTTGGTATTTTGCTTCGAGAGAAGATGCACCTGGTGTTAAGTGCGTGTTCACTGCGGCTCTTATTATGGGTCACAGGGTCACCCAATCTTTCACTTAGAATCCCCATCAGCAAAGTGTCAGTTTCAACACCTTTTGCTTCTTGCAAAGACGATGAAAATAAGTGCTGAGGGTGTGGCACATGTGGCCCTTATATGGGCCACAGAGTCACCGAATCTATAGATTAAAAACCTCATAAGTCAAGGAATCTGTACTCAAGATTTCCTGTGTCAATGGTTCTGGACGGACCCCTGACGTCATGCCATGCAATAAGCTAATATGTGCCTTTCACCAACATTTTTTATTCACCATAATGCTTTCTTAAGAGAATACGATAATGTGCTAAACACCACACCAGAAAGGGGCAAACCCACATTACAACTTAAGAATTACTTTGACCAATGTTTAAAAATGGAAGGAACACATTTAAGTACGTACTTGTATACTGGCTTGAACATGGCAACCGGACTGTTATTTGGTTTGTTCTGATCTCCTCTTGGGGCTGGTTTCACTTTTATTTGGACTCTGTATTCAACGGGATATGCGTTCACTCCATCGGTGTAGTTGAACCAGCGCCAGTAGGAACTATGGAAACTGAGAATAACAAGAGTGTCATATAAATCAGTCTGCATTTAAGATTAAGTACAATTGGAAAGAGATTAAAAAGGGAGAAAGGGCGATATTTCTTTTCATATAATTTTGAGACAATTGATTTTCTTACCCTCGACAAAAATGTAATCAAATTTTTATGAAAAGTATACAGTTTCCTATATAGTTTAGATAGTTTCCTTGTTCGACGATTGCATTATCAATCTAGATGTGATCAATCTAAGTGAAAGACAGTTGTGACGTCAGTAACGTATGGATAGATACAGCCAGATGTCGGGAGTATGACATTTTGGCTTCTAAGTTGCCGGCAAAGTTATCCACATGTTATCTTAATTGTAACTGACAGGCAGCACACTTTTTCAGTTTAACTGCATAAACATGAAGATAATTCTTGAAATTGCTGATACAGTTTTTGAAAAATCTTGACCTCCTATTTATCACCTACTCTTGTTGTAGACAAACAGGGGATGAAGCCTTGCAAGAAGAAAAGACACCAAATGGTAACAGTTTATCAAATATAGCTCGACAGACATCCAGCAATGTTGACACTGTTATGGAGAGGCAGAATCTCACAAATGGCATATGCACAAAAGTAATCAAATTGCTTTGTTTGAACCTGTAGTGAGGTGACTGCAGGGAACCGTCTGTCCGGAATTTTGCCTGTGCAAGTAATAACAAGGTTCGCTATCAAGCCCTGACGGGACATGTCAATTAACAGCTTTATCTGGTTAACATGACTCCTCAAAAGCCAATTTTTCGCATTCGTTCACCACCAGAGATACTTCAGAATGTTTTCATGTAGAGGTACATGTATCTTGATTCCAAGGTTTTCCTGGAGTCGAGATTATTTAGCTAGGAAACCCCGGAGTGCTTTCCAACTACCCAAACTCTTACTTAAACAGTAGGTATAAAAGGAGAATTAAAAAATCCACGGGGGATTTTTAATGTATTTCTAATGTATGAAATACATTAAAAACCTCCTTTTTAGACACACGTATTTTTTAATGTACATCTCATCTCTCACAGGGGATTGTGGACAGTATCCCATGGTACAATTAATAATTCTTCTTTAACAAAGCCTCTTCCTGGCCCATCTTGTAAGTAATAAAGTGTCGGTTCACCCTTTTTAGAAACATATTGACTAATTTTATATATTTTAGGAGACCATATGGGATCTGTTGCTCTAAATCTTTGATCGCCCTCGAGTTCACCCGGTTGAAATATATATCTTATTTTAACTCTATCGGGTATTATTTTTTCATCTCTTAATAAAGGTGCAGAAGGTACAGCCACAACTGATTTCAATTTAATAGCTTTTATAGGTTTCTTATTTGTAAGTCGAGTCTCTTCATTATTTATTGCCGATATAACCTCGGGCAATCTAGTTACCCATTCGGTAGACCTTGCCTTTGGGTTCTTTAATTCCCGAGCATACTGATATCCGAATAAGCGTTCGGATAGTGTCTTATCAAATTTCTCTACCAGAGCTTGACTTCTGTGCGCTTCTTTTACACCTCTTCTAATTCTAAAGTTATGTTTTGATAAAAGTTGTGTTACATCTCCCATAAACTCACGCCCAGGATCTACTTGAAATGTACTCGGCCAGTTCAAAGGACTTCTTCTATATATTTTCTCTAAAGCTTTAGCTACTTCTGTGGAGTTCTTAGTAGTTAATGCCTCTGCTTCCTTATATCGACTGGCAACATCTACCACAGTTAACGCATACTTATAAGTTTTTCTTTTTACTCGGTTGTGAGGTAAAAATAGTAGGTCTGCTTGATGAACTTCATTTGGTACGGATATATCAAATTTTTGGCTTGGTATGTATTTAGGTGGAGGTAAATATATTTGCCAAATGGCTTGTTTCATTAACCAATTCTTCGCTTCTGCCTTAGTGACCTTTGTAGCCTTGGCGAGTTTATCTACAGCTGCTAGGCCTTTCCAATATCCCTGGGGACTATAATAAATCTTTTCCATCTTCTTCGAAGAAGACATCTCTTATGTAAGAAGTATTATGTTTTTAAATACCCATATGCATATGTATTTACACCATCATCGGCAATCCATCTTTTCGTATGTAATGGAGATAATGATGTCTTTTTAAGCCGCATTGCATACATGTTATGTCCTTCACTTCTCAAAGTATTCATTTCATGTTTAAAAGTCTTTTTATCGAATAATGCCTCTTTATACTGCTCAAGGTTGGTATTATTCTTTACTACATACTTTTTAATTCCTTTAGCTTTCTTTATTTCTGTTTCAGATTTTTTATTACAATACATCTTCGGTCTTAATCCGACGTATTCAGAAATAGGAACACCCGAACATTCATCCTTAAATTTACCCAAAACCTTCTTATTTTTTACGCTGTGCAATGGGTGGGCTTTATCAAAATCACTAGTATCGTACAAGTCAATTTTTTCTTTCATGTCTTCGTAAACATCATCGGTTTGTATCTCTAATAACAAAGAATCCGTATCGGTATATAAAACTTAGCATTTATTTCCATATTGTTTCTTCATCTCATTATAATAAAAGTAATACATTAAGTGTTTCGATAAGTCTAATATACTCATACCAACGTATATTGGTTTGTTCAATTTTACACTTGCCTTATTCATATGAACAGCCGCTAAATTGTGGTCAAAGATTTAAACTCATTAAAAGCAGGACTAGCAATAGCCTTTCTTAATGGTTGCTCTTCTTTATCATTTGTCCTGAATAATCTTACGTTTATTCTATTCCTCACATTTTCCATAGTTTTACCGTATACAGAATTATTCATTAATTTGTAAAGGTTTTTCTCAAAATCACTAGTAGCTTTCGTCCTCAAATCTGTATTCATTCTAATATACAGCTCCATCCAAGGGCTCTGATCGATTTCTAGAATTCTGTGTATTTTAGTTAACTTCATACCCAATGAAAGATATAATTGGAGATTTCTGTAATGAATTACGTATTTACTTTTATTCATTAAGTTTGGCACTAATTTCTCTACATCGGGCATTTTTTCTCCGTTTAATAAATTATTTTGATAATCGGAGAACCATTCTTGTTTCACCTTAAGTTTTTCAGGGGCTAATGGATAGGTATTATGATTAATATGGGTCTCTTTTGAGTATTCTAAGTCTACTTCGAGGATTAAACCCTTCTCCGAATCTTTAGGTATATTCATAATATCGAGATTCTCGTATTGTACCCACTTAAACCCCCCCCCCCCCCCCCCCCCCCCCCGTAGGTAAATATTGACTCATCGCCCATCCGTAAAAGTTATTCGCGTCTAAGTAAAGTATGTGTAAAGTATAGCCCTGGACCAGTAAAATAGTGTGCTGGGTCTAACTTGTATTGTTTCAAGTCTTTCTTAAAGTTTCGAATATATCGGCCAGTAATAATACATCAGTTTTTAGATACAGATAGTGATAATCGCCTAAATTTTTACAACCGAACGAATTCCACACATTTTTAGCGTGGTTATAATCATCATCACTTATATGACTTTCGGATAAATTGTTATAAAAACATTCAATAGGTGGTGGTTTGGTTTCTTCAAACCTATCCCAATTATCCATATACGAGTATGGATATACTCCTTTTTTCAATAATAAATGCCGCGTGAGTTCTCGAGTTTATTGTTCAGTTATAGGGAAGTTACAATTAGCCTTTACCAAAGAATCTAACGACATTAGAAGAAACTGACAACTATCTATAAAACGAAGACCACCTAAAGAAAATGATATATATCTTTCCATAGTATTAGGTATACATTTTATATTGCCATCAACCTTAGAAATAACCTGCATAATAAGGTTCGCATCATAAAATTTCAGATTGTGAATTACTACGGGAATTACAAGCTTTTTAGTATCTATTTTAAATTGTAAGTTGCATTTACTATGAGCCGCACCACGATACTTTCCCGTAATATGACAGTGATCACGTACTCTTCTCCAATCTTTATTCTTAGAAAAAAACCCACCACAAATCCAACAATTTCTAGCTTTATTAGATTGACTCGATTCTTCCTCAGTCATAACCATAGGTTTTATATCTTTTAATTGTTCCCTAATTTCATCTTCAACTTCCTGAAGGCTTATTAAGAACGTCTCCGCTGCATTTGGCCCCCTATAACTGACTGGCTTCATCACTGTTCCATCACTCCTCACACCAATAAATCCAAAGCCGCACGCGTCATGTACTTCTATTTTATGAGTAAAACTTTGATTATTATTACTGGGCTGTACATTATGAACTTTTTTATTGATAATCTCAAAATCTGCGTAAATAACCCAAGGCGCGGGTATCTGTTTTTGATAATTTTTAAAATGGAGTATTTTATCCTTCTCTTCAGGCATATCAGTTCTAACAGCAGCCTTACTAACCCCCTCGCAGTCGGGTTTATGTTGTTGCAGTAGGTCCTCTCTAGAATACCCGTGGAAACATCTTTCACAAAAATATTTTTTCCCATGATGTTTAGTCTGATCGGATAGAAGTCTATTAAAATTCTGTAACCACATAAAAGGATATTTAATGTCTTCCGGATCGATTTTGTTTTTTTTCTTATCCTTATCAATTTCCTCTTTTTCCTTATTAATTCCTCCCTTGTTCAGCTGTTTTCTAACCTTATCAATTGCGGCTTCTCTCTTGTCAATTGCGTCTTCATTTTCTTTAAATATAAACAGATTAATTCTAGGAATATCTTTATTAGCGGAACTAAGCTTATAGATAATAACATCATCATTTGTTTCGTTATTTCCAAATATATTAATAGCCAAATTGTTTATTTTTTCTACCTTTGTAATTTGTGTAATTGGAGTAGGAATATCTATACCATCAAAATTAAGCCCATCATTACCAGGAAATGATGATGGCCTATTGGTGTTTGATTTTGCTGGAAATAAGGCAGATTTCAAAGCCCATCTTAAACAGTTGTCATCCTTATTCTTTACATTAATGATGGCCCTCTTATTCTTATAATATGCGGGTAAATCTATATAGGACCCAACTCTAAACAGATTATATTTGGCTACATCTAACCACATTGTTTCGATGTAATCTACAACCCACCCAGACCCTTGATTCGTAAATTTTTCTAATCTTTCTTTTATCACTTCTTGGCATTCGGATAAAGATGTAGGAATATCACTCGAGGCGGTTAATACCATCTGTTCAGGTCCAAAATGAGCAGTCATAACAGTTTTCCCACCGGGGTTCCCATGATCCTTACTGAGCTTAACTTTAACCACTAACTGATATTTAATATTAGTCAAATTTTCTAATTCCTCGGTTAATTTTTCTACCACGGCTTTTTCCGTATTTTTGAATACTATTAATAGATCATCGTAATCAAGATCCAATTTCCAAGTACGTAAATATTTCCCAAAAACTTTTGTTAAATAAAACACTTCAGATTTGATATTAGATTTGATATCAAGTTCAGTTATAGGTTCTGTTATAGGTTCAGTTATAGGTTCAGTTATAGGTTCAGTTTTAGGTTCATTTTTAATATAATTTTCCAATTTAGTCTTAATATTTTTCATACGATTAAAGGTGGCAAAAGATGCTCTTTTTATAAAAGATTCTGCTAACCCCAAAAAACGTGACATATATCCGATAATTCTATGACCAGATACCATTTTATTATAATCTAGAAAAAAAAATTTCTAAAAATAATTTTCATACAATGAAATATCTATTATTGGATTACCTGTTAAATTTGACAGTTCTCTATGACTTTTTATTATCGACAATTTTCTAATTTTTTAGAAAATTATCTTCTATTTATATTATTTTTACTTTCCCCATAATTCATCTATATTTTTTCCCTCTTCATCATCTTCTTCCTCTTGTTGTTGATTTTCTTCTTCGATATCTTCTCCTTCAGTAAATCTTTTATAATTTTTCCTAGCTTCAGCAATTTCATCTTGAGAAAGTTGCACAATTCTATTATTTGGTAGTCTATCATCTCCACCGAATATTGGAGTCTAAACCATTTCCATTGCTTTCATCTTAATACTAGCGCCATAAGTGTTTTGGCCATGAGTTCCCCAATATACATTATCTAATAAAACAACTATTGTTGCTTTACCTCAATGATAATTTTTTGTATTTTGATTATTTAACAATTTTAGAGGAGATATTCTTTTATTTCCAATCCATATTTTAGTATTATTTTTGATATTACTGACACCTCCTTTACCTGTTGTATGTAATTTAATATAAGTTCTTTGTGGTTTTGTTGTATCTATTTTCATATCACCATCTCGATCACTCTTTATATAAGCATGATCATAAATTGGTTTTACAGCAAAGGATGGATTTTTTTTAACAGTTGCACACATAACAACACTGCGACTAGGTCCAGGTAATATAGCTTTTTTCTCAGAAATAGAATCAAAATATATCATATGTTCAAAAACTCTTTTCCAAATATTGTCAAAGATAGATTGGATATTTTTCTCTTCTTCAGTTGGGTTTGTCATAGTTTCTTGAGATGTCATCGGATAACAGATCTGATAGCCATCTAAATTATTTAAGTTTTTATCGGAATCAATTGAAATTGGCCATACACCCTTAATTCCCCATAATTGTTGAAAGGTAACTGAACATAAACATTTTGTTCTGCATTATCAGTATCTTTTTCACAATATCTAATATCAGATTCAAACCAGCTAAATGTAGAAGAGCTACGTTTCTTTGGTGTACTGATTATAAGATTGTCCCAATCGAGTTGCTGAATATTGCTAGATTTGAAGGTAATATATTTGCTTGCCATTTTATTATAATCAAGAAAAAAAAATTTCAAAAAATAAATTTTTCCCCAAAATAATTTTTAATGGAGTAAATCCAATGAGAATCCTCATTGGATATAAACCAAATAAATCTATAAAGATACCTCATCATCGAGGCGCTCTGATAATTCATAATAGAATAAACCTTTATTGATATGGTGATTTTTTATGCCCAACAATTTAGCAATTTCCTCATAGCTTTTGTCAATATTAAGTTTTTTATAAGCATGAACTAAACAAACGCCTATCAATCCTAGGCTAATCTTGCCTCTTATAGTTAAATTTAGTTTATCACATATATCAGTATATTTTTCTGTGATTAATAATTGTAAGCATAGTCTCAAATTATATCCGCGCAATTTCTCATAGAGTTTCCTTTGTTAATGACTAGGGGCATTACAATTATTAAGTATTTTATATTCAAACCCGCAATCTACACATCTGTAGCCATCGATTATATTCCTGTGAATACAAGTTGTGGGGTCAATATCCGTAAACTGGCAACAATTCTCACAAAACTCTTTCCCTTTATACATTATTACTTCCTTATGGGGGCATACTTCTTGTTTCGAAGAGAGCATTTTATTATACTAAATAAAAAAATTTTAATTTTTTAAAAATTTTTTTTATTATATTATGAATGCCTTAAAGGCTTTTATAAACCAATATGATAAGTCCAGCCATACTTAAAATAGTGAACGCTATTTCTCCCTCCATTTGACTACTCGAAGGAGTATAAAAATCTTTCAGAGTTGGTTGAGGTTCTAATGGTTGTAAGGGCTTACCAAATCTAATATGATATTCACGCATCGCCTCATCCACATCTTTAAAAGTTTGAATAGAATGATATTGTTTTTTTAGCTGCTCATTTAAGAAATCGAGTCTCTCATTTCTACGTTTCTCCCATTGATATTTAGCAGTTGATAATTTCTCTAAAGCTTTTTCATGTCTTTCCCTCTCACCCTTATCCATTCTTGAAAATAGATAGTTACTGCCGGAGAAGGCCAAAGCGTTAACTATTGCGCCAACCGCCATTACTACAAGACTTGCCATTTTATAAATAATGTATTATATCCTTTAGGAGTTATAACCTCTAAGAGGCATTCACTCGGTGAGTGATACCAGCGGGAATATATTTATTTTTGACTAGGTAATCTTTAATAATCATTGCTCCCCCGATATAAATCATCACCATTCCAATATCTTGGGGAAGGAAATCAAATTTTGGTGTACTCGTTTTTAATGACATTTTGCTTAATTTTACCGAACCTGCAGCTAGTCCAGTTACTATTGCGGCATGATAAAGAGTATTTACGATATCCTTTTGCTCGCTCATATTTATATATTATAAATCTTTTTCTTAAAGGTGATTTATCAGTACTGTTATCAGTAGATGGCTTATTCAATTTAGTGTAGACAACCATTGCACCTATGCCTAGAATTCCTATCAGGATGGGAAGTGCTAGATTACCATGATTTATAACTCGAGTCTCTTTTGCCTCGTGCTTGAATTTTCTAACCATGGCACCCTTCTTACCAGCTTCTACCTTTTTAGGATTTTTTGTGACTGTGAGTTGTTGTTCATCGCTAAGTTTAGTATCTCCAATAGCTTTTGTGCCACGTTTTGATTTTTTAACCACCTTCTTATCTACCGTTTTAGTGTCATCGCTAAGTTGAATATCCTCATTGGTCTCCAATATCTCTGGGCTCGAAGATGGTATCTCCGACATCTCTGGGTTCGATATTTCTTATTTCTTATTATTAAAATTTATATTCTTAAAGTCAACATGCTTAGCAATTGTAATCATCATTGTAATGGTAGCCAGGTACATTCCGCACTTAGAATAAAGGTCACAACAAATTTTACTCGTAGCAATATCGATGAATGGGTCTTCATTAAGCTCTTGGAATAGCTGTGTTTTACTATCAGGAGTGATATTAAAGAAGTGACTCATAGCGTTGGAATATAAATGTAGGAAAGATTTCCCTAACGTTCTTACCATAGTCACGCCCAGCCTACGTTCATATTTCTCGTATTCTGCTATTATTTCTTCATCGGTCATACCGCTTATTATCTCAGTAGAAATTTTTTTATCCACAAATTTCCCACCACCCAAGACAGCATTTGTTAGTTTGTTTCTCTTATCCTCAATCATTTCTTTGGGATATATAGAGGATGTCTCCCCCATGATTTCGCTTAATTCCATTTTATATATTAAGCGGCAAATTTTTAAAGCAATAATGCCTGCGAGTAGTGCAAAACCTAAACATATTAGTACGCATATCAACAATAACATTATGCCTGCAAATAGGGCAAATAGCACAAATAGTGCAAAACCTAAACATATCAGTAATAATACAAGTGCCAACATTTATATTTAAAATTTTATGCCTTAATTATGAAAGAGATGCCAGAGATACTACCTAAAGATCCGCATTGCGCTATCATTTGTGGAAAGACTGGATGCGGAAAAACTAAATTCATGTTAGACCTTATAGAAACGTATTATTATGAAAATTTTGAACACATTATTATTATTTGTCCAACCATTAATGATAACGAAACTTATATGTCTAAATTGTGGGTAAATAATGATCAAAATGTACATAAAAGTCTTCCAGGGGAACGACTTAAGGATTGTTTGAAATATTTTCACGAGAAATTCAAGAATGAACCTACCTTGTTCATAATCGATGACTGCAGTGCTGAAAGGGACTTAACTCCAAAGAAAGCCGAAATATCTAAGCTAGCATTCTCAGGCAGGCATACTAAACATAGCGTTTGGATTCTTTGCCAGAAATATAATTCTATACTCACAGATTTCAGAGAGCAAATTCGCTGGATTTGCTTATATAAATGTACGAATAAAGATCATTTTGATGATGTTATTGAAAGTAAATCCGAAATAGAAAAGGTTAGAAAACAACCTGATCAGGAAATACTCCAAACTTATCTTATGCACTGACACACCACCATGGTAAAAACTGCTAGATTAGCTTGATTGTGCTTGATTTTGCTAAAGTTTGCTCGGATTTTCCTAAAGTTTGCTTGGATTTTTGCTAAAAAATTTCAAACACAATTGCGTTTGAAATTATTTTAACTAGCAAAATCGAGCTAACTAATAAATAGCTGATTCAAATCTACCATTATTGATAATCAATTTAGCATCCATAATGACGTAGACGTAAGCCTTTATTAGTCCAGCTGTTTCTGCTTTTTTAGTTATTGCTATCGTCATTCCTTCACTACCATTCTCAATTCGTCTACCAGAACCGTGTAATTCATCGTCATCGGTTGTCCTAAGATCGAGCCATAGGGCATGCTTGTCGGTTAAGAACTTACCAATAGTCATATCCGTAAGACAAAGATCTTTCATCACCATATTAGTTAATGGGTTACGTTTTATGCGGGGAAGCTTCTTAATTTCATCCCATAAGTTATATTTACGCATATCTTGACTGTACAACTGGTAAATTGATGTTAATATTCCACACCGTATCACTTTTATTCAAAGGTATCATACGATGTCGAAGTATGCAATCATAGTGTATTGGTATGGAACTATTATACACCGAATGGATTGCGTTGGCTAATTCTGACTCCTTGACTTTATCAAATTCCAAAGCAATATTCTTAATTTCATACTTCGTGTTGTCCTGTCCTATAATTACATTCTTATAATCATTAAATGTCAATTCATATTCTAATCTATCTCCCAATGCAGCTTGATAGAAAGGCATGTGAGTCTCTAACAATTCAAAATCTAGAGGAATATAAAAGCGATTTCCTAGGTTATCGGATATGGCTTTGTCTTCTACAATGGAAGCATCACCAAGATCAGATCCCATTCTTAACCTGGTGACATTTCGATTTGTTGTTGTGTCAATACCTTGATAATGTAAACTGCCTCTTTCTTGTGTAGTTCTCCAAAGATCTACGTAATATATGTAATATATATCGCTATCATCTATAGACAATACTTCATTACTACTTATCATAACGGTTGTTTTCTTCACAATGGAGCGACCAATATTCTGTACAATGCTACTGTTAGCATCTTTATCACAATCCGATGTTAGGAATAAATCGAAAGCCAAT
Organism: Phorcus lineatus; assembly: GCA_921293015.1. Taxonomy (NCBI): domain Eukaryota; kingdom Metazoa; phylum Mollusca; class Gastropoda; order Trochida; family Trochidae; genus Phorcus; species Phorcus lineatus. The sequence continues at coordinate 18,673,930 of OV121084.1, forward strand.
CTGACCGTACCCGGGACTATGACATCGTGACTTCCAAGATTAGGAAAGCGAACTAATAGTTGTTCATTCTGATCAATAGTACTCGGATTGTTACTTACCCTAACACTGGACCTTTCCCCTTTTATACCATAGGGCTCTCTAAAATAACGCGATGGATTGAGTTTCTGACCGTAGTTAGACATTTTATTAATACATATTTATATGTTTAAAGGAAAAACATATATTTATAAAATGGACGACTTCAATTATTTTGATGACAGAGATATCGGATATGACAGAGATGAAGCTTATGAAATGGACAATCTCGATGAAAGCATTTCTTCTGAAAGTTCAATCCCGAGACTGGGATTATCACCTAATGTGACTAGTTTACGAGATGAACTAGGAGATCAAAGAACAAGATTGGTTAACCCATCCGTGGATGATTTTTATAATGATGTCGGTGAACCTAGTGGGGGTAGAGATTATTCTAAGTTTATGGTAGATCAGAATGGAAAGCTTAAACTTAAAAGTCATCCCGAAGTGGACTTATATTACCAAAGAGGTGAGAATAAAGGTAGGGTAAAGCCTCTAGAAAGTTTACGCCAAAAACTAGGGGTAAGGGGTATTCGCGAAGAATTAGGGTTTGCGGATTATAAGATTAGGAAAAAACTTGCCGAACCGATTCGAATAGAACTTAATAGCCAATTGGCACAGTTGGGTGAAGCAGAAACTTCTTTCAGCGAACACCCAATACAAGCCACTAATGAATCTATTAATACAATAGACAATGTCCTGCAAACTATAAATGACCCACCTTTAAATACTGAGGGATTAGAATTTAGTATTAGAGAGTTGAGGGGACTCGATCGAGCTATGAAAACCCAAAAAGGGGAACTAATTCATAACTTAGCTAAACTAACACACCTGGATGAATAAATAGAACGCGAAAAAACTAAATTAACTCAGGCGGAAGGCCCAGAAGAAACCGAACGCATTAAAGGAATAATAAGGGATTTGTAACTCGAAAGGTCAGCTAGGTTAGAAGCTGCATCGGCAAATAAACGCCCTAAGTTCACAAAATCAACGTATAAAGCAGACTATTAGACAACTCTTAAACAAAGATGAACCGTTAGGCGAGCGTCTTAAGACATTATTCCGAGAACAGGGTATAACAATAACCACTATTATAACAGCGGTAGGGTTTATAATTTCAACCATAGTACTATCAGTAACAGGAAAAGGTGGGCTAGTGCCCCCTAATAATAATAAATCTCCTAATAAGATTAAGGAGTGGTTACAATATATATGTAAAGCATTATCTAAATTAGCGGGGAAGGCTGCAGCGACTTTACCGGGAATAATAGGAAGTATTTTATCTTGGCTTTTAACCTTCTTGTCTAAAACAGCGACTTGGTTAAGTCAAAATATATGGGCATTAATGGTAGCCATTGGAGGTATAATAATTCTGTATATAAAGCGAAGGTTATAAAAAACTAAGATCTCCAAATCATAACTAACCCTACTATTACTCCACTTAATATAATTATACGTTTTTTATAATTATGCTTTTCGAGTACCCCTGGTGTTTTACTCTTAGATTTTGGTTCTTGGCCTTTCTTATATATTAAAGCACTCATCGGTATCCGCGGGATATTGTGCTTTAATTTACTCTTAGATTTTGGTTTCTTATATATTAAATCACTCATTGGTATCCGCGGGATATTGTGCTTTAGTTTACTCTCAGGTATTGATTGATGGTGTTCGGCATTCTTACCTAAATTTCTATCGGGGGTCGCAATTACAATTTTATCGTTATACCCTTCCGATTTACCTACCCTAAGTTTCATATCGCTAGGAATCATGTATAAGCTATAGCCTATAACATAATCTAATCTAGAAATGGCGTATTGTAATACGTTTTCATATCTTTTTATAGCCTCAGGGATATCTACTGGTCTAGCAATGGCGTCTTCTACATTGGCAATGAATTGTTTCTGCCTTTGAGCACCTAATAAAGCCCAGACATACGTTCTAATAGAATCGTTCAATCTTTGAACGCCCGGTTTAGTGAAGCCAACTGATACATCCAAAACAAAGGTTTCCCAATGCTCTTGAACTTGTTTTACAAATGAAACCTGCCATTTACCATGGGCTATATATCTTGTTTTTTTTACCACGATACATTACTCCCCTAAGCGCATTTTGTGATTTTACGTTAAGAAAAATCCAACCCTCAGGATGATAATCGTCTTGGATCATATCCTGTTTATTAGAACCAACGCCTGGCACAAATATGTATCCCATTCCATTATTTTTCCCTCGGGGACGCCAATTAGTATTTGTTGATACATTAAATTCATTACAGATTCTTTCATATACTGCGACATTGTACGGATTATTATTGGCTTCCCATGATTTCTCATGTGTAAAGGGTACCGCCATCACGCTTAAAATACGCCTAATTTGGTAATATACGTGAAATAAAAACATTGCCTTAGTTAACCCGCTCTTCGAACAGAGATGATCTGTATAAGATATACCACACCCTGTCGTAGCACACCACACAGCAAAATGTAGTTAGTTTTGCCAAAATTGCATAGGGTTATTATTCCATTTTTCTATTTCGCCTTTATGAGAAATAATAACCTTATAATTTTTGAATATATCGAAAACGGATGGGGCCGAACCGTAGTGTACCTCCTCTGGGAGTAGAGCGCTGTAAAACTAGTTACTCCCAGAGGAGGTACATAGGAGGGCATTTTGCAAAACATTTAAATAGATATAAACAAAATTTTGATCCCCGGTGAGAGATGAGATGCACATTAAAAAATACGGGCGTCTAAACAGGAGGTTTTTAATGTATTTCATATATTAGAAATACATTAAAAATCCCCTGTGGATTTTTTAATTCTCCTTTTATACCTACTTAAACCAATAACTTACTCCATTCATGCAGGAAGCTGTCCACTCGCGCGGTTTCTTTAAAAACGGTTGCCGTGCCCTTGGCGTCATCTACATTGCACTCAGGATTTAGGATTAAGCTATACCGCACTTTCTCCCCCACTGAAAATTATGCTTAGCGGTGCAACCGAAATTAAAGTTTGAGGCGTTATGGTCCGACATCTCATATACAACTACTAGGTAAAAGATAGTCAAAGCAGCAGGATCGCCTGTTGGGTTACAAAACGTAACCCGTTCTTGGACGTTATGAGAAACTATGAGATATTTAGAAAGAAACGTAGTAATAATAATTGCAACAATAATAATGTTAACGCCTTATATATAATCAAGGACTACTCACTGGCGGTACAATGTGCATAATGACCCTTATGGAATTTTATTTTCGAGGCAGCTACTCCAAACGTCCGTATATCCAACATTTGTATACTCATAACTTTGAACTGTTGAACTGTTTCACATTATGTAGCATCCGTGACTTATAAATTTGTTAATTAACTGTAAATTGTTGTAATAACACACCTTTGAATTCATAATGTTTGTATCATTTATATAATGTATTATCTTGTATTTCATTGTATCATTACATCATATGGATGAAATAAACAAGTTAGTTCAATAATGCCAATTGTTTAGTGAATGCTAGTGTCTCAATACACAGATAGGGTTTAATAAGTTTTTATTGATCGCTTTTAGATAATCTCACGATGTGAATTTAAACTGACTGACCTTTCTGTGAAACTTGCTGTCACGCAGCGGTGATTTCAAGGTTCATTATGTATATGCATATGTAGCAGCAACAAAGTTCTGTACATAGTTTTATATTTATCATTGCATTTAGAGTTTTATTTCATGCTTCAGTGAGTTTCTGTTTGGGGCAAATGTCCAAGCAGACTATACTACTTTATTTTAAGCGTGGGCAGCCAAATTCATTCCTGTCCTATTGTTCTCTGTCCAGAACAATAGCCTCTGCTCTCTCTCTAACTATCTTACATAACTGTAGGTCTCTTTCTCCCTTTGCATGCTTGTTTCAAACACACTGCCCACAACTCTGCACAGATAAGGTCACAGACTGTACTGTTACACGTGAATTTATCAGGTTAGTTAATGATGTGATTTGTAACATCATTGCCTAAACCTAATGTTAAAGTTAATGTCTAAATCCTTATAGGTAATTTGTAATTCTTAAGCTGTAAGTTATCATTTCTTAATTTAAAGTATATTTTCTCTATTAAGGTTGTGATTTTGTGAGAGAATGTGTGGATTAAATGTTTGCGTGAAGCTCATCATTTCTAATATATTTTTGTAATGGCCATGATTGATTATATGTGGCAAGGCATTAATTTTATCTTTTAATCTATTCTTTCTAGGAATCATTTTGTCCTTGACAATCCGTGGCGTCTTTTATTGACAAGTACCTCTGCAACACATTTTCCCAAACTGTTATAAATACGTACATTTACGTTTACACATATGATGTTTATAACACCAGAAAATATCATTTCACGACTGCCTTGTTTGATATCTACATGTGATCGCATTTAATTATGTGATGATAATCTTTAATGTATTGTTTTCATGAGGTTATGTGATTAAATGATTCACGTCTGAAGTAATGCTAATGTAATGCTTACCAATCTCTCTCTCTCTCTCTCTCTCTCTCTCTCTCTCTCTCTCTCTCTCTCTCTCTCTCTCTCTCTCTCTCTCTCTCTCTCTCTCTCTCTCTCTCTCTCTCTCTCTCTCTCTCTCTCTCTCTCTCTCTCTCTCTCTCTCTCTCTCTCTCTCTCTCTCTCTCATACATGAAAATAGCCATAGTCGACAAACAAATAAATAAATAATGAAAATTGGAAATGGAATGTGAAATGGAAAGTGCATAATTTGTATAATTAATGACATCTTCTAAAAGAACCTTTTATTAAAGTGCATTTTATAAAAGTACAATTTGATCAGAACTGACGTGAAAGAAATAGAATCGTTGTAGGATTTTGAATATGACTAAAGATAAAATAAGTTCTTTTTGTTCACTATGATTTATTCGAGAGGTTGATTTATTTTTATTAAGCGCTATGCAGCCTCCTAAGGGAGATAACTCTGTTAAGTTTTGCTAATGTTTTCGACTTCTCGATGCTTCACCCTCGACCCTCAATATGCCAATAATGCATATTTTCATGTAATAAGTATAAAACTTACATTGCAAGTGTAACATGTGAACTGCTGTTACTAAATATAGAATTTTCGATTTTTGCAGTCAATCTTCAATCTTCTAACTACATGTCGAGAATAGGAATAAAACGAAGAAATAGAAGACCCTGAATTGTCGTTTTTTAGTGAAAAAAAAAGAATTCTTGAACCCAACATTATTGACGTTTTGCAGTATTCGAAATGTGAAGCATACACTCGCCGACTCGTGCTGCACGCTTTTATCGCACTACAGTTCGACCGCCTCAGGCAGATGTAAACACTGGCTAGACGGCCGCTCGCTGACGACGCTCTACAGTTCAACCCAGTTGTTACGGCCCTGTTGACACTATAGTTGAGGAAGAGAACTTCGACTTGGATTTGGGACCAAATGGCGATGAATCGACACGGAAAAGAACTTTGACACCAAAAGGTTTAGAAATTAAGAACAAAAACTTGAAACATCTGCGTGATAAGTTAAGGAAGGTAGAAAGTGCTTTATTGCCACTGTTAGACACTGAAAGTGAATGGTCAGACTATGAACATGTTAGGTCTATGTATACGGACTAGTTGAAGTTTGTTAAGAAAATTCTGCAGGAAAGAAGGGATTTCTCTAGAGTAATTAAGACACTTGAAACAGATATTTCAGAAGAATTTTACTCAAAACTTTCTTTGTTGGAAACATTTATTGACAATGAACAGTGTTTCAAAATGAAAATAGACAAGTGGTTACAAGATAAGGAATCAGAAAGGCAGAAACAGGCCAAAGATAATGACAGGTTAAGCTTGGACCGTTCTTCTCGAAAATCAAGATCTGTTACATCTCAAGTTTCCTCAGCGCGATTAAAGGAAGAACAAAGAATGGCAGAACTGAAAGCAAAGGAAGAAGCACTTGAAGAGAACCAGAAGATAGAACTTGAAAAACAGAAACTGGAAATCGAGAAAATTAAACTAACAATGGAGGAAGAAAAGTTAAACATTAAAACCGAAATGGCAATGTCGAATGCGAGACGCAAAGTAATTGATGAGTTTGAAAGTGACACTCTCCTTAGTCAATCTTCATGTAGACTTTCAACCAAATCAAAAGTTAAACCTCCCCTTATCCTTATAGATGACAAAGCAAATGCCACCAAGTACAAACAACCTGAACCTGTTGCAAATAGTAATTCAAAAAACCAGGAGATTGTCTCAGTTGTACAGCAACTCAAAAAGCCGGTGTCCGACATCACAGTTTTCAATGGAAACCCCCTGGAATATAAAAAGTTCATGAGACAATTCAAAGCGAGAATTATGTTGAACACAGAAGATAATGATGAACTGTTAAACTACCTTGAACAGTACACCTCTGGCGAAGTTAAGGCCATCGTTAGCAGTTACGGGTCTTTGAATGCAGACATAGGCTACCCTGCGGCAATGAAAGAGTTAAAAGAAAGGTATGGTGATGAAGAGGTAATCGTCAGTGCCTTAATAGGAAAAGCCTTAGACTGGCCAACAATTAAACCTGATGACCCAAAGGCCCTGAACAAGTTCACAGTATTTCTTTCAGAATGTGAGCATGCCGTCGAAAGTGATGCCTTAGATAACAAGGAAAACAATGACAGACGAAACAAGGGAAGTCACAAGACGACTAAGAACTGGCAACTTAAATCCAAACTCTCCATGGTCACTGGAGTACAGTCACAAAGAACACAGGACGAGAAGTTATCCAAGATACCTGGTATACCTAAAGCTTCACTATCAATTCCAACACAGGCCACAACAACACATACTCCTCGGGCACCAACTTGCATATACTGTGGTGCTGTAGATCACATCATAGATGGCTGTAGAGAGTTTAGAGAATCAAGCTTTGAGGAAAAAACCAAGTTTGTCAAAGAGGAAGGACTTTTTGCTTCAGATGTCTAAAGAAAGGACATCGAAGTAAAGACTGTCATGCAAACATAACTTGTACAACATGTCAAAGGAGACATAACACACTTTTCCACATTGACAGAGCACCACCGAAGGAAATGCAAGCAAGTTCTTTCAGTTCCCGCATACAAGAGGATATGGGGGTCGGCGTGACCTCAGACAGTGCCTGCACTATGGTAATTATTCCAGTGGAAGTGAAAATGACTGATGGAATACCCGCAGTGGAGACATATGCTTTCTCGACCCCGGCAGCAGTGCTTCCTTTTGTACCACAGATTTGATGAGACAGCGAAGTGCCAGAGGAAAACCAATGAAGATCAGTATTGACAGCATTGGGCACCCAAGAACAATTGACACTTACGCTGTAAACGGAGTAACAGCTTGTAGTATCTCGATGAATAGTCATGTCGACTTACCAACTTTGTACACAATCGACAAGCTACCTGTGTCAAAGGCACACATTCCCACCAAGCAAGATATATCTCAATGGTCACACCTCCATGACACCGAAAGGTATCGAATGAAGGTACACATGTTTGGCACCACTTCTTCACCCAGTTGTGCTAATGCCGCCCTGCTGAAAACTGCTGATGACAATGAGAAGGACTTTGACCCTGAGATATCGCAGATCTTTAGGAAAAACTTTTATGTCGACGATTGCTTAGCATCAAAGGCAACAGTGGATGAAGCGGTTTCAACTGTAAAGCAAGTTTCATCCCTCTGTCAGAAAGGTGGTTTCCATCTTACAAAGTGGACGAGCAACAGCGATGAAGTGTTGAGAGAAATTGCCCCTGGACACCATATGTCCTAAAGGCTAAGATGCTGCCGCCTCAAACTAGGATAGGATGAACTAGCGACTGGTTCCCATCACCGACTTTGGAAACAGTGGATATCGGATCTCCCACGCCTACAAGAAATCAGTATTCCAAGATGCTACAAACCTGACGATTCGGATGAAGAAGCTTCATGTCAGCTACACATCTTCGCCGATGCCAGCAACCAAAGATATGGTGTTGTAGCATACCTGAGATTCACCTATAAAGTGGACAAGGTGCATTGCATACCGTTAATGTCTAAGGCTAGAGTGGCACCATTACAAAAAGTCACTATCCCAAGATTGGAATTGACAGCCGCGTGTGTAGCCGTTCGACTGGCTCATGTCATCAAAAAAGAACTACAGTATGAAATCAAAAAAACGTTCTTCTGGACAGACGGTATGATCACGATCAGATACATCAGGAATGAATCTTCTCGCTTCAGAACATTAGTAGCAAACAGAATTGAAGTCATCAGAGACGGATCAGAACCCCATCAGTGGCTGTATGTGCCTACTCTAGTGAATCTCGCTGATGCAGCATCCCGCAGGTTAAGCTATGATGCATTCGTTCAGATGAATCAGTGGTTTGATGGACCCGCATTCCTCTGGAGGACAAGGAGGGACTGGCCATCACAGAATGTAACGTCAGAGATTAGCTCTGATGACCCCGAAGTAAAGAAAACAGTTAGTGCCAACATGACAAGTGATTGTGTGGATTCAGTCGAGAGGCTCCTGAACTACAGCTCCTCTTGGATTAAACTGAAAAGGATTGTCAGCGTCTATTTGTTTTTGAAGAAAATCCTGCAACAAAAAGTACTGAAAAAACAGAAATTGAGGACTCAACTGGAGCAGAATAATGTAACGTTTACTTCGGCTTAAACAGAAAATACTTACCTGTCTGTGACGATGCTTCAGAAAGCAGAGTTAGCCATTGTCAAGTACGTTCAGAAAATGCACTTTCCGCAGCTTCTTAAGAAACTGGAAAGTTCTGGTTCAGGACAGTGTGAATTCAACAAACAAATAAGAAAGCTAGATCCTGTTCTGGCCGACGGTGTGATAAGGGTAGGTGGAAGAATGTCTAACGCCCTTATTCCATACGAAGTGAAGCATCCAACTTTGATGCCAAAGGAATCCCCTGTGTCGAAGTTGATAATAGAACACTGTCACACAAGTGTCGGACACATGGGAAAAGCCGCGATGCTCGGTCATCTAAGACAGAAGTTCTAGATCATAAGAGCCGGTTACCCCATAAAAGGCATCATCTCCAGATGCGTGGTTTGTCACAAATACACTGCACAACAGAAGTTACAGAAGATGGCTGATATCCCATTCGATAGACTTAAATCAGACCAACCACCATTCTCAAACGTTGGCGTCGATTTCTTTGGGCCTTTTCTCATAAAAAGAGGTCGTGCAACTGTTAAGCGATATGGAGTTGTATTTACTTGCCTGACAGTTAGAGCCGTGCACCTTGAATTGGTCTCACCCTCGACACAAGCTCATGTATAAATGCCTTCAGTCGCTTCTTTGCGAGAAGAGGATATCCAAATCGCATTTTTGTTCACTATGATTTATTCGAAAGGTTGATTTATTTTTATTAAGCGGTGATAAGGGAGATAACTCTGTTATGTTTTGCTAATGTTTTCGACTTCTCGATGCTTCACCCTCGACTCGACACTCGAGCATATAAACGGTATGATATATAATATCCTACTTCATATCAATATGCCAAGTTATATGTTGTTATAGAATGCCAATTGTGAAGCAATAATGCATATTTTTATGTAATAAGTTTAAAACTTACATAACAAGTGTAACGTGTGAACTGCTGTTACTAAATTTTTGCAGTCAATCTTCAATCTGCTAACTACATGTCGAGAATAGGAATAAAACGAAGAAATAGAAGACCCTGAATTGTCGTTTTTGAGTGAAAAAAAAAGAATTCTAGAACCCAACAAACGTAGTCGAAGCAAAAACAAGATTTTTTAAATTTCTGTGTAGAATGATTAGTTATACCATTATAATTATACCACACGTTTCATTAACAAACTCTTATTCTGAGCTATCTTTGGTTTGGATTCATCATTTTAGGTATTATACATGTAGGTTATTTGTTAATTATTAAGCCCATAATTTTCGATGATGACGCATGTCATAACATGTTGATGTCCTCCAAGAAGGCGGATACATTATTTTGTGATTGATTTGTCTATATATCAACATGAATACAAACCCTATATCTGTGTATTCTGATTTTGGGTCTATTTCCAGGTCCAAGGATGCTATTTCCTGCTCCCACTTCATTGGAACGTTTACAGCTGCAACTTTTCCTTTTAGGTTGTTAGCCACTTCGGTATTTATTGATTCGTATTTCTTATAATTTCCAATGTCTTCCTTCTTGTAACTGACCTCCTTAGTCCAATTTCCAAAGTAACATTCGCCATTAAGGTTCATCATACTTTTTCGTGTAGCAACTGTACTATCACCAACGTTACTGTCACTGCAGGATTGCCCACATGGACCATGTCCAAGAACCCATCCAGTTATTGCAGTTATACGGATCTAAAGAAACAAAGCACACTTCATATCAGTTAACTGAAAGCATTAAATGCCATAGGACATCAGCATCAATCTCATAGATGACACACTTTTTTGATCACATCGATATAACTGAAGACACAATAAAATTCATTGATTATTTGTTAAATGATGTATTCAAATTAAATTTACGATCTATGTTTAAAACATTGTTACACAAGCGGGCACAAAAATGCCGGGTTCTAAAGTTTTCTAAAGGTCATGTGAATTACTTTTTTACTTAATATAATTGGAGATCTGGTTGTCTTTCTATTCATTCGCTCAGTGAGTTTAGCATACACGTGTCAACGAGACAACAAACAATCCTTTTCTTTTCGTATGGATTTACATGAAACGTAAAGTGTTCATATGTGTTTTCATTGACTATTTCGTTTATGAGATATATGATCCTTAAAAATGCTAAGAATAGCTGGGTCTACATTTGATTGCTCAAAATAAGACCATGACATAATCGTTGTTCGTCGCGCATGAATACAATGACCGAGTTAACTTGCAACTCACCTTCACGTGAGTATTTTCAATGAGTACGGTAAACATTCTTAATTTTGATTTGAATAAGAAAACTTATAACCAACTCAAGGCTCGGAATTACAGTTTATTTGTCCCTCGTGAATTATTGTGATAAACTCCTCGCTAAACCGTAATTCCTCGCATCTTGTTATTTTTTCTTATAATGTTACATGTTTACAAACCATTATATACACCTGATTACGCAGGTGAGACGCGGTGCGCATTGGTTATACACCTTCTACATCTCGGCATTTAGCATAATCATCATGTGATGAGGTGTCATTTGGAGTTTTCAACTTCTTCCTACATAACACATGACAACTGTTTGAATGTCAATGTTTCAGTGTCTACGGGTAGCGGAGAGAGAACAGGTTAACTGCAATACATATTTATTTTTGATGAACCCGGGTCTGTTATAATGCATTACATTTTGGCACATCTCTCATGTCAAATATTACGACTTAACATCTTTTCGGGAGGATTTCTCGAAAACTTTATGACTAGGAACGTTCAAATATGTTATGATTGTTGGCATGCAATTTCGTGTTTTGATCTGCATTTTAGTGGTTACAACTAAAGCACAAATTTTTCTAACCAAAACAGCATGACTTCAGGTTTAGTAATATGTGTTACCTATATATCAACTTAAACTGTCAAATATGTTACATCGATTTCTTCCTTACAATGTGATCCTCAATCATTAATAATATTGACTACACATGTTTTTCAAATAACTGATTTGCGCAAAGACGATCATACTATAGGCCAGGGTATATGTGAGATGTGTTCACGTTTACCGTGTTTAAACTATGATAAGTTTATTGTTGCTATTGGTAACAACATCAGGAGATAAATATTACATGTTGTTACCATTGATTTTGTATCTTTGTCTGCAACTCTTATTTGGGTTTGTCATTTTAAAAATTAACCATGAAAAATAAAAAGTGGAATTGCAATAGACTGCTTCAAATAACGAGCACTACGTTTTTCAAAGTCTGTTCAGTCTGTTCTTTGAACAGTTTAATAACCCAAGAACATTTGAAAGTCGGTTATGAAAGATGAGGGATTATTAAATTTTGATATAAGATTATTGAAAAAGCAATAATTTCATACCATACATAAGCAAGTCTATATGGCGAAAAACAAAACAAGATACAAATATATTTTCAAAACTGTTAATCCCGACACAACCTCAACTAATCATGCTCTTTATTCTACATATGACCCTTCGTATATATAGATACATCTCAATACCTTATTTGATCAAAATCAAAGGGGTGAGTTTAGGATTTATGAGGCGTGAAGGGCTGGCAACAGTTTCTAACAGGGTTCATATTGCTCTGTTGTCTGCGCTGTAACTTTAAACAATACTGGAAAGAAATATTATGGTTTCAACATTGTCCAAATCACTTTTGCTTTTCTTTTTTGAAGAGTGTATGTGTCCAACAAACACGATTGACTAAGGGTAGGTTTTGTTTTTAAAAAATGAGACGGAAAGGACTTGTGACAGTTTTCTAACCGAATCATAACAATTTTAAGAAAAAACGTAACCTTTTACCAAAAAAATTCAAAATTTATAATCCTATCACACTCTTATTCAAATTAACAAAATTAATCCAAAAAATTGTACAAATCTATCAGTTCCCGAAAAAACTCATTTTCTATAAATATTTTCAAATATTCTTATCGTATTTCTGATTTTCCATATAAAACGTAATTGAAAAGATTGATTAGTTTCAAAGCTGTGAGCCGAACACGATGTGCTACAGACGGACGGGTGCAATCCATTTCAATTTCACATCTTGTTTTGGGAAAGATAAATTGAGTTGATAGAGTAGTCGGCTGTACCTTGTAAGGTGCTTTTGTTGTGTCGATGAATTTGAAAGACATTGATCCGCCAGCAAAGTGCATATCCATGCCATTATCTGCTATGGTTCCAGGCAATGTAGCCAGTAGGAACAAAAACATAGCGACGTCCATATTGTATTCAATGTCGCTCTTATAAGAATTTTTCCAGTTTCTGAAAGGAATGAAGGAGTAAAGATTTAAAAATACATTTGATGATATTAGCAACATCACTAATCTATCAAGGTTAAGAGAAACGTAACCCAAACTTTTACGTTTCATGATAATTTATCTGAAATACATTATACTGTTTATTTAAGTAAAATCAATCAGCATTATTAAAAGATGAAATATTTAGGTTTATTTAACAGATGTAGGAAAAATAAATAATCTATATACAGTGAAGGTATTTGGTATGCTCAAGTGTCTCTTATTAAAACTACAATGAATATTGTAAGTTTTAATCACTGCTTAAAACGGCGTTTTATTGAATATCATTTTATTAAAATTGTATAAAACGAATCATGTGGAAATATCTTCTTATTGTTATTGGAAAATTGAACCGATTTACAAGAAACAAGTACAAAGATATTGAAAAGTACTTACTGTACTACCAGTTACTGTAGGTGATAAAACACAGGACCAACTGACACTTGTTCACAGCTCCCGTGACAATATAACGAATCGGTTGTATCATCAGCATGCAGTAAATTTCTTCAATATTGTCCCTCCTCAACAACACAGTTATTTCGTGAATAGCTGGGTTCGACTCGATCAGCTATACAACCCCCACGTCTTTCATATCACCACATATCATCGTCACCTACATAGTGTAATTTTCTCATCTGTCAGATTTCAGCTTTATAATCCTCTTATTGTCGGCGAACATGTGTAACACGGTATAGCTGAATGAGACAGTACAGGAATGTTAATAAAAGTCTATTGGACGAAGGATAACTAGAATTCGATAAGGTACTATATAAGTAAAACGGTATCAATTTTCAAATAAATCAATATGACATGACGTTACTATCTTTTAACAATGTCAATGAATGATTTATCTTTTAAAAAGAGATTACTTTCAAGCCTTTCCGATCTACAATCATTATTTTTAGAAATGTTTTTGGAAGTTTTGCAGAGTGTTCGATGAATGTATTGTTTTAATAAAACATGATATTATGTTTATACGACACTTTTTATGTGTCGGAAAAAGTGTCAGTCACCTTTATAGATAGACACAAGTTTTGTTGGTAAGCATGTGATTATAAATCATCATAAAGCTGTTAATCCATAAAAGTGTCTGTGTTATATCTCTTCATGATTTGCAATAATAGTGTACGAACTCAAGTAAAAATCCTCTTAATCCAAAGAATTCTAAAACATTACAGAAACGGGTTAACACAAATGCATTGTAATGATGGAAGTAGTGAAACATGGTAACCGGTACCCTCAAAACCTTTTTGTAATGTAAACACCTGAAAGACGTAACAAAAGCCACGAGTTGTCTAACTTACATAGAATATGATCATAAATATAGTACCTCAAAAGTGAAGAATAATCAACATTTTTAATCGAAGATGACATTATAATTTTGTTAAATTGATTACAAACTTTTTGAACTGGCGGCGTGTCGTACGCAGAATTGACATTTAAAAAAACACAACAGAGCACGTGAAATCCGAGTATAGCTCATACCCATCATTGAGGTAAGGAAAATTGAAAGTTTCAGACGATGATGTTCGCAGCTCTAAACGACGCATATGCAGACTTAAACGACCTTATGTCATGTTTGTGAGGTATTGAATCTTTGTAACGATTAATGTTTCAAAGAATCTTTCAAATGCATCATCTATTTTGTTTCTATAATTCTGTGATGTGTAAAATTTGCAAATAATTGACGTTTTCCTATGGTAAACTGTTATAAGATATTTCTATCCCTTACCCGTTTCAAACGGTACGAAATTACTTGAGTATTTGATAAAGCTGCTATTGAAACGTTGACATTCGATAACTGTATCAAGAGACAGTATTTTATAAAACGGGTAGTCTATATTTTCGTTTACAAGTATTGGGAAACACCGTCTAGTCAACTCTTGACTAACATAAAAGAAACGAAAACGGGTGACCAATTCCAACGGAGATGTTCAACAAAGACTTTGGATGAAGCCGTACACGCTTTACTGCAAAGTGACCCGAAAGATTGATCGATCTGCAAAAAAATTCTAATAAATGAAAATGCATATATGCGTAATATTGTTATTTCAATTGCACGGTTTTACCCAAATTTAAAATCTTACTTATAAAAAGACGTTCTGTCATGGTTTTAGTTAGATAATGGTTCTCAACAAAGGAGCTATTGTCAAATGACATTTCAACTTCAAAATATTTCTTTGAAAGCTTTCTTATACTGAATACTTAACTTGGGAGAGTGACTGTATATAAAGGTAATGTAAACTATATGAGGTAAATATGAGCTTCTGTTATTTTCGAAAAATTGGAACCATACAAAGTCATCTCTGGTAGATTAAATATTTATCTTCAATTTTCAGGTCACTTTAAGACACACTTTATGACCTAACTTGAATGCAATTGTCAGATAACTTTTTTACTTAAATGTTTTATTACTACATGAATCGGAGAAAATACTTCTTATCAGTTCATCTTAAATTATCAAACTACTTGAATCTTGTCATGAAATAAATATAATCAATATCTGACTTAACAGTTCTGAAAACACACAGGGCGCTTGACTTATTCGGATTAAATGGATCAAGGGAGTCGATATTCCAATCCCAATATCTTCCTCGACGTATGGTTATATTGACAAAGCTTCGATTTACACGTTGTAAGTTTACTTTGTATCATAGTTCAGCAGCTATTCAGGCATATATCTGATTTCATTGATTAATATTAGTTACTATGTAAATATCAAAATACTGATATACTTTCTGATTGTGAGAGTTTATTAAATGTGGATATGAATAGAGCAGTAACATTCATAAATCCCTTTGATATCCAAATTTGAACTGGATTATTCCCTTTTGTACGTTTAAGTGTATAATTCATCTTTAGTTTACTTACAACATGTACCGTTAGACGTAACCGTTCCTCAATTATTTTAAATATACAGCTTTCAAATTGAAATTAATGAATAATATTCACGTTTGGTAAAATTAACAAATGAGTTATAAACATTTTTCTATTCTGCAACAAATGGGATATATACAAAAAATCTGTATACATAATCATATACACTTAACAGAGATGTATGAAATATAAAGACAAACCTAATTGGCAAAATCTTTAAACAGCGAAATGGTTCTGAAAAGAAATTAGGAATTTGTCAGGCAAACAATAAATGGGATTAGATAGAACATGTAAAATGAAAATCAATTATTGTGCTGTCAAGTGGTTAGTCATATTATTTCAATTAAAATGATGGCATTTTAGTAACTGACTTTTTAACAAAAATGACCCAATAAAACAGTATGAACCATAGAAATTACTAAAATATGAATCTGTGAAATTCATGAAAATTGCCCCACGGTCAATACGTGTCCGCTATAAATGGTATTACCTTATCTCAAGTTTGATAAACAGTCTGAACTACAAGAAAAAATGTTTTAATTACAAATCATGAGATTTTAGGCCTTTTCTAATCCATTGTTGAAAAGATCATGAACATTGCTTTAAAAAAATGGTCACACAAAGTTAGATGTGTAGTCACAGGGTGGATATACCCTGAATCTGTTCCGCCGGATCCCTTGCCGGATCCTAGATACGGACGGACACCGCCGGATTCTTTCCGGATCCTAAGAAGGTGAAAATACTAGGATCCGGAGACGGGTACCTACCGGATTCTCTCCTGGTGGTAAGAGGAGGCAAGAATGGAAGAATGCAAGGTTAATCATCTTATGGTGAACCTTCTCAGAACCTTTAAGAATAAACAAGTATGAACATTTTCCTAAAAAGGTTAATACATCATTCTAGTATCTTTGATATCTTCTAATACCATATTCCTGAAATGACATTGTCATTTTACTATTCACATTACTATTATATATAGTAATATTAAGTGTTTGTTTTAACCTGTAGCTTTTAAAATATTCATTTGTGTCTGTGTGTTATCCAGAGTGGACAAGGCAGGATTACCAGAAGCCTATTGCTTGAAAACAACTTCTCTAAATTAAAACTATTAGGTATCAACTTGTCTTCTCAGTAGACATTAAGATTTAAAATTCTAGAAAGTCAATTGTCCCAAACAATACCACTTAAAAACTTTTCCTTTGCAGTTTGATAAGATTTCATCGCAACATTCAGAAATATATATTATTTTGATTAGAATCAGAAGGGATTTTTTCTATACAGGCTGTTTTAATTTTACCGAAGTAAGGTTCTATATTTTACACTGTAACGCTTGAACGCACAGACTTGATCATTACACCTGTCAGCGCATTCGCATTTCACCTAGACTCATTTGTGTCTTATTGTTGCAACAGATGGAAGTGCAAGTTTTCTGTGGTATATGGGGTTTCTTTAACCGACAAGACGGTGCATATTATACTTATGATTAATGACAGATAGCGTATATCGCATCGTATATCAAGCACGGTCAATAACGGTCCTGTAACAATAATAGATTTAGCATTTACATGTTTTAACAAGATGTCAAAGGAATAATATTTATGACTGAAACCCATTACACAAGGATATAGTATTGCTATAACCCTTAGAGTGTGCTAAAACAGAATTTCCACCTTCATGTCTTGCAAGTAATTTCACTGTCTAAAACATTTTAATATCAATATATACCTAGACGTAGTTGCCAATTTATGTCTTTACTTTACCAGAATTACACTATTTTATGTTAATTATTAATGACGGTGCAAGAATTGAATGGCTCAAGAAAGTATCTAAACATCTACTATCTATAATGGAAATGCTATTCTGCACCAAAAAAAACAACAAAACTAAATATTGCTCCTTGTGCTGCAGTATTCTAATTTATCTTATAATTTAGAATGCCATGAAACCGGGTGACACAAAAAAAACAAAGTAAATCAACAGCTGTTTTTAAAACCATAGACATCAAAAGCATAATACAGTTAAGGATAATTGTTGTAATGTCTTCATGCACACCAAAACACAGTGCCATGTATATCAGGAATATCTATACTAGTATACTAGTTACATGTTTATGTGTCATCAATTTAGTCGGATCACTTCAATAAATCCCGCGTTATTATGCTACTTTTGTTAGTTCCCCGCCAATAGGCATTTTGGGGTCATAACACCTGTATACAATCACAAGCAATCAGACAGGACACAGGTAGACGCCTTAAGCAGGCCTCTTTTCTGCAAACAGAGCGGAGCTCAACGATCCGTGACAAGAGAGACCGGGGATGGGGAAGGGGTGATCAGTAAAATTAATTTTGTGAACTAATTTCAATTTACTATCGAAATGAAAGTAACATTTCCATTCATCAATGATATTGTAATAGTAGTAAATACACGTGAAAGATACTGTTTACAATAGGTTCTTTCTTTGAAATAATAATGCAGATCAATGACAAAATCTATTAAAAATCTTTGCAAACCTACCAATTTCAAAATGATGTTGTGGATATGATGCAAACTACCTTTAGAAAAACCTTTCATCCAGAAATCAAAGGACGAAATTAAAAAGAGCCTTCTTTAATCTCGAAAATGTTTCATAAAAATTATTAAGAACCATTATTATAGTCATCGCATAAATCTTTTGTGTTATTCTACTTTGAATAATAAGAGTTTATTGAAATATTGCTTTACTTTACAAGCTAGCTAAGCGCATCGTATATCAAGCACGGTCAATAACGGCCCTGTAACAATAATAGATTTAGCATGAACATGTTTTAGATGTGGAGTAGCCCCGATACGATTAGAAACTGGGCGATATGAAAACCTACCAGTCAATGAAAGGACTTGTTTTAATTGCAATAATAATGTCGAAGACGAGCTACATGTTCTGTTTCATTGTGATATGTATAAGGACATAAGAGAGAATCTTTTAAAATTTTCATCTACCCATGTTGTTGATTTGATATTTTAACGGATTGGGATAAACTTTTCATTTGTCAAGATGATGGCATGTTTAACTTTTTTCCCAAAACCTTATTTTCAATACTACAGAGAAACGTCTTTTCTTTTCTTAAACTGACCAATTTCATGTTCTATATATTTTTAAATTGTGCCTTTACGTTTTTTGTCTCTCATAACTTATACTGAGTGATTCTGTACCTTTCTACCCATGTTTCTTGATTTTAAGTATTTGATTTGATTCTTGTAAAGAAGTGAGACGTAAATAAACAATTGTCTGTCTGTTTTCTTAATTCGACAATATGCATCATAGATCCACTCCCCTGTCTGCCATTGAATGGATACATACACACCTGCACCTAGCTTAAAGTCAGTCTCGCGATACATTTATTGTGCACATGTTGAATTATACTTGGAGTTAATGTCGTCCCAACAGATTGAATCACTTGGTCAATATTTATAATGAAGCTTAACTGTGAAGTGATATAACATGCACTTTTGATAGGTATGTCAACAACAAGTCAATTCTTAATATGAATATATTTCTATCTAATATTTCGACTACTTTTACATACGTTAATGTTACTTGCGTTCTATCTCTTAAATCGTGATATAATTTCCATAATTCTTAATTATGATTCATATAGTTGAAATACCGACACACTGTACATACTTAACATGGTGTGTAGACATGCAGTATTTGTTTTTTACAAATGACAATGCATGTAAATCAACATATGTGAAAATATGAGGTACGTTACGTGTTTATGTGTTATTACTTGCAAAGAAGTAAACATATGCCGCCATTAAATCACTGTAGTGGTAGATTGAGAAAGACATTCTAACATGAAGATTATAAGTGATATTTGGTTGTGTATATACTGTATATATGTGTATGTGTATGTGTATATATATATATATGTAAGTTTGTGTCTGTTTTAATTTTTTTCATTGTTCTTTAAATATTGTTGTTTAGGTATAAGTAAGAGAAATTGTCTCTTAGAACCTTTTGACCAGTATTAAAGGTGCGATATCTTATGTAGTTTACTTGTCAATTGTATTTGGTCAGACAGTGAAAACAAATTCACTCTCTCTCACTCTTATGTGAGATGCTTTCCAGTGAACTACATTTCTTAAAAACTTTACTTTTAAGTTGAATGTTTTGTTTCCTAACAGAATTGGGATCACAGTACTGGAATAATACAGACCAAAACCAAGTTCCTGAAGGTTGAAAGATGCCAAGAGTAAAATTAAATGTCTTTGTATCGTTCTATACTTGAGGTACACCCCTCGCATATAAAAAGAATTGATTGTCAGCCAATCAACAATGGGTATTTTGGTTTAAGTGAAGATAACTCATATTGGGTAAACGTAAATCTCCTAATACCTAAGCATATAGCATTTAATGCGAATAGCAACATGTACATTGTATGCTGACATACTACCAGGTACGTACATGTATATAATTTCTAAAATCAATCTATAGCATTACTTTTTTCAATCTTTTAATTCACAGACGTAATTCTTCATGGCCACGATGCTTTGGAAAGTGAAAACCAAACAGATCTAGAAATTATAAAATTTGTAAATCTATAGACGCTCCCATAAAATCTTAGGAATACATGAATAAAGTCTCAATTTTGTAAATATCTCTTTAAATAGTAGATACAGTCTTTATAGTCATAGTCATAAACGTCAGGAACGTTTATAGTTTCTCGCCGGATTGATAT
Organism: Phorcus lineatus; assembly: GCA_921293015.1. NCBI lineage: Eukaryota > Metazoa > Mollusca > Gastropoda > Trochida > Trochidae > Phorcus > Phorcus lineatus. Next base: position 18,694,534 of record OV121084.1, read on the forward strand.
CAACGCATGTTTCCTCTTTCTTCATATCGTAAAGTCGTGTTTGCACGTGATTCTAAAGGTCCTTAAGCTTTCGAGAACCAATTGATGTCTTCTCCACAACACAGTTTCGACATGTTATGTTCTCTTGTTTTTTGTTAGCCGTGGTCATTCATTTTTGAATGAGGACTAAGGAAGAATTCATGAATCACACCAAAGGCCGACAACTCGGGTACGATTTGCCAAGACATTTCTCAGATTGTCTGGCAATGATTCAATTTACTTTGATTAATATGCTGAGCCTCTTTATCAACAGATTATGCTGGTTGTTTAAAGTTTAAAATACAAATAAGACCGTTTCTGGTACTGAATTTAAATCTATGAAACAATGGTTAATCAAGTGTTTTATGCGTACATGCAAACGGTTCACATTAGTCTTTCAACATAGTTTTATTGTAAAATAAATCCTATACTTCTGTAAGCAGAGGGCTTACGTATGTTTTTGTATCGAAATAGAACAAACTTCATTTACAAGATATTTTCTACATTTAAATCAATTTAACTATATACGCCTTTGTTTGTTTGTCTAGAGTCTAGAGTCTAGCTATAGAGAAATTAATACGTTTTGAAGAAAATAGATATCCAAAATAATGTTACTGTTTCCTAAAATAAACTTAAAATTGTGTATATGTGAATATTTTTACTTATATTTGGATCTTCTCAATGTTGGTGACGTAAATATTCAAAAGATGTATCAATATTCGGTAAATATTGATTTGGTAAAACTGTCTGCTTAAAAAATGTGTCACACTATTCAAAAGTTGAATCTTTGCCGTTTGCAGGAACGTATGTTGTTGTTTCGAAAGATAAATCTTTCAGAAAATATTTTTGTAAATTTAGAATTAGTTTACACAATGTCAACGTATATTTGTCACGTGAAATCCCTTAGCCGTTCAAATTTAAATATTGTTTTAAGACCTGGAAAATCCCATGCCTTTTTTCTTGGTGATTTTTAGCAGATTTTACGAGCGCATTATTTGAAACGAGATTTGTATCTTATTTTATCTAACTGTAAAACTTCCTAAAATGTCAAAATGAAAACGCCAGTCAATTATTATTTCTGTTTATGTAAGTTATTCAGATAATGAAACACATGACTCGGTTCATTTTTTCAACTTTATTACAATAAAGGCCATACTTTACTGAATCAAATACTAGTATGTTTTTGTCTGTCTGAATGTTTTACTTACTCGTTTCATGTATAAAAAATATCCGACCGGTTTCTTTACTGTAGACTTTGTCCATTTAAATGAAATATGAAATTGTTGGAACTTAAACCCACATCCGACATTATATAAATTTCATCTCGAGGTCTAAGTTAAGGGAGGTTTTCAGCGGGGTATTCTGAGAATGCCCTCCCCCAATGGATCTATGAAATCCCTTTTTTTATCCGTCTTTTCTTAGTAACCAATCAGATACGCCTCAAACGTTTTAAGAAAATAGACTCAGACATTGATCATAGACTTCCCTGCAATATTTGCCACGGGCATCTTCTGTACGCATTTCGATAGAAAATCATGCACGAAATGATCAGGCTTCTAATAAAAATATATTTCTAATAAGAAAACAATCCAACGTCTTGGATAAACGACAAGTTAAGGATGGTAATAAAATTATCACGTCGAGTCTATTAGTTGAGCACAGATTACCGAGGAGAACTACGACATGTTTTCAGTTTTTAACGAATGAACAAGAAAAACTCAAACAAAGTTATTATTATGCAATACTTATATATTTTTTTTCAAAGTTTGTAAGCAGTCAGATCGGGTAATCATGTTTACCGAAGGCGTGACAGTTGATTATCCAATAATAGGCACATATGGTTCTGCAAAAAAGGGACAATTTAGAAATATGTGTTATAAAAAATGAGACTTAACTGATGATTTGACATTAAACAAAGTAATCTTCCAGCAAAGGTTTCTTTCAGCGTAAGTGACACGATTGAAATAAATAACGTACATGAATGCTCCACAGAATAACTAGCATGTGTCTTATATAGCCATATGTATATTGTACTACATGTATGAGATATTGAAGCCAAACTAAATGAATAAAAGTAGAGAAGATGGCAAGATTTGGTCCTCCTGGTTGAGTCAATAACTCAGTGGTTAGTTGTGATTGTTATTTTGTTTCAAGAGAGAGAAAGCTGACAAACTTTTTGTAGAAAGTAAAAAGATGTTTTGAAGACCATCAGTCACGGCCTTCAAACCATAATTATTATTGAAACAATCGAATCAATTACATAACCACACGCATTATTCATATATTCTATTATGTATATAGATTTCATAATGAAATATTTACTGTATTTAAATAAAGATTAATCAAATACTTACGGTGAGCGGAGCAACTGCAGGTATTCACATACAACTCTGTCTATTGTCTCATCTGTATAGATATGCATCAACAGATGCTCCTTCAACTTTGGTAAAAAAAATCCAACACGTTAACATATCTAGATAACGGTGACATGCACAACATGCCAGTTTGATAATGTAGTGTTACCTTTAGATAAGCCTGGAGTGCAGTCCTGCACACGTACGAAGTTTTGTAATGAATGCTTCATGAGCTTTCGATTCTAACCTTTCAAAAAGCATGAAGATCTCATTTGAATGTACACATGTACATCTGAACATACCGTGGTCAATCATCAATGACATAATAAGATCGTAAGAAAAAGTTATTAATGTTAGCAGTATCTACAACTAGGAGTCCGACGATCATTAAGAGAGTAAGGTTATCGATCTCATTCTGGTTTTCGGCGTCACTTTTTTAGCCAGATCGTCAGACCTGATTGGTCTGCCGGACTGAGGACATGGCTAAACTGGTGCTTATTGTAAATTTCTTTTTCCTTGGTAAATGGATGATTCGTCAGGTTTTCAGACTCACTTGTAACAAAATGTGCTTTTTCAAAATCTGTTTGTACAGTTAATTTCCGTTCATCCCGACTGTCATCAGTAGCGTTATACATCGGATTGGTCACTTAAGCAATTGAATCATAATAAAGATAACTATCACTTTATTGAAATTATAACCCCAACTACTTCGCAATGGGGATAAACTGTGATCAACCCTAGCTTCCGTCCAACAGGCTGCTATCAATTCATCCACACTTTTGATTTCAGTCAGTACACAGACACTAACTAAAAAAACTATATAAAAACACATAAACATTGTAATCACTATGATGTGAAAATATGCCTTTTGCATGTTTCAGTCCCGGTTGCATATCTTCTTCTTTTCTTGCTCATATTGGCTTTGTAACATTGCCCCAACTTTACTGTGATAGCTCGATGGTCCAATAAGGAACTTTATGATATCTGCGACTTCGCCGGAGAAGGCGTTGCACTTACACACGAATCTTCCTACTTAGTTTTCTTACTGTGTAGATGTGCCTTTTGTATATTGTGTCCCTTATTGGAATGATTAATGTAAATCTTCCTTTTTATAGATTATTACAACTGAGTCTATAAGCCAATACATATTTCCGACACTATAGCTGGCTTCACTATTCTCAACACATATGTCAACCATGATCCCTAGGTGATGCCTGTACAGGATTAAATTTCTATATTTTTTTGTTTACATGGATACATAATTGAAATTATTTATAACACCAAAGATAGATGTTAGCGTCATGACACGCGAGGGGAAAACCTGTGAATGAAATGTTTTTCTTGATATTATTTTGGATATAATTGTGACCTAATGCAAAATCTGCATAGGAAGCTTTTGTGACCACTATGGGAGGCAGGAGTACGTGAGTGAGTTGTGCTCACCAATGATCATGGGTTGAAGAAGTAGTGCCCATTTCTTTCAAAAGACTATACTATAGACTTCATATCCCCTCTTTTTCCATGAGACACCATATCCAGTCTATGAATACTCCATCTGCCAAATTCACAGCACGTTTAAAAACCCAAAGTAGACCAAGGGCATTGTAATCACGTTTCATATGTGTCAGTCTAGTTATGTAACAATAAATAAATTTTCCAGAATGAAGATAAGACAAGCGATCAAACATGACCAGAAATGTAATTTGGCCTCAAAAGTTAACTGGTAAAAGTACCACTTCCTTTTGATTTCATACTACTATAAGTTCTGTTATAGGAGACATGACCGTATTTTAGAAACAAAATTGTCTGAATATAAAATCAATTTATTTTCTAATTTGAATAATGTATATTTCAAGTGAACTGGTGTTATATTTAATAGCTGTGCTTTTTGCAAACATAAAACACGACAGAAGTTGTGAATCACAAAGAGAAATATAATATGTAATTACAATTAGTTCCGAAAAGAAGTGGAAATTCCTTTAGGTAAGTGACTGAACAGCACATCAACGTTCTTTCAAATATGTATGAAGTCACTTTTGTGACTTTGGAAATCTTACATAATCCTGTTTGTTGTTTATCATCCTCGATGATAGTCAACTTATTAATAAATCTTGCTTTCGATACATGAAGGAACAGTATCGTTTAACATCGTGTTCTCAGCACAGCAACAATAACTTGACCAAATTGTTATTCATTATATCAAAATACAAGACTAATAAAAATTGAGAATTGACTAACATCGATATCAGATGGTTCAGATATTCGAAATATTCACTACAACGTTCAAAAGAGAAGCATTTGTTCTAAAGATACATAACAAACCCATGTCTCTTAAATTGGCGGACAAAATATCATCGACAGAACTTGTCGCTCCGGCCGTTTGGAAGGTTAGTGTTTACATTTGTTGTAATTTTGTTAACTTTGTAACTTTGTTAATTAGTTAAGCGTGAAACATAGATGAAGCCTTAAAATGTCAACGTATCTGGATACGATATCTTAGCCATTTATATTGAGGAACTTTAAAAATTCTTCTTTGTAAGCTATAAATGAAAAGGTATAGAGTCATGAATGGCTCGATTGAATTGAAACATGTCCTTTTTTTATTAAAAAAAATCTAGATACAATTTACCTCAAGGGCCTATTTATGCCTTCGCTCGTTCAGAACAGAAAACATTTACGTTAAAACTACTCTGCCAAATCTAGCAAATACAGGAAATTGACATTAATCAACATTTAAAAGTTAACAGAATATAGTTAATGATATCCCCTCCCCTACATCGTTACTCTAGGATTGACAAACGCCATATTGTTAAAGTTCTATAAATGAACTCAATGATAGCTTCTAACTCAAATCCTACACAATTTCATCTGCAATAACTGACCTTTGATTCTCTATAAGGTTTCAAACAAATCGTATTTCAGGTAAAAAAATCTCGTTAGTTTTCTTACTTTTGTCAAAGACCATGAAGATACATTTATTTAACCCTAAAGCATCATTGTCGCAAGGTTAGACGTATACCCTATTTGTGACGTCAGCAGATTTTAAAATGCTAAATCAGTATACAAGTTGGTTGGTTAGGGCATATCAAAGGCATATAGGTCGAAATAGATAATGACATAATAGTTATCGCATAACTACTGATACAAATTATATTCTAATATTATCTAATGTAATGCACATGATTTTTTAACATATGTTACCTAATGTTTAGTGCACCCGTTTTTTTTGTCAATGTTACGTTTGTTATTACCATAGACTTTTGATGAAGGTGTGGTGATATCATTATCTATATACATCTACATACTTTTAGATACTTATACTTTTCAACTGCCTATTCTAGAAAATCGGTGCATCAAGGCAGCACTTCAACTTATCTGGAGTGCAGTCACATTCTTATACGCAAAAGAATAACAAAAGAGAAACTCAAAACAACCATTTAATCCCCCCCACTAAGAATCTACAATATCTACAAAATAGTTTCATATTCCTACATTGCATTATGATGGAAAAAGTTTTCATGTTAACAAAATGTGTAACAACGGCTTTCACACACATGATCTGTCTATCATTTGAATTCATGTTGAATAGCATTCCAAACATCAATAGGCCCCTAGGTAAAAATAATCTCGATATCTGAATGTTCTTTCTTATAATCGACTCGATTTTCCAGTGAATACATTTCATTGAATGAATGATATAAGACTGTGATAAAAAAAAATTCTGTAGATATCCGATGTTGAAACAAATTCAGAAAAGCTGCGTACATAGATGTTATACACCTTCTTTCAAAGGGTTAAATTTTATTGAAACGCTTAAACACTTCATTAAAAGAGTAAATTTTATGTATAAATATCTGTAAGAAATTGTATAAGAAATGATGGGCAGGGCCAAATTTTTTTAAACTAAATATTTCAATTAATTTCTTCAAAAGGCACAAATCGGCACACTCCAGTTAATCATTGCGTATATAATGAGTTTCTGGCAAAATTATTGAAGATATACGATATTCAATGACAGTTCAGACGTACATGCTGAATGTAAAAATAATATGTATATACATGATCTTGTGGATATTATAAGAGCAAAATTACAATGCGCATATGTCATTGTGCAGTACATGCTCAAAGTGCATCAGCTGTATTAGAAACTATCAACAACAACACAAATCTTAAAATAGAGAAAGGAATAAATAGGTTCAAAACGACCAAAGCCCAAAGTTTCAACTCAAAGTTACAGAGGAGAAACACGACTCAGAAAAAAATAATCAACGTAAATACTAGGATAACCTAAACACTAAAATAAAAACCAGTGTATAATCCCATATCCTCAAAGATTTTCACAAATGCTTTTCGATTAAATTAAATATTTCTTGAAACTGAAATATTTCATCGTTTTGCACTTAATCAGAAAACAAACAGGAATTGTTTTAAAAATTGAGACTTTTCCTTGTGCGAAAATCGGGCTTGAGATGTTCTCGTGTAGATGATAATTGCCCACCATTATCATTTTCCTTGTCCTCTTCATCTGCAGCTTCTAGCTTAGTAATAGCGGTGTTCAAAGCATCTTTTGCGTTCAACTTCAGAAGGCATTTGATCAAAACTGTGCATAATCCAAGTCCTCCAATCACAGAAACCGGAGTCCCAACAGAAACACCAATTATCTCCTCTTCAGTCAACACAATGCCATCCTGAAAGAAATGATGTGTAAAAAAAGTGCTTATCACTGAGTATTGGTAGCTTGAATGTAAATTCATGATCTCTTAACCATTATGAATTTATAATAAGATGTTGATAAAACGTCCATTGTACCATATCAATGATGATATTTACCTTCTCTTCGCCTGTACCTGTAACAGATGAAATTCATTAATGACAAAGACCATTATCTGTTCAAAATTGCAATCCTTGTTTAAAAACCATATAACAAGTAGGTTGTACTAGACGGGTTTTTTCAAGTATCAATATCTATTTAGATTTAACATTCTATTTGGAATAATAACTCACTCTTTTTTTTAAAGTACAAGATGGTTGAAAACTTGTGTATGTGTAAAAGGTGTATGAACAGTTGCAACTTATTAAGTACAGTTCCACGGGATCACGACTTTTTAAAATGATGACAATGGTGGGAAAGGAAAGGAGTTTTAACCTTAGACTGAATAGCGACTGTATTTACGACTGAGTTGCGACTGTATTTTATACTTGCCTGTAATGGATATGTATGTGTCGAATTCGTCAAACCCAAGTTGTTACTACAGGAAAGAAAGATATTCGGACGAGTTTTACCAATCATTTGCACTAACTTATTATCCGACCTCCCACTTTCAATTTAATACCAGTCAGCTTGTTTAAAAATTCGTAGAAGACTATATTACTAAATGTCAAAACAAATAATGAAAGTCGTTTTATATTGGCATTTCCTACCAATTTTTATTTCGCCACTCTCAACATCATAGCATCTTCTTTCACCATTACCTCTGAAATGAAATAAGTTAACTGTAATATTAGTTTCATTTGTGATATAAGTTATGAAAAAATTAATATAATGTTTACACAATGATTTCAAATGGTTGTAAGTGAAATCCGAAATTACAAAATTTTAAGATATATATAGACAAAAAACTAAAGTCTGGAAATGATTTGAATCCCCGACCGGTTTCACACTTTTCAGTGATCATCATGGGTTCTTTATGACGTTGCCATGCTATGTAATTATATTCTGGCGACACGGTTGCTTGAACTCCAGGTTTGAAGATTGTACAAATACTTCCGATCCATCTTTACCTTAAATCATCGGTAGGATTCATTAATAATTCAGCTGATGCGACATGTCTGTCAAAGGTTGTAAATGGTTTTCATACCCGAATTGATAAAAACATGTTTATCAAATAGATAGATAATGACATGATAAGACCTGCCGTGTACTGGTTCTATTGCAATCAATAACATAGGCACTGTACATCGTAGTCTTTGTAGCTACTGTAGAGTATGCGAGATTTTCTTCTGTTAAAAATTGCTTAAAATGGAATATTTCAATTTTGAAAATTATCTTCTCATGACTTATTGACTGACTTAATTAAAGAATAAATACTTTAACCAACAAAAAAATGTAGTAATTAAGAGCAAAAACATTTCAAGGGATTATTTGTGTTATATCAATGTCTTTTCAGCTCCAAATATGAATTGATAAAAATACTATCTTGTTGATTATTTCTTACAATTTTTTATTGAATTGTATGTCATTATAATTTCCCATTTCTTAAATTTAAGTATTTTCAAGAAGTAATAGAGCAAATCCAGAGAAGAGTAAGCAAGAGTAGATGACTTAAGGAACCATATTTCCAAATGCAAAGAAAACCAATTTAAGAGAAACCAAGCCTTTTAAAAATCTGTATCCACATTGTGTAATATATAAGAAATATTTTCTGTTTGATTCATAATAATCTAAATAAACCTTTTCAAAGAAATGAGTTTGTTGTCTACAAATTGATCGATTTATAGGAATTGACGTTTTCAGGGCATATAAACAGTTCTGCTCCTATGTTTTAGAAAGAAGAATTGAGATGTAGTAGCAGGGAAAATGCCAGTTAGAAAATAAACAGTTGCTTTTGTACAATTTAAGGAATCCATTGCCATTCAATAACCGCAATTTTTTACATCATTAAAAAAGTACAAGTGGCCCAACTCCAATAGTGTATCAATGAAAATCAAATAATCAGCTTCAATAACAAAAGCATATTTCGCTCATCAGGCCTTAAGTCTAATTTGGCTAATAGCAATGTACAGCATGTAAAGCATCCGAAATTCCCCATAAAGTCGTCATAAAATCTTCGCTTTTTCATGACAGAGGTCACACCTTTAAAAACTTGAATCATCTTCTTCAGAATCAAAAGCTCTAGAAATCTACACTCTGTTATGCAGACTCCTTGATGAGTGCGAAATATAATTTATTAATTTCGTAACCCTTTGGTCCAAAATAGGAGTCATGCTCAAATATACGCACTATACCCACTTACATCATTTTCTCAAAGGCATGGCGACCAGAAGGTTGAAAGTTGTATTAGCTGAGGGCGGTATTTATGATTTATAGATTTGTCACTCTTTTACTCCCATATTCTGAGTCAATGGTTCTGGAGAAGATGCTGAAATAGTGTTAGGGCGTCTCGCGAGATCTCGCTACCGTTGGTACATGTACATTGTATAACTTTCTGAATTCATGTGCGTTTTTTACCATGTGCCGTTCGCTATTGGTTCTGTTAGAACTATTTGATGGCAAATGTCGGAGCTACATTGAAGTTTGCTTCCATTTTGTAGAGTTTCTTTGGAGAAGCCACCCTGAAACGAGACAAGTCTATCAATATTCAATTGTTCTTTGAACTTACGCCTCAGATGTTAATTCATAACTCTGTTAATTCATTATTTGACACTATATTGCAAGGAACATCATCGTACTTATAACAAACAAAACAAAGCGTTTGTACCCAAATACATACATTACCAAAAAACGTACTTAGTTTTAATTGATGATAGCCTCCAGGTAACAGATATAAGTATTAATAGTGTCCGGTATTGGAGGTACTATTGCAGACGAATTTATCTTACAATAAGAACAAATGTAATAATATTTCAGTCTCTTAAGCTAAATGGAGCAACATATATATCTCAGCGAAGACATTGGCATTATATGTGGCAATCAAAGGTTTCAGGTATGTTCAATAATTTTAACAAGTGCAAGGTTTTTAGTAATTATATTTTACCATATTTCCATGTTATGCTATTACGATTTATGATGCCCCTTAGCAGCTTCGACCGTTCCAACTTATTTGAAATGGTTTAAAGTCCAAACGAAGAATATTGGTATAATTGTTTCATTAGGTATTTCAATGAGATAACTATGCCCTCACGTTTTACACTTAAATTCAAAAGCCTGAATTGTGCTTTAAGAAAATCTTTTTATCTTTAAATTCTTAAACTATATATTAAATCCATATAGATGTAATAATATCGTTACCTCGATATTTGGATGAATCATTAAGCTGCCAATCTGTTGTCCCGCTGGTCTTACAAGTTCAAGTTGGTAACACAAATGGTTCTCACTCCTTGTAAAGAAATCAGTTCATACTATTCACTCACGAATCTCAATATATCACATCAAAAGCATAGATATGATATTGAAAGAACATGAGTAATGACGATATTTCTGAATTTTTTCTAATTTCGTTGTATTAATATCTTGTTAATTCTGCATTTAGAAAAAGGAAGTGCTGGTCAATATAGGCCATAAACAATGAGACATAAGTTCAAAACAATGATATACTGTGAAAATAGTGACTCAGCATGATCTCCGATTCTATCAAAAAGACAAAATCTTCAAAATTCATTTCATTTTCCTTTCATCTTATAAATGTTAAGTGTTGGAGGCAAGCTGGGAAACATAGTGTAGAAAAATTATCAACTGATAAAAGTGAAGTCATTTTGTCAAAATACTTATCATCACGTCCATATTAAAAGAAGAGCGCTTATCTCGGGCAGATTAAGTATTTCATCATTGGTTACTTTGGTTGGAAATATTATGCATACCGCTTATCTAGCATTTAAGGATGCTCAAAATTGTCCGATGTTCATCCCTCGCATTTAAATACTCTCATGGATTAGGCTAAAGGACTAAGCTTAAATGACCAAATATCAATGGAAATTGAGGGCTTTGCTATAACAAATCTTACAAAATAATCTGTATGATTTTGAAACTTACGAAATCTTTCCTTAGCATACAATTAGTTATAGGTACAAGAGAGACCTCATATTGTTGACGAAATATCATATTTTGTGACGTGACAAAAGCGTCGCTGCTTTCCTCAGTCCATGATTCACAATTTCAACAAACTTTTACATAAAGTTAAATTGCTTGTAAGTAGAATATCTTTCAAGTTAACAATTTTTAAACATTTCATTGTATTAGATGGCGCGCAAATTACAAATTACAACTTAAACAAGTTTATTGTCTATACTTAACTGGTCAGCAATACCACGGGGATTTTCCGAGACAACCACTACTTCTCGATAAAATAGCACCATTTATATAGTTTGACATACTTGACTCGAACAACATACATGTATTGCGTGTCCCTTTAAGCAAGTGATACATACTCACAGATCATAAACTGGCCACTGACTGAAAGTTGGTTTAAACTCTTCTTCTAAGTTTCCGTCTGAATCAATTACCGATAAATCACCCTACGCTATTGTTCTTATATATAAGGTGAAAGTTCAATCAAGTGTACAGTCTTCATAGTTAAAAGCGTTGATAAAAACAACAGCGCACAACATTTTCTTGACGTCACAGTGCTGGACAAAGAGCTTGTATAAGGATTACGCTCTACCTGTTTAATGATAGACAGTATTTTTAATAAAGAATTCTTCCTTTATTTTGCGCATCATGGGATCATTTGTTGACAGTTGATAAAAGGAAAAGATTGTAGACAGACAGACAGACAGACAGACAGACAGATAGTTTATTCATGTCTCACCTCAACATAATACAAAAATATATATATACATTCATTAAAATACAAAATCAATGTATTAAAAAGTTGAGCCATTCCCTAAGGAATTACGAGAGACACTTTTCATTCATATTAGCCAATGAAAATAATTAAAAGTAAAACAGTATTGTAATAGATGTAACTAATATTAAGATATGTACATATTTGCAGTGCGTTTTTTGAGAATATTAAAACAGGTTTTGGCAGATAAAACGATAACTCAGGGGAAGCCAAAATATTACTGACCCCCTCCATGTCACTAAAATTTATAAAACCATCAAAAAGATAAATACATTTTGATAAGAGTTGCCTTCGTTCACCAGCGTACAGAGGACAGTACAATAAAACATGTTGTTCATCTTCGATACAGTCTTTGCAATAAAAACAAGTCCTTTCATTTAAAGGACAGCGAACATAACGGCCAGATTCTACTCTTACGGAGCAACACCACATCTAAACATAGCTAGCGACCTTCTTAAAGAACGAGACATATCACATAAAATCATGTAAATTTGATTGTCTTTCCTTTTGCGCACGAGTCTATGTGTGCACTGAGGGGTATACAGCGGGTGTTTGGGTCCTTAATTTGTTGTTTGTGTACCCCCACCCTGTTTGGCCAATATATTTTTCGTGGCATCCCTGACGTGATTAAATAAATAACATTTCGGGCGCTACAGTTCATGTTGGTATGAACATTGAACTCCGCATGTTTTTGAGAGAGTTTAATTGATTTACCCTCTATTAGATGGTCACAAGTTCCACAGTTTCTTCTTTTACATTTGTGACACCGATAATTTCAGGATGTTGATTGGTGTCAAAACGCGCCCTAGAAAGCATTCTTTTAAGGTTTGGGCTCTGTCTTTTACTTTTTATTAGACTGACATCTTTCACGATCCTCTTCATTTGATTGTCTTGTTCTAGGATCGGCATATTCTGTTTGATAATTCCAAATAGGTCTGGATTTTGGGGATTATTTGTGGAAACATATGCAGCAATTGGTTGCTGGTTGACTTCTTTATGTTTAACAACCAATTACTCGCTTTACTTTAACGATTGTGCTTTCTCGATTCCGTCTTCTATTAAGGCAATGGGATATCCACGCTGTTGGAGATATTGTTTCAGTTCAATGAGACGGCTATCCCAATTTGGCAAGACGATATATGAGATCGTTTGGATATGCCTGATTATGTATTAATCTTATACACACACAAAAACAAACCCAAAATAAATCTACTTCTCTGTCATTCTGTCCCTCTACAATTGGTATCACTTTCTTGAAATACTAGTTTCATTAATATAGTTTACTATTTTCTTACCTCTCTTCCTTATCTCTTTCAAGTTTGATGCACATTACACCATATTCTCCAAGCATATTCACAATCACAGGTGTACAGAACAGGCGAGAGGAGTTTGATAGTGTCTGTAGTTCTTTACCATGTTGAATAGCTACCATAGCGATTCCAAACGATACTCCTGCACTTACAGTTGGCATGCTGGAAAGATGGTTATAATCATTCAAGTAAAAAATAAAAGGTTAGATGTATAATAACTAGGGCATTAATTATGTTATGTTATGTTTTGGCAGACTTAATTATATATTAATTATATACATGAAGACAAAATAAGTCTTACCTTGGACCATTACTGAAGATAGGTATAAGACAGATTCGACGCAAGCACCTGATAGTCGAGCCATTATTCAAAAGCATAGAATGTTCCTGCAAAAATTGTTTGTCATAGGCGTGCTTGAAATAGATAACATGAACATTATAGGCTCTGAAGCATCCAGACACCTTCAAGGATATCCAAGATACTCCTTGCCACAATGATGCCCTTTCAGAATACTGCCAAAGCGGCACTTGACGATGACTTTATATTATATTTTCAGAACACCGCGTAAACCACACTTGCTTGTTTGAAATAAGAAGTTATGTTTTAACACAATTTCATATAGAAATGTCTTCTCTTAGTCTCAGTTGTCCTTTTCTAAACTTTGAATCACTTCATACCACAATTTCACGATTAATTGTAAGTATGCTGCGAATCAAATAATCCCCCTTTAAAGCTTTAATTATTAAGATTGATGAATTTAATTATTCGTATACTTACTTTGTCACTGCCTGTGGCGATATCTGAAAATGAAAATTTAAAAAGAAAACTATAAAACAAGTTTACATTGACTTTGGTAAATGACAAACGTCATTATGGCTAATCATAACGTAACAATGCATCCAAAGATTTTTACAATGAACGTTGAGAAAATGCATAAATTAAAATTCAGTTTGATAGAAGACAAGTTTACACTTTTGAGTTTAGACTTTGGTTTCAATACGATCATTTATGTGTTCTAAGACGTGAGATTGATTGGACGTAAGCGATATTGAATATGAAACAGCTTGTTTTGTATGAGAGAGTTATGTCATGATAATCGAACATGTCATACATGTGATATCAACTTATGGATTTCAGGAATATATAAGGGATCAAATTTTTTTAATTTTTGGACATTCTGCTTCCATAGCGACAATAACCTTTTTTCATTTGAAATGTTTTAATCCTCTACAGTACCCGGCTTAAATTTGCGGGATTGAGGTTGATAAGAACGTTTGTTGTTATTCATGGTGAGAAGGGGATCGGTGTGGTTTCATACATCATCATTAATATAAGCAAGATAAGTAAACCCCTTCTAACAAAAGTCATTATTATACTATTTAATGTTAAAAACGTTCTCTAATGAAACGGCAATTGAAACATTTGAGACCTCACAATACACATTACAATGTTGTTTTCTTTGATCAGGTGATTACCTACGAAATCTAGTAATGACAGTGTCTGTTTACGAAAAGAAAGGGAGCTAGAGGAATGATAAGGTGTGGTTTTAGTGTAGGAGACTCGTGATTTGGTTTAAACTTGAAACTCATAAATAGTCAACAACTATTGGATCGCTGACCAAACCAATATTGCTGGATTGTAGGAAACGTTTCTAAGGATAAGTCGTCAATGTTGACGTAATGTTGATAAAAATTACAAAACTAAACAGCCTTACGGATCTGGCAATATTTTCCGGTGTACATAGGACGACAAACACAAAGAAATTTTGTTGCAGCTGTGAGACAAATTCCATGCTGACACGGGTTGCGAGCGCATAGGTTAATTGCTGAAACGAAAACAAAGATAAAACTTACACTTATTTCCCCGTAATATATATCAAAAACTATTTACGGAGTTTTATTTAAAGGGAACTTCTGTGACCTCTGTGATAAATTATACACGACGTTGTAGAACATTAACAATAATATTGACAAGAGCTTTGGAAACGTAGGTTTAGAACTTGCATTGAGGGTTATATCATTATTCTTTAGACGCGACATTTCTGAGGATATTAATTACACAAATATAATAATGGTACATTATTGTTTTGTTTTAGATTTTAAAATGTCACTGTATGATATTTGATCGTACATGGTTGTATATGTTTTACAATGTTCTTCCTAATCAGGTAGCTCAAGACATAAAATGCTGACCTGACTTCTGTTCCAATACCTATTGAAGGCATTTTGATTAGCCGAAGATTTGACTGTTTATGAATTTGTGGAGATTCTATCAAAGACATATTAAAGAATTGATATGGTCAAAGATTAGTAAAATATCAATAAAAAGGTATCTTTCATTCAACGTATCGAACACAACGAACTACAGAACTAAATGCTGAATCCTGGAAGCCGATAGAAATGTACAAAATACTCAACGCAACTTACGAGTTTCACACAGCAGTCCCGTATAAGCTTGATTGCACGTGCATATGAACGAAGCCTCCTTCTGATGACACCGTCCACCGTTCAGACACGGAAGTGAGTTGCATGCATCTGCAAATAATGAAATAACTAACAAACAGATGCGGTACAACCCCCACCCCCAATTACTTAATTGTAACCACTGATTTTATTTCCCATTAATATTTTTCGTGTTGCTATCTGAATTAAACAAATGTGTTATAGATCGTTGAAATACATTAGGTATACCACTTTAAAGTCATAGAATCAATTTTGTAAGGCAACTAAACTGGGCTAATTATTCTTCACAAGCGAAAATCTGATAGCAATATTTCCTGTCGCGTCTGCAAAGATTTTCAATTTTTTGCCCGTTTTAAAGTTTAGGATGACGCAGCTTATTTGCGCATGTCGTTTCAGACGAATGAGGTACCGAATCAAGTGCAATCCCACCGCGAGTACGCATTATCTAGTAATTGCAACCCCGATACTCATGACAGACGCATTCTTCATTGAGTTTACCACCTTTTTGTTATTTCTGTATTTGACAAAACGTAAGCTATTGGATATTTTGATTGGTTATTCAGCTGAGAAAATTTATGTGTTCTACGTCATGGCCTTAGCGAAATGACGTGGTAAGGACTAACGCTGGCAAAGACATAGGGTTGGGTGTTTTGAATTATAATATTGAGGGCTAGAATGCACGAAGATTTCTGAAAATTGTTGCAAACGTCAGGGGAAAGATTTATGTGAGTGATGAACTGTCCGGCGTGCATTACTATTTGCCTTGCAAAAATGAGACTATGACTTTAATACCATTTGCTTATGTTTTGCCATTCTAGCTCCGTCATTAATTCCTATACCACCTCTGTTTTAATACGAATGTCGTGATCAAGAAATGTAGAACGCTGATTGGGTGCAATCAAAGTTAATTGTGCAATCAGCGACGGCGTTTAAAAAGTCATCATTCAAATCGCTAAAGTTATTTCCGTAAGCTTTCCAACAGATAAACTTTATTCGAATATGCAAATTGCACTTTGTGTCAATATTTACAGAACACATACGCCTCATTTTGCGATTGCATCATTGCATAGGCCTGTTTGACAACAAATATGTTATTCATTCATTCCGTGTTTTCATTGGCTGAAATATTGCCAGATAGTTTAGTTGCAATATTGCGTCGGTAGTGGAAAGCCCGAAAAACCTTCGTATTAAGACAGAGGTTGTTTAGGAATTTATGACAGAGCTACGTCTGTTGGGAGAGAAGGATGTTTTGCAATTAAACGGATTTATAAAATCGTTGCTGTTTAATAACTAAGCTAACCTTTGTACTTGACTATTAAATCGATGCATTCTTCCCCCGATTTTGCCCTGTATTAAAACAAAGAATTTAAAAAAATACACATCATACAAACTTTGTTATGTTTTTAATCTTCAGAGCTTCGCATATTTGTTAAAAGGATTGGTTTTGTTGCCGCTGATTGTTAATTAACAGTATGGCAATACAAACTTACATAAATAACTAGAAATATGTGCATGTGACTTTAAATCCAACCTAATCATCTTTTTGCACTTATACCAGAAACAATCCATACCAAACATATACTAAAAAGGTTAATATATTAGCATCAATGAACTTGACATACTAATTACTCGTGAAATATACAAGCTCAATTGTGCATAAGGAAGAGTTTTATATATTTGTCAACTTCTTTATTATAGGGAATGTGACATTTGATACTCACACAGTCATCAAATATTATAATTAGCATCTACAGCCCCCAGTATGTACTAAGTTCAAATTGTTTCCATAGAAACCAAGTAAAATGAAAAAGTAAGGATAACCAAATTGGCAAAAGGCACCACCCAAGCACTAGATCTAACCACATACCAGGTTTATTAGAATAATACTCGTTAGAATTTTAGATATTGGTTGGAAAGTTACCCTACCCCCATATGCACAAAGTTCAAATTGTTTCCATGGAAACCAGAAAAAATATTATATAAATATATAGTAACCAAAGTAGCGAAAGGCACCACTCCATCACTAGATCTAACCACATACCAATTTTTTTAAAAATACATATTGAACAGTTTTTGAGATATGGTCCGGAAAAGAAGCACCCCCCCCCCCCCCCCCCCTTCTTTATGCACTAAGTTAAAATTGTTTCCATGGAAACCAGAAAAAAAATCAGAATAACCAAAATAGCAAAAGGCACCACTCCACCACCAGAACAAACCACAAACCAAGTTTTGTAAAAAAAATATTGAACGGTTTTTGAGATATGGTCCGGATACGGACTCTTGCGGGGGACATAATAATAAAATGGTTTTTCAAACCCGTTGTCTTTTTTGGCGCGAAGACATATTCGTTGAGGTCCTGCAGTCTTGGATAAAAAGCTGACATCTGCTGGAAATAATGTCTGTCCCCCATTTAGCATTTGCTTTGTCTCTGGAGAAATATTGACAACAGCAATCGTAGAAGTCGTGATCTCTAAACTGACAATTCCTTTCCTGTGAACAAATAGTTTACGGATACCATTGCCGTGGAAATCTTTAAAGGGCAAGAAAGTGGTATTGATAATCATGCGAAATCCTTGAGGAATAATAGTTGTTAAAATGTGTAGTTATGAATAATATTGATGACAACGAACGGACCTTGGACCTTAACATTATATAAGGTTAGTAAAAAGTTGAATTGGCAAAGGCGTCAAGCTAATGATTCACCCTGCCATGTTAGAGTCCACCTGTGACTAGGTATACAAATTTGGAGTCAACCTTATGTGTAGACCCTTTCGGTGTTGCGACCCAGTCTATTTATATGCAGCTGTTAACAGATACACCTTAACGATAAGGTAAGCGGATAAACGTAGTGCATTTTGTGGCTGCAGAAGATGCCAGTCCATATTGTAAAACGTGTTTAGTGAACAGTGAAAAATTACCAAGGGCGAAAAGCGCCTATGGGCAACTTAGCTGGATATTTGCGCTATACAAATGTTAATGTAATGATGTGATGACGTGATGATGCAAATACATGTATGATGATTGTCTTAAATAACTTTTTTGACTCGGCCTATTACTCAATTTAAATGATTTATTTATACCAATTTCCAAGATGCGATTTCAGACGGTAAAATATTACTTTCACACAAATGTTATCAAACATACCCTGATTGTGAGCCGGTAAATACCGAAAAAGTACACGTTGAATTCACTCTACAGACGACTTTTGATGCCGGAAGTGAGGCAAAACATGGCGTGGGCTGAAATTAAAAGCAAATGTCTTCAATATGTTCATGCCAACATATATTTCCAAGAAATATAATTGAGAAAAGAAATTGCATTAAGTACGGTGTGCCTGTATTATGTATGACTTCAACAGAGTGTCCTTTATTATTTCTACATACCAAAGAGTATATACATATCTCACCAACATTGTGAATATGCGTCTATTACAAATATCTTGAGTAGTAATATGCCTCTCTATTCTTAAAATGAAGGCGCTAAGAGTTACCGTTACGAGGTTAACCTTTGTTTCGGACATGCCTGATGATGTTATCGTTTTTTTTCTGTAAAATTGGTTTAAATATTCTCTCACGTTGGTTGCTTCAGTTAAAAAAACATGTCTTAATTTTGCGATGAATTCCAATTGTCACGTTGTGTCTACTGGAAAATATGTCTTCTCAAACGTCGTATGCGTAAAACTTTATTAACCTCCACTAATAACCTGAAGCCATTCATGAACTTTTCTAGGAAATGCAACAACTAATTTCTTCGGTGTAATAAACACCTGCTAGAATTGCTACTGTTACATAGATGAGACTAGTCAGACAATGTTGTTAATGAAATGTTGGTTAACTAAGAAACGAACTTTTTGTTCAGCCAACCTTTTTATGTTTTAGCATTTGAGCACGCACTGCTTGGTTATCAATATCTAACGTCTTTGTGAAAATATTTAAGGGATTTATATTTGCAAATTGAAATGTAAAAGTTAAACAATAACATCGTTTTATGAATGAGTCATCTGAGGAAATGTTTGGAAACATGCTTACTGCTGTGTGAACTGCTTGGGTTGTATAGTTGAGCTCTAAAAGAAATGAACAGTATTTTGTAAGTAAAAAGACCGTCTGGCCATCAGTTGACACAATGATTTTGTCGTTTGTTATTTATTATTGGAGGATGATTTTTCATGGGAGCATTTCTTTAGATAAAAGCACAAAAGACCTGTGATTTACCTTTTACGATTATGTTGTAACTTCTATCATTCCCGTCGTTTCTGCATAGAAGACGTAGATCATGAGTTGATATCAAAATTAGTCATGGTTATTTATGGTTTAAAGCGATAATAAATAATATATCACTTCTAAAATATCTGTAAGCATTACACACTTGTCATATTCGACATGAACGAGTAACAGTTTCAATCACACAATAATAATTGTCATGTTCCTTATGGATAAAACATTAACCACGGTCACAAATTAGAAGTATGAATGTTGCCTACGGGATTAATCTAAGGCCATGGGTCACGGGCAAATCCAGAGTGCAAACATTATAACTTATCTATTTTGTCCACATGTCATATATTATAATTTCTTACACCGAATGATAACGCGAAAAGTTTTTTTTTACTTAATAGAGGGAGTTATCGGTGCATTAAAGCTATCAAAATATGATAAACATGCAAATTAGGTCAAAACACGAGCCATTTTTGCAAAGCTGCAGACATATCATGCGAATCCTAAAACGGTTACTCATCATTTATAACGTCATCACAGGTTTACATATTTTTTCGGTTCGAGGAAATAATCGTAAACACGATCCATCACGTTAGACCTAGACTATATAGTGGCATTGTAAAGATTGGCAGATGTAAAGGAATAAACAAAATTCAGCAATCAGAAACCATTTATGAACTACTGTGAATTTCAAATTTCCGAATACTAAATGAATTGCTTTTTGTTCTATACACTTATCACTAAAACTAATATTTGAGCATGTTTTGGGTGATACGTTACCAAGTATCGTAATAACAAACGAAAAAAACAACTTGACATTTGATATCCGTTTAGTCTAAAGATAGCAAAAAATCCAAGAATAATCATAACAACAACGCAGCTTTTTAACAATGTAGTTCAGGTTATTTCCCATACTTTAGCGACGTTGGCAAGTGATTCCCATACTTTAGCGACGTTGGCAAGTGATTCATTAACATTTTGAATTGTAGACAACCAAAAATGAATTAAAACATTTGTTTATGAACATCTGGTATAAAGTGTTGACATATTTTTAGGAGACGTTTATATCATGTTTTTAA
This sequence comes from Phorcus lineatus, assembly GCA_921293015.1. Classification (NCBI taxonomy): domain Eukaryota; kingdom Metazoa; phylum Mollusca; class Gastropoda; order Trochida; family Trochidae; genus Phorcus; species Phorcus lineatus. The sequence goes on from OV121084.1 coordinate 18,715,532, forward strand.
AAATTTTGTATGCAGGAATATTTCCAAGCACTGTCACAACAATATATGGCCGACAACGAAACCTTCCCTCCGCAAACTCTTGGTCATGACTTTACTATGAACGAGGCAGATCTGCTTTTCAAATCTTTTTTCAAAATGACATTATATGATAAAAAGATTATTAACCTCGAATGTTTCCGTATTATCAATATCATATGTTAGGAATAATGTAAATAATAAGTAGTTTTGCATGGAAAATAGATTATCATCAAGACATAAAAAAGTGGCTAAAATGAAACGTCACTGTACGTCAGATTCAAAGTGTCAAATCACAATTTACATTTTCCTGACGATTGTATGTTCATGAGAGTGCCATTTTATGCCTTTCGGATTGGTTCCTGCAAACCAGTTCTGCCCACAAGAGCTCCCGTTATGTCCTTTGAAGAGTTACCACCCAAGCCAAGAATCCGGGTCAATCACTTACATCATCGTGTTTTTAAAACTATGAAGATTATACAAAACATTTTTCTTTTGAGAAAAGAAATCGACTTAGCTTGCCAGAATCGTTCGCGTTAAAAGGATGGCAACTAAGAAAGTCAGCAATCGCAAAATTTTGAATAATTTCCAAGTGGGTTATCGCCTTCAGGAGTTGTTCAAGCATGATTACGCTATTTCACAAACAACATGCCTTGCCGATTGCAACCTCTAAATCATGCAGCGACCTTTCAAACCCTTATATCTGAACCAAAATAGAGCATCGATTGAATAAACTAGATCGACGTGTACGTCACCGCCCCGAAAAGTCTTAGACACTTCTAGAGGGAGACATTATCCAAAACAGACTTCATCGACTTTCAAACATTGTCAGAAGGATGTAAAATGTTTTCCAAATGATAGTTATTTAAATTTATGACTTTGACGTCACCTTGTGCACAAATGAGAACTAAAACATAACACATCACTATCACTATTCAAATACCCAAAATTGAAAAATATTGTTACTCAATGTGCTATAAAGTGCTTAAAAGCGTTTTGTCTTGTTTAATTGTTTATACTTTAATTATTAGTAACAGAGTCAATTCTTACCCAGATGCATCCAAGACAAATGCCCTGATAACATATTTCCCAACGTCTGACTGTTCAGGTTTCCAAGTAACTTGTGAGTACATCGTGTCGTTATACCTTGTCGGTGAAAGGACGGTGAAGTTCATATCAGGCACTGAATGCACGTGAAACGATCTGATGTCTCTGTTTGCAAAGAGAAACATTCAGGTATCATCTCGCACCTCTTGAATGAGAGCTACATGAACAGGTAGTAATCATGACAGTATTATTTACCATAACTCAAGTAAACGGTATTGGTGGTTAAATAGACTTTTCATGGACCTGACAACAGAACAAGGCAGACTCTAATGGTTTTCATTATTGTTGGCCCCGGAAATGTAGCATTTAATCAATAGATTTCATATCTCTTCACTCACGGCGATGAAGTCGACGCTGGTTTTGCCCACAAATTAATAGAAAGCTTCGACCCGACATACACGATGAACTCATGATTGGTGTCCTTCGTGGGGAGAACAAAATCAGGCATGGTAAGATCTTTTACGCTGAGGACGATGAACTGTAAAGAACGTAAATGTACCATGTTCATCTTAAAGTGAGTGCGGTAGTCCTTCATTATATAAAGACTGTTCTGATGGACTCTTGTTATCGTAACGCGTTCATGTGCAGTTTAGTAACTTATTCTTAGCGTCAATTGCCGTTTACCGTTATTCGACATTTTTAATGTTTCCACAAACAGTATTTTTCAAATATTACTTAAATTCTTTTTCAGATATCTCGGCTTCGTGTATTTGTTTGCAAAATCAGAACTAAAGACCACAACATTTCTCATGCAGTGAAATGTTTGAATTTCTGTCGCCATTTAATTATGTTTTGTCAACTCTGCATATGTCAGCTTTTTCCAAAACGAATACTGACCTTTACGCTGACACTACTTAGCCTTCTAGTTGAGGAACCGCCTAGTCGAATACCGTCCCCATCAATGTTGATATCGTGACGGTTGATGTCTTCAGCAACCAACGCGACGACTCCCCACCAATTGTGTTTGAAGCCGTCAGACTCGTATGTTGCAATTTCAACACTACAATCCTAGAATTGCAAATGTCATTATAAACATCCTTATGTACGATGCTTGGCATCACGGAATGATGAACACAGTTGGTTGATAAAGAGAGTAACTCTAGATTGATATTAACAGTATCATTCGATTGCAAGTATAATTGAAAATAAACATATGTTGCGTGAGTGAATGAGTAATTGGTTTTAACGTGCATGTAACAATGTCGATGAACATCATCTCAACGAGGGAGCACTGATCAGGTAGAAAAGGGGTCGATAGATCGGGGAAACAGGGGCAACAGAGACAAAGAGGGAGATAAACAACAACATTCAAAATGACTCAAGTTTGGTGTAACTTCTATCCGTCGACCTGTCCTGCTTTCACACGTCAAAGGGTATTGAATCTAGTGGTGGGAAATTATCAGTAGAAATGAGACGCTTTATTATTGTAAATGAATAGAACAATTATTCAATTGATCACAAACTTTATACTTAAATTATCAAATGATGAAATATGGCAAAGGGTCAAATTCAATATTTCGAAATCGAATTATCGAAATACATATTCATAATAAAAAAGATAGAGAGAATTGGATTAATATAGGATTGGTCAATAAACTCGTAGCCACCTTTATAGTCCGGGAAAGCGTAATTTTTTTTCATTCTAACGTAGATCCAATCGAAGATTTATTCCGAGTCGCATGCGTAGCGTGTTGCTTCGATTCTAATATCATATCAATCTACTTGCGAATCATACAAAAATAAATACAAAATTGGTTTATCTTCATTCTGCCATAACGTCTTAATTTAATGTCAATTTAAATTTCTTTGATGTCACGGATTTCAGGCGCGATGTGGTCAAAGGCATTCAGTTTAGTTGGGTATACTTGGTAACACCTTAATCAAGTGAAAAGATGGAATTTGGAACGTACAAAATCAAAGAACTGTCAAGAAAACACGGTATAGCAATGAAGTTTTTATTTAACACTCACGATGTCAGGACATTACCAATTCCTTTAGCTGATCACGTGATCAGTCATAACTGCATTAGCCTATGGCGTCACTGTGTTCGCATGAAAACTGCTGATCAAGTCATCGCGGCTTGAAACCGATCGTTTTCTTTTCCATATTGATGCAAACAAGTCATATGATTGAGTATCAGAGTGTACATAAAAGCGTGAAGAAGACATCCATGCACGCTTGAAGAAAACCGCGAACCGTATTCTATGGACTCGTGTCTTGATGATTTGTAGCTCAGTGTAGTGGAAATAGTGGTCAGTATTCGATATAAACGTCAGTTTAGAATTAGTACATAAAATTCATGACAAGTAAGAGTAACTTGAAAATAAAGTAAACCGAAAAGAATGAGTGCATGCTATCTGATTCAGTTTTTATCAATATGTTTAGTGATACAGTACTGTTAAAGTTACGTCTCTTCTTTGCATCGGTTGTCTATCAAAAATCGTTTTCGAATGTAGCTTTAAATTTGACGATGAAATAAACCGATCAAAATCAAGAATGTTGTAATGTCATAGTAGAATTGAATTTTTATATTTCTGGTTTTATTGTATAATGCATCTGTTATTAATATTGACGAATTTTATTTTGATAAAAGAATAAAGAGGAATCTTGCCTTGTTTATAGTAGTATTTTGTATGTTTCTGACAGACCCTTTTTCAACAAACGAAGACTTTCTGCATTGTATAATGTCATCCTCTTTATCCATGAAAGGAATTCTCAGTACTGTCACGCTGTTTAAGGTGACCCTGCAACAAGCGATGAGAGTCGAATGTTGAAATAACAACATTGTAATGCAATCAATAATCTTATTACCCACGTGGTACTTCGTAAAGGGGTTTCATAAGAACAAATGTGTTACGTCGAGTTATTTTACTGGCTATAACGAACTATGATCTTTGACATTGCCAGGACTACCGGCTTCATTCATAAATCGAACGTACTTTCATTCTTCAAATTTTGATTTTATCAAATGAATCTTTATAAGCAGTTATTGAATGATAAAAAAATACACCAAAGGGAGAACTTAACTTGCATCTGCACTGTGCAAGGCTATTATGAAACAAGAGGTTCTTAAAGCAGAATAAAATCACAAGCAATAACAAATTAAATATAAGATAATTATTTCATCTTCAAATATAAATGTTAAAGCCATTTTCAAACAATTAAGTTTTATAAGATCTCAATTTCTCAATAATTGGTTCGATACTTGCATATATAAAATACATACCGGTAGACTGGTTTGAGTAGCATCACAGGGCTGTTGTTCGGTCGGTTGGTATCGTTTCTCCTGCCGGTTAAGATCTTAGCTCGTAGGATATATGGATCCTTGTGGTTATCATAAGTACTCCAGTAGTTGCCCCGTAAACTGAATTCAAATATTATTCTTTTACTTAGTATAAGATTCATTTGTACAGTAGGTTAGCATAATTATGTGAGGCAGAGGGATAGACGGGAAATTTAATTTACACATGTCCCTCCCTTTCAATGAAATTGTGATTGCAATGTGTCTTTGATAGGTGAACATCTACTGCTGTTGTTGGTTTCGAAATACTGTGATACATTCTTCACTGTCCTAATGCCACATTGGCCTAATGCACATTAGTTAAAGTTAACCGTATCAGCTTTTTATGATGAATGATGAATCCTTCGAATAATTCAGGACAAAATGAAATAAATCATCTTTATCGTTAGACATTTTACGTACATTAAGTGATGAAGATTGCTCAGACTAAAGGTTTTATTCACTTAACACCCTGTTGATTTTGATGTTGATTTACATATTAGATTGTTTGTGATTCTTTTGATGATATAAAAAAAACATGTTACACGATTACCTTAAATCGGTGTAGCTATATTTCGCATATGTGATGAATGTTAACATTTCCTGTTCCCACTGTATCGGTTCGTTTACTGCTGTAACCTTCCCAGTCACATTCCATTCTTGGTATGATGTACTTGTGTATTTATCAAAGGACCTTTTATCCAAAAGAATGTGTCCGAAATAGTTTTCTCCCTTCAATTTCAGCATAACTGTTCTTGAGGTGTCTGTTTTCTTCCCGATGTCATTTATAGAGCAGTTAACACCACACGGCCCCTTCCCCAGAGTCCAACCAGTCAGTAGAGTTAGTTTCAACTGCAAACGTGATGTCATGAGAATTTACTTAATTACTGTTCATAAAACCAACTGTCATGTAACTCAGCGTAATGCAAAGAATGAACTTATGTTACGCCGTATCAGAAGTTATCATCAGAATTTATAAAGTCATTTGCGAAATAAACTTCGGAAAATGTACAATTTGTTCGACTGCCTTGTGAATTCGCTTGCATCTTCTTGATGTAATACGACCATGCAACAATACGAGTTAATCATTAAATCGGTCGTGTGGCAAATAGCAGGCTTTTCAAATAAATATTTTATTGTTTAAATCTTTTGCCATAAAAGGAAATCTAAAAAAGTCTTCAACTTCTAAGAGGTTAACATAGGAATATGTGAATCGAGTGTTAACGGTTTCGAGAGAGAATGGGAGTGAGCGGGATACCGATAGAAATGAGCAACAAAAGTAATAAATTGAATTCATCTTTATAAACACTTCAACTACCTGAGTTATAAAAAGTTTGTTCTGACCCTGCAACTAAATACATTTCTGGAGACAATTGGTTCCGTTTGTAAACATCACCGTAAAGACAATATTCAAACGGGAATCAATAAACCTAATGTTATTATATATTTTGACATTAATAACAAACAGCTGGAATGCAATTAGAATGCAACATGACAACGTAGTTTGTATTTCTGAATTGTATTTCTTATGCATTACTTTTCATACCAGTCGAACAATGTTGGCTATTTTGCTAAGCCAGTTTTATAAAAATGTTTAAATAGTCAAAAGTGATCTCACTGACAAACAAACATTTTCTATAAAATTAGAAAGTATACTTGTCAATCAAAGAATAATATCCCTTGATGTCATTGAGTCATTTACTATTCTTTCACTCACATATAAGTTCAATTCACGGGAATCAAAGTATTCAAAGCACGACAGTTTTTACACACAGTTATATGGCCGATCTATTATGTAAGATTTCTCTTTATGGGTACTTACTTTTAACATTTCGTTGATTTTCTCAATAAATTCAAAACTTATAGTTCCTCCACAGAAATGTTCATCATCAATGCCGATAGAAATCGTAAGACAAGCAGCCAAAACCAAAAGGAAAAAATATGTTCTCGCAGTCATCCTCTGTAAAAAGTTAAGAAGCATTGAATTTTACAGTAATATACAATATATGTTCATTTGTAATTTCCTATACACTTGGCAATTCTAATTTAAGATTTGGCCAATGAAGGACCAAAAACGTGTGTCGAATCCTTCCACTTATTTCATACCTCATTAAACATTTCAAGGCACTTCAAATATCAAGAATGTATTGAAAAAGTGATATCAGCTCACATTTCCCCATTTGACTATCTTAATGCATCATTAACTGTTTGAAGATATAGTTCTAAAGGAACGCTCTAGAAAAGAAACAAAATCATGAAATTTGTCTGATTTTGATAAACATTAAAAAATAATTAGCACTCTGTAAGATACACCAACAACCCATATGTATCATTCATACCATTTTGGCGTTCTAAGTAAATGATAAGAAACGTAAACAAATTCATATATTTAAGCCGGTTTTGGTCACAATTTGAAAGATATTGGCACCGAAAAGCTTTGATAATAAAAAATACAAACATCCAACCTACCGTTCACACCAAATGCCAATTAATATACGTTTCGAGTAATGTTCGGATAGGGTTTCAGATGCGCTAACATATGTAGTGCAATTGTACCTCAAACATTTTGATGGTTATAGTGAACACAACTAATGTCCAATCCTATAATAAGAGGATCGTTATCTTTCTGAATGTTCTTCCTGATAATAATGAAGAAATCAAGTCAGCCAGTCTAGTCTTCTTTCTAGTTATCCAGGATGAGGTGAGGTGAGGTGAATGGGGTTTTAACGTCCTTTTCGAGAGTATCTCAATTATATCACGACTACCATTATTGATTCAAAGAGAAAGCCGGTTACACTTTTGTGGTTATAACTTTTGGGTGAATCTTGCGAGCATTGGCTGGAACAAGCAAACCGTGTGTGTTACTGCACTTAAATTAAGTGTAGCATTCCACCTAAACCTTAAAAGCACTATAGCACACCCTTTTTATAGACTTTCGCGTAGATTACGGTCATCTTTTGATGATAGAATTTATCAGCCTCAAAGTACTCTTTCATATGGTTCATTTGGAACAAATGTGCGTATTCAAATTTTAAAGATATTCAATAAAACTCAAAATAGGAAAAGTACCGTAACATTAATTCGACTCCCGCGCCGTCTGTCGGACAACCAGGAACTAAAGCGAAACCTATGGATTTCTCTCCCTTGGCATTGCTCGGGGCCGTCACTACAAAAGTCGCTGCAGACAAAACTCGGTCGGGACCAAAATGGCGGTTAATGTTTATGTTTATGGTCGAGGTACGTATCCCTGCAAAATATTCGCCGAATACAAATGCCTTGGGACGAGATGCTGCTCAATAAGGACGAGGTAAACAACGGTGTATTTAGGAAGACAGCAATGCAACGCTGGATCGAAGCGAGAGGCACGATGTCGATGATGAGAGACGAAATGTTAGCAGGTGAGCATAACTTCAATGTATCAGTCAATCGTTCATTCACTATATCTTCCTTGTATGTCATCGCATCAATGAATTAATTTCGTTCTCATGATGACAAATATTTTCATTATTTTTTTCTGAAATACGAGATCCACGTAGATGAAACTCTTCGTCATATTTATTTATTATGAGGTTCAGAATTTTTAATGTAAATCAGAAAATAAACATCGTTTTTTTAAAAAATCAGGCTTGATTTGTGTACACGAAGCCTATGACCTTAAAAGGCACACTATCTTTGCTCCGATGTCTGTATCCCTACATATATACTAATATATACTATATTTACAAATTACTGTTTATATTATTTATTACTGTATCTATAATTGTTCTGTCAGTGCCAAATAGTCAATAATGCTATTTTCACTACAAATATGAATTATTCCAAATGCTCCTCATTGCAATAAGTCAAATGACTCAATTTTATTGATTGTTTTGCTTATACTGTTTTCCCTGGAATAAGCATCCCTCTGTCTATTTTTTCAGACAACCTTCAGCCCCCGGGATTCAATCGAGACTCCTAGTCGATTCAAAACAAGACTCTTTTCATATTTTGGGAGATAAATCATACAGGACTACAAAACAATAGGTATGGAACTCTTAGAAACTGATTTGTTATAGGTTTTGATTGATTGGCTTAGGCCATGGCATTTTATCTGGCGTCTGTTCATCTGTTCATGAACTCTTTACTTTTTAATTTTCTTCAACGGAACATTTGACTCTGGAAATCTGAAATCTGGTTATAACGACTCCTAATTAGGTCCTTTAGGATCTTGATTTATAGATTTGTTTATCCCTTGACTCCTTACAATGGCCACAACCTAAAAGCCTATTTCCATCCCCATCTACCCTATTTTCATCATATTCTTCAGAAGAAAGATATCTTAGAATCTTGAAACCTTGTGTGTAGATTCCTTGGTTGATTTTTGTTCATAGATTTGGTGACCATGTGACCTTAATAAGCGTTGCTGAGAGCACACCCCCAAAACTATATTTTGCTCTTTTTTAAAAGGCCTGGGAAGGTCAAAACTTGTGTACCGACTCCCAAGCTCAAATAAATTAATTTGGTGGTCCTATTGCAGCTCATATGGTGATCCTGTGACCATTAATGAAACAAATTGAAGATACCTTTATGAGCTATAGCGCTGATTGCATTACCTTAACTCCTTAATGTCAAATACATTTTATAATAATAACTGAATAAGTTAATATGAGATGCAAACTCTTTATGCTCTGAATGCATGTAATGACAAGTTCTTTTTTCTCTATGCACAGAACTGATTGACAAGAATTTGACCTGGACAACCATTGCTCAATTTCTTCTACTAGAATGTTATCAACTTCAGAGCTTTAGTAAGTTAACAATTGCAGAAAGAGTATTGATTTATTCTATTATTGTCAAATGGATTTAATTATAATGAAGTAACAATACTAAGTCAATTCTGAATAATACTGACTTGTCATGCTGTATATTTCCCAGCTTTTATTTACTTGGAGGTATCTAGATTTCAATGATTTTGTTAGTCTGAAATAGTTTCCTGATTGTAATTCAAAATGTATTTGATATGAAGTTTTTTTATCAGTGTCAACTACTTGATGACATTTATTCTTTTAGGAGTTGCAACTTGCAACTTTGATGGGTTATGGCCAAAAAGCTATACATTAATTTTAAATTCCCTTTAGCTGTTGAAATTACCAATGTGATGTAGCTTTTAGGTAAAAAAAACCCCCAGAATTTGAAATTAAAGCTATCTGCCCTCTTCATTGATTACAAAAGGTTCATATCAATGCATGTCATGTAAAAGTGATCAAACTACAGGGAGTTTATATAACTGTGCTCACTATCACCTTAATTGTCAGATCACATTTCCATCTTAAAATTCTATATGCATTATTTGTATTTCACAGGTTAACAGTGACTGCATAATCTTTTCCCGAAGAAGGATGAGCACGCCAAGCACCATATGATAATGAAGACAAAACCTTTTATGTGAAATATGCAGAATATACATGTTCATTGATATTAGTATTCTTAATTCTGAATCTTCTTTTTATCAAATCTGGCTGGTCGGTTGGGTTCATGGCATGGCATGGCAACTGGTGTCTGTCTGTCCGTCCATACATTAGTCCGTAAATATTTCGCTCTTTGTACTTCTCATGAACCCGTTGAAAACCGAGCTGAAAATGTGTAAACAGGTACCTTGGCCTATGGGAATATAAATTGTAGATTTTGTGTTTCTGTGGTCCCAACTTAAGAGCACAGGGGCAACTCCCTAAAGTCAATATTTTCACCAAAGGCCTAGAAACATAAAATGTAGTGTCAAGACACCTCCCTCATGAACATTATATTCATAATACTGTATTTGGTGACCCTGTAGCCCAATAAGGGCCACATCAACCACAAAATCTATTTTCATCTTCTTTACCAGGAGCATTTATCCTATAAAGCGAAAGATGGTTTACAGACCTCTTGCTTATTGAAATAATTGCTCTTGCCACACCTTGACAGTTATAAGAACCACATCAACCACATTATTTACCTATTAAAATTGGGTCTTTTCTTTTTTGGGTAATGGTATATAATATTTCAGGTTTTGATGACCCTATGACCCTACAAATAGTGCCTCTTTTCCGCCTTATTATATAAATTGTATGAATTCTTATGTACTAAAGAGCCAATGGATCTATTTTTAAGTTCTTCCAAAGAACCGCTTGGTTTTCAGAGCTGAAATCATCTGTACAGGGTTCGCTCTGTACTCATTAAGGAATACAAAGGATTTTTATGAATAATAACGATAATGAATATACATGTGATATGCTATCTCCCTTTAAAATCATTGTTAGCAAAATGTAACATTTTCAAGTTTTATTGCCTCCAAATGTAAGAATGTAATCATGTTTTCATTATATTTTTTCATGAACCTATTGATCCATTGGCACTAGGCAACCCAAATCTTGTGTACAGGTCCTTTAGCCAATTGGGAGAATAAATTGAAGATTTGGTGATTCTTTCGCCCCAATGAGGGCCTTGGGAGTCATCTCCTCAAGATCCAAAAGCCCATAAAGACAGAAATCTTGTGCAAAGTTACCCTGGCCAAGGGTGATTATGATTTGTGGATTTTGGTGACTCTATGGCCCCAATGAGGGTCATAGAAAAGTATTTCATATTCTCCAGACCCAAAAGCCCTTGAAGGTTGAAGTCTTGTGCACATGTACCTTGCATTGTAAACTTTATGACCCACCTGAGGGCCATGGGGCCATGCCCTACATTTCCTATTTGTATTATTTCATTCTTGTGCTCCGGAAATTAGAGTGTGGCAGGGGCACTAGTTAAGAGTGTTTAACCCTCGGGGCTGTGATAAAATACTGAATGTAAACAAGGAGGATGGCGCATGAAATTTCTGATGAGGTAAATAACACTTCTGTGTAGCATAAATGATAAAAATTTTTACAAGACTCTGAAATTCTTATACAGGACCTGGAGGGGCAGAAGAGAGGAAGGGGTTGGAGAGGTATAAAGAGGAAGTGACTAGGAAAAACACCTATTAACTAGTATAAGTATTTAAACTCATTTGATATGCAAGAGAAAAGTAATTGTTTTTCCTTTCTCTTACATTAACTTGCTAAGATCAAAGGTCCTGTTTTGAACCATGCTATTTCAGTTAATAAATATTATCACAAGAGAGACATTTATTGTTTTGTTTTTCTTACTTCAATTTAGTTAAAGATTACTCTCAATGTCATTTGCAATCTGGCATGTATAGTGATCAATAAGTTTATTATGATAAAGTAAATAGTGTTTATGTTTTAAGATATTTATTTCAAATGGCAGGAAGGGAGGAGGGGTGGCCTTATATTAGGTTTGAAAAGAAAATCAACTGCAAGTTTTGACATCCAGCAGTGGTGTTCTGATGTCAGTTGTGATATGCTTTTAAAAAATGCAGGAAGGTACTGTGCAACTGAGTCAACTTTGTAGGTTATGTCCTGATTTCCCCACAAGTTTGGTCTGGTCGAGCATTGTCAACAAAGGATTTCTTCACCAAAGCCAATTGCCACATGAGCTCAATGTCCTGACTATCTCTCATATATGATGACAGTAATTTATTAAGGATTTGGTATTCACCCTTCTTCAAATTCAGGCCATTGGTCAAACCATAAGCCATCCTTTGACTTCTCTCATTAAACCAGTCATACATGACTTTTTGATGGACGCTACGAATTGTATACAATTCTCATAAATATGAACTAGAATTTTCTGTTTGTCTCAAAACAAATAGCCTTTTTAGAGAAATTTAAAATAACATCCAAAACGGATGTCTGCATTATTTATTTCGCTCAGCCAATTAGTAAGCATTCTCAGCGTATTTCTCAAATACATGCTAATTGTTCTCGATTTATTGAGAACGTAAAGTGCCAGTTTGGGAAAGTCAAGTCACTTTGGTTGGTGAATAATAAAAGGAGGAAAATATTCCCAACACCCCACCAGGAACACTACTACTTTAGAATGCTGAAATCGTATGTAGGCGTATTTTGAGAAGCAAGTTATAATTGCATGTTTTGTGATGGCTCATTGGATATTATTACCTAAGTCTTTAATCTAAGATAAAAGCAAAAATAATGAAAAAACTGATGAACTACAAAGACAGCAGCTATATTAAAACATTTCTCAGTTTGCATACTCAAGAATTTGGAGAACACATCATCTCAAGATTGTCATTGCCAACAAATAATCAGCTAATTTAGAGTGCCGTTATGAATTCACAACATAAATACTTACAGGACATGAGATATACTTTCAAACGAAGGGCGCTTTCATCTTACGTATTGCTGATTGTAACATCAATTATAACATGCACTAATAGGTTTATATTTCGACATCACGTAGGTTTTTCATTACTATTCCATCTTCTGTGAAAACCTATTACAATTATGTTCGAGATGGTAACGGTCAGACCAGTTTATATATCTTTGGAAATGTAATATAACAACGAAATACGTCATGGGGATTTTAAAGCACATCATTCACATATAAATTTTACGAATTTTAGGCCTTGTGATTTTTAAGTGTTCAGTAGGCCCTACTAGCCTATTTGTTCTTGGCAGTTACAAAATGAGAAAGAGTTTGTAATTATAAGCAATTAAAAAAATCAAGTTTCAGTTTCGGTAGGGCATCGTGTTGCATATTTCATCGAAACTATAACATCAATTATAAGATGAATTTCTTGTAAACAGCGATTCAACAAGTGTCGACGATCAACTGATTCACACAAAACGATACGCGCAATGATTGCAAACCAGTTTGGTATTCATCACAGCACCGCGTGCGACACTTTCCGATGTGCGGAGCAATTGTTTACATTCCATATATGGCAAATGTAGGCGTATTCCGAGCAATCCGCTACGATGGTTTCATTAACGAATGCAGGTTCATTCTAACGAATAATAAGTATTTTATTTCATCAATAGGAAGCTTAAGTGACTATATATACCCTCGTAAGCCTTAAATTAGCTAGTTTGAGCCCGAAAAACGTGCACTAGTGCCTTTAATGCGTTTAGAATAGTTTTCTACTGCAGACAACGCCATCGAGCTCCTGTCGGGATTCGAACAGCTGACCTCTTGATCCGAAGCCAAACACGCTAATCACTGCTCTATCCCACCCTTAGTTATCCGGGAAAAACACAATCATAATCAACCTTATACAAACAAAGTACAAACACATCAATTTTTGTAATAAGAAATGTTAAGTTTGCAAAACGGAATGGTTACAAACCTGTTTATAATTGAATATAGTGGCAAAATTATAAAAAGATCCCATGTGCGATCTCGTTCCTAGAGACTCTTAGTTGTCGGGTTTACCTCAGATGAGTCTTTTGTTAACGTCATTTTACTTACATGACATCGGTGCAAAGCGGACTGCAAGCTTCAATGTTTGTGTTGAAAGGTAATACCCATTCTGCGAACAGGTTTCTTTTCACAACGAGGACTATCTGATTGCGAATGAACTCCCGTCGTTTCTTTCAGTTATCTATCCAATGAGAATAGTGGCAATTGGCTCTGTAATTCTTTAGGCTGAAAGATATATTTGTTGAGGAAAACACAATTTATAAATAAATTTCCAAAAGCAATTATCAAAAGCTTAGTAGAAATAAAGTTTGAATATCACATTGAAAAAAGGGTTTGCCATTAAGAAAAGGCAGCATTTTCAAAGAATCTTGTACACAATAATCAAACGTTCTACAGGTATAGTTCCAGAGAAGGAAATGAAAATATTTTGAAAGTGGTGTCACGTGAGATCCTCTCTTTGGGTCCAAGATTCCAGAGTCACAGAGTCACAAAATTGAGATTTAACATTGGCTTAGGAGCCTGTACACAAGATTTTTGTACACCTACTGTTTATATTATTTGTCAATTTGCAATTTAAAAATTTCTTATAAAAATCATTAACTTTTGTTTGTTTAGGGGCTATGTGATGTTTTTCTGGAGGAGAAGACGAAACTTATTTAAAGCTTTTTAGTACATTGCCCTGGGCCCTCATTTGGTCCAGGAAAGTTACCAAATATACAATTTTAATTTGCCTTTGCTGATGTGTCTGTTAACATGTTTTCAAACGTGGAGAGCTTTTTGTCCTCAAGGAGAAGACAAACATAGGAAATGGCCAGAAAGGCTTTCCTTAAGGGCTAAAGAGTAAGTAAATCGTTATTGGCTAATTTGTCGGTAGAGAATTCTTAAGAACCCTGGAGATTTTTGTTCTTAAAAAAAACGAAAATAATTTATAAGACAAGAAACACCAAGTTGGTGTAGAAGCCTCCAACAATCTATAATTTAATGAGTGTACCCATCTGTCATGGATTTTGTTCATAGATTTCAGCTTTCTTAGGCGTTTCTAACTAAAGAAGAATATGTCGAGGGCATGGTCATTTAAGCGCTTTTTAACCCATAAGGGTAATAGAGTCCCTAAATCTACCATCTATAAACTATGTTGGCTGAGGCACACGTACACATTAATTGTATTCTTTAGAGCCAATGGATATATACATGCGAACACTTGTTCGTCTGACGTGTATTCAAGACACAATTCACTCTAAAACTTAGAGCTGTTTTTAAAACAAGCAAATTAGTTAACATTTCGAACCATAAAAACGTATCAAGCCTCTATTATGGTGAATTACGAACACTTTTCATTAAAGTTTAAAACCATGTACTTACGCTCGGTTTTCCAACTCGAAAGTAGCAACGGGAGTTTCAGTCACAAATAAACGTTATTTTGCCGTGTAAAACTGAATATCAAACGGCTGATCAGCCTTCATCTTTATCGTCATCAAAGACAACGACATTCATTGTGGAACAATGTATTACCCTACAAAGTTTGTTCAATGATTGTGATGTGTGCCTCTGTTATTGCATTAAAATTTGTTGGCAAACATTCTTATGTTATTTGTTTCGGTGTTTATGTCTGATTGCAGATATCTGGATCAGGACATACAAATAGAAAACTACTTTGATCTGGCTATCCCCAATATTCTAAAAATGGCGATAGAAAATTAATTCCTTAAATAAAAATGTGTACATACCTGATTAGAAGTTTTGGTGTCGTTATTTTTAGTAAAACTGCACGTTTTGAAATGGTTCTTGATTGAAGGTCTTAAGTTTACTCTAGAAATTCAAAATCATATAATCATCAATTAAATGCACTATTTCAATGTACAACGAATGCACACATCATGCATATCTTTAGGTATTCTTTACGATCCGCATTCAGGTATTCTCCGTCGAAAATAACTTAACACTAGTGTATTCGGGTTATAAAGTTGATTTTAAACGACCGGAAGTGTATAGTACAACGTTGCATTAGCTCCGTATGAACTACGAAATCGGAAATATTCAATTACTGCTTACGGAAAGAAAAATGAAAACTGCAGCTGCTAGCATAAGAAAAAAACAATGCTTATACTACACTTTAAAAATCTGTTAATTACAAAATATAACTCTTAGCCGACTTCTGCCATCTAAACTTTATTATTGTTGATTACAGGCCATTTGTAAAGAATAATGAGAATCTCATTGCTTAGATAGAAAGCTAAAGTGAGTGCCTAAATCCTCATTTGAACCAAACAGCGTGATATAGTGCAAGAATTGCAATTCTGTAGTCCTGTTTTAATACCATTTGAACCTAATGTAAAATCCTAGAACGGACAAAAGTGGATGAGTAACATATTGTCATTACATGAAAATTTAACTTAAGTTTAAGCAGGTCTTATCCATACAGCAACACAGAAGTTTATAACGCAAAATTAAATTCGAAATTGAAGATAGCATTTTAATACAATTCCGCTAAATAAATATACTATTTCGATACAGTTTGCACAGACAAACGTGTCAATGCAAAGGTAAGCTGAAAACGAGGCTCAAAAATATTCAATAAATTGAAGCATTTTATATGAATTATTCCAACACAGTCAAATAAAGTTTATTGAATTCGAAAGATAGAATGTCTGTCATTTCAGATTACTAAATAGATGGGTTTTGTTTTAAATGATAAATATCACGTTTCCTGATAATTAATACGTTGAACTGGTTGAACTGGTGTTTTGGGGTGGTAAATATCCTGCATTAGGAATAAACATTGTATTTTGCGAGCCTATTAGACAGGATCTTTTTTTATGGCTTGAAAGTTGCAAAAGTTGATTTGGTGGCACAAAACTACGTACGTACGTAGTAAGCTAATACGTACGTACGTGATAACAACACGTACGTACGTTATAAAAACACGTACGTGCATGATACTTTAGCATGTAAGGAGGAAGTACATCTAATCATGGAGAGGGAATAATTGTTCGACTCAACTATGATCTGGTTTTTAACAATAATAAAAAAAATATTATATAATGATGAAAAATGAAGTAGAGTAATATAATCTTTAGCAAGTTACCGACCAATGCAAACAATTAATCATGATTAGTGATGGCACCCCCACCTCAACAAGACTGTTCAAGAGCCCATCCTAAAATTTCGCTCTCGTCAAGGTTCTACAGACAAGCTGAGAGCGACAAGTTAGTTCAGATGTCCCATGGAGGCCGCCCCCACCTCGCAAGAGACTCTACACAGAGATCAACCAGAGACCCGGGAGGCTGAAGGATCAACTGTCAACAGGAGTCAAGACCTCAACGGAATTTCTCACAGCTGATGGACATCTAATTAAATTGGCTTGTGTGAAGAGAAAAAAACAACAAAAGTACTACAAAGACCTATATATGTTGTAAATATATTGTAGAAGTATTGTGATAAAACATGTTTTAAAATTTTTACAAGGTGATAGACACTTTGATTATGTCACATTAAATTTCGAATAATTTATCGATTGTGCTAACAATATGGTGAGTTTTTTTCATTGTATACCAAGGAACATTCCACTTTGTTAATAGGGTGAAGGTTTTTTTACTTACAGCCACTGGTGCATGAAGATGTTTTGATAAGACTGTAGGCATTCATCGATGTAGGCATTAGTGAACGCCACCCTTATTATAAACGGCGGTCAATCAACGTCGTCGGTTCTTCGATTTCGACAAACCGTAAATCCTTTAATAATCGCCTACCGTTAATAATCGCCTGCCTTCAGTATAGGCCGGTTCTAAGGCCTCGTTACAATAAAAAATCGCCTGCCATGCCTTGCCGGGTTTGTTTGAGCATTGTGAACAAAATTTTGATTATCACTTTTTTCTAAGTTTTCGAGCTTTTTATAAAACATGCATATTTTGCATAAAATTCGCGATAATGATGGTTTACCTATTTGTTATTTTTTATAACAGTCAGTATATCTGGATTTTTCAAGTGATGATAAACCAAATTCAGGTGAAATTGTATTTTCATTGTCTATAACAAAACTAATGGTCTTTGTCTAATAGCGTTTGACTCCAAACTTAAGCTTCGGTTTCTAACTTCTTGAGAATCAGACCCTTCTATAATTATGCCCCGCCATACTAATTTTCGGAAGATATAGAAATGTGCCAACTCTTTTCTGGTCTCAAACACAAAAACCATACGGTTAGATCACTGAAACTTTGTATGTGGAACAAACGCAATGAGAAATGGTGCTTTCTGGGCTTTACTGTTCTTGCCTTGCTCATTGAAACTTGGTGTATATATAATAATCATAGTGTGTAGTGTTACTGTGTGGGTTTTTCACTTCTTCCTACAAAAGACTGATCCTTTAAGCCCCGCCCCCCAACAACCGCCCCTAGTAACCGCTAACCTCCGACAAACATGCGGAAGTGTCCGACACATGTGTTGTCGAGAACGAGTATTCTGAAGGCGACTACGGCTAATTAGAATTTTGTCCTGTCTCAGAAACAGTTGAAATATTGAAAATACAGTTTATTGATTACATAAATGCAGAATTTTTGAACAAAATTACAATTTTAAGATATTTGATCACACGAAAACAGATGCTCTCTTGCGACAAGGGGCCTGAATTTTATGTTGTGAAACCGAGCAACACTAAATTTACTGATGATGGTTTAATGTGATTTCTATTCTTAAGAACTGCTGGTTAGTGACTCAGATGTTGGAATGTTTACTGAATGGATATGACCCTGAAAAATCTTTAAATTTGTGGTTCATTATTATGTGTGCGTGCACTGCCCATTTTATAGCAACACGGACTGGACTTGATGTTCATTGAATAATTTTCATCTCGCAAAAGGATCTCTTCAACTATTTAATTAGCCTTCAACACACTCGTTTTTATTATCAATTTAATCAGACACCAGTGAAAAAAATATTGATTTATAAGTTAGTGAATTGAATCCCACGTAAAATGCTGGACACAGATTAACATGTAAGTTATCTTCCTTTATAGTGTTCTATCATTTTGAAAATGTGCTTTGGACAAACCATTCCTACATTGACTGTACATTACCTTATTTAGAGTATATATAACTGTTTATACTAACGAATATTGTGAAAACTATCAATAGTTAACTAAAAAAGCTTTAATTCTCAATTCATAAGGAGTGTGTAATATGTTCTTTTCATAATAACATAAGAACAAAAGCAATTCATTCAATTCAGTTAACAACACTTCTGCAAAACAAATATTAGAAACAATGTACATTCAATAAATGAATCATGCCTCAAGTACCTCTATATGGTTATTAGTATAGAGATAGCACAATATGTGTGTATTCATAGGATTGAATGATATTGCAGTATGATTCAATTAAATGAATTTAGGCGTATTTTCTATGCTGCTTTATTTGCCCAATGGCAAATACTGTTTTAACATCTGCTATTCATTCATAATTGGCAGATTTATCAAATCCCTTTGACGCTGTTATTATTAGTATGTTGCATTCATGCATCAAATTATTTTACACACACTCTTTTTCTATTTAACATTTGATATTGTGTAAACCTGAAAATATTCTAAAAGATGGTTTACAAAATCAAATAATTAAAAGTGTATATGATTTGATTATAGTGAATAACAGCTATACTTAATACAGATGTTCACCATGGCCCTTAGATGTTCATTTTCATCTATAGATCTATATTTTCACATACAATATTTGTTTTGTTCAAATGAAATTAAAACATTATGTCAATACAGTTTTAATAAAACCACACTTTTTTGGGGGGAATTTGTTGCGCTTTCTCCCTTTGTTAGATTAATAACCACTTTGTCTGCATCGTCATCGGAAATAATAAAGATAGAGTATGGGATATCTGACTAGTTATAATATATCAAATTATAATAATTTTGAAGACCGATATCTACTTGGTTAACAACACCGCCAAAATTGTCGTGAAGATGCTGCACATTATAGGCTGACTCGTCAGTATGTCCACATGCACAATATAGGAACTTTCACAGGGGTAAAGAATGAGGAAGAAAGGTTGCGCCTATTTCCTGCGATGGTACCGTCAGTTTCCTTTAAGATTACGCACTTTCGTGAATGTTTCAATGGGACATTAGACTTGTCCAATTTCAGGGCACATAGCTATAAACACGAAAGCGTGGATAAGGGGAAGACATCTTATATTCATAACAAACGGTTTGAAACGAGGATCTATATACTCTCATATTAATATCAACACCATACTAGAGTTCATGTCAGAAAAAAATCGTTGAGTACTGGACATGATGGGAGGAGGAAGATTGATTAGGGCAAATCTTAAGGGAAAATGATGAATGTATTCTATGAAAAAAACTTTTCAATGAAATGTTAAATTGTTTAAAAGATTAACATTTTGACAGTATGACAGATGAAAATATCCAGTATATTTAACAGCTGAAAGAATATATATATTCATTGATATTTTGCTTTAGTTCCTACCTCAGTCAGTAAACTATTAATTTTTGTTATCCGTTTACTTGTTGAATTACCAGATTTGAGGTGTTTGCATATTTTCTTATTCTATATGTGAAGTAAGAAAAATTAGGCAATGTGTAAGAAATAGTCTCTCGTCCAATGAGAATAACAAGAATGCTCTGTCGAATTTGACTTTTAGAAAACACCTTTTTCAACATTTTTAAGGCAATATTTCCCCAAAAATCATTTACAGGATATCCACAAGTGGCAAAGGCATGAGGACCTTTGACAATAACTGTAGTTTTAGGAGCTCTTTTCTTCAGTTTGACTACTGCCTCAGCAGTTTTGTGAACACTTTGCTGCAGAACCTCTGGATGCTGTGTATGGAAATGAGCATAGACATGAACCACAATGATATCTTTTGAACCAGCAGGGATGGAATTGATATATTTGTGAGTTGCAACCAATTGACTCGGTGTTACTTTCCTTCCAGAATAAGTAAAGGGAAGTCCATGTGTCGCAAATACTACACTGAAAGCTTTTGATTTGTCTTCTGCAACCGAAAATGTGTACGATTTCTGCGTCTGCCATTTTTTGGTTGTCAGGATTAAACTATATTTCTTCATCATAAATGTGAACATCTGTCTTGTTGTAGAATCTCCAATAAACCACACTCTACGACCCTTCAGACACTCACGAGTTGAATTAACAGATGTATTGACAGTACCAGAGCAATATAATGGAAACCAGTGTCCTTTGTGTGCCTAACCGAGCGAGGTTCTTGCTCTCCACGTCTTCCTTGCAGGAGTCTTATTGCAAGAGATGGGATTCTGTAGACTAGGGCCAGCTGGCTTCTTGTTGGTACCATGGGTTTCTGAAATTATTTAACACAACACCGATGAGGACAATTGTTTGGGTCTTTTTTTTCACTTAAATTCAGTGATCTGAGATCACATTTACATTCTTTTAAAACCACAGACATACCAAATCTTGTTTCTACCTTTTAGATAATAGAATTAAACTCTTTTACCTAATTTCAATTTAACCAAAATATATCGCCACCACAAAGAGAAATAAGAGAAATAAAAAATAATGCCCTGAAAATGTGAGTGAATAATACAAATTTTATTATTGTATAACAATGAATATGTAAATAAAATGGTAAATTTATAATATATAAAATACATAGTGAGGATCCATGTATCTAGAGTTGAAGACTTACTTCTGACTGCAATGATTTTGATGGATGGTTTCATTAAACCTTGCAATTGGTGGTTACAGCTGAAAAACATGATTTAAAAAAAGGCTATATAAATTTTTTAATCAGAAGGGAGTATATATCTTATATATAAAAAAGACTGATCTCGCCCCTTGGACATTCCTATTTCCGCCGTTGCATTTTTAAATTCTTCATGTATGATTTAATTAATACCTTTTTTATAAGAAAGAATTAAGCATAGGAAAAGCGATCATTTGCTAAAAAAATATTCGTGCATCATTTATGTGGCAACATCTCTATGGACAATGATGCCTTGAGACACATAAGGTCAACTTGTCTCTTTTCACAAAACTTTTTTACTCAGCCACTAAGGGTTAATTGTTTTGATAATACAAGATAAATGGGATTGTAAATCTCAACACTGACCAACAACATTCAAGTTGAATTTTAACAAAATAGTTTGAGTTGATTTCGCGGATAATTATAACGGTTTGGTATACTGAAATAATTATTTGGAACCAATACATTCTTCCATAAAGTGTTATTTTTTCATTTTCTTGAAAGTTACTAAAATAATTCATATAATCATAAACAAGAGCTGAGCTGTGATAGATACAAGGTGGCATATAAGAGTAATCATTCATTATCCAGAATGTATTCATAGTGTTATTGATATTCATACTTTAACTAAATATTTTTGTTATAGTTTGGGTTCTTAAATAGGATACATGGAATCTAAAGTTTATGAATTCGTAACTATCTTGTAAAATCTTGTTATGTATCCATCTAAAATGTTATGTTTAATACACTTCTATTTTCCAATTCCCACTCACTTTTGAAGCATTTTCTTTTGTGTGGGGTTTATGTTGAAGGCAATAGATTTGAGCTGAATAGAAGCCCACATAGAGCATGAAAGATTCTTCGGTTTTTCACAGAACCAAGGCAGACCAAATGTCTTGTTTCTGAGGTCACATCCACAATTAAAGGTCTTGGAATGGTCAACACTTCCCGTACAGGGAACTGTTTCATTCACTGACCCATAACTAAATCCTCCAAAATACGACTGTGATGTGTTGCCATACCTAACATTCCTATAAAGAAAAGCAATCTTTTCCCGAGGTGTGACAACTTTTGCTTTTATAATTATATCCCCCGGCCAAAACAACTTGACTCGTCCCTGACACGTCCCATCTCCATAGTCAACTACTGTTCCCGCAACACCAGTTAAATATCCACCTGTCGCCCAGATGCGGATCTCATCACCTCCCTTGGTTTTTTGATGACCATCGATGTCTTTAATGTTGATTTGCACTTCAACGGTGTCAACAACGAAAAATTTAGTTTTCCTATTTGTGATAAATATTTCTGAACTATCTGATGAAGCAACAGAACGCCAGTTTGTGACTGGAGGATCGTTGTGTGTCATTTCCTCCCAGTCAACCGAGGAAGACGTTTTCCTCTCCCGTTCTTCATCGTCTAAGCTGACAGCTACAAGCTTCGGGGGCTTTCCAATCTTTAACGAGAAAATCGTTCTGAAATGGAAACAATCTAAATTTCATAATGAAAAGAAACATCACTAGTGAAAAGCTATAAACATACATGAATGCACAGTCTGATGATACATTATGAGTTCTATATAACTAGTGTCGAAATTCGAAATTACATAGATGGACATAGCAGTATCTCTTAGTAAATGATACAATTGACATTTTAAAAGGCAATTATACTTGTCTACTATTTCATCTAATCTTTGTATATTCTACCTTGCTTATATTCACAACTAACTATAAATCAGTAGACCATGAGATGAACATTGTATGCGTATGCTTCATTAAAAAATTCCTTTTTGAACCATGAATGCACAAGATATTAACTCGACAAAGATTTTTTTATGCTCCATAATTGCAGATAAATATCTTTGATTTTATTTGGTAATTGACTGATTGAATGATGTGTGTGACTCAACATACTGTGCATTCGATACAATTTTAAAACCTATAACAAATTAATTTTTTTGTTGATTTTTATGATAAAATAACATCATGTTACAACATATCTATGTATTCGATAGAAAGGCATATATTCAACAACTTGACTCCGAATTGTTTGTTTATACTTGTAAACAGGTACATCGGAAACCTACCCCATTCACTTTATACCACTGTGTTGGCTGTATTCAATATTTCACCAATGTATTTCTAACCTGACGGTATATGGCTATTTTGACAGCATGTTATAAAGCCAAACAACAACATTTCTTCCATAACTTTCATTCATCACAATCAACAACCAATTACGATTTAAATACCAACAAATGTGCAAGTTCTTTTTAAACATCTCTGACATCTTCATCCTCAAACACACATGGGGTCGATTATCTCGGAATAAATCGTTACAGAATATAGGGCTATGTTTATGAGTCACTGGATGGATCATTCATTAGCAAGAGAGTCAGTAACGGGTGTGACCACCCTCTGCGTCGATGCATGCCGTCAAACGACGTTGTCAAACGGCGGATGACGTTATTGGGAGTGCGGTTCCACTCTTCCGCCAGGGCTTGCTCTAGTTGTTGTCTATTCTGTGGAACTTGTTGTCGTCTTCTGATTTGTCTGTCCAGATGATCCCATATGTGTTCAATAGGATTCAAATCCGGTGAGTAGGCTGGCTAGGGCAAAACATCGACGTTATTTCTCTGCAGAAAATCACGGGTCTCTCTGGCAGTGTGGGGTCTCGCATTGTCCTGTTGAAAGATGACACCCTGGGGTTGATTCTGTATGAAGGGTACCGCAACGGACTGCAAAACCATAACACAAATGACAGACAGTATACCCTTTTCCTGCCATCAGCTCTGTAGAGGGTGAAACAACTCGTTGCCATTGTTGCACTTGGCATCTGTAAACTTATATTGCCCATCGAAGTCTGTTTTGGCGATATCTGAGGGTCAGAGCCAAGCCGCCGTAGCGCCTAATACCAGCAGCTCGCAATCTTCGGTTCACTGTGCGTCGACTTACACGATGTCCCAGGGATGTTTTCGCCGTAGCCGTCGCTGTCACAAACCTTTACCTGAGATGAATTGTCCGGATGTAACGGTCTTCCCAGTCTGTAGTAACCCGTGGCCGTCCACTTCTTGGCCTGTCTTGGGTACTTCCAGTGTTACAGTAACGTGAGAACAGCCTAGAGATTGTTGCTGGCGTGCAGTTGAAGGTTCTCGCAATGTGAGCTTGAGAAGCTCCCATATCGCTCATTCCAATGGCTCGCTCTCTCTGTATTTGCGTTAAATTCGGCATTTTTTCATTTGCTTTCACTAACTGAGATCAAACAGCGTAAATCGACAGGATTTATACCCCTCTGTGGCACGCGCATTTAATAAAATTTGAAAAAGTCCTGTTTTACCATTTTCTCCTGCTATAGATCACGTGACTTAATGCAGTGAATTCACGTGCATTTTGTAGTATTCCAACAAGACACAAATAGTTGTGAGAATAGTCACAACCAGTTTATCTGGATATTGTTTAGTCTTATCTGGGTTTTACTCAAATGTTTCAGACCAGATGTGTTTGGAACTGGTTATGTTATTTTCCAGTTTTTCCCCTTAACAAAAAGAATTAATCAGACAGTAAAGATAACGTTTTTTCATGACGTAACAATTGAATGACGTTATCCGCTCTTCCCCTCCAACACCTCGTGATCACGCGGCCATGGTAACCTTTGAATACGGTTCTAACGATCTAACATGGCGTATTTATATCAATATATCACCTTGCGATATCGGACCACTGTCCTCGTGATTTAACTATAATAGGTCAGGGGAAAACTTATTATAAGACACATGTGGGTAGAGCAAACTTGATTTCTTAACTAACCATGCTGTATTGGTCAAATGCTTGTTCATGTTTCAATTTACAATAAACAGTCAAACTAGCTTTTGGAAATCTTTTGGATTGATTTACCATTTCGTCATACATGAAGCAGCAGTACATATTGTTTCTGATATGTTTTACTTTTCTTTATAATGGTGAGAGCCCCCACAACAGATATATCTACTAAATTTTCTGAAGTTTCTCCGATAACTACTTTTCTTGAGCTGTTCCGACTGATCGTTATCCCATGTCATGTCAAACTGGCCACAACCCACAATTTCATGCACTCTTGCTAGAAACCCGGAAGCAATTCAAACACAATAATGTCCCTAGAGAACTTGTAAGTATTATTCTGTAACAGCAAATGAAAGGTCTGATACTGTAGTACATTTCCTGGCTCTTTGATTTACTGTTATGGTGCTTGTGTGAGCAGGCATTCTGACACCAAGTTGAAGGCCGAATCTGACTGACCGGCCTTGACTTGAGGGTGATATTTGTTTACCATGGTTACCTATCTTCGGAGCTGCAAATTGAAACGTGTTTTATAGCAGGTAAGATCAGTGTGCAAAAGCTGAATGACCAGATTTAGGGAAATTGCTGTGGTAGAAAGGTAGTGATGATATAACTACTTGAAAATAACTGTGGTCTATGGCCATCTGTATGAATTTCCAGTACTTCCATTAGGAGTATCAGATTTTCTGTTGTTGTTTGATTGGAAAATAATCTGACAAAACTAATAGACAAAAAAACATATATAGTAGTTTAATACATATGTGCTGGAACTAAACAGCCTTTGAGTTTAAAATTGTTTGGTGAAAATTGCATTTATGGTTTGAATATTATTTACAGAAGAAACAACTAAATGATTCCCCATTACAACTGGAATAAAGCTAAGTTTTGTTTTAAAATCTGATGTTCCAACACACTTGTAGAATAAATGTGGCTTTTTCAGTCACGTACAATGACAATGAAACGTATTACTATTATGTAGCGCTGTTAAACCTTTTAGTGACAAAATTTTGAGATGTTAAAACGACTTTCGCTTGTGTACTAAGAGTTCGAGTGTACGTTATGTTTTAATAATGCGAAAAATACAAAGCCTTGTCTGTTGTTTGGAAAAATAATTATGAAAGTTTGAAAAAAGTAGCTTACGTTTCAAACAGCAGGTACGTCAGTGTGCAAGCAAATAACACGCAAGTCAAAATGATGTTCCGCTTCATCCTTCACTGCCTTCAGCTGGAGATCCTGCAAATATTCAGGTTTCTTGATTGGTACCTTCTGTCTGTTACACTGGTTAAGCACCCGGAGTGCAGCCTTGAGCCGAGGAATACTGGCAGATATTAACCAGCATCACAGTCTTCATTTTCTTCATAAAACAGTCTTGTTATACTGTAAAATCATAATATTTCGCGGGGGTTTAATTTTCGCGCTTTTCGCGCAAAGTCATAATGCGCGAATAATAAAACATCGCGAAATATTATGGTTATGGACGTGAAGAAAACCAATAACAGACAAATAATTTGGTTGACACATTTTATTACTCACAGGAATGTTTGGTTCGTTCATTAATGACGAGTCACTAATTAGAGCTCTCACAAGTGTGTACATCGTACGCCGATATGCACGTTGTTTGTTGTGCAAACACAATCATCACAATAATCCGGCCTGGCGGAATCCACTCTTGATCGCCAATATGCGTGTCCTGATGTTTTGATTGCAGTACGCTTGAGCTTCGATTCGGTGCGTATTGCGGTACAGGACCCTCGGTTCAAATATATTTTCGGTTTCGTATGATATTTCTTTGAACGAGATCTCGAGGATTCACATCATTCAAACACAGTGTTGGGAGTTAAAGATCAAACTAAATCGTTCCGAATGTTTACTTCCGGGAAAACTTGGCGACAGGTATCGTTACCACTTCAAAACTTGAAGACGTTTAATGACAATGAATAAACTTTTGATCGTTGACTTTGTGAATAAATATTATTGTTTTCATTGTTAATTACTACTAGTTTCAGTTTAATCTTTGCTGCACGGTGCATGTAGTTTTGCTCACTAAATTTTTGCTATTGCTTAGTCGATATGCGCGAAAATTAAACCCCGCGAATCAGTCATTTTTTATGTTTGCGCGAAAATAACACCCCTCGAAAATAAATGATTTTACAGTATGTAAAATTGTTCTGTCTTCAGATTACCGTCTTGAGATATGGTTAGCGAATCTGTTAAATGCATTGTAACAGTTGTCTTAGGAAAATAATGGGATAATGAAAAGGAGAACAAATGTTACCAACTGGAGGACAATTTTTTTTATATCTTTACACGTGATATGAACAATGGATAAAGTGTTATAGATTATTTGATTGTATGTTAATCTTTTTTCAGTTATAAATGACTTCAAGTTTGGTAAACTTGATTGTTCAGACTATTTCTTAGTTCTATGCGAGTTTGAAACCAAATGTGTGACGAGACCAGAAACTTAATTTCTCTCAGCAAGCAAAATAGCATATGCCAAATACAAGTGTGCATCATTCATTGATTCCTTGACATATTTCATAGATTAAGGATAACACTATAAAGGAATTGAGAATATAGTAAACCTTATTCAAACTGAATTGATGAAGCTGTAGCTATGATTAACTATGGAGTGCCAAATGGGACTTTAATCGCTATTTAGTACGCTTACTAAATGCGTTAGAATACTTACTAAATGAGTTAGTAAGCTTACTAAATCATTTCCGGTTTTTTGTAATCTTAAATAATGTCTGCCTCCTAGAACATATGAAGCAGAACTTGTACAGTTTGCATGTTGAGCCAATAAAGGCGCAAGCTTTTTATCATGTTATGAAAATATTTCAAAAATGAAAATGAATCCAAGTAGAAATGAAGTGTAAGAAACGAACGCTCGAGGATGAGAGCAAAAACCAAAGTGTAATTGTCCTATTTTCGATCAGATTTATATATTCATTTAAACATCAGTTTTTGATGAAATATTGTATTTTCCCAATGTTGATTGTTCTCTCTTGTTATGTATGTTGTTCAATTTAGTTTTCAGGAAACATTCTTAATTTCGCAGAAGCGATTTTTTGCTTAGAGTGATAATTTCAGACTCCATGTGTCCAATTATACTTATTAATTTATGGCAACCATCCACAGTAAACATTTCTTATAAGAACCCACTGAGAGACAAAATATATTTCAACGAACTCATTTGAAACTCTTCAGAAGCTTCAACTTAACATTTTAGAAAGTCAATATATTTTCCCGCCATTTTACCACGTGGTGGGGGAAAATAATTATTTCGAACCAATGGGAACATTTTAAAAATATATTTGAATTAGTAAGCTTAATAGCTGGTAGAATTAGTAAGGTTACTAATTCGATTAAGTAAGCTTACTAAAAAGCGATTGTTCTCGCTTGGCACCCCATAATTAACCAATTCTACAGTAGAGCTGCAAGTTCTACAATTGTCACATGATCAAATGAGCACATACGGACTAAACCGCCATGCTAATAACCTAAATGATAACATTAGACTGTAAGGGTTTCTATATTTCAGAAGATGAATAGAGTGCAAGTTATATGGATTTACAACTTCTTAATTACATGATTGCGTCTGCATTTCAACCGATTCATTTGGACAAACCTTTTCCAATTTATATACATATTTCCTCTCAATCATGTCCATTATGACTTGCTTATTGGCTTCCATTAATTAAAAGACCAATCCTGAGTTTTCATCGATAACAGTCAATCAAAACAGTTCGGTTAAATGGTTTAATGGCTAAAAGCTGATTTTCAAAGCACACGTACAGACTAGACACCGTTAACTGTCCATTCTGGGTGTCATCTGTTAAAGAGATTCCATTTATATACGGATTTGGAGATTCTTGGACCATGCAAAATTTTGGAGATAAGCATTCTTATAAAAAATAAAGCAGCGCATCGTAGACGCAGATATTCAACAATGGATATCACAAGCAACTCTAAATTAATCCCTTATTCTACTTGTGTATAGGGTTTGAATGTCGACTTTTATTTTACCAATATCCACATAAGGATTTATAGACAAGCTCTTGTAAGATTTGGAGTTAGAATAGCTGAAGACATGAAAATATATTCACACTGTTTCCGCTGATGAAGATAGATGATAGATGAAGTGGGAAAGGAACTTCCTTCTTTCGCTTGTCTGCAAAGCCTTCGTAAAAAAACTACGAGAATAATTCATTTAACCTGTTTATTGTAAAAGTCCTACTGTTGTAGCATTCGTTAATTTAATCATTCCAACATTCCTCAAACATCTTTAAACCGTAGCATATATACAAGTTTCACTTTCAAAATGTATTGATCACGTCATAAATAATCATGTTGTTACACTTTTACATTATTTCTTAACTCCATTGTATAATCTCTACCTTTTTGATGTCTTGATGTAAAACAATATGTGTTAGTGTTAATAATATAAATATGTCCTTTGGGTCTTTAGTTTTTGACTAGAATAAAAGCTTATCATTCACAATCTTTTTCAATTAATAAAAGGACCACTTAAATAAACGCAGCAAGTACAGTAAAGCTACCCGAAATAATTTGCCCTACCTAAAATGATTCACACTAAATGTTCAGTTTTCAACAGATTTCTATACGTAATGCCTTCGTCTCTCATAACGGACAATTGGGTTGTGTAATGAGATGTTTTATCCTCTGAAGAAAATATCAAGACTAGACAATGTTAAAGGAAAAGTTTAAGAAATAGAAATTATAAAGATGTGTTCCAGTTTATTGACATCAATGAAAAGTCGACTTTAACGCACATACTGAATTTGATCACAAAAGCAACACTTGCAAGTTGCAATCATCATCATTGGACACGTTAATCGATATCTATAAATGATCTAGGAAACTCTACTGTATTATATATTTGTTTTACAAATGCATACCCTATACTCTATCAACCTTTTAGAAGTCAGGGAGAAAACATTAGGGTGGGTTTTGGTAGACATTTAAAAAACATGAGGGTGGCTTTAATGAAAATTAAAACCGAGATTGCGAAGGCAAAAAGGATATAGATCTAGAATTATTTGAACTTTTGAGTACATGTTCTGAGCAGAACTATGTTGTTGGAACAGCGCACAATTGCTTTAACAGCACGCGACGATGGAACAGCCTGAGACCAACCTCACAGCTCAGTTGATGTGGTGTAATATTTATTGAATTGAAACATCAATACGTGGTGTCATGTTTAATTTAACAGATGTTAACTTTTAGAAGAATCTTTTAAATTGATTCTTGTGTTTTAAGGTCATACAAGCAAGTGCAATAAAAGCCTACAAGAGGACAAGCGATGCCCAGAGGGAACTAGTTTCATATATTTTACGGCAGTAACAAGTAAGATAACAGAAACGGAAACCATGACGACAGAAACAGAAACTACCCAAACAACAACTGTCAGCAACAACCCATCGACCGCCACTCCCACAGCAACATTCACGGCAGACCTATCGTTAGCTGCCCCTGAAAACTTCCAAACTCGTAGCGATGACTACAACTACAACAGCAACCTTTTCGACCGCGAAGGTGTCTCTCGTGTTCAATTCATCAGTCACTTGTTGACCACGAGCTGTGAGATTTTACCACTACTCGTTAGGTTTTTCTAAAGCACCAGGTTAGATTTCAACCTTTAGAAAAACCTCTAGTCTAAATGAATGGTACTATATAGTCCAAATAAGTTAAACAAAATTCGGGATGAACAAATTAACTAGTATGTTACTTTTTCACTCATTTTTTCAACAAATGAAAAGCCATGTTTGTCTGTCTAAAGTGATGGATGTGATATAGTAAATGCATCTATATTTGCATTAAGTAAGTGGGTCATATGTATCTAAACGCTTTCTATAACCACTGATGTCCTTATCACATGTGTATGAGTATTGTGTAAATTTAATGAAAATAGAGAAATACTTCCACCTACTGTAATTGCCATTCAAACACCTAGAAATTCTACTCAAGTTAATTTAGTGTCGGCATACGGAGTTTAAAGCACGCCAATGTATTTCAGTTAAAAACAATCAACCTAGTGCCACCGAACCGAACAGCTCCTCCTCCAGCCTATACCACTGTGGCTCATCCGACCGTATCGACTCCATACCCCTTGTTCTACACCCACTACCCACTCGTCCCCCTGGCCAATGTTTCTGCCCAACTAACCTTACATCAACGATATATTTTATTCCGCCTACTACAGTGTCAACTGAATCATCAGCCTTTCCAGTGTCGTCCCCATGCAACCCGCCTTTGCCATCATGGTTGTCATCATCATCATTATGGTTATCCTCTTCATCTTCTCCCCCAACCTCCCTGCCATTGACGTGCCGTCACTGCCTGCTTCAACATCGCGAAACACTAAATGCATCAGAAAACTGAAAGAAGATGTAGTGGACCTCGAACGTGCTGTCAACACCCTGCAAGGTCACCTTCAACGTAAGTCCTCAACATTAGAGAACCCCCTCGTATTTTGATAACTCCTATGTTTTGGCAACTATGACTATCAGACATCCTGGAATTCATATCTGACGATAGTATTCAACTGGCATGTCAATGAAAATACGTGACGCGCTAGATGTGTATCTTCCTTTCCCGGCACTGAGGACAGCTCACGAGGGAACTATTCTACAGAACCTTCACCTTGGAAGAAGTATATTGCAAAAATGTGAGAGGAGTACACAGAGTCGGAAAAAAAGTTATTTGTAGAGGACCATTTGACGTTGTCAAAGTTAAATTTATTTTGGATGCTGTGCTACAAAAGTACCAAACTGCTAACTCGATAGCAGAACGGGGGAAAATGTGTTGGTACAATGAACTCGGCAAACTGATATCTGTTGAAAAGAGACTGAAAGTTAAATGACACAAAGCTCCAAATGACCAAATGCTTCTTTCACCGTACCGTGTGAGGTTAGACACCCTCCCTTCAACGATCTAATAAATTCCTTATGGTAAGTCTGTATGTAGTATGTGAAAAGAATTATTTTACATGCCAAGGTAGCCTCATGTATACATGACATATTAATGTGATATGGAATCACAATCGTGGGAGAAATCAGTTATTTAGGTTATTCGGTAGGAATTTAAGCTAGAGCAAATAATACGTTGCCTCTGTGAACGTAGAGTGTACTATCACGTCAGGCTATAGCCATCATTTAATAAGAAATATTCAAATCTGAAAACTATGCCCCAAAGCGTAAGAGTCTATTTCTCCGCATGGCAAGTCAGGAACACTTCTGGTCTGCCATTTGAATGCCGTTAATTATGGCATCAAACGACGGAAGTAAACATATCATTGGGGATGGTAAAATGTCTGTTTACTATCGGTCTCAGTTCCATCTCGTCGTCCGTTAAAAACCTCTACTGACCTATCATCATCATCATATTATTATTATATGGCGTCGTCGATTATTTAGTGCATACGAATGCAATCACACACCTGAGTAAATATTCAGGAAGCACATTTACTCCAGGAGTAAATTAGTCGTGTTAACGCAAAGCAAATATAATCCCTAGAGTATTTGCACTTTTATCGTTTCTCCCAAGTATTAAAAATCAATAAAGAAACATATGCTCACATTTCAAATGAAATAAGATTATGCAAGTGGTCATTTTGGCCATTTGATTTTGTCAATAAAAAATTATTATTTGATAATTGATAAATCTTATTATTGAACTGATATTAATTTGCTAATAAAGAATGCGGTTTAATAAGTAGTAAATTTAATGATATGATTATGTTGTCATAACACTATAGATATCTGTGACACCAAAGTTTCATACTTCATACATACACACTACTCTATCTTAGAAGCCAAACTTTATGAAGTACCGAATGTTGATGAAAAGTATCAGCTAAATGCTTATTGGTCCTGTAACGATATGAAATTAAAAGGTCGCGATTCTGATCAATAAACAGACGATGATCACCGTCCTTAGTCAAACTTAAATTAAAAATCTAAAAAAAACAGCTGAAAGATGAAGTATTAGTTGATAGTGTTTGAAAGGTTTCTTAACTAGTAGTTTTTTAATATGGAATTGGTGATTTCGGCATATACATACACATAATGTGTCTTTCAAAACTTTTCAACACATACTCACATACCATATATATCACATAAACATTGATACATTCTTATCATACATAAATATGAACACATACACAATACAATATGTACACATCACTTTTATATGTACACAGTAAATGTATATGCATACATATACTTCTCACAGTGTTTATTTAGTTATGTAATAAATACATAATCTACCTTGTACCTAAACAGGGACATCAAAACAACAAATTATATTTTTGCAAAACATTATATGCATTTGTATATACGTTCTGAAATGCTTATATCAAGTTGAAATCAAAGCTTTATAAATGTTTTATTTTGAGAATAACAGAAAATTCTCACCTTGATGTGAATGTCATACATGAGCGGACCCTTGGCAATTTTATCTTTATCTAGTTGATTTACTCAAGTGAAAATTTATACACGAGACTTACTCAACTCATTAAAACTGGGCTGTAATGCAATTGTTCAAGGAATTGATCACATTGATATTTTATGAATAACAGAGAAATACTCCCCTTGATGTAAATGTCATGCATAAGCGGACCCTTGGCAATTTTACCATTACTCATCTGAGTTAATTTAATCAAGTGAAAATTTATAAACGACACCTACTCACCTCATTAAAACTGGGCTGTAATGCAATTGTTAAAGAAATATGTCTCATTGATGAGGCGACGTAAAGAAGTGGTTCAGGTTCGTAGCGGCGTATACACTCAAAACTTATGTGCCAGTTACAGTTTCCAGAGGCAATATAAGTGGAATCCATTTATGGACGTTCTACACTATCATGAGAAAAATGGAATAGGGAATATGATAATTTCTTACTTTTCATACAATCATTTTAAGAACTGACTTGCGTAGCGCCGAGTTCGCACAGCGGTTTATACCATCATGAACTTAACACATATTTCAGTCAATTCTTATAGATAAATATCTACATACTTTGTGTTTTTAAAAGATTTTATGCTCCAAATTTTCAAATTTGCAAAAAATAGAGCTGCAATATATATGCGAATGAAATCAACACTCAACAGCATGAAAAAGACAAAATGTCAATCAAAACGTCATCGGATCCTTAGCCCCGCCTTCAACCCCTCCAACAGCCAATAAAAATCCTCAACTCAGGTGTCCATAAACTTATCAGACGTCCGTCACACGTGGCCTTGACATTACTAGTTGTAAACACAACTGGCGAATGTGGAACTCAGAGAAGAAAACAGCCGAATTTAGATGCCATATACTGGTGATGTTAGGATCTTGAAGTAACGGAATCTGATTAAAAAACACACAGTTCTAAAACTTGTTGAGGAGCCGAGCTTGAAACTGTTACGAACTTTACGCCATCTCCGTGGCCGATCTCCCTGCTACAGCCGCAAGAGCATTGTTGACAGTTGCCTTCTGTGGAACACGATTGGTTGTAGCTTCCGATAAATGCTCTCTTATTCATCAAGAAAAGCATTTTTGGACAACGATAATTATTCTATATTGAATTATGTAAATTGTATATTTATTTACTTTCAAGAAGTAGCATTGCACAAACTGATTCTATTATTAGTAAAACGTAACTTGTTAACAAATAGTTGATGCCGTCGATGGGCGTGGCCAAAAATTACGTGACGTCACGAAATTAAGTTTATGGAGGTATGAAGTGAATTTCTGTTACAGTGTTCAGCGAATCAGATTGACTATTTATTCATTATCATGTAGTTATTAGAATAGAGATTATAATATAATTTAATAACTACACAAACAAATGTACATTGCACACATCAGAATGTTTTCGTGTTGTTTCAAACTGTATACCCTACCAGTTTATGAAGAAGTGAAAGATATACATTCTCAACATTAATAATCAGACCAACAAAACTTAACTGACTGCACGTACACTCCGCTGATCTGTTAGTTTCTATTAATAAATGATTTAAATGAATAACAAGAAGAAAGACAATGTATTCTTGATAACAACTTAATTGTTAAATTCACGTCCATTCAATGTCCATTGAATCTATGAATGAAGGAAGAAACATCAACGACATCTTGGTTGAACCAAACAAAGCCAAAACCAGAGAAACGCAAAAAATATTTTACAGAAGATACCCACGTCCCTTTTCCAGCTAAATCTAACTTTCTCATATGTTTAATACAACAATTCTCGAATATCGCCAATGAGTAATATATAGCTTATACTCCGAATCGTCCTAAATTTCTAAGAAAACTTTGTCTTTCTACTTCACTTTTAAATGCCTTTCAAAGATTAAACAAATTAGACGGAAACGTACTTACTAAATCCTTTGAAGAGAATAAAAGTTGAAGCGGCTTTCAGAGCTATCACACTTTCCCCGTTAAAGGTATTTCGATTGACTTACGAGGCTAAGAATCCAACCCATGCATGGGGTTAAACATGAATTCACAGCGTTATGTTATGTATGTTGAAGTTCAGAGTACTATCATTTCCATCTATTATGTTAATAGGTCGTTTCACTTATAAACATTGGAGATATATCATTTACTTCACATGTATTTGTACCTAATCAAGTTTCAGTCCCTATACCTGAACTTCGCGATGTGTTTGAATTGTGAAATATTTACAGTAAAATTTCACGAGATGTATACTTGAGTGGGATGTTGAAACAATAAGACATTAACAATTATATCATATTTCTCGACATTAATACATCAAGATTTTAAAGTGTATTCAAATAAATGTTAGAGATTATTGTCTAACAATAAATTTACTGTATATTTTATCGAACTGATCTCAATGAATTATATCTTACCAAAGATACGTATTTCTTATAGTATACGTTCAGGCGGATTCTGTAATCAAATGTATTCAAAGACTTCCGAAGCGTATTTGCTCTGGCGTTTGTTAAAATTTTCTTTGTGTATGCCACTTTCAGGTTTGATAAGACTCCAGAAAACTACTGTTCTTCGGCACTCAATTGACCTCGGACAAAATGTTCCAATAGCTCGATTTCTCAGCACCCTTCATATGTCCTCACTTAACCAACGAAGTCTTGTGTCAGATATCTATCGGTTGTGATACATATCATGGAAAAAAAGAAGCTATCAGGAACTTTCTTATGATAAAAGGGCACCTTATCTTTGACAATTCTATCGTTGTTAGCGCGATATCGCAAGAACCATGATATACATAACCAACAGACATACGTATCTCTCAATATGAATGATCATGACATTATATGACATTTTACAGGCGGGTACATGATTAGCTGAAAGATTTTACAATTTGCATAATCATTCTACAAAATTTACTAATCATTTTTAAAACAGAGATCTTTTTACACATGAAAAGTTTCTGAAATTTAACCATATTTGGTCTTTTCAGAAATTGTGTGGGTATAGACAAAGCACTTTCGTTAGTTATATATTTAGCCTGGTGATAGTTAACTCTACTGATCACGCCCAAACCAAGGTTTTTGTGAATGATAAAGCAGTGAAATGTTTTGTAGTGTTAAACCAAAAGCACTCTTTGCACTTTCAAAAAAAATGTTTTTATCTCATCTACAAGATTAGTCACTGTATTTTGTTCTCCTGTTGCACAACTGTCTTGTCCTTTACAAGGTCATCGATTTCACTTCACCGAGACTCAAGTGTACTATGAAATTGAGAGGCACTTCGTTTATCCCAGCGACGGTTAGTGCACGTGGAGTTCGTGCTGTTGTCAGTTTCAGTCCATGATTGACAGTTAATGTTGGTGTTACACATGTAGACACTAAACTTCAAAGCATAATGAGCATCATAAAGAATAGGGTCAATATCCAGGTCACTGAAGTCACATATTGATTTTGACATATCAATAGTCAACTACACAACATCCTTTACCAGTTGTTTTGCCAATATGTTTGTTATCACCAAAACGAGCATTTTTAATAAATATCAAGCAGACTTTTGCCATGGTTATTTGATATTCCCATATCTGACGAAAGTCTGTTGATGTCATCTCCAAGTGAAATAAACAGGGATTGTACGCCCGTTTCATCCAAAAATTCAGGTGGAATTTCAATTTAATCACGAAATGAATCGGATGTTTGAACAAAATCGAGTTAAGTTTTGATCTTGCTTAAAAGACAATTTCACAGTCATTGACAAGCATATATATGCCATTGCCAATAACCACATATGATAAAAAAAATAAAAAAGATAAATAAAGGAGAGCTTTCAGGGGGAATGTATACTGCACCCATACATAAATCTTTGTTGATGTGAAGGATATCTCTAGAAACTTTTATCAAGAGGACACAGTCAGTGCTATATATTTGGTATATTTGTTCAATGATTTCATTATCAAAATCTAACTCCGAAATCTATATTAATAATATAATAATAGGACACTTGTACCGCGCAAATATACATGCACATTACATGCTCAAAGCGCCAAAAAAAATGAGATAATATATCAACACTGATTACTCTATAAAAAAGTAATGTATGACACATTTGCCTTTAGAATGAAGTGATACCAATTAATATGACATATATATATATATATATATATATATATATATATATATATATATATATATATATATATATTTGTGGATTTCAACCTGACCTAGAGTTTATACAACAACTTCACAGCCAAATGTAGTAACAACTTAATTCACAAAAAATCTGTGGTTTTTTTTGTATACACATCATAACCAGGTACATGGTACATCTATTGTGTCAACATCAAGTAGAATGAAACCATTATTGTTTATTTAGGTTTGGAAATCAGGGTTAATAAGTTTGCTTAAAAGTCCACAAATATTTATGAAGAAAAGTGTTTAGGTATTAATATCTGTATATCACCCTTGACTTCCCTTGTAAGTGATATGACTGTCACTCTGGTATCTGGATTTCTTCTCTGGTCTGCTGTGGTAATGACCATGTCAGGAGATGAGTTTTCATAGATTCTCTGTCTATCAATAAACAGTACAGTCTATCTCTTATGAATGAAGTTTTGTGACCATTGCCTTTAGCTTCTTTATATCTGTGCCATAGTTGTTTGCTTCTGTGCTATATTTCCTAAGGGAAGTGTTTATTTGTTCCCACTGATGAGCCTGTTAGTTTAAGACAGTGGCTCTTAACGATGTCTTTATACCTCTTAGATGCAAAGACAAGAAGTATAGATCTAGGTTTATTATTATTAATTTTTTTTCCTTTCCTAATATTTGTGTTCTTTCTAGGTCTATACTCTGTTCTATTTTCAAGGTTTTTTTTAACGTTATGTGCTTTCAGTTCAATATTTTCTTCATCTGTCTCATTAAACCCAGTGAATATGAGATTTCTGTCCACATCTTTACACAGGGCATCAATAACCGCTCTTTAAGTTCATAGTTCAGGTCACTGACCTGATGTATCCTACCATATACGTAATCTCCTCATGGAAGCTGTCAAGTTTACTCTCATATCTGTCTATAACACCAGTGTTCTCCTTCTCTGTAGATGTAGTCTTATCTACTTAAATAGAAAGTTGCATCAGGGTTGTTTCAATTTTTGGCACTCTATGCACAGTATCTTGAACAGTCTGGTCGAAAGTAAGTAAGTTAATGTCTATGGTTTTAACTCTTTCTTGCATTCAAATCATTTTAGCTTCAATGTCTGAGGTTAGCCACGCAATCCCATGTGTTTTGAGAGAGATATTTTTTATTTCTGAGATTAAGTGATTTGCCCAGCTTGGAGGTTGACTGCTGTCATGTGATTGTATAGGGACAGAGTTTTGTGAGGAAACCTGAGTTGTTTGCTTTTGTGAATTAAGTTGTTACTACATTTGGCTGTGAAGTTGTTGTATAAACTCTAGGTCAGGTTGAAAGCCACAAATATATATATGTCATATGTCATATTAATTTGTTACACTTCGTTCTCAAAGCAAATGAGTCATACATTACTTTTTTATAGAGTAATCAGTGTTGACATATTATCTTATTTTCTGTGCGACTAATATCGCTCTTTTTAGACAATCTGAACTGAGCAAATATAATAATTTCTTCCTTTTTTCTATCCCCAATTTCATGATCATCTCACCCATATACTCCATCTTATCAGTTGTGGTGGTTGTTCTACTGTCTTTGATTATTTCTTTGTGTATTTGCACATCTTGTTTTGATTATCATAAAGTAATTAATTTTTACATTTACACCCTTTAGGGTGTGTTTTCCTTTGTTTTATTTGAAGGGTATATTTCTCTTATTATATACCATCTGCTCATTTTAGTTATCTCATAAGAATTGGACTTTTAGAAAGTTTGGCAGTACTGAAACCAAACCTGGCACCTCTACGTTGACAAGCAACGCCTCACCGCTAGAGCTAACGAAGATGCATACCAGTTTAGTTATATTTTGTTGTGTCATGTCTGCGCCGTTTTCCACCTGCATATATATATATATATTAATAGACTATAGGTTTTGTCTATATTTCCGATGTAAGGGAACCGGTATTTAGCTTTTAAATCTCAAGCAGGCGGCCAGTTCACATCACTCCATATTATTTACAACCCGCACTCAGGTAATCAACCATTTACGGGGGTTTTTTTTGACAAAAAAGCTTGAATATTCTGGCTATAAATTTATTTCTAAAAGGCAGGAAGTATTTAATGCAACGTTGCATAAAATGCGCATGAATTACAATTTGGCACTATTACAAGTATGCATCCAGAAAGAAAAACCCAAAATGGCTCCCGCAACGGTTTGTTTTAGAAATGGGTAAAGTTGCAAATATATCTTCACAAGTAATATTTCATCCTTTGCCCTGAGTTAACAGATTATGGTATTTTCAAAAGTTAAACAAAACTAAGTTCAGCCATTTTCAGCATTCAATCAGTCAAATACAATACTTTGTAAATGTTTTGATATTTATAAATGAGGTCTTACAAATGATCAAATAAATTTGATTTTTAGTTTAATACTAAGAGTATGATTTCCGGTTTGGACTTCGGCCGACTTAACTTTTTCAATATCAATTGCATGTTAATTGTAGTGCATAATTAGTATTTCATTGCATCAATAGAACGTATAAATGAGAACATTTGTTATGATACTGTATTCCCTAAAATAACCAATTTGAGCGCAGAAAGTTCTATAGTGCAAAATGTTTTATTTTGTATTGTATCATGTGTTTAACATTTTATACTTCTGAAATTTCTTATTACATTAGAATAACTTACCTCTTTGAATACATGTATTGTGTTATCTCAATAATAAAATTCATTTTTGATACATTTTGTTAGATGGAATGGAATCGACATCATGACAGGCTTTAAAAGTCGATATAGAGTTTCCTCAAAGGTTCATAAAATGTGTTTCATTCTTGGTAATGCAGACAAGAAAAAAGTATTGAAAAGTCTGTATACGAATGTATATGACGTTTTATAGCTTTTATTCAAGGAATGATTATCACGTCGTCGATATCAATGCTAAGTTTGCGATTATCAAAGTCCAACATTACCATCATAAATTGCCCATTGATTGTTTGGTTGACTTTTTAATCATTCTTTTTCATGTAGAACAAAGACCAAATCCTTAATTTTACGCATCGTCTTTGATTACACAAGTAAATTTGTTTGCTGGGTTCTCTAGCGGTCACAAACGAAATAGATTAAAGAAAATAAATACTCTGTAGTTACACAGTAGAGAGCTAATTTTGAAGAGATGATTTATCACTGTGGCTTAACGACATTGAACACATTAAACGAAATGAAGGATACTGGAAACAAACAATAGCATTAATCATCTATACTTTTATCAGCTATATTGCGCTGGTTAGATTGGTTGGTTTTGTATAAATGTATGGATGTGTTGTATCATCCAATGCTTCTCTAGGATATCTTTTAAATAACGTCTAACCAAGTGGTGCACCTATGTATGATAACAATTGACTTTTAATACTGACTGGACTTTCAAATTAGTTACTGTCAATTAAGTTTCCAACTCATAAAACAACACAACGAAATAGATCTTTTTTTTAATTGATGAAGTCTAGGTTTGTTATATGGTTAGGAAACGACAAGAATGATAAGGGTCGAGGTGGTGAGGGCATTTATATTACATAATGATTAAAACTTTTTAAAGAGCTAGAAGCGTTATTCGTGTATGTTGAAAAATGTTAGGCCCTGCTAACGATAGGGATGAAGGATGTGACCATCGTAAATCAATAACATCCATACTCATGATTTGTATGTATAATTTCTATGGGCATTTATATTGAATTTATTTTATAAGTTATGAATGTTAACATAAATCGTATGAAGACGATGCTTTTTATTATTTCAAATTTAAAAGAACTTCCAACGCATCTATGGCAAATGTAATAAGGACATGTGTACTTACATTTATCATTTTCTATCGATATTGGAATTTATGACAAAAGACCTCCTCCGTTAATAAGAAGTTGTATATTGATACATGTAACAGTTATACCTCAATCAGTTTTTATCAATTCAACTGAATATACATCAATCAAACAATATGAGCAGCAGACCGGATTTTGTCCACGTTTAGATTAACTTTTTTCAAATGCCCACGGGTTCTTCTTTCCAATATCAAATAATTAAGCACAAATTGCAATATGAACCTTTGAAATAGATAAGATAAGTACATGTGTATATCTATATGGAATCCAATATCAAAGGTTTATTTGGAACTTTATCAGAAAATCAGCCCTCAATAGAGACAGCGCTCAGCTTATCTCACGGTTAAGTCTGCCAGTAATCTTCCTTGGCTATATTTTACATGATCAAGACATTTGACATAGATTTAACAGTAGTGTTATTGATCCTTGTTAAAACAATATAGGTCTCACATGAGGGCTATCAGGTAGAAAAAAAATATAAATATCTGTTATCCATACAAAGAATATAGTAAGTATTGAGACGACGAGTTTGAAGATCAATGTTGGGGAACCTTTGAAGGAACCGTAAGTAGATCTTTTTAAAGAAAATGTTTCGTTTTCAACGAGTTCGTTATTATTTCCCTCTTAATGCAAGACGGTTTTTTTTAAGTTGTGTTAACAGTCTTATAGATATTGGAGTTTGAGGTTTTAATCACGAAACATGACGTGTGTTGTTGTAATTGATAATTTTCTCCTGTAAAGGAAAACTGTAATTTACAGTTGCAA
Organism: Phorcus lineatus; assembly: GCA_921293015.1. Taxonomy (NCBI): domain Eukaryota; kingdom Metazoa; phylum Mollusca; class Gastropoda; order Trochida; family Trochidae; genus Phorcus; species Phorcus lineatus. The sequence continues at coordinate 18,757,984 of OV121084.1, forward strand.
AAGACAAAAGAGTGTTCATAAGTGCAACAAATGTTTTTGGCTCTTTTGGATCGGTTCCCATAGACCACTTTCGTCCAAAAAGAGCATAAAAAGTGTGCGCCCAAGTGTAACCAAACCAAGCCCCTGGAATTCTCAATCCGTGCCAATCAACTGAGTTAATGTCTTTTCACAGCCCCAATGTGTAGATATCGGTTCCCTTTTCCGAGAAAACAATTTGACAAAACTTTCATGAATCGTTTGTCGAAGTAAATACTCCCCATAGATTGCCATTATCGCCCTTGCTTTGAGAAATCTCTACCTGCACAATCGCAGTTTTTAAAGATCGAGAAGTTGAACTTTACAACCCCAGAAAGTCTATTTTATCAACAATTTCGCCTGCAATGATGCGATTGAAAGAAACGTGTCTTATACTATTTTACATTTAAATAATGAACCGTTTGCTGATTGTTGATGATTCAACACAGATTAAACATAGAGTGATGTTTTAAAGTTAGAAATCACAAATATATAAATCCAAAATAATTGTGGTAAATAAGAACATCAACCAATTAACGTTGCAAATTTTAGCCAAAAGTGCGCACTTTTTACACAAACTTGTGGACTTAAATAAACGATAATTCAACAAAAAGCACAATAAAATGGAATGTGAAGTCTTACCTATCATTAAGATTATGTGATATATTGTTATATATATATATATATATATATATATATACATAGAGAACAAAGTTAAGCACCCCCCTATTTTCAAAATTGCAAAATGCATCTGTGGAGAAAAACACGACAATATGACTAATTGGATCCCCTTGACATAGAAACTAAAGTTTTTCGTGACTTTGTATCTTTAAAATCATCATACATGATGACATTTTGAGAACTTAAGATAAAAAACGTAATGGTACTGATTTTTCACCCAAAATAACTATCGTCCGTTTGTCAAAAGTATGCGATGGATTCTGATGTTAGTTGTCATGAACAACAATTTTGTTATAGGGTACAAATTTACACTTTAAAAAAACACGTATCCTTCACAATAAGGACATAATTGGGTTTTGAAATTTGATAAGCATTTTCGATAATTTTTAGAAAATGGCCATAACCAGACGATTTTGGAATAATGGTGGTCTTCTTTCACTTTGACTCAGTAACCTTATACTTCTTTTTGCTTTATAGTCGTTGTTAGGGTTAAAACTGCCCCATTTAGTCCCTTTTTATGAATGGGTCATTTTCCAAAAAATGAGATTTTGGAGGTCCATATTGCTGTAACTAGTGACTTTTGCTCAAGAGATCCATAATAAAGTTTGATCAGTGGAATAGGAATAATGGAATAATACACATTAAAACAAAACATATTGACTTTCTGAACATATTCACCTTTTGATCTCAAAATTACCAATTTGTATAACTGCAATTATTCAAAATATCCGAAATGATATTTTAATGAAATTACGTTCTTAAATTGCAAAATTATGATTCTATCATATCATACAATTACTTTTACTGCAATGTGGTCCTCTTTATTCTCAGACAAAACTTACCGGTGAAAAACTTGGGGGTGCTTAACTTTTTTCCTTATGTATATATATATATATATATATATATATATATATATATATATATATATATATATATATATATATATATATATATACATAAATCATTATCATTGTTATTATTGTGTTTATAAATCGGGAAAACCTTGAACTTGCCATTACCACATTTATCTAACTGTTCACTGAGAGGGATAGTTCGATTTCGGTTCTTATTAATGCGGATCGATGAAGGTTCATTCTACGTTTTAATTTTTCTATTTCCCGATTTATTTCTCAATGCATCCAGCACATATGTATGAATAACATTTTTGGTGTCACAATTCATGTTTTGTTTAAAGAAAATGTATCATTTGGTGAAATATCAATAGAACATCCTCCACACGTGAAGCAATGTGAATCTCCACACTTTGATACTTTCTCAATAACATCAACTGAGTCAAATCTGGAAGTAGTCACATTTGTTAGTAAGTTTTTGGCTTGATTACTTTCTCTTTTACGTTCAGATGAGTATTTTATCGTAAATCCTCTTATCGTTACGAGTAGTATTTCGAAAAACAGCTCATCATCTATACTGAATATTGATTGGGTTGATTACGGCTGATTATGAAATTGCATTTATTGACAATCTGTTCCATTGTTTTACTTCATACAGGAAGATAACGTTTCACGAAAGACTTTGAGTTTTCATGATCAGGGTTAAAGGGGGATACAAGATAGATTATTTTGAGTATAATTGTTCTTTTCCACTTAAGATCTCAGTCGTTGTTGGTCCGTATTGACAGTTTTTAATAAACTGTCACTTTTCTGGATAGTTTTGTTTAAGTAAAGGCTTTTTGGTTCATCAAGGCGATTTATTTTAACTTCATCATCAGAAACAATTTAACAAACTCTTCTTGCTAAACAATGTTGTGTTTGGTATGATGGGGGTGGCATGAACCAAAGTCCAGATGCTGATGTGAATCTGTTTTCCTATAGAACATATCTTAACAATGACATCAAGAGAATTCAAATCTCCATCATGGCATTTTATGGTCAATTTCATGGAAGGATCAAGAGAGGACTATGTGAATAATTTGAAGAAGGTTTTTGTCGTTTTTAAGAATGTCATCATTTTTTTAAAGAATATCATCGTTTTTAAGCAGTCATCTAAATAAGTTTCCAACGTCGAAAAATTCTATAAGTAACTAAGAATTAAAGTTGCATAAGTTGGCGCACCTTTGGTGCCGATTGCTATACGCCTTTATTTTGAGAGTAAAAACATCCATAAAAATAAAACACATTAGTTTCAATGTTACATTTGTTTGAAAATCTATGTGGTATTTCATGGCGAGATAAATCAAGCTGAGATTTGACAGTACGAGCTCTGTATCTATATTACTATATAGATTGACTACATCAGAACTTACCCTTTATGTGAGCTTACATACTAAGTCAATATCATCTCTGATGTAACTTTTAACATGCGATCATAAAGGTTTGAGGATAATATACATGAAATTGCTCAGTCGTTGAGTATCACTTTCTGGTCTACCGACAATCGGTTTAAATCGAAGGTCGCCAGGGTCTTTAACAGAGATAACCATGTCGCATTCATTAGGGATAGCATCTTGATTTGTTTTACTTTTGTGTATCTTCCGAAGCCCATACAGACACGCAGGTTTTGCCTCATAATTAGTAAGTTAGTCTCTTTTAGAATCCGAAAGGTCATTTGTATATTTATCCTAAAGTCTAGTATTTTTGTTTAATAATATTGTTTGCCTTTTCCTCTTTTGCATTCGATATTTTTGTATACTTATCTTATACTTATTTATCTTTGTAATAAGTCTTATCTATAATGACAATTGCCCCCCTTTATCCGCTTCCGTAATTACTACATATATATCACTGTTATTTCTTAAATAATGTATTTGCACATTTTCAAGTAAATCACAGTTTTCGTCTAGATGTTTGTCTCTGCCATATATTAAATGCTCTGGATGCAATGAAAAATTCTTTGGAAAAACTGAAATAAAGTTAAAATTTCGCATGAATTTACACAGATCTCAGATTAATCATCCAAAAAAACGTACAATTCCATTGAGTAAACATTTAGCTGAGTGTGGAAACGGGCAATATTCAGTTTTCACAATGTATAAATTATATTTTGATAACAATAAGCTTTTAGAAACGAAAGAAAGCAGATTTATCCAAATGATTTCGCCAAGGTTAAATTCTAGAATTTAATGTTTTGCTGTACATGTATATCCTATTGTAACCTATATTGTGACGTAAGAATGTAATGATGTCATGTTGTACATATACACGATGACGTTGCTTGGCAACGCATTATCCGTTGTATGTATGGCCTGAAGAGGCTCGTTGAGCTTAAAGCGCTAGCCATTAAAATGGATTGTTTTAGTTCTAACTTCATATTTGTCTATATCTAATACCTCGGAGCTGAACATTAATCTCAAGATTATGAACTTTTGCCATATATAAAATTGCCCGATAGATGATATTGAGTGTAAACAATTTCTTTTATTTTCTTTGAATTTAAAATCAAATAGTTATGTTTGCATCCATTAGTAAAATTTGCGTTCTGGTATGCAAGGTCAGAAGACTTTAAAAGTGAAAAATTAGCATATACTTTTAAGCGTAAGTCAACATTGCTCTCATAATATGACAAAACTGGGTAGACTTTGGCAAGTGACTAACATAGTGCCTGTTTAAAACATAGCTCCTGTCTTCTCTAAGAGTATATCCCAAACAAAGAATATACTGATTGTATAAAATGTTATCCCCCTCCCAGTATAAATGTTACATTTTCGAGTGGAAGCGATGGTTATCATTAAATTAAACCAACTTTTCCATAACTTTCGTAAAGTCAATTGTGATCGACAAGAATAGTCGTTATGCTTCTCTTGAGAAAATCTTGGACAGTTACGTGACGATCAGGTGTTCAGGACTCTAAATTTCGATAACTCGCGTTAAAAGTATCGTTGCGAGACTAAAGTGCATATGTGTACATCAGGATTATTTGACACTGCACACACACAAGCGGTGGGAATACTGGCTTCAAAAACAAAAACCTGGGTATAAAGCCATTTCCCCTGGCAGAAATATAATAGAATTATCTGTTCTATAAAGTGGGATAATTTTGATAAGTTTTATAATTGTTCATCGTCTCAATCTATAATTGATTGAGTCTAGGTTACCTTCGGGAATTCATTTCAAATAGCAATATGGTTTAAATCTCCTATAAGGTCTAATAGCTGTTCTCTGGCATAAGGGTTATTTGACATTTAAATTAATTTGTACATGTTTATCAGGGTTCAGCACCAAATCATAACCTCCACCTAAAATGTAGCAGGTATTCTTTGACAGTTTCGTGTAACGGTGTTCGGTCCATAGACACATGTTCATTCGGTTACCATTGAGAGTTTCTTTAGATTCTGTCCAGCTGCTAAACCAGCCCTCTGGTTTTGATCGAATTTGATATTGATATATATAATGACATTAAGTATTTCAAGATTAATAAAAAAAATTTAATTTGTTTTGCCTCAAGTCCTTTCTAGTTCCTAACCTCCAAAGGATTCATTTAGTTTTAATCAAATTGGTAAGGAAACACATGATTCCATGAACGTTTGTGATAAGTATCTGTTTTTATTTTTTCAAATTTGTATGTTGCGTTTTTGGTAAAAAGTAGTGACTCTATTAGAAAACATATTGAGTCTTGTATGGCTCACAACTTTTAAAGCAGTCATCTGGTTTTTAAAATATTGGTATAAACATAGACCATGATTTATAATTCTTACAATATTTCGAGAACCAGATATACAAACAGAGACCCAGAAATTAATAATTTTAATTTCTAAAAATTATTTATTATATAGATTTTTGTGGCCCATTATTATAACATCAGTAAAAGACTTAAATGAACCGGTCTTCTTCCAATATGCATTTTATTTAGGATTCAGCCATCAGTTTTTGTTTTTATATTCCACCAATTTTGCAGAGAATTTTTGCTGAAAACTTAATGCTGATTATAGACAAATTTCTGTTCTGGAAGAGCTTTTTGAGAAATGGCGAAATTAAGCTTTTGGACCGAATTAGTTATTGCATCAAAGGCCCTGTTCGACCAAAATAAAAAAATAACATTGTTTTTTTTTCTTCAGAAGCAAATGCATTTTTTTCAAAAAGATATCCAATACAAAATCGTAAAAAATGTAAATTGTGACGAAGTCGTAAGTCAGTTAGTTTTTGGGCCATCTTGATTTTTCACATGTTTTGCAATTTTTGAATTCCTTGCACTTTCAGGAATCAGTTCTCTTCTAATACTTGCAGTAGAGAACTGATATGTACACATAACATAACTGCAACATTGTCCTATAACAAGTTTCATAACTGCAACATTGTCCTATAACAAGTTTGTCTCCGAATCTGCAAATTCTCTATATATTTTTTCACAGCGACCATTTAAAGTTAGTTAATTTAGACAAAGATGACTAAAAAAACGAATTTCATTATTTTTGCATGATAGCAAGACATGAATAAGGTTTAATGAATAAGCCTCAAGAATAATAAAATCGCTTCCGAACAGACATTTCCGGTCATAAGAGAGTGTCAAAGTTTGCAAATTTGATAAAAGGTAATTTTCCGAGTGTGTTTGAAAAGTTAACGCATTAACAACAGCTAAAGACAAAAGAATATATTGCCTGGGAATATTTTAATTGATTTAGTAATGTCCATAAAGAGAAAATACAGACTTTTGAATTGTCAGTCTACTTTCAGTGTGAACTAGTAAAGAGAGGTAAGTCTAAACTTAATCCTTTAACTCGGCCACTATAATAATTAAAAAGTTGGAGTAAATTGTTTGAATCAAATATGTCAAAATTTAACAGTAGTGGGTTTTTTATAAAGAAATACTAGCTGTTTATTTTATGCTGATAAGTTCACTATAATAACACAATCATCTTCAAGTCTTCAAGTTTCTGATCGAGAACAGGACAACCGAACGGGCCAATGACTGGTTATGATTTTTAGGTAATATAACTAGTAAACGTGAAAATGGGATTCCGATTTTCTTATGACCCGTTTTTTTATTATTATTGAAAAAAATATATTTTGTTTTTTTATGGATAAAGATACAAGTTAAGTGAAATGATCCACAACTCAAGTTTCATTTCTGTTACAATATTGAGAGTTTGTACAAAATATTCAGATTTCATTTTGTTCATGACTGAACAGTTCAATGTTGTAAATGGCATGTTATTAAGCTAAACATGACTAACTGATTAGCTGTTGACTCGTGTTAATCTATTTGCGTCTTGTGTTAGTCTTGAAATAAACCATTTTTATTTGCCCAATAATTCTCACTCACTTTTGATGGCTTGATTATATACTAGTATATCATTTTATCATTTTGTCGGATAAACGGGTCTCATTCAACTTGAGATTTTGTAACCGTTGAATGCTTCTCTAGTTATCATCGAATCCATATACATGCAATAGACAACACGACAAGTGTTTTCTTTTGACTCTTTCCCATTACAGAGTTAGATGCCCCTACTGCAGGGATTGTGTCGAAGCGCACGCACAATACCTTTAAGGGCTCAAATCACACCATTTCTCCCTTTCTTTACAATGAGATTCCTCCACCATATTCAACCGAAAATAACTCCTAATTCTGAAGTAGAATTTAAATTAAACCTCCATCTTGAGAGCATTCTAATTAAATAAATGCATTAATAATATATCAGAATATTAAATGTAACGCTTAGTCTGGGTTTTGAATTAACAGCGAAGCTTTTTCTCACTTGTCTGAGGTTCGCATTTGTCCCATATTGCTAATCATACATAAGTTACATAGTCTCTGAGACTGGTTTCTGTCTCAATCCAGTTAGTCTCAGTGTCATCGCAGTTGCTGCTAGTGTTACTGTCGTTGCTTGGGTGGGCATCACTGATGGAGTTGACGTCGTGGTTGGTGGAGTTCTAATATTGTAGTTGGTGAGGTCGCTGTCACTGTTTGTTGAGGTTTTGGAGTCGCTTGTCGCTGTCTTTCTGGTGTTGTGAACTGGGTGCCTTGGAAACTAATATCATCGATTACCAGTGACTCTTCATTATTGTAAATTTTTGTTGATTGCATATCAGAGTTTCTCTCAAGTCATCTGTGTTGGTATTAGAGGTGTTCTGATTTTTCACAACAACGTTAACTTGCTTGAAAGGACTTGAATCTCTCGTGCAATCTCCACCATCACTTAAGCCTCGACCTGATATCCATTTATTTCTCTTTTGATGCTAAAAAAGATCATAGTTACCGACAATCATGCTATGATCCTTTGCGAACTTGTATTGTTTTATGCAATCCTCTTTGCTTATAGCTTATAGTTGAACGATCTTTGAACGAAAATCGAGAAGTGATAAAGTAGAGGTTGGCGGTTGTTTACAGATAATATATCCCAGTTTTGAATCCGACTTCAATTCCCATTTTCAGAAAGACAATACATTCAAGTAAATAAAACATCAAACATAGTTTCGATGAGTCCTTTAATTAAAAAGATATAATGGTTCAAAGTGCTTAGAAATTGACCGCTTGAAAGCCCAATTACAAAAGTCCCTGGAGTGGCCTGAGCTCTCCTTCGGCGGATGTGACGTCGTAGACAGGACTCGCTCCGCGTTTGTTTGTAAACATGTATATATCAATGCAGATATGGGTCACATTCGTCTACGTTTTCATTGCGAAAGAGACATGCCTTCTTCCTGCGTTGCTGTCAACTGTACTAATAAGACATCAGGAGAAAATCAACTGCATCGGTTTCCGAATGATCCTGTCCAATTCACGAATTGGACAAGTTTGTTAGTCAGAAAAGAGCGAAGTGGAGTCCCAATGACAGGTCTGTCATGTTCTCCGATCATTTCACAGAGGACTGTTATGATCTTTCCTACGATTTCAAAACGGACTTTGGATTTGCCCCAAAAAGGAAAAAACTCGTCAAAAATGCCGTGCCAACAGTTAATAAACAGATGAAGATGATAACAGGCCCAGCGAGATATGACAGTCAACCATATCGGAAGAGAAAACGGACGGAATACTTTGAGAAGAGGGAACGAAAGAGGATAAGGAATTTGATAGATAGGCTAATTCAAAATTCTATTCAGGGGGAGGTGGGATAAATAATCATGAAACTTTTGGGGGAGTTGACTATAATTGATGATTTTGCAGACGAATGTTGAGTTTTTATGTGCAGTATGAATTTATGTCTCTTTAGATTAGTCGCAGAAATGTTTAATTCAAACCCCAACAATAGTTTGAATTTTTAGTATTTGATGGCATATGGGGTTGAAAAATTAATCGGGTTGAACTAAATAGTTATTTCAACATGTTGGAGACTATAATGAAATAAGATGTTTGTTACATTACTAGTTTTGGGATATATATTATTTTTTTGGTGCTGATTACTCTGAGGATACATACAAAAATGTGGGCACGTCACTTATGTTTGTATGTTGACACTACACATTATAATATTTATGGAAAATTAAAAGTCATAAAGCTGCCCCGGAGAAACATTTACCATTTTATGTAGCCTTACAGTGGATAATTTATAACCTATTTGATATTGATGAACATTGCAGTATGAAATAAGATATTTAGTAATACAGATTTGTTAATATATTGTCATGTGTCACGTGTATTGACAAACCTAATTACCTTCATCAAGTTTCAATAAAGGCTGTTGATCATGTGTGAAGATAAAGTTTAGATAACTAATCAGTGCCTTGTGTATTAACTATTGGAAATGTGCCAGGTGCTGAGGTCATTAAGTTTATTGCTTAATTGCCATAATGTACAGGTGTGTGGCATTTCATGTAGACTGTTAGGTAATAACTTTATGACCATATTGTCTGGTGTGAAAAAGTAGTGTTAGGTAACTAAAAACCTCTCTGGTAAAATACCGGTACTTAAGTACTGAAGGAAATGGAAATGATATGCTTTTCAGCGTTAATATTTTTATTTGGTTGAAATAGTTAAAACTGAAAAAGAATTTCATATTTACAATACATTTCCAAGCAGGCTTTAACTTACATCATAATCAACAATAAATTTTGTGTTATTATTGACAATATTATATAATATATATATATAATATATACGTCACTCTAGATTAGTACCACACTCTTTATCTCAAACACTGACCATTACCTCGCACAAAACAACAATAAGCTGTATCCTTACTATGCAAAATACATTAGTACGTAGTTTTTAAGAAGGTGGCAAATCGCGAATCAAGAGGTACATTTACTAAACACCTCAAAGATTTGATCTTCATTATCACTAATAACTGGGTAATAAGGCCAAAAACAGCTGCTCGGAACCTCATATCCCAATGATGAGATCCGGAAGTTGCCGAGAGGCAGTCCATCAAAAGCGAGATCTCATTGTTACAGTCATGCAAAGCAGAAACACGGAGTTACGATATTGAGTTGACCTTTAAAATGGCACAAAGTAGATATCAGTTTGGGTTCACTCGATCGGCATTATCGGAAATTAACAACCCAAACAAATTACAATAACAACAGTTAATTAATGTCAAACAGAATATGTCGATGTATTGATATTAATAGCTTTGGTGACTTACGGGCTTTTTTATAAGTATAATCAGTGAAAATATATACGTCCACGACCGCTGGAATCTATAATGTAAACAATGACACAGATCAGCCAGTCCGTAACGAGTCCTGTCTATGTCGTCACAACCCCCCCCCCCCCCCCCCCCCCCCCCCCCCAGCACCTGATTGGCTAATAAAACGTTTGGCGTCTGTTTTCCGGAAGTGTTTATAAAACACGTTTTTTCTGCTATTTTCATGTGGATGTGAACCTAAATAGTTGTTAATATTTATTCTTAACTGTGCTATGAAGTATTTCCGCTAATCGTACCTCCTGTGTGGATATATTATCTTTAACACTATGATGAGTAGATTCTTCCTCTCTGACAATGAGCAATTCTATTAATTACATTTAAACTGTGGTATGTCTGAGTTGTATCTTTTTGTCATAGATTTTAAGAATCATATGCATTGATCATAATCGGCAGAGATGAAGGTGAATTCGCAATCCGTTCTTGCATAGGTTATAACTAGATTGCGGTTTTCCAGGATTTACTCCAATCAGTTTTCTGATAATATTTGTGTGTTTAGATTCTTCATAAAATCGATTGTTGATGAAATAATACAAGTTATCCGTTGCAATTCCTTTGTTGAATGTTGTTGCATTGTCGTCACTTACACACAATGTGCTGGAAATAGACTGTGGATGGAATGCCCTCGTAATTTTTCACATTGTATGACTAGTAACGGAACTTTTATGCACTGAAAGATATGTTTCCATCTTGAAAATTAAGTAACGTGAAAATAAGAACGGAATATTAAGTTCCTCTCATTAGGCCGTAAAGTAAGTAAAATCTCATTTCAAATAGCTTTTTAGCTGGAACATAAACAAATGTAAATAAACTGTTGCATTGTCATCTCAAACAATAAATAGAAATACATAATAAAAAATACAAACCTGATGAGCACTATGTTGTGAAACCGGTTGGTAATGAACTTATTTAAAGACCAATCTTCAGTTTGTTATTTTTAAAGAATATTTAATACATAAACCATGAACATTTAACTTTTGAATATATATGTGAAATAAATGACCTCGGTACATAGAAACTCAGGGGCAAAAGAAACTATACCAAAATATTTTTTGTTTTAAAAAGTTGAAACTAGCTTTTGAAATGGAATTTTTATTATCATACCATGTCACAAGAACGCAACTTCATAATTACCGAGAAAAAAAATCATGTTTCTTACCAAATATTGACTTTGTCACACGTTATTCGAGCAAAATGGTATGCATGTGCATCACGTTCATATGGCACCGTACTGTATAAAAACCACGAATCTGCATGCTTTAGACCTCAGTCGTAACGAACACAACAAGTGACATGCCGCGACTTACCACGGAGGAACGAGAGAGAAAGCGATTGGTATGTTGCAGTTAGACGCACGTCACGCCCACGTTGCTCGTATCTTCAACTGCACCAGCACTACGATAACCAGACTGCACACAAGAATGGTACAGACAGGTGGGACCCAGGACCTGCCAAGAAGTGGAAAACCGAACCGCAAACGACGACCGCTACATCCGCACGATTCAGCTACGCAATCGTTTCGTCACAGTGACATCATCAGCAGCAACAGCATTACACCGTGTTATCAGCAGAAGGATAGTGACCAGACGTCTTCATGAACATGGCATTCGAGTGTACCGGCCCTTCCGCGGGATGATGCTGAGCCGACGTGACCGACGTAACCGTCACCAGTGGGCAAGAATGGTAAAGCGGTGGCAGATTAGAAACTGGCAAAGAATTTTGTTTACAGATGAAAGCAGGTTCAAGCTGCACAAGAGAGGGGTTATAACATGCATACCTAAAGCAAATAAAGACAGAACTCTGCTAAAAAATTGGAGACCAATCACTCTTCTGAATGCTTTGTATAAAATTATTAGCTCCTGCATAACAAATCGCTCTAAAAAGACTTGGGACATACTAATACATGGAAATCAAACCGGTTTTATCCCAGGCAGAACTATAAGTGAATATACAAGATTGTTATATGACATCATGTTCGAAGCTAAGGCTAGAGATATTAAAGGCTTATTAGTTCTTATTGACTTTGAAAAGGCCTTCGACACAGTTTCTAAGGATTTTATCAATTCTGTCCTCCATAAGTTTGGATTTGGGCCACAAATGATACGCTGGGTCAATGTACTAACCTATCACACAACTTCATGTGTGACACAAAATGGTCATTTATCTGATTTTTTTTAAAACAAAAGGGGTTGTAGACAGGGGGACCCCCTTTCACCATATTTATTTCTCTTTGTAGCTGAAATTTTGGGATGTATGATTAGAAATGATGATAAAATAAGAGGCATTGTTATTGATGATAAAGAATACAAGTTAGGCCAGTATGCTGATGATACACAACTATTCCTTGATGGCACAACTGAGAGTCTATATGCAGCTATTGAAACAATAAACACATTTTATAAGATGTCAGGTTTAAAAATAAATATTGAAAAGACTAAAGCAATCTGGATTGGCTCAATGGCAGGGAGTAAGCAAACATTATGTACAAATTTGAAAATTGAGTGGTTTAATGGGGAATTTGAAGTGCTAGGAATCAAATTCACTCAAAATCTTGCTGATTTGTGGGTTATCAATACAAGAAAAAGACTGGAAGAAATAAACAGATTGTTGGCAGTGTGGAGAAACAGAAATTTAACATTGATAGGAAAAATAACGGTCATTAAAACACTAGCCCTTTCTTAATTAGTACATATTTTCAGCTCATTGCCCAATCCCCCAAATGACTTTATTAAATCCCTTGAACAGATATTCTTTACTTTTATCTGGAATGATAAAAGAGATAAAATAAAGAGGAGCACAATGAAAAGATTAAAGACTGAAGGAGGATTGGGTATGGTTGATATAAAAACATTTATCGAAGCTCTAAAATTATCAACTCTGAAACGTTATTATAAGAAAGCACCTAGTATTAATCCAAGTAATATACCTTTCAATGATATTTTTAAATATGGTGCAAACATTGCCGAACTTTTCAACATTGAAAACCCTTTTTGGAAAAATGTTTTTATAACTTTATGTTGAAGGGGACAACATTGATTATTTGCTATCAGAGCCATTATGGCTTAATCATAATTTCAAGGACCCTAACCATATTATCAGACACTGGGCTGATAAGGGCTTACTGACTATTAAAGACATTTGTGATGAACATGGATTCATGCCCTTTGATCAGATAAAGACAAAATATGAAATAAGAGGGACAATACTGGATTATAGTCATCTTCTTCACATCATACCAAATTATTGGAAATGTGTAATTAATCAGACACGGATCCTTACTTTTTATAACGTGAATATCAATATTTACCAAAAGAATTTTTTAGGCCTACAAAAGGGTCAAGATTGTATTATGAGAAGCTGATTTCAAAACAAGATAAACTTGAGATTTGTCATAAATGGGAAAAAATATTTGAGGATGTTGAGTTTGACTGGCACAACACTTTTAAGTTCTATAGACATGGCTTAAAAGATGTTAAACTTCTTGATTTTCAATACAGATTTTTGCAAAGAGTGATATATACTAAAAAGGAACTATTGAAAATGAAACTCATTGACAAGGATTTATGTTCTTTCTGCAATACTGTTTCTGAGAGTATTTGTCATGTGTACTGGGAATGTTGTGAAACCATGAAATTTTGGAATGAACTGGAACTTTGGATTAATAACTATTTTCCGCAAAAGATAACTTTCTCGAAATATTTGATCTGGTTTGTTACATTACACAAAAATGTGTTAATGAATCAAATCATCATTTCTGCCAAAAAATATATCAATTTATGTAATATAAAGAACTTGATTCCAAAAATCAATGATTACAAAAAACAATTGAAACAGATATTTCTAGTAGAAAAATTCATTTCCAAAAGAAATAATGAAACGGAAAAATTCAATAATAAATGGTTTCCACTCATCCCATTATTCAATAGCTAATTACATTTGTATACTGAAAGGAAACTTTCCATAACTCCTTCTATTGTTGTACCTATATGTTTTATGTTGTACATTATTGACTATGTAACCTAAGGGAACAAATAAAAAAAAATAAAAAAAAAAAAAAAGGTTCCAGCTGCACAGAGCTGATGGCCGAGTGCGCGTTTATCGTCGGAGAGGAGAGAGAACGGCCCCGTGTTGTGTCCAGGAGGTTGTGCCATTCGGCGGCGGTAGCGTCATGGTTTGGGGTGGAATGTGCAGGGACCATACAACAGAACTTGTTTCTTTGACTGTACTTTGAATGCTTAAGGCTACATCGACCCCGTTTTACGTCCTGTGGTGCTCCCTTACCTCCTGAGAAATCCCAGAGTAATCGGATTTATCACCGATCGAACACTCGTGGGATCATTTGGACAGGCAGATAAAGCAGAGAAATCCACCTCCATCATGTCGGCAAACGTTTATCCAGGCACTCGTGGAAGAATGGCAAGCCATCCCTAATGATGTCATCAGGCGCCTTGTAAATCTGTGCGTCGACGTGTTTCGATCAAATAATGGTCAGTTAAATTGTCTTTCAAACGAGTATCACATTATTTATGTGACATATCTGATAATGTTGATAACATCAAAACAATGTTGGTATAGTTTCTTTTGCCCGTGAGTTTATATTTGATCGAAGTCAAAGTTTAAAAAGAAATTGAAACCGTGTCCGAGGTCTGCTCGGTTTTATAAAGTAAATCAAAATTATTTTATTATACATTCATCCTGGAGATAACAAATAAAAGTTTCGAATTATATTTTCTATCAACGCATGAGTATGATTTAAATATGAACGTAAGCACCGAATGCTTCCCGATACTTCCTGAACCAGGCCGACTTGATAGAGGTCTATTCCTCATCGTAAATTAGTTCCGCCAACTTGCGGCGCTGGCACGCAGTGTTCTTTTACCGTGAAATAAATAGATCTTTTGAGAGGAAATTGAGGTTAAATCATTATATTGTGAGGCTTACGTGCCTTCAATCCACCTAATTATACAACTATCTGGAACATCATCTACATTGTATAGTCTCAGTAGACTCAAGCACAGTTTGAAAAAATTTAAACGCACTAGTGCCCGCCAATATTTCGTAAACACAACAAATGTACAGATATTGCATATCTCTCGCTATTACTCACTATCCTCACTCACGTAATCTACCTCGTAAGTTATCTAACAAATATTTATGTATTCAGGTAGTAAAATGGACTTTAAAAGGCCGGAAGTATTTAATGTTACGTTACATTAAATCCGCATGAACTACGATATCGGAAATATTAACATTTTGCTCATAACCAGAGAAGCGGAAACGGCAGCCGCTATGCTCAATCTAATAACAATGCTAATACTGTGTTATTAAGTCGGTTAATTTACAACATTGCTTTTATAAAACATATTTCATGATTTGTTCTCAGTTCAGAGTTTAGGTAAATTCAATAGCTGCACACGATACTAGTTCAGCCGTTTCCAAGTGTCAATAATTTATCCGTTTTCTGCACAGCTTACCATAGATTTATATATGTCCAAACCGACAGCGGCTGTCTTAACGTTTTCATGGTTGATTGCAAGTACATTGTAAAGAATGTTTCGTATTTCATTGCATCGATAAAAAGTTTAAGTGAATGCATAAGTCCTCGTAAACCTGAACATTTAAACCGTAAAAGCGTGCACTAGTGCATTTAATCATTTACAAATAGAAAACATTTGTCACATTGAAAAAGTGTGTTATAATTTCATGAAATACTTTGAAACGGGATAATCTGTGTTGTTTCAAACCATTCCCATGAATTATCATTCAAGTAAATAAAGAGTTACCTCCCCTTATGCGTTTTTTTCATAAGGATTTTAACTTCAGCTTCAAATTACTCGGAAAATAAGCCCGTGACACATCTTTTTTCTTTCAAATTATAACTTTGAAATATGTTTGCTTCTATTTCAAACATATTTGAATTATTTTTCATTTCTTTTCATTATTCAACGCGTCTTTGGAAGCTATTTTTGTTACACAAGACAAAAAAAGAAATACAAGAAATCAGTTTTCTATTACATTATCATCTCATTTATAGGAAAAATGTTAACTGAACTGTTAAAGTTTTTCATTTATTTTGTTTATTGGAACGAACTTTCTTAAGAGGTCGTGAAAACAAGAATTATGAGGCTGAACGCTCACATAAAGTGACAAATTGCACATTTTTACAAATTGTTATCTGACTGCAAGTCATTGTTACAGTATTTTGTGCTTCACCGATAGTTTGAATAATTGCAAATTATTTCATAGAATAGTTCCTATGGTCCAAATGAAATATTGAATAGTACATAAAGTTCACATATTCCTGTAAACGTATTCCCAAAATACACGTCTTCAAAGTATAGCCGATAAACTTGACATATTGTGTGTTCTCTTTTTATTTCATTCTGTAAACTTCATAGTGAATAATCTGTACGGTTTGTTATTGTATATTGAACCCGCAAATAGCACATCACAAGAACATTGATTAAACGGGTTACGGGAGCTAGCAAATAAGATAATATCATCTGAACAAAATATGTTTTTATACATTCATAGTTTATTCATGAAATAATAGCACATAGAAATATAAAAACAAACATAAATTCAACCCCAATACAAACACTCTCTAAAAATTGGGTCTCAGGATTTCCAGAACATAGACTTGCTTCTAAAGAAGGTTTTGAGTAATTGATCAATAGAGTCTGTGTATTTGAGTAGATCGCAGGTAAGTTAAAGAGCCACTCCGTGAGTTGTTGGAGTCATATATGCCAAACTTAATCAATGGTATCATTTGATCGCGAAGTATCGACTGTTACCAAAAAGACACTTTTTTAAAGCGTATTTGGTTTTTTACAGTGACAATATAAGGTAGATCGTCGCAATTATGATCGAAAACCGGACAGTGGCGCGAGTCAAATAGTCAAACGTAATTTTGGAGACTTATCTAAAACAGCCAGGAGGGCAGTTAGGAGTTGATAGTGTTTGTTAGGTTATATAACCAGTATCCAAGTATATTGGACGTGATATCTACACCTCTGTGCATTTATGAGGCTGTTTTTTAGATTTCCATAGAAAACCATTATTTGTCATATATATGTCTTTTGGAAACGAAAAGTTAAGATGTTTTGATATTATATCACCACATATGAAATTAAGGTTCGTATCAAAGGTAAATAATATGTTATCCTTGTAGGGTCCCTGCAAAAGTGACGTTCAATGTAAACAAATAATATTAATAAATAACTACCTTATCCACAATAGGCACATTCGTACACATTATCTATAAACCGGTTAAAAGTGTCTTAAACCTATGTTCATTGAATTTGATGATAGTAATTTGCTCTGTAAAAGAAATTAAGTATGGATTTCAACCAATTTTTATGGGGAACCTACATTTGGCCTAGCTCCTTGATAATGTATTGTTTAGATATCGATGATTAGTTTTGAATTATGTCAACCCTACGTGACCTTTTCTTTCTATTTCAAGAATAGACCAAATCTATATAATGTGACATACTTTTTTATATTCAGAGGATGACTGCAAGGGAATACTTTGTCTTGCTGTTTCTCTTTGGTTGTCTCCTTGAATGCGTTTGGAGCAATGACAAACATTTCATGGGAGGATCGATCAGTTTTGATGTTATTAAAGAGTTTGACCAAATGCTTGACGTAAGTACCAAAAATATAAGTTATTAACTTTGGTTCTGTCATTATATGCCAAGCCATCCTTAAGAATTCTATTCTTAATATGTAATTTTTTAAATAATCATTTTGGAGAAATCGATTGAAAATATAACCTACATTATTCGAAGTAGGTCATACATTAAGCATACCGCAACACCAGTAAGAGTCCACGTTACCATGGAATCATAAAGTTGAAATACTCGAACTACACCTATTTAAATTTTTCAAACTACTGCGCTGCTTTGCAAATTACGCCTGCTCCATATTGTTCTGACAACATGAGCTAGGTGAGGTTGTTTCTCTTTTTGAGTATGCTGTTAGTAATATTCATCACTCGAGGATGCTGGGGTAGGATTATTCAGTAGGCTATAAAAGCGATACATTTTAACATAAAATTAACCATAGTCGGCAAATAAAGATATGAATAATAAAAATTGATCCTTGAATAAAAACCGTATAATATGTACTTTCGATGTATACAATAAGTACATTTGATGAGAGGCGTTAGAAAGGAAACACGCTAGAACAGCGTGATATACACAAGGTTTCAGCTTTCTAGGCCTCTTGCTTCTGGAGAAGATGATCAAAATAGATTTTAGGATGTGACCCCTGTGGCTGCTATTGGGGTCACTGGGTCACCAAATCAATAAACTAAAAACCCCATTACTCAAGATGATTCTCAATAATTGTAACATAATTATTAATTCATATTTACAATTCATAACAAGGTGAAAAGGGAAATGAAAAGCTGTCGAAGAAGTCGTTATGAATTAAGTTAGTAATTCAACATGTTTTAAATCGAGTGGTTGAGTTGCATATAAAAAGAAACATTATCATATTTAATTGGATAACATAGTTAACATGTCTATAAATGTCATTGAAGGGATTTTATATATAGTTATTTGACGTAATTTGATAATAACCATTTTATGGCGCTTTTCTACGTACTAATACATGCTCAGAGCGCATTACCCTGAGAGTAGCGAATCTGCATAACGCTTATTATAAGCTAAGTTAAAGTGAAAAGCTGCCTCATATATTTCATTTCATAAATCAATAAACCATGTGTTAGTTGATCGGTTAAACATGTAAAACGTACCTTTTCATTTAATGTATCCACAAGAACATAAATATCCAAGTCATTTTTAGCAGAACATACACCCATCACTGATCAGTGATAAAACAGATAAACGACACAATCTCTACATCCAGCTATCCCAGTTGAAGAATGTGTTCATAAACATGTACATAATTTCTTTTTAAGTAATGGAATTATTACTCCGTTGCAGTCTGGTTTCACACCTGGAGACTCTACGGTATACCAACTTACCCATCTTTATAATTTTATAAGTAAATCATTAGATGAAGGTAAAGAAGTCAAAGCAATTTTCTGTGACATAAGTAAGGCTTTTGATAGAGTGTGGCATAAGGGGGTTTTATTCAAATTGAAAAAAATATGGCCTTCGGGGGAAATTATTGAATTGGTTTGAAAGTTATCTTTCTGATAGAAACCAGTACACAGTTATTAACGGACAAAAGTCGGACATCAGATCAGTATTAGCAGGCTTACCTCAGGGTTCTGTTTTGGGCCCATTGTTATTTCTAGTTTTTATCAATGACATAGTTGACGAAATAAAATGCAATATAAGACTTTTTGCTGACGACACTTCCCTGTACGTTATTATTGGTGACCCAAATGAAACATCATGCCTCATTAATAATGATTTACTAAGAATCTCTGAGTGGGCCGATGAATGGAAAGTCAAATGTTAATACTGAAAAGACTCAGAGCATAACATTCTCCAGGAAACGAGTACCTACGCAAGTACCGAATTTAGAAATGAAAGGTAGAATAATAAACGATTTCAGTACTCATAAACATTTAGGGTTGACTTTCCAATCAGCAAATATGATACTGACTGCAGATATCAAAAATGTATTTAGCCATCATCTCCAATTAATTTATTTAATAATTTTATCATTCTTAGACATGTTCACTATATGTTGTTCTTGTCATGATCATGTTCATACATTTATGTTGCTGGAGCGGTCTTCACATAAGCTCACACGAGCTTGTTGACCAATCCATTTCATGTCTCTTTTTCATGAAATAAATACGTTTAAACTACTTTCCAATCAGACGGTAATTGGCACTCCCACATTGAAAATATAATTTCAAAGATAAGCCCGATGATAAACTGTTTGCGGAGCTACAAATATCGCCTGAGTCGACGTACTTTGTATGTACTTTATAATTCCTACATCCTTCCTCTTTTTGACTATTGTGATCATATATTTGATAACTGGACAAAATATCATGAAGTATTACTTGAAAAACTACATTTGGATGCACTAAGGACAATTTGTGGTGCAGTTAGAGGTACCAGCCACAAAAAAAAAATGTACGAAGAAACAGGGTTTACATCGCTAGCTGTAAGACGACAACGTCACAAGTTATGTCTTTTTTACAAAATGAAGTTTAACTTGACACCAGAATATTTATCGTCATTAGTTCCACCAGCAGTGTCCGAGATTTCAAACCGTATTACCCGAACATCAAAAAACTTACAAATTCCTGTATGTCATACTGAATTCTACAAACGTTCCTTCCTACCATTGGCCATTGCCATTGCAAAGCTTATTTAAAATTGATTGTAATGTTCATAAAATATTTAGAGATTTTGGTACTAGACAAAACCAGGTAACACTTTGTCGTTTAAGATTAGGCTGTAGTGAACTTAAGGGTCACAAATTCGACAGGTTTATAGAAAGCTTTGCTACCTGCTCTTGTAACTACTATTACGAAGTTGCTATGCATAACTTATTTTATTGCCAAAACTATTCATGTATAAGATCAAACAGCTTTTATTATGTAAATGGTTTCGATTTTAAAACTGTTCTTTTTGGAAATAACAAACTATCTGCATACACTAACTTGAAAATTGTTGATTCTGTTTGTACATTTATAGTCCTAAGCAAACGATTCCACTGATTTATAGAGCACTCACATTTTTTGTTGTTGTAAATTTTCTCTTTTGAATGCACATGCTCAGTTCATTTCTTCATAAGTTCTTCAAATAGATTTAATAATTCTTAAACCATATAATTTCATAATGCTTTTACGGCCAGAGAGTATTCATTCAGTAGATAGATGTATTATACAACTTGTCTTTTCTTATTACTTGGCCATCAATGGAAACTATAAATGTCACAATGCCCAAGGGTTTTAAAGATTTATATCCAAGTACTAGGGTTGTCATAGATTGTACAGAATTGTATACAGAAAAACCATATTCATTGTCAAAGCAGTCACAAATGTATAGTCACTATAAAAGACACATGACCTACAAATCCCTGATTGGTGTTACACCTAATGGCGTTGTAAGTTTTGTATCTGACTTGTGGTCAGGTTCTATCAGTGACAGACGAATAACTGTGCAGTCAGGACTTTTAGATCTGTGTGAAGCAGGTGATGGGATCATGGCCGACAAGGGGTCCACAATATCAGATTTGACAACTTCTCGATCAATGTACCTCATTATACCTCCAAGGAAACAAAAAAGGAAAGAGCTTTCAGCATTTGAAATTGAACAAACAAGAAGAATAGCAAATTTGAGAATCCATGTCGAAAGACACATGGAAAGTGTCAAAAACTTTAGAATTTTACAGGGTATCATTCCAATCACAATTTCTAAAAGTGTAAACAAAATTTTGAAAATATGTAATGCTTTAACCTGTCTGCTTCCTCCATTTATTTCCTCATCTAACTGAAAATGATGAAGACAACAACATCTTGTTTGGTGAAACATTTATTCAAGAACATTAAATGTCTAGAATTTTCCTCTTGACCTCACTTAAAAGAACACTTGAAGTCATTATGTTTATAGTTGAACTGTTATTTTACCATATTTTCTATTTGTTAATTAAATTAGATAAAAGGTTTGAATGAGATAATATTTCACATTACAATGATGACTTTATGCCAACAAAATTAATAACCAATCTAGTTAAACTAGCTGTAATGGTAATACGGCCTGAAGACTGTCATTACGACTTAGGGGACGTAAACATTACAGCTAGTTATGACTAGATTGGTTAATAACAGGATATAATTACTAAGATCAATCATGTTCAGGATGACAATAGTGTTTAACATTGCCAATTTTTTATCTTAACATATATTGGCTAATATACACTTTTGATTTGAAATAAAACACATTTCCTTGAAGTAAATAATATAACATATCGTGACTTTCATCATTGGCCTTTTTCTATGTGATTACAGATTTAATTATGACCCAATACTCAGTGTAAGGTGTGAGATTTCAACAAAATAAATATCTGGAATGTATTTTGATATGAGTGAAGAATGTCTACACAGCAACAATTATTACATGTTTTTTGAAGAATGTGAATAAAATACCTTCTGGACCTCTTTATCAATTTGTCTTTTCGCTTGTGTCATAGTGATTACACTGATGCATACTAAATATTTGTTGTAGTTGATGTAAACACATTTACATGTACTTTTAGCTTTCTTTCTCTTTCTTTAGAATTTTTCGGTGGATTTGTTAAATATCAATTATGACAATAATCATTTAAATCAATTTCTTAAATATGTTCATTTATGAGAACAAATAATGTGTTATCATCTTACCCCTCATAGAATCTAAAAAGAATTGTAACAATTGTGTGGAATCAAGATTCATGATTTGCAAGATATGTATCCGGCTCATCTCTGTATTGTGAAGGTATCGTTGACATTTCATTTGAGATTATATTGACTTAAAATCATTGTTCGTCATCATATTAATATATTTTCATTTTAAAACACTCAAACAGGGAAAGTGATATGTATCATATCATTACGAGATATTGTGATATGTATCATAATGTGAAATATATCACAAATCTACATCTAAGCACCACACAATTTGAATAACACAAGTTGTAGATATTATACAATGTAAGTAGTAAGGTACACATGTTCAGGATTCCGTAGTGACATGTTAGTAACTTTAAGTAAGAATGTTAGCCTGTTCACCTATTAGTATAATGCTACACTTCGATGAACTCAGGAATTCTGGCTTTTTGATAGAAGTCACTTTATGTCTTTACCATTTTATTCCACTTAGAATCATCAAACAATATTCTCTGTACTGAAATGCCTTTAAGAGTCCACACAACAAAATCACACCACCTACGATTACTCAGAGCCATCTGTCCTTGCACTTGAAAGTAGTAGGCATGGTTTACTTTCAATTTCAGTTTGTTATTCATTAATGTGCAAAAGAAATGTGAATGAGATGCGGCATCTTCTGGTATCAAGTCCCTGAAAACGGAAGGACACTTAAAGAGCCACTCCGTGAGTTGTTGGGGGTCATATATGCCAAACTTAATAAATAGTGTCATTTCATCGCGAAGTATCGACTGTTACCAATAAAAAACGTACATATTCAAGCTTATTGGGATTTTACAGTGACAATATGAAGGTAGAACGTCGCAATAATGTTCGAAAACCGGACAGTAGCGCGCGTCAAATTGTCAAACGTAATTTTGGAGACTTATCTAAAACAGCCAGGAGAGCAGTTAGGAGTTTCTAGGTGTTTGTTAGGTTATATAATGTAATGTATATTGGACGTGATATCTACACCTCTGTGAATTTATAAGAATGTTATTATATTTTGATATGACATTTAGGTTCGTATCAAAGGTAAATAATATGTTATGAAACTCACGGAGTGGCTCTTTAATCCCAAGTACGCCTTGTTGGTTGTTACAAATGTTGCAATCTGTGCAAGACACAAGTCCATCAGGGCTAGTTGCAAGGTAAGGGTGGTCTGGGTTCACTATAAGTCCACACTGTGACACTTTGATCTGGGGATGAAGAGCTGACATCTTTGAGACATACATTTTCCTCGCTGAAGCCTCATGGGCAACACCCCATCTAGTATGTCAGTTGGTAAATCCACCATGGTACCCCATCAAATCACATACAAGCTTGTCTGGTGATGTTGATACCCGACGAACACACACTTTCCCAAATTGCGAACTTGTTATTCTCTCATATCGAGCTTGTGTCCACTGAGGAGAATCATGTTGACCTCTAGTCAATCTCTCAATTAAAACTGCATCATCTCGGGAAACTTGAAGGCTGGAATAATAATCCTGAAAGATACTTTGGCACTTTGGAGATTTCAGGTCCACAAAATCTGGTATGCAAATATCAACAGGTGGAAGTTTTGGTACTTCTTTGACTAATCTTGAGGAATGTTCAGTAACAGACATGGTATTCACAGTAAAACCACATTGAATACTTTGATCCTTTATGAGTTCAGAGCGAAACCTTGAAACATTAACTTTACTTGTAGGCATATTGCTGTTTGGTATCTTCTCAGAAACATGGCAAATTGAAGCTTCGGGCAGGGAACGACAGTTCTTAAAAATGCTCTTTTTACCACATGCCATCAGGTTTAAATCATCCGACATCATAGGTTGAAGTTTCCTTTTTCGTGGTATCTTCCACTTACACAGCGTTGAGGTGCAAGAGAGCAAGCCATCTTTTCTCTTCTGGGAAATATCAGCTAATGCATGAAGGAGGGCAGACACATGGTGGCATGCTTCCCCAGCTCTGAAACAGTGATGTTATTAAGCTTATACTTTGTAAAAATGAAAAAAATATGAATGATCGTATACATTTAACTCGACACTTTCAGAAATTTAGAAATATCGGGGTAGTCTTCAAAGAGTGTTCAGTTTCATTATCCTCGACCATTAATCGCAATATCAGGCTTTTTCCAGATATCTTAAGAGCTTAGGAGGTCTTTGAATAAAAATGCCTGTAACTGTTTGGTGCGTAGCTTAACCCTACAGCACTGTACGTTTGTAACTGAAATGTTTGAAGTTTGAATAATGCGGAACATATTCAAAATAATGATAAGATTGTAAAAATAGTTGGCAGAATTTTTTATTTTTAATCACATAACCGTGGCTTGACCAGTAATAAGGACCTTCATTAATTGCCTATCTCGAGTTTAATGGTTAATATTAGGATATCAAAGCCTTTAAACATACATACCCTGCTGCACAAGTACAGTTTGCTGAGTGAACGCGACCAGTGACCTTTGACAAAGTTACCCACACGTCATGGTCCGGTGTCTGCTTTGGATACGTACACACAAATGATCACATTCTTCACATACGTTATTGACCTGAATATTATGAACATGGCGATCTTCACAGAAGATGGCTGCTTTCATCTGACGTTTAGCAAGAATTGGATTTAAATCAGTTGTGCGACGATTGCTGAGCACCATGTAGTTATAGATTTCTTTTTCGGAAAATTCTGGCAGTATATCGAAATCTTCAGTCCAACCTGCTAACCTATTTGGATCTGGCATTGCATATCCATTTGGCGCCATAAGTTTCTGAGATACCTGTCGGCAAGCTTGAATAGTCTTCGGTATCCCCAAACGTAAGATACACGCCCCCTTAGCCCTCAACAAAAGTTCCCGCTTAGTGCCAGTGATCTTCTGATTTCTTTCTCGTAAGTATTGCCGTAATATTCTCACTGTCATACTTTCAAATCCGTCCTCTTGCTTCAAAACGTCAGACGCCATTTTGATAGACTACTCGGCGGAAATTGATGACGTTAAGGGGACATAACTCTAAAATACTTTTCAAAGGGAGATAACAACACTTTTCGGAAAGGCGAATATTCTCAGACAAAACTTACTGGTGAAAACCTTGGGGGTGCTTAACCTTTTTCCTTATGTATGAATTAAATCAAAAATAATCTTAGTAATTGAGGAAATCACAAAAAGATATATGAAGCAAGATCTGAAGGACAAGGTATGGATAGTTAATTAAAGAAATGTAAGACATCTTATAATATATTATGAAACCAGTTGTTGATTGACCTAAACATTCACTCATTTCACTGTTGGCACACCATGGAAACCAATTACAAATTTACTTATTAGACAGAGGTTAAAATGCATGGTGAAATTTTCATTTACAATATTTACCATTTTGAATGGATATGTGCGCACATTGTAGGATCCTCTGGTTTTAGTATGGTCAGTTGATTATAAATATCCATAAATAATTTGTTTAACTTCTTTTACAAACATTGATATTTTGATAATTTTACATTACGTAGTGTTTCTAATCTTAACTCAGAAATTTAAATCATTTCCTTATTTCATTTGATTTAAAATTGATACTATATAGCAATTATCACAAATAATAATACTCTTATACCGTTTGTTGTATGAGCAAACCTATCAATTGTATTGTTCTTAAAACTATATTTCAAGCTATGTATGAGCCGATTGAGCTTTCTATAAAATACCTTTGTGGACATTTGAATTTTGGTTCAAGTATGTAGTTCCTGGGTTTAATGTATTAAAACGTGACCTCCGAAATAAACTACTGTTAATGTAATAAAGAATTGCCTAACATTTTCATCATTAATTGTAAACTCGATCATTGGCTAAATCTATATTTTGATATGATGTTCACTGTTCACATTTCACCTTACAAGTTCAAGTTCTTTATTCAAGTTCTTTATTCACTAAAACCACTTACAGTGGTACATAGTACATTTTTACACAATCATTAATACATTTTTCTCAACAAGGCAACATCATATTTTGAAAGTTGTTCAGAGATACATCTAATGAATTTATTTAATTTGTCAACAATTGTTTAACAATTTTCTGCGAAGAGACTATGAAGTTTAAAATAATTAGGTTTTGTACAACAATACTTAGGTAATAACATTTTTCTATTTTCTAATAAAGGATTACACTAAAAAATATAGTGGTATTCATCACCCACTTCACCAGAGTTACACATCAAACACTTTCTTTCTTTGTAAGGAATACGATGCCAACGCCCTACTTCAACAGGAAGTTTAGTATTACTTGTTCTAAATTTCAAAATAGCTCGTGAAACTTTAGGTGGTAATAAAATATAACCTTCAGCACCAAAAATTGGTTTTATACAGTCAAATGTTTTACCTTTAGATGATAATGACTTTTCATATTGCCAATGTGTTATAAACTGGTCGGTTAAAATGCGTTCAACTTTACAGAGGAGCCAATTTCTATTAACATAACTCTGATTATACCAAATATATGACAATCCACAATCATCTTACAGTGACAATCAACTTATTATCCGTTAGTCCAGGTCTAGACACTGGCATAACGGGAATACTATAGCATAGACCGCTAAATAGCAATGAAAGCAATCCTGTCAGACGCTTCTTCCTAGCCGGCTAGACTAATGAACAAAATGTATATTGTTTACATTGAGCGATTCTTCTCACAGAAAGCCTAAGGTGCATTATTTGAAATAGGGGATATGTAAGATTCAATAATATATTTTTGTGGATATGTTTTAAATATTTTTCTATTTTGGGTTGTTATTATCAAAAGATAACATAAGATTGTATGTTTATAAATTCTATCTTTAAAATGTTGAACATGAACAATGAACAATCAATATTACATCAACCCTTTGTTGTTGATATCATAAGTTTTGCCATAATTATTTATGACATTGTAAGTTGCAATCTTAACATACACATATCTTAATGTTTCCATAATTGGACAGTGAACGGATCGGCAAACTAGCTGTTGCCTTAAAAAAATGCTTTCCTGAAATGATAATTTATGAGACATATATATCTTTTTATAATAAATATCGAACAATCATAAACATGCATGAATGTAGTCACACATTAAAGTAGAAATATTCGTTATATGATCATGTATTTACTTGTTTTATATAATAGTTAACGAATGACGATGGGATAATGTCATCTTCACAATGCTCTTTAGCTTATTACATCAACATTCTATATTCCTTTTAAAAAGTTTTTACCTAATCCAATTGATTTTTAAACATATGAAGCTTGGAATTTTTAAATACTTTAGACAAAAAAATGAAATTACAGCACACTGTAGAACTTGTTTGGTTCCAATATTTATATTATGAAACAGGTTTTGTCAAATTATGCACTGCAAGCTGAGATTAGAATGTGGCGACTCAATTACACATCACAAGCCACTGATAAGATTCAATGCTTAACTGTCCACATGTGGGTCCTAATGTTGTCATAATTAACAGGAGCCTATTATGTCATCTATTTCCTGTCAAATTGTCTGCAATTGCACTTTTGTACCCTTTGGTAAATGGTGACATAACTCTTGGCATTACACAGCTAATTAGTACAGCTTTACAACGACAAACATAATAAACCAATGAACTTGTAGAATATACATTCAACCAATAAGAAGAAAATCTTCTGCTATACTATCGATGCTTACAATCACTTGACAAATGTGGATCATTTGGAAAGGTACCCACATGCAATAGGATTATTCAGGAAGTCGAACAAGTTGCAAACAATTCATGGATTACTTTTTCTGACGCTTGAAACGGGTATGTACTTTATCACTTCGATAAAGATCGCCATTTACCTTTGAAATCTAGTAAACTTATTACGAACAAATGATAATCATTGAAAAACAAATTTTCTTAACATTTTTCATGATGAAAATGCATCAAATTTTCTAAATCTCTTTTTATTGTAACTATTGCAATTTCCAAACTATATCATTTATTCATTTCGTGTGTTTAAGTCAATCCTTAAATAGTAAAATGATTTATACAATTTCTGCAATAAAATAATAACATGCAGGATTTTATTCATCATCTTAAAATCAAAGTTACATTTGTTAAACAGTTGCAATGAAAAACGTTTTTGATTCTATTTCAAAGGTCAAATTAAATTCATGTATTAAAAAATCAATGTTTCAAACAAAATAAATGTTTTCAAAACGTTAAATGTAAAAAAACCCTACTAGTATAGGTTAACTTAATCAAAAACTTTTAAAGATATTCATAACATGGCGACTTTGACAAACAAAATAAAGGGACATAACTCTTGGTCAGATAGGTAAGGTACTAATTAGTTTGAAAGGCTGTGGAAAGGTCCCCTTTCCGTGCGGCCTTTGGAAAGGTGTGGAAGGGTGCCTCTTTCCTTCTATGGAAAGTTTGGAAGGGTGCCTCTTTCCTTCTATGGAAAGTTTGGAATGGTGCCTCTTTCCTCTTGGAAAGGACGCCTTTAAGCTTTTGGAATGAACGCTCGTTACTCCAGTGGTACGGACGGTTTACGGACGGCCGAACGGACGCCAGATGCCATGTTATGTTGTAACCACATCGGCCCTTTCAGGCCAGATGAGCTGATGAGCTTTGTTTTGCATTCTGTAATAACCTATCATTTCAACACATATTGCATAACTTGTTGGTCAAAAGAGTTTGTATTATCTTAAGTTTTCGAACGTCATTTTAAAATGATTTCATAAGAAAGAAATTTGAGTTTCTGATTTTTTGACACAAGGGTTGTATACATCTCTGTCATTGTGTCCTGTACTACTTTGAGTATCATGTTTAAGTATGTGATAGGAATATGTATGTCCTTCATCATCTAAAACAAAGTCGTAACTTTGGATGAATGATTCTGGAATAATCCGATCTGAGGTGAAGACCATTTTACGTGATATTGACACTAACTTTGAAAGTACTGAAACATCTTTCTAAGCGTCTGTACTTACGTACGAAATTTTATAGTTTTAAAACAGTTTACTGGATACCTTTTACATTTGTGACTTGTCACATCGATTCATCACATTGACAGAAAGGTCACTACAGAAATTTGTTATATTTGTTATATATATTATACCTTCATTTCAAGGTCACAACGAGACTGTTCGATACCAGAACTTTCTACACAACTTACATATTGGGGTGATCGACTGTGACCTTCACATTATTTTTTGAAATTAGGGCTTTGAAATTTGTATCATTGAAACCTACATTTTGAGCTTGTCAGTAACCATATCTTAAGAATCGTTTGCATGATTCTCTTCATTATTTACACATAGGTACTCATTGGAAAGTCGATAATGGTCACCACACAATCTGCATGTTTAAGATTGTCAGCTTAAAGATAATATATCCACATAGGAGATACGATTAGCGGAAATACTTCATAACACAGTTAAGAATAAATATCAACAACTATTTAGGTTCACATCCACCTGAAAATAACAGAAAAAACGTGTTTTATAAACACTTCCGGAAAACAGACGCCAAACGTTTTATTAGCCAATCAGGTGCTGGGGGGGGGGGGGGGGGGGGGGGGGGGGTTGTGACGACATAGACAGGACTCGTTAACGACTGGCTGATCTGTGTCATTGTTTACATTAGCGGTCGTGAACGTATATATTTTCACTGATTGTACTTATAACAAAGCCCCTAAGTCACCAAAGCTATTAATACATCGACATATTCTGTTTGACATTAATTAACTTGTTATTTGTTTGGGTTGTTAATCTCCGATAATGCCCATCGAGTGAACCCAAACTGATATCTGCCGCCATTGTGACTGTTTTTTGTTTGAACACTTAGACAAATCGACTATCCCCCTGTGTAGTTGATTGACCATTGTATATGTAGAATAATTGTTACTACTTTGTGTCATTTTAAAGTGTCAACTCAATATCGTAACTCCGTGTTTCAGCTTTGCATGACTGTAACAATGAGATCTCGCTTTTGATGGACTGCCTCTCGGCAACTTCCGGATCTCTTCATTGGAATACGACGGTTCCGAGCAGCTGTTTTTGGCCTTATTAACCAGTTATTAGTGATAATGAAGATCAAATCTTTGATGTTTTTAGTAAATGTACCTCTTGATTCGCGATTTGCCACCTTCATAAAAACCTAGAGTTACGTACTAATGTATTTTGCATAGTAAGGATACAGCTTATTGTTGTTTTGTGCGAGGTAATGGTCAGTGTTTGAGATAAAGAGTGGTACTAATCTAGAGTGACGTAGGCCAATATTGTCAATAATAACACAAAATTTATTGTTGATTGTGATGTAAGTTGAAGCCTGCTTGGAAATGTATTGTAAATATGAAATTCTTTTTCAGTTTTAACTATTTCAACCAAATAAAAATATTAACGCTGAAAAGCATATTATTTCCATTTCCTTCAGTACTTTAGTACCAGTATTTTACCAGAGAGAGGTTTTTAGTTACCTAACCCTCACACCAGACAATATAGTCATAAAGTTATTACCTAACAGTCTACATGAAATGCCACACACCTGTACATTAGGGCAATTAAGCAATAAACTTAATGACCTCAGCACCTGGCACATTTCCAATAGGTAATACACAAGGCGCTGATTTGATATCTAAACTTTATCCTCACACATGATCAACAGCCTTTATTGAAACTTGATGAAGGTAATTAGGTTTGTCAATACATGTGACACATGACAATATATTAACAAATCTGTATTACTAAATCTTATTTCATACTGCAATTGTTATCAATATCAAATAGGTTATAAATTATCCACTTTAAGGCTACATAAATGATAAATGTTTCTCCAGGGGCAGCTTTATGACTTTAATTTTACTTCTTGTTGCTTCTAAAATGACGCTGTAGCAAGAAATTTGAATTTTTCATAAATGTTATAACCAAAACTGTAGTGTCAACACACAAACATAAGTGAAGTGCCCACATTTTTGTATGTATCCTGAGAGTAATCAGCACCAAAAAAATAATATATACCCCAAAACTAGTAATGTAACAAACTACAAACCTGTCACTGTGTATCATTTACAGATCGATATATGTATGCACATTATTTCATTATAGTCTCCAACATGTTGAAATAACTATTTAGTTCAACCCGCTGAATTTTTCAACCCCATATACAATCAAATACTAAAAATTCAAACAATTGTTGGGGTTTGAATTAATAATTTCTGCGACTAATCTAAAGAGACATAAATTCATACTGCAGATAAAAACTCAACATTCGCTGCAAAATCATCAATTATAGTCAACTCCCCAAAAGTTTAATGATTATTTATCCCACCTCCCCCTGAATAGAATTTTGAATTAGCCTATCTATCAAATTCATTACCCTCTTTCGTTACCTCTTCTCAAAGTATTCCGTCCGTTTTCTCTTCCGATATGGTTGACTGTCATATCTCGCTGGACGGACGGGTAGCGGGCCTGTTTTCTTCTTCATCTGTTTATTAACTGTTGGTACGGCATTTTTGACGAGTCTTTTCCTTTGTGGGGCAAGTCCAAAGTCCGTTTTGAAATCGTAGGAAAGATCATAACAGTCCTCTGTGAAATGATCGGAGCAGATGATAGACATGTCATTGGGACTCCACTTCGCTCTTTTCTGACTAAAAACCTTTGTCCAATTCGCGAATTGGACAGGATCCTTCGGAAACCGATGCAGTTGAATGTCTCCTGATATCTTATTAGTACAGTTGGCAGCAACGCAGGGAGAAGGCATGTCTCTTTCGCAATGAAAACGTAGACGAATGCGACCCATATCTGCATTGATATATACTTGTTTACAAACAAACGCGGAGCGAGTCCTGTCTATGACGTCACATCCGCCAAAGAAGAGCTCAGGCCACTCTAGGGACTTTTTTAATTGGGCTTTCGAGGTGGCCAATTTCTACGCACTTTGAATTGTTATATCTTTTTAATTAAAGGACGCATCGAAACTCTGTTTGGTGTTTTATTTACTTGAATGTATTGTCTTTATGAAAATGGGGATTGAAGTCGGATACAAAACTGGGATATATTATCTTTAATATCCCAGGAACAATTTACGTCATTCTCTTCATATTTTTATTGGGATGATTCAGGGCCAAGTTAATTTAGGTGACTTTGATCTTAGTTATTTTCAAGGTCACAGCCAAAGATAGATTTCTTCACAAAGGAAACTTGCAAGTTTACATTGCTGAGGTGAGGGGATTTGGGGTTTAAGCCCGCTTACAAGAGTATTTCAGTTCTGTTACGACTGCTAGTATTGTTGCAGGGAGATCCCGCAACGCTATTATGGCTCTGTCTTGCAATGAAACATGTGAGCATTGGCTGGAACGATCGACGGAATTGCGCTGGAATTCAACTGAATATTGAATTGCAACCCAACCTAACTTCAATAAATAATAATGATAATAACTAGGTATTTATATATCGCTAGTATCCAGTATATGGTTACTGCTCAGTAATGCTTTTTGGAGTCTGCACAAAACTGTTAAGAATAGCTTAAGATATGACTCTTATGGGTCTTCAACCTTGACTAAAATGTAGTCAGTTTTAATATGGATCTGATCTCTTTTGGAAGGCTGTTCAAGAGTACAGCGGCTGCTCTGGAGAAGCCGCGGTCACCAAAATGTGTTCTGTTGGCTTTTGGAAAACTGACGTGAGGTGAGGTGATATGGGGTTTAACACCGCCTTCAAGAGTATTTCACTTATATAGCGGCTGCTAGTATTATTGCAGGGAGAAAGCCCGCAACACCGTTGTGGCTATGCATTGCGGTGAAACCATGAGCATCGGCTGGAACTAGCAAAGCATTGCACCCAAACCTGACTTCCTGTTGAACAGGTCTCTACTGCAGTTGCTGAGCCCCTGGCGGGATTCGAACCACGGTCCTGTTAATCCGAAACCGAACTAGTCATACGATCAAATGCATCCTGGACTGATAGCCTTTGCGATGGTTTAAAGGCTAGATACAGCTGAGTGTCGTTAGCATTAACGTTGAAGGACAGATTGTGTACCTTTGAAGTGTCTCCAAGAGGTGATGTATACACGATAAAGAATTTGTTTTTTATTCTGTAGTAGCGACGTGACAATTGCTTGACTGTGTCCTACGTCCGATAATTGCATAACTTTTTAGTAAAACGTAAAAAATATATGAAGAATTTATAAGAATCTTTCACTCGGGCCTACTCTCTCTCACATTAAAGAGGCAAAGTGGGTATTTACAAACAACTAACTTGCTTCGCTTTAAAAGGATTGGGGTGAAATCTCATACCTGTACCCAAAGTATGTGTGTCTAATGTGGTGTTTAATATAAACAGTTTGTTCATATCTTTAATGACCTATCACTTCAGTGGACGTTTATAACATCCCAGGAGACTCTCACCTAACATTTCTGTTTGTAAAGTGGTTATTTTACAGTTAACATGATTCATCTCACCTTTTTCATTCGCAACAGTTCAGACTGTCCGTCCGTCCGATCGTCTGACCATTTTTTATAAAGGATTTTAATATTTCCGCCCCTTTCCGCCTCATTCTCTCCCAACAGATATAACTCCGTCATAAATTCCTAAACATCCTCTGTCGTTACACGAGTGTTTCTAGGTCTAGAAATGTAGAAGCCTAATTGGATGCAATCAATGTGAGTTGTGCAATCAGCGACGCCGATTCATAAATAATCATTCAAAACGCCTCAGTGATTTCCGTATGCTTTGAAAACTTAGCTAAACTTTACACTTTGCACTTTGACTCTTCTGTACAGAACATATCATGGTCTCATTAGCGACTTCATTATTTCATAAGCCTGTGTGGCAACAAATATGTAACCAATGCAAGCGGTTTTTTCATTGACTGAAATTATGCAAGGTGGTTTATGTTGCGATTTTGCCGCCAGGGAATATTTGATGAATTGTTGCGTTCATAATCAAGAAAAACGTGAACTTGGTACGGTGAAAAGTCAAAACGAGGTATTGACGAAAATCGTATATTAGACTAAAAGTGACATTAAACTTGATTTTATTTTCAAGGTCACAACACTACTTTTAAGGCTATTGTTCATGCAATATCTGATGAATCGGAGCACTCATTGCCTTTACATTTAAAGCAATTGTGTTGCAACTAAATTATCATATTATAAAAAGTATACTTAAACCATACAATTGCAGCAATATTTAAAATGAGTAGATATTAATTGAATGCAATTAAAGGTTTGGGAAAAATCTAATAGTGGTTGTGGAAAGGTCAACCAAAGTCAATACAGGAAAGTAACTGAAAATACTGACAAATATAATTACTTTTGTAACAATGACCATCAGACCAGGTTAGCACTAACTGATAGATTATAGACGTTCATTGTATAAAAATAGACTTCAAAATCATAACATTCATATTATTTATTACACTTATGTAATGATTTCATTTTGCATTAACGACAAGTTATTAATTCAACTAAATCTTCCAATTATAAATCTATGATATAACAGATTGACAAAGTAAATATACTAGTTTTACGAACACAAAAATTCTTCTATGATTTACTCAATCAACTGTTGAACATGTTTTGTGTATTATTTCCTTTCCATTAACCAAACAAAATAACCCGACAAAAATAGTGATCTTTCTCAGAATCAATGACTTCTCAAAGAATATTGCTTGAACAAACCTAAGACCTAGACTGACGGTAAATGCAATCAATCATTTCACTTGGCAATTTTCATCAACCTTAAATAAGATACAAATTAGGGATACACGATGAATATTGAAAACGAAATTTGTCAGGGAGTATTTTCTAATTGTGACTTAACAAACTTCTATTGTGACGGGTAAGGGGGTATTTACTTTCATATTATGTACATTTGGATTTTACAAAGCTGAATAAAAGTCATTATCTTTATCTAATAAAAAATTGTACGATCTAACATAATGAACCTTTGCATGTTGATCAATCAGCAAGCGTAGATTTGTCTTTTTTGTGATTTCAACTCTTGCGATTTTTATCATTTTTTTCCACAGGAGAACTTAAAGACTGTAAGCTCTTTCTTTATACAACTCTTGTACCAACTACTTAAAGATACTTTACTTCTCCAACCTAATGAAAATCTTGCGAGGACAACACAAATGTACATGTACATTGTATATGATGTGTGTAGGTCGCTGTCACAGAAAAATATACATGTTGTATGTGATGACATTTTTTATTTCTATGGCGGCACCATGCTATTCAAAAGCGATGTTGATTATACGTTATAATGTGAATCAACATCTTGTAAAGGTTGCATAAGATCCGAGTGATTTGTATAAGAAATACAAAATTTTGTTATATGTAAATAATACCACGGGTTCTCATAATGATCAAGCATGTCCATCTGTATGTCCGACTATAATCATTGCATTTCAGGAGCTGAATTCCAAAACCTTTCACCAATTCTATCTGAAATGTTCCATGTGTATTACATACCTACTGAATTGGTGACTTTTGATATTTTCAGATTTCTGAATATTTTATTTTTTTCTTTTCAGCAACTTATCAAAGTTGTAACTTTTGATATTTCAAGATTTCTGAAATTCATATTTCTAACGTTTCTAAGGTTGAATTTTGATGTGGTTCCTTAATATATTTTCAAAGAACTAAAATGATCACAATATGTTTCTTAAACGCTACTCAATTGCTTTCATGGAAGCTTTTATTCTATGATTGTAGAGATGCTAGAATTTATGGGTGACCGGTTCCATATGCCATCTTCTGGAACATCTTGTTTAACTTTTGGTCATACCATACATAAAACAACAATGTACCACAATACTGATAACTTTAAAAATATGTTTGTGTTTGTGCACGTG
Source organism: Phorcus lineatus (assembly GCA_921293015.1). Classification (NCBI taxonomy): domain Eukaryota; kingdom Metazoa; phylum Mollusca; class Gastropoda; order Trochida; family Trochidae; genus Phorcus; species Phorcus lineatus. The sequence goes on from OV121084.1 coordinate 18,794,372, forward strand.
TATGACACACCTTTATACCCACAACTTCTATCAAAAGATGAGTTATATCTTACCATTATCTTCAAGTCTTATATGCACAAACGTCTACGTGTTACTTTTTTAAAATTATGTCAGTGAGTAAACACGAGGATGTGGACTTGAAAGACATTTTAAAACGAAGAGGTTGTCTGTGAATGAGATTTTTTGTCTGACGTCTATACCGTAATGCATATTTCACACAAATTTGAATGCAGTAGTGTTATTGTTTTCAATAATCGTCTCCAATTGTAAAGCGCTTATAGAATAAATTGTAGTCTGTGAATACCTCAACTAGCAAACAAGAGCCAATCGTACCCATAACAACAGCCCCTGGTAGAATATCTGGCTACAGTGCATGCGGGTTCGATTTTACCATTAGCTCATAAGAGAGAACTCTTATCAAGAAAAATTAATTGTTGGAAATTGAGTAGCTTACCTAATTATAAATTATCTATAGTGAAATTAGTTTGGAGTAAAATTTGGTTATTTGGGAAAACAGTTTGTATGGGTGTATATATAAATATGGTTGAGTTACTTTAAGTTTGTAACAATCGAAACACTTCCACATTCTATCTTTTATATTTGACGAACTTATAAGGAGCGTATTTTTATATGTGCACATTATTATGTATGTACAGGTTAAACTGACACTACTGACTGGTTGGACCCTTGGCCACGGACCTTGTGGTCCAAATTGCTCTATAAATGACATCGGGAAGGCAACAGATACGATAAGAGCGGCCATTCTACAACGAAATGGACAAGACTTTGGACAACTGATCAGTGAGGTAGAGGATAAGACAAACTCCACTCCGCCATACCCTACGCAACAGTGGAATGTGACTGGGAAGATTACAGCAGTGAATGAACGTATAAAATGGGTACAGGAGATGTTAACGTTCCACACATGTGTCTCTACGAAATATCGTTACACTGACATTAGGTAAATATATAGTGTTTTTAAGAGTTTATTTTTTTACCTTCAGTACTTAAGGTTTGCTTTGTAGGGATTTCAGAATAAGCAATCTTTCTTCTAGTCGTCTAATGATATATGTAATCTTGTTAAAGGGAAGTAGCTGGTAGTTAGTTCTTTTTCAGAAGCCTTTAGTAGATGAAATGTCCTTGGTGTTTTTTCTCTTAAATGAATGCCTGATGGTTGAGTGGATTACGTTTTGATTATCATTATCTAAACAATCTTCAAATACGTGACTTTCCTCTCGTATGAGCACGTTGTATCAGTCATTGATTTAAAAAAGTCATTTGCTTTTAGTTTCCAGGGAGACTTCTGGAGGGACTCCCAGTATCAAAATGAAAATACCAATGGGAATTCATATAACCTACAAGCAAAGATCACAACAGGCAAGAGGAACGACACAGGTCAACCAAACAGTAGCCCGGTGATGTTACTGAAACCTGTCTACCAGTATGTAATATACACAACTTATATAATTGTTTCGATAAACAATTTGCGTCCACATTTTCGTGTAATCTGTCCATTTCCACATAAGTATCAAGTCAAGTATAAATGGACTTTAAAAGCCAATTAAGATTAAATTTCAGTATTTTGAATACTTGTCATTACAGTGTGTGAGCCTGTGAGATATCTGTATCTTAACAAGTATTTTTCAGGATCTCCCTTAACAGCGTAACAGTACTGAGAATGACCTTCATGGACAAAGAGGATGACATTATACTATGCAAACCCTCTGAATTTGTCGCCCAAGGATCTGTCAATATCATGCACAATACTACGATAGAGAAGGCAAGTTTTCTTTCGCTTATGACGCAATTCGACACCGCTGTTACCCTTTTTTTCTTATCGTCAAGATCACAAGGCCTGAAAAGCCACATTGCCTACGTTATTGCTTGGCGTTTGTCTTAGTCCTCAGGTTTTTTCGCGCCTTTTCGATTTTTCTCTGAAATACACATATTCGACTTTACATAAATACCATTTTTCTCGTTAAGGGATATCCGGGATCATCCCCACTTTCTTGTATCTTGAAATATCATCTTTTAATGTGACTGCATTCTCTCCCAACAGTGGTGGCTCCATCATAAATTCCTATACAACCTCTGTCTTCATTCGAAGGTTTCTTGGTCACGAAATGTAGAACGCTGATTTGATGCAATCGAAGTTAGTTGTGCAATCAGCGACGCCGTTTCAACAGTTATCATTCAGATCGCTTAAATTATTTCCATAAGCTTTCCAAAAGCTAAACTTTATTCGAATATGTACCTTGCACTTTAAGCGTCTTTACAGAACACAAACGCTTCATTTTGCGACTGTTTCACTGCACAAGCCTGTATGACGACAAATATGTTATTCATGCATTCGTTGTTTTCATTGGTTGAGATATAGCCAGGTAGTTTAAGTTGAAATATTTTCCCGCTAGGGGAAACTGCCGGAAGCCCGAGAAACCTTCATATTAAAACAGAGGTTGTATAGGAATTTATGACGGAGCTATCTCTGTTGGGAGAGAATGATGTGACTGTAGTTTGGTCACTTATTTGCTATTTTGCCTGTCACACGGCATTAGTGTGCATCAAAAACGAAAATTAACTCTGACCAACGTCTATCTGTGGTAATATTTTCAATATATCTTCTTAATTTGAAGTAAACTATTATGTCTGAAACGCACCTGCGGACAATCACAGTTATTCTGAAAACTTTGCTTTCTTGTTAAGTGCGTGAAGGAAGATTTTTGAGGAATACATGCACATTATATCCATTGATTGTGTAACTTCTTATTTCGAATCAGTTACACTCCTAGTGTTTTCTCAAGATTATGTTGTCAATAAAACAATTCAAGTTTGAATGAACAACAGTATGCCACGATTGACTTATAAAAATAGATGACGAGTTATTAGCATGATTAAGAATGTTGCTTCTCAACGTGACGTTGCAAGACTGTTCCACGTACAAATAAACACAATTTGCAATTTATGTTATTTAACAAAATGCCAATGTTCAGGACAGTTCCCAGTCACTACACCTCATAATTAGAAATGGATTCTGACCTACCATCTGCGTAACAGATTCCAACCCCAAATACCGACATCCTAGACAATCCCATGATTAAAGAGAACCTCAGCAAGGATTGCTCTTAAAGGTCTGGTTGGGCATGGTTATTCCGCCGCAGCGACACCAACGTCTACGACTTCATTGGTGTCGACAACATTTGCGATCGAGGGCACATGAGTTGGGAATGGTTCACTGTTGAGACAGTGTGTTTTGATGGGAGACGTCGCGACGTCTAGGTGACCGTCATGTTACCCCGCGTTTTTGAAAGGGGTCGTTTGATGGAGTCGTAAAACCTCAAGAAGGCGTTCACCACCACTCATCATCGATGACATACATTTGTATTGAATGGAGCAAGATAAAGAGATGAACTTTTTAAACGGTCATATTTAACCGTTTTTGCAGCAAAACTTTCAAGGTTTACTTTTCAGCAGGACAACGCCAGGCCCCATGTTGTCAGGGCTGTGCAACACCGTATACATTGTTGACGTCCTGCAATGGCAGATTTATAGCCGATCGAACAATTGTTGGATTCAACAGATCTCAAGAAGGTTGCCTGAACTCCGTCAAGCTCGTCAAAGAATGTTGAATGCAATCCCGAAGATTTCAATCATATTTTGAAAAGACCTTAACTTATCAGTTCATTCATAATCATACACAACTTAAAAAACTATGTCTCCGAGAGCATAATAGTCAACGTATTAAATTGGGTTGAAGAAGGATAAGAAGAACATTATGATTCATAACGCCAGTCTTGCATCATCTGTTTATTCATTAAGGTTTATATGCTAAGGCATTAGTCCGAATTGGTTTCGCCACATTGCTCTCATTTCTTTAATGCAATTAAAATGATTTTCACCCATTACAAATGATAATTAACATGCTTTTGAAAAAATAATAATAACTTAAGTAATAAACCTACTCGTTAAGCCGTTGAAAAGTACAAAAGTACATATAAACTGAAGTATTTTCAGTAAATGTATGGCTTTTCTGGATTAGTAGACGAATATGTTCCGTTAACATGAATTTGCCATAACAATGGCTGTTCACACTCATCGAAACTGTTGCAGTCATTCAGCAGTAATTATATCATTATTTCTTATGGTTATGAAATGATAAATGATATAACTATTTTTTTGGCATTTAACATAAGATATTGAAGCAAACAGGCCCTTCGACTAAATAAACAGCGTTGGCAATTAAAATGTAACTCGCATTAAACCTGTAAACTATGGTAAATCAGCCGTTGAAAATCACGCACCTTAACTATAGTAACTATTTGCATAGTAATAAATTTGTTTCATGCAGTTAACAATTAAGTGCGTAAGAATCTATAAGAAACCGTGTTAAACGGAAGACGTAATCAAGAAAAATCGTGAATACTCCACTAGTCCAGTCCCCATTTATCGATAATACATTATAATATAAGTTTGAATTTTGGGAGAATTACTTTTGCTTACTATATGGCCATCGCGTTCGTTATAAAATGAGTAAAAGCGTTTATTTCGTAATCCCTATGCCAACTTCCAACGAACAGCCGCTTGAAAGAGGTATTAATAAAAAGAACAATGATCGTTAATATGTCATTACATATACATTGTATATATGGAATCTACAAATTAAGATGATTTAATGTTTACAGTTTCAGAGTAGGTAAAACTAACCCTTGACGTGAAGCAAGAGGGGATAAATATCTTGTTAAATTTCCGGAATTAAATTTGAGTATATAAGATGTATTAAGAGACCGTAACTTCCGATTCCAAAATAAGGAAATTAATACAAAAAAATATACAAAGCGACATAGACAAACTAGGTGTTCAAATAAAATTGATTCCCTTATATAAAAACAGACAAATCACTTTTTGATGACAGTATAAAATCATGAATGAATTAATGACGATCAATCAAAATGTCAAGAATTTATCACATTTGTTATGTTAACTAGACCTTTCAAAACCCAATAAATTAAAAACATAACACGTGTAAAGGGATTACCTACATGTTAACGCATACTTGTTAACAGGTGAATTAGTTTAACCATGGAGAAAATAAGAACATTATTTAGATGCATCACATACATGTCAATGACGTTTATTGAGTCTCAATCACGCACTACTGTTTGACATTGTCTTCTGATGGTGCCGATGAGGCGCTGATTCTGAGTTCCTGTTTGGTTCTTTGTTGAACCACACGGTCTAGAAATGTTTTTGTAGAAGGTTCCATATGTTCTATTGGATTAAGATCCGATGAGTGAGAAGGCAACTCAATCCGCTCAATCTTTTCAATTTGAAGGTAATGTTCCATCACCATTGCTCGATGTGGACGTCCATTGTTGTTCATAAGGATGAACTTATCCCCGATAGCTCCAGCACAAGGTTTGACGTAGACATCTAAGATATGATTCCACTTACGAATACCAGTCATGGTGCCATTTTCAAAACATGCAAATCAATCTTTCCATGTCAACCTGTCATGTTCAGCAATGATACCATCTACCAAACGTTGCCCCAAACGTTGTTCCATGCACGAGCTTAACAGCCCACTCTCGACGTGAGACTCGATGTTCATTGCTATCAGTCGTCTACGCACAATTTGTTTGGAAACTTTAACTGCTCACGTACTGTGGTACGTAGATCAGATCTCAGGTAGGTGGTATTTCTGGTGTTCTGCCGTGTAGCCTTCATTAAAAAACGGTCATAACGTGTCTGGCAGCAGCACTATAAGTTTGGAAACGATTCCAAGCGCTATTGATTACATTGTGGCTTACACCGCGTTCTTCACCACCTCCAAATTGCGTCGTCCTCCTTGCAATAATTTTTAAAAAATCATTAAAAGAATCAAATAAGATAAACTTAAAATTTCAGAGACTCACGTTTTGTCACAGGAAGTTTTATTTCATTTTCTTCTATCAGAAAGCCACAGCCAGATATACATCTTCATCTGCATTCGAACAACATGATGAAAGACTTCATTCAGTCTTCACAATATAATTGTTACCAGAGATTTAATCATACCAGATTGTGATAAGATCTCACAATTAATCCTTTGGTTCGCTGTGTGTGTGGCTTGCCTTTGTTGCGATTGTGATATTGACAACGTTTCCTTTAACAATCTGATTAAAATCAGATGACGTATCGCGCGCTTAACATTTGTCCATTATCAATATGCGGTACTAACATCTGACACTATCCCGCTAGAGGGGTCACCAGATTAACATTCGTCCTTGAACTCCCAACCAACAACCTATTGATATATAACCAATCAGATTACGCGTTACTTCCATTGTTCGGTTCAACATTTAAAATGGCGGACGAAGTACGCGAAATGGCTTGCGGTGATCTCGTTGACAAAAAAATTCGTAGATACGGGAATTTCGTAGACAGTGAATTCGTAGACAGTATTAAATTTGTATTTCTAAGTCAATATTGACTATTATTTTTAATTATAATCCCAGGTAGCAATTTAGCATCGGGCCAGTAGTGGCCCAGTGTACTGGTCCAGTGCTGTGTAAAACACTGGCCCATTGCCGTGTGTCATCACCGAGCCGGTACGGTTTATAAACGCTGGTGCGGCACTGGTCCTTCACTGGCATACTGTATCAAACCGGCACTGGCTCAGAACTTAACCAGCACCAAAACTATATTGAAAATATCAGCATTTTGGCTCGTCATGTCGACTTCGGACCCTCAGAGAAATTGTTAAACATTCTTAGAAATTCCAGATAGTGATCAATATTGAATGTTACATATTAAATTGTCCGAACTTTTGTCTATATGGCAATGTTTGTATTGTTATATACACAGATATTTAAATGTAACAAAATGTCAAAAGATAAAATATTACAAAACTAACAGGAGAATAGGACAAAGTGAAAGTGTTATCGATCGAGAAATTTGAATATTCAAAACTAAACCTACACTGTTGCTAACATAGGAGAGGTAATCGAAATATTAATATAATTGAAGATGACAAAGCATCAGAAATAATAACAGACACGAGTAATTCATTTGTAAATGATATAGTATATCATTCATATATTATTGATTCATTATTCATCTTAGTTCAGTCAAACGAAAGGTTGACGTGTTGCTGACAATTTTTATAAACAGGTTCTTCATCTGGGTCGAGGCTCCCCTTGTATTGCTGCTAGAGGTGAATTGGGGCGGTATTCGATTAAAGTAAATCAATATTTAAGAATAATTAAGTATTGGGTTCGAATTTTGCATCAGGATGTTAATGGCATATTGTGTAAAACATATAATTTTCAATTCTTACGCGCAGAAGCAGGTCGAAAGTGTTGGGCTTTAAGCGTTAAAAATTTGCTCTTTCGTTATGGATTTGGCTATGCTTGGGTTAATCAAGACTTTGGATGTGTTGAAACTTTTATATCAGAGTTCAGAGATAGATGTATTTCTATTAGTAATCAGAGTTGGCACGAAAGTATTTTTAGCATCTCCAAATTAGACATTTTTCGGACTTTTAAATCTGAAATTAAATTTGAGCCATATTTATCTATCATTAATGTTCCTGTTTATAGGATAGCCTTATCTCAGTTCCGTTGCTCCAACCATATTCTGCTTGTAGAAGAGGGTAGGAAGCATAATTTACATCGAAATGTAAGATTATGTCCATTTTGTGTTACCCCATATATAGAAACCGAATACCATTTCTGTTTACTATGTCCATACTTTGAAAAGCTGAGACTTGATGTCCTGCCTATGTACTACTGCACCAACCCAACGATGGACAAATTTAAGCAACTAATGTCATCTCTTAATCCAACAACTGTTAATCGTTTAGCAAAATATGTATTTCTTGGTCTGAAAATGCGAAAAAAGTACTTTGAAAATATCGCTGTTTCATGTTGATTAGTGTTATATTTTATGGCGCTTGTATCACATTGTATTGGTTAAATGTACTTGTATCATGGGCCTGTGGCCCCCTTACAGAAATAAACTCATTCATTCAGTCAAACGAAAGGCAAAGCATTAGACAGGAGGGCCTGTTACCTTAATTTATTTTAATATAAGATCAAACAAGAACTAAAAGAATTGAAAATAACACATGAATATTGGATTACTTTAATAGTTTCAAAACACAACAAAATTGACTATTTATAGGTCTTATTCACTTTATTTCTTTAATCGAACCTAATAGTGTTCGAATCCAGTCTGATTAAAATCGACCCTGTTCCGAGGAATAAAAGTTTCAAAATATTGACTCTATCGAGATTCGAACTGTATCTGTCTAGGCCATCCTCTCCACTGGGTCTGAAGGTAGCCTCACTGCTCGCACGTGCCGACACCAGTTTAGCGCAGACAAAACCTAGTCAATAGCGAACCAATCACATCATCGCGTTTAAAATAAAGATAGCGACGATCAAGGTTAACGAATGGTAAATGGGAGTTACTTGCCCCTAGCTACTGATACCGAATGCTTTTGCCGCACGCATTGTGATTGGTTAGATGAGTTTAAGCAAGAACGTGCGCTACAGTAGGGTGCGGTCAGACCCAGTGGAGAGGATGGCCTAGACAGATAGAGTTCGAATCTCGATAGAGTCAATATTTTGAAACTTTTATTCCTCGGAACAGGGTCGATTTTAATCAGACTGTGTTCGAATCCTAGAGTTTGATAAATAAAGGTTTGTTATTAATACTTCTAGTCCTATCTGAAAACCCGTCTACGAATTCACTGCTCGATTTGTCTACGAGTTCACCAGATTTCGTGTCTACGAAATCACCGCATCCCCGCGAAATAGCTGAAGAATTTGTAAATTCCGAACTCAAAGTCGAACAAGTCAAAAAAATTAATTGTTTACTGGACCGTAAAGATTGAATGGCAATTTTGCCAACTGGTTATGGTAAATCACTACCCTTTCACATGTACTGTAAGGTGGGAAAAGCAAGAAACGAACACGCTTCGCCTCGGATCGTTTCCAGGTTGTGCACATCCCTCGATCGGGTACTAGTTCCCGTTCGTGAAGCAACACCCCGATCGGGATAATAAACGGTCAAAAGTGTTGTTTTTCTGTTATACACTTTAATTTCACATTGGCGCATCGCGACGAAGGAATGTACAGGTAAACAAACCTTTCGGCCAACTATCGGCAAACAAACATTATAGCCCGCAAAAACATGATGAAAGTCCATATTCACACAAGTATTGGCAGAATTGCAAGTTAAAGCGTCCTAACTTTCTATTCCACGCTAACGAACCGTCTAAACTCCTTCCGGTTTCCAGCAAAGGGTGATAATATCGACATCAATGGCCTTCTTTATGGTATTTACTCTTTCTTCACTCAAACGCACTTTTTCTTTAAAATACTTTCTTACAATTTCGGCACCCTTTTCTGAAATTTCCTTTTGCACAAAATAGAAACCACATATATCACGCAAATGTTCATCTTACGAAATTAAACAAGCGGAATTCCATCTGATTTTAATCAGATTGTTTCCTTTAACACACTTCAATCTACGTGACCAAGACTTCAGTTGATCATGAGTCTCCTGATCATTTAACAACGACGGTGCAAAGACAACCAACCACTTCTAGGAACCACATTCCAAATTTAACGCGTCTGCACACTCCCATCCTAGATTCTTTAGCTTCTTCTGGGAAGATCAATGAGATTGTAATGTTTTCACTTGGAGCACGTGGACGTCAGTCTGTAAATACGAAAAAGCTTAAGTGTAGGGAGTTGCACTAGCAACTGCAATATCGAAATTTATGTTTAATAACTAATCATCCCGTGTAAATAACAATAATCAAAATGAAAATAAAGATGACAAATAGGCATTTTAGGTTCAGAAGCTTTTATTATTTTTATATTATACGCCTACATTATGTTTTGGTTTCAGAAATGAAGAAGTAGTGTCACAAATCAGAACACATGAAGGGTTTCAAAAGTTTATTTAACTCCCACCTGGCAAAATACAACACAAACACACTATCACTAGCACATTCACTCCATACAAAACACTAATAAATATTTAACTCTCGTGCGCGCATCTCACTTGCACCCACACGTGCATATCAAGGCTTCCCTTTCCTCACCCAGATACACTCATTACTACTTACATCTACTTATCTCATAGTTAATGACATCCGAAAGCATACTGAACTATCTGAGGCGTTTAGAATGATTTTTGAAACAGGATTGCAGTGTTCAAATTTCAACGTATGAAGCTGATGGTTTCGTACACGATGGGTGGGGAGTTGTCGCCTTAATAGCTGAAGACATCAACCGGCACGATATAAGCATTGAAGGAGATGGAATTCGACTAGGCGGGACTGAACAGAGAATCCTTAGCAGAATCAACATTAAGGTCAGCATAAAAAAGACTTCGTTCATCATTTTAAAGTGAAAATTCAATCCATCGAATTAAGGGAATTGAAAGCGATTTAAAAAATTGGTACCTTCATTTCAAAACTCTTTTTATTGTTTGAAAAAATGTTGTCTTCAAATTGTTAAAAAAAATTCTTTAACTTTTAAATCGTTTATTTTCAAATGGAAACGATTTTCAGTACGTAAAATACCCAAATAAGTAGATGGCTTAGGAGACTTCCACTTGTAATCAACCGGCGTTAACTACTCAGGGGTATACAATGTACTTATCACCCTCCCAATCTTTCTGTCCGTAAGAAGCCTACTTGCACTTTTCCTGTAGTTAAACCTTCTCCTCAAGATCATTAAGCTGAAATCTTATGATAAGAATCCTCGCAAAAAACTTGACAACCGCTTTTTTAAAGCTTATTTTATTATTACGATATAACATATAATAAATAATGATGACATATGAGTTTCAGAGACAATAATTTATTTCATTTATGTATTTCTCAAAGTTCACTTTTGGTTTCCGTGGAAACAACCTTGTAGAGACGGTTATGATTTTGATGTTATACGTTTAATATTGGTTTTACAAATCAAATGTCAAATATCTCAAGGTACTTTTGGTGCCTTTTGTTTCATAAAGTCGAAAAAGACAATTTTATTTCTAGATTTAGGGAACAAACAATTATCCCTTATGTCAATTTCTCCTCAACAAAGAACAAATCCCATGACAATCCAATAGTTAATTATAGGTTTAATGAGAAGGACTTCTTTTACAATTGACAAAAATGGTATGAAACTTCTTATAATTAAAATAAGTATGTATGTGAGGCTTTTTCAGTTCATGGTGCGTACCGTACAAAACCTCACCCTACCAGACTTTGTTCCCCCAACTAAGGACAACAATCATGAGTTCATCGTGTATGTCGGGTCTACACTTTCTATTGATTTATGGGCAAGACAAATGAAAAGTGTATATCCGTGAGTATATTTTAGTTTGAGTTTATGTCTAACGCTCTTAATTTCAGTTTGTCCAGTTTTCCGCGATAAGTATTAGTCCATGCAGGTTTTTTTCTTCAGAGGGTCAAACATCTTAATCAACCCGATTAACCGTCGTTGTAGACATGAGGCCATTTCAGTGTGAACACCTATGAATCCGTTTGGAAATTTATCAACTTAACTGAACCGAACGTGACCCCTTCGTAAAAAAAGCTCCTTTAATATGATTCTTAATTGTCTAGCAATTGGTAAGAGATGTTGTTCCTTCTCGTAAGATCAAGTTATATCTCTTCAAAACGTAATACAGTGCCTTTAATGTGGCATCGGTTTCAATATCAAAAAGGACATACCAACCGGGTTTTGCACTTGGCCAAATTCCGGTTATACTTTTGTCGACTCTTAGGAGGAAACCCTTTTCATTTGTTCTTATCCTTGGCAATAATTTTAAATTAATAAAACTCCTCTCTCTATCCGTTTGAATGGTGCTTATTTTTCTAGACATGATGTTAAAGACAAATGATGTTCTGAATTTACAGTAAGTATGCAGAATGGCATCGATAAAGAAACATTTCAAACGATGAAAACGCGATCAATGGTAATCTGAAACGTTAGTTTGAAGTAAATCTGAATTGATAATCGTTCAGCTAGAGAAATAACTTAGGATGAATTTACAACTAGAAACCAGAAACAACCTGAACAATTAATAAGCCTTTTACACTGCGAAGGAATCTTTACAGAGAAATGAATTGTAGGTTACATGTTTTGTATACCAACAGAGACATCAAATCGTTTCACGTGCATTCAGTGCCTGAAAGAAATTTCACTGTCCACCCTCCCACAAAGTGTAACCAGACGGATACGATGTACTCAACAGTGATTTGGAAACCTGAAAAGGAAGACGTTGGGAAATATCTTATAAGGACATATGCAATTGATGAATCTGGGTAATAACTAATAACTGATTTTAAAATGTTAAAATTTTGATAGTTTTTATAAACAAAACAGGCACGTGACCGAGAATTTGGCTTGGAAGCTTAAGTGATATTTCACACATTACGTCCGTTTAGATTTGGGATCTAGTGAGAAACCCACAACATGTCAGTATTGTGATGAACATGTTAATTTAGCTGAATACAACATTTTGAAGATGATAATCACATGTTGCATTGCTTATTCATGATGACATTGCTGACTTCCTCTTTATTTTTTACTGAGTTGAAGAAGTTGAAATACGCTTGAGTAAAGTTAAACTCCAAGCATACGATTCCTACCTACAAACTGAATACATCCTTTTTTTAAATTATGCAGGAACGACGGGGAAGATAGGACCTACCGCATAATCGTCAAAGGTAATTTACGTGCCGTATATTATTTAGTGAAGAGACACATTAAATATTGAAAAGCAATCTCTAAGAACATATTGCGAAACTTACCAAATATATTCCTGTCAAAGATGTGATGGCCTGGAGATTTTTTATATTGAAAACCTGAAAGGACTTTTGCGTTATTTGTTTCAGCACTGGACTATACAAGTACAGTTTCAAACAAAGTAAGCTTTATTGTTTGTCATGTTATTTGTTGTGTTTTCGTCGGCTTTGGTGTGTCATCTTTTTTCCGAGTATAAATTTTAAAATATTTGACAAATCATCAGACTATGTAGCGTGCTGCCTTTTTATAAACCCTTTTTCGCGCGTGCATATACATACGCCCTTGGCCTCATTAGCATAACAGCTGGTCGGGTTTGAGTCAAAAGTTGACAGCGAGCGGACAGGCGCCTTGCTAGCATTTCACGTACACCATTTCTAATATAGTGAAAGTATTAATTCAATATACCACACAGACAGTAGATGATTAAACTACATGTCTATATTCTACAGACGTATATATCAATTTCTTAACGTTTTTCAGATCCTTCCCTTTTTATTGACCGGTATAAAATATTTATTTTAGCCAAGGGGACACGATTCATCACGATTGTTATTGTGATTTTGGTATTTCCCCCATGGTGGTAGATAATGTTCGGACTGTATCTCTTAGATACTTTACCCAAAGTGCTTCATTTTATAATTTTTATTCATGTTTGTATTATCCCAAGATTTACTACAATTTGTATGTGACAAGAGTTCCTATTTGTAATATGTTTAAAGTCAAGGGTATTGTTTGAGATATGGTAACATCTACCGTGTTCTGAGGAATAAAAGTTTCAAAAATTAACTTTATCGAGGTTCGAACTCGTTCTGTTTAGGGCTTTCCGCTTCACACAGCTAAATGTAGCTCTTGGTTCGAAGTTTTCTGATATTTATTGGCAAATATTCTATATTCTGTCTTCTGTTGGTTGATCTTGAGGAAATACTACAAACATTTGAAAACTACGACCTGCAAATGTTAATGTTGAGTAAAAGCATGCTATGGACCTTCCGGTCTCTCTGCTTCCACTTGATATTCATGAACTAGGTCATTAAATTCAGGGAAAAGAGTCTATGTGCCTTTATGGTGTTTGGGCTCTTTTACTATTTTACGTATGCTGATTAAGTGGCAATGATTGAGATGTTGCCTTTTCTATGGTAGTTCTTGAGCATTCTTCTAAAAGTACTTCTAAAAGACCAATCATCACCAATTTAGTATAAAGCCTTTTTATATCATGAAGATGTGATTTTGAGTTCTTTTTTAATTTTACTGTGTGCTTTTCCATGGCGACAACTTAGAGAATGCCGTTTTAGGGTAGTTCTTTCATAGAGCATATTCCTGACACTACTACATGAATAATCACGATGTTTGGTATGATGTCTCTCCATGTAATCATGTCTGTTTGGGATATGAGCTTTTTTAATTGTATTTTTCCGTTTCCATTGCGACAACTATCACTTTGTATCTCTGTAGGGGTTGTGATTGTTTCCGAGGCAAAATTCCGAAACATCTAGATTAATCATTACCGGATGGTATACTGCCATACCTGTTTTCATGGCAACAATTTGGACTTTGTCTTTTGGATATAGGGTTTGTGTTGGGGGCACGGTTTGTGTTGGGAGCACCATTCTCTAGCTACCTTTAATTTGGAAAGGGGAAGACATCTGTTTTTAACGAGTAAAAACACTCTATAGTTTAATTTAGATCAACATGTACAGCTGCATACCGAATGTTTGTTCACTTACTACTGAATCGTAGTGCAAATATAATGTAATTTGGGTTTTGTTTCAACGTCAATAGAATAACTTCAGCAAGACTGACAATGGATCACCCACTGTCCATATGTGAAATAGCCATTCTTGAACTCATTTTGGGATTGTCTGGTCACTCGTACAATAATTCGAATTTTGGCATATTGATATACACCGGAGGGGTCACATTTTCGAATTTTCGATTTCGTTAAATGTCAAATAAAATGTTCCATATCGACTCTCTAACATTAAAGCCAACATAAGTGCATTGACTTTGTGCTAAGAAACAAACGTGACTAATTTTTACAGAAGCTGATAACTTATAAAGGATTTTATGGAGAAAATTAGTGTTTTCGGAATTTTTACCCATGGTCACTTCAATGACCTGCCAAAACTGTTACGGGTAATTTTTGGGCACGATAAACGTTTGCCTTAAAGCAGAATTGATCTGAATATGTGTATTGAAAATTCAATATTATACGTTTCTTTTTCGCAACGCTACGACACCTCAAAGGCATCTCAAATTACATGATATTTCCACTGGTATATTCAGGTATGTGAACAAACTTTTGGCATGCAGCTGTATCTATGAAACACACCAACATGTTCTCTTCCTTTCTTAAATTTGAGACTAACATTTCAATATTCATATGATTACATTTGTTAGATTTCAAATAAACCTTTTCAACATACATGTACATTGTAATTTTTCAGTGTACCATGAAAAGTTTAGTCATTTCTGATATCTTTCTACAGAAGTTGTTTATATTTGAAATAATTGAATTTGAATAAGATGAATATATATGCAGTCAAAAAGTTTTTTCTTGAAAATTATATATCCTTGGATATAAGTAGATAATTTGTTTTAATGTTTTCATATGTTTGAATAATTTCAGTCTTTGCCATATTTTGTCTCACTTCCGGCAACAGATGTCGTCTGCAAAGTGAATTCAACATGTACTTTTTCGGTATATTCTGGATCAAAATCAGGGTAAGAATGACTATATTTTTGTTAAATAAAAAGTATCAACCACATGTTGTCTGACTCTGGAACTTGATTTTCTATATCAAGAATTATCAAGTTCTGATATATTTCAATAGATACAAATACAAAGCCCTGGAGTTTTGAGCATTATTTATGTTTTAGTAGTCTAAAACATTTGGAAAAAGATGCAAATGAAATATCTTTATTGTGCACATCTTAATCAAAAAAACATCTATAAAAACATGTTTTGGGGAATTACAAGAAATCGATGTTATTCCTTTACCATCAGGTTATTGTCTTGGTCCAACGGAAAAGCCAGACACTACACTAACTCTAGCGTAATTTGACGTATTTTTAACACGGTACAATTTCTACGCACGAATGAAGTACATGTACATGTACAGTGATGTGACCTTATTATGCATTCTTTGAATAGATATTTGAATTTGATTATTCTCAGCACACGCATCATCGACTTGGAGATGGCGAACTCTACACTTCCACCTGTCTACATATCTTCAAAGCAGATCCTCGAAGGCGGACAGACTGATGTCAGCTTTTTATCTCAGAAGCCAGGACCTCATCAAATATGTCTCCGTGCTTTAAACGACAACGAGTAATTTAAAAATCAATAATAATTTGAAAAATCATTTTACTGTTAATGTTGCCATTTTTGTATTTTAAAGTCAATCGTGACTAAAATGTGTTAAGTTTGAAAAAATGAGAACTAAATGTATCGAACTTCATGACGTTAATAATGTTAAGTTTAATGAAGCGTAGATTAGCAACAACAGATGTTTCTAAAGATGGAAGAAAAATAATATCATATCATTTGGTCTTCAGAGAGAGGTCGGAAGAAGAATGTATCAATGTAACGATGGAGTACAAAGGTAAAACACATTAAAACTCCACTTTTAAACTGAAATTGTGAGGTCACCAAACCACTTTCAAGCGATGGTGTTCAAAATGATATTGGAGGGGAAAAAACCTTCGAACAACCAAATTCAAACCACAGATTGGTGAAGAATCTCCAACAATTTCTTAAACTCTGCTACAAATGTTCTTTTTTCCCACGTAGGTTGATATCTAAACATAGTAAGTTAATATCTGAACATCGTCATCAATCTAAATGATGTCATAAACTTCAAACGCTATATGTCAGGTACAGCAAATATGTTAGGACACCATTGACACGTGGACTGGAAGTAATTGATTGCTCGATCAACATATACTGACGTCTAAATAATAAATGTACCGTGTGACAGGATCAAGTTAGCGCAGGACCACTACTGACTTTCAATATCTAAAACGCAAAACTAACGTCGAAAACGATTTAGTGGTACCTGTTGGTGACTTACTAAGACGTACTTATTTCCAACTTCTCTCTACGTTGATTTAAACATAATCAGCCTTTGTACAAATGCTGTATCAATCTGTAATTTCTCAAACTTTCCACAGATGCTTGCAACTCACTTCCATGTTTGAACGGCGGAAGATGTCGTCAGAACGATGCTTCGTTCGTATGCACGTGCAGTCATATATTTACGGGAACACAATGCGAAACACGTGAGTTGCATTTAGCCTTCCTAGTTGTGTATACTCGACTTTATGTGAGTTCGAGAGACCAATTTGATAAACTTGGCACCATAAATGATAATTTTGTAATTTTCCACAAACATGAATTTGAATTTCATATGTATGAGACTGTATAAGTTATCAACACATTGTACACGTACATATATAATTCATTAAATTTTACTTAAAAACAATAACCCAATAATTGTATAATAAATAATATTTTTCGGATTGGCGTTCTAAGAGGTCAAAACACAGACAACATACACTATTATTATCACTATCACATAATGCTGACTTGGAATGGATATTGATTTTTTTTACATTACATAACATGTACATTACATGGATGACATTAAATGCAATGCATTTCATTCCCCAGTTGTGAGGTGATTATATATCGCAAAGGGCTTCACTTGGTCGTTAATACCCCCATTTCACTGAGCTACGAACCCCTACGGTACTCGCGGACGTTTGCGGAATCGCCTCTTTGGAAGAGCTTGGGTATTTTCACGCGGAAAATAAGACAAAATCCTACGGAAAATGTACATTTCACATTGCTTAAGAATACTTACGGTTAAACAACGACAGAACTACGGCTAGGAGGCGGAAAAACACAAGGAGAAACTGCGGAACACAAGGAATGAGTTCGGATAATTTGGATAATTTGCGGAGCACACTTGGAAGCTACGGAAAATGCGCGGAATAACTGCAATAGGTGGCAGCACTAATCCGTTTGGCGAGGAATAACTTTGGAATAACTGCGAGCCATAAGGAATAACTGCTGAATACTTGCGTTTTACACCCAAAGAAAATGCGGATAAAGTGCGGACAACCTTCGGCAACTGCGTTTTGTGACGGATCAATCACGTCATAACTGCGAAAATCGGCAAAGATCAAAGCATTTTCCCTTGAATCCGCCTATAAAATCGCCGTTTCGCAGACGGAAGGAGCATTCTACAATGGACAGCCATACCAACGACATCGATCTTCAACGCCTCAGAGCTGAAGAAGTGCATCGAAGATGGCAGCATCAATTTGCCGACACCAGAGCCTCTCCCATACGACGACGTCGACATGCCATACTTCCTTCTGGGTGATGACGCTTATGGCCTCAGAAATTACCTAATAAAGCCATACTCCAGACGGGGGCTCACGTTGGCGTTGGCCTACAACTACAGAATATCAAGGGCATGCAGAGTTGGCCAATTGTTGGCAGTTCCTTCTCACGACATTGCAACAGGGTCCAGGTAGTCAGAACCATGGTTGAAGCTGCTGTCTGTCTTCACAACATACTAAGAACAAGGTAAACCAAACATCATGACTCAATTATGTATAGACAAGATGAAGATCACACCATCATACCTGGGCAATGGCGTGAGACTGCCAACATGCATGATCTGGCAGGGGTGGTCGGACCAAACAGTGACTCTGTAGAGGCAAAGAAGCAGCGGGAATACCTCAAGCTCTATTTCCAAAGCGAAGTGGGGCAGGTCTCTTGGCAACCATTCGTCCAGCAGAAAAACACAGAAATGAACACAGAGATGTACACAGAGATGAACACAGAGTGAAGTTGCCTTGACTGTATAGTCGTGGACATTAAAAACAAGTAATATTTGTCTTTTGACAATACCTGTATCTCCAACATGTTTGCTATGCCATTCAAAGTGTTTATGGTGTTATTAAAAATGTTGAATGTTTACTGTGTCATGTTTAACAGTGTACCTAACTGTTTCATATGGAAATGTTCACATATTTTCAATTTGACTGTATGACATCCGTCTTTAAACTATGTGTCCGAGCCCTTTGAAGCGCATGTCATACTAAGCAATTTGAATTTAGAATTACTGTGAATATTTCCATTACCCTTTCTCTTCCCACCATAATGTCCGATATGTTTCAACAGCGACACGCTTTACATATACAAACAGTTTCAGGATAGACAGTTTCAGGATAGACAGTTTCAGGATAGACAGTTTCAGGATAGACATTCGGCTACATACTACTACATGACTCTACTTGAATTAATAATGATTAGTCCATTTATACTGCGTTCAATCCCCACAGATATCGTTTGATACAACACGGAAGGCAAAGGAATATGTGAGGAAGACTAGTACTTGCGGAAAACTTGCGGCATCCGCGTTTGTAAAGGTAATAATAGCAGAAGATTTGTGGATATTACGGATTGTTCACGGATTAACTACGGAAGGGTACGGACTTTTTTTCCGCAAACGTTCTTTAATGTTCAAAAAAACGTTTGCGGAAGATTTTGGGATCACGGAAGCCCGCGGAACCCTGCTGAACACGAGGAAAGACTACAGATTAACTGCGCTAACTGACGGAAGCATACGGAAATAGAAGGAAGCGTTGCGTGGCTTCACGGCATAACAACGGAATTGCTTCCGCAAATCTTCCGTGGACTCATTTTGCCCAGTGAAATTGGGGTATAATGGACC
This sequence comes from Phorcus lineatus, assembly GCA_921293015.1. Classification (NCBI taxonomy): domain Eukaryota; kingdom Metazoa; phylum Mollusca; class Gastropoda; order Trochida; family Trochidae; genus Phorcus; species Phorcus lineatus. The sequence goes on from OV121084.1 coordinate 18,813,915, forward strand.
AAATCCAGGACCTGCGAAGGAATTGGCAGATTTGAAAGAAGTGTGTCGAGATGAAAGTGCTCGCCGTCATTTGCAAGCATTCTTTCAAGGTTTATACATAGCAGAAATTTGTATTATATTAATACTTCTTATTTTAGGTTGGAATATTTTGATGAACATCCCCGTCGTTGGTTAAAGATATATGAAGATATTATAACGCCCAGACAAATGTGATGGTTAGTTCCTCCCATATGTTAGACCGACTTTAAATGAAAAAAACACTTCTACACCTGTCTTTCTACAACAACCAAGGTTGATAGTTGAATCTTGAGAGGAAAAATGTTTGACAATCCCTATTTGTGCAAAAACCAATTCAACTTTTTAAGTTACCCACAAAAAATAGCTTTTCCGTATTAATACCCCGTAGGAATTTCTTTCAGATCGAATAGGCCGGAATGGTGCAATAATAGGATATAGCCTTATAAAGTAATTGGAGGTCTTAATTGATGATCATTTTTTATTTTGAAGGACGAGGGCGGCTAGTGTTGCACATTTGCAGTTGAATATTTAAAGTGGTTTACAAATAGTAACAGTTTACCTTAAATTTCAAACAAAGAGGTAACATTATACATTCGTATAATAACATCAATAACAATAAACATCATTTTTTATGCCAATTAACTTATATTCAGAAGGTTTCAACATCTCATAACTCTATCCGAACTTCAGTAGTCGTAGACGAAATACCCAAGTGTCAAGCAAAAACACTAACGGTCAAATTAAACGCTTGAGGTAGGGAAATAGATTTGGGTAGCTTAACCGATCATGGCATATTCGTTTTAAACAACTGCTCCTTTTCATTGAAGACATTGTTTAGTAATTGGAAACAATTATTTTGATTTTTGTGAGATTTCACAATGTATATATTACGAACAATCTGGGGTATATCACAATCTGCAGATTGTTTGCTCACAATCTAGGAATTTCTAGATTGTTTAAACAATCTGCAGATTGTGCGACCTGAACAATCTGGGAATTATCACAATCTGGGAATTCGTGTTTTAGTAGTATTTTCATCATTATAAAATGGGAATTATTTAGCTTATTAAGGTCTATTTAGCAAGTATAAGGATCGATTCCTAGATTGTGATGAGCAATCAGCTTGTCTCTTTCTCAAGATGAGGGGGTATGGGGGCTGATTCCCAGATTGTGAAGGACATTCAGCTCGTCTTTATGTCAAACTTAGGGGATGTAAGGGTTGACTCCTAGATTGTGAAGGGCTCATAGCTCACCTTTATTTAAACTGAGAGGGTATATAGGAGTCGATTCTCAGATTGTGAAGGGCTCTCGTTTCGCCTATATGTCAAACTGACGGAGATTTGGGATCGATTCTCAGTTTGTGAAGGGCTCATAGCTCGTCTTTATGTCAAACTGAGGTGGTATAGGGGCCGATTCCCAGATTGTGAAGGGCTCACAGCTCACCTTTATTTAAAATGAGAGGGTATAGCAGTCGATTTTCAGATTGTGAAGGGCTCACAGATCGGCTTTATGTCAAACTGAGGCAGCATAGGGGTCAATTCTCAGATTGTGAAGGGCTTACAGCTCACCTATATATGAAACTGAGAGGGTATCTAGGAGTTGATTCTCAGATTGTGAAGGGCTCATAGTTCGTCTTTATGTCAAACTGAGGGAGTATAGGGGCCGATTCCTAGTTTGTGAAGGGCTCACATTTCGCCTATATGTCAAATTGACGGAGTATAGGGATCGATTCTCAGATTGTGAAGGACTCATAGTTCGTCTTTATGTCAAACTGAGGAGGTATAGGGGTCGATTCCCAGATTGTGAAGGGCTCACAGCTCACCTTTATTTAAACTGAGAGGGTATAGCAGTCGATTCTCAGATTGTGAAGGGCTCACAGATCGGCTTTATGTCAAACTGAGGCAACATAGGGGTCAATTCTCAGATTGTCTAGGGCTCACATCTCGCCTATATGTCAAACTGACGGAGTATAGGGATCGTTTCTCAGATTGTGAAGGGCTCATAGCTCGTCTTTATGTCAAACTGAGGGAGTATAGGGATCGATTCTCAGATTGTGAAGGGCTTATAGCTCACCTATATATGAAACTGAGAGGGTATATAGGAGTCGATTCTCACATTGTGAAGGGCTCACATTTCGCCTATATGTCAAACTGACGGAGTATAAGGATTGATTCTCAGATTGTGAAGGGCTCATAGGTCGTCTTTATGTCAAACTGAGGGAGTATAGGGGCCGATTCCTAGATTGTGAAGGGCTCACCGCTCGCCTCAAAGTCAAACTGAGGGGGTATAGGGGTCTATTCCCAGATTGTGAAGTGCTCACAGATCACCTTTACTTAAAATGAGAGGGTATAGGGGTCAATTCTCAGATTGTGAAGGGCTCACAGATCGGCTTTATGTCAAACTGAGGGAATATAGGGATCGATTTTCAGATTGTGAAGGGCTCATAGCTCGCCTATAAATCAAACTGACGGAGTATAGAGGTCGATTCTCAGATTGTGAAGAGCTCACAACTCGCCTATATGTCAAACTGAGGGGGTATAGGAGTTGATTCCCAGATTGTGAAGGGCTCACAGTTAATCTATATTTAAACTGAGAGGGTATAGGAGTCAATTCTGAGATTGTTAATGGCTCATAGCTCGCGATCGCCTATATATGAAACTGAGAGGGTAGAGGAGTCGATTCTCAGATTGGGAAGGGCTCATAGCTTGCTATTTATCAAACTGAGAGGGTATAAGAGTCTTTTCTCAGATTGTGAAGGGCTCATAGGTCGTCTTTACATCATATATACGGGGGTATAGAAGCATGTTTACACAGATGAAAATCACCGCAATGTATAGCCACAATTGGGTTGCGGGCTTTCTCCCTGCAATAATACTAGCAGCCGCGATATAAGTGAAATAATCTTGAAAGCGGCGTTAAACACCAACTCACCTCACCTCACCTCACCTCACACAGATGAAAATGGAAAATGAAGATGGAAAATGGCAGCATCATATTGAAAATATACTACGCAAAGCAAGTCCACTTATTGTTGTTAGTAAATCCCGCCTGTTCTTGTGGAAACATTCGGGAGGATCCTTTTCATTACTTGTTTAAATGCCCACTATATGATAGATTCCGATCAAATCAATACTTTTTAAAAAACGATATAACATTAAAATCTACCTTGAGCGGCGACAAATCCTTGTCACAGCGTGCTAACGAATCCCTAATAATATCTGTGTAACATTTCATAAATGATACCAACCGATTTTTATAGCTCTTTAATTACATCTGTACCAAATGCAAAGGTAGAGAATGCTTAATATGAATTTGATTTTAGTAAGAATAATTGCAAATATATATTTTTTCACCAATGTACTTGATATCTTAATCGTTTCATGTTTGTTTCAGGAGAAACATTTATATAGACATTTGCTGCCTGTTTGCTAATCCTTTTTCCTTTTTGAATATATATGTTCTGAATGTTGTGTATTACATGTTTCATGGAAATTAAATACTGTTACAATCACACAGAAGAAATTAGTTGTTTGCTACTCCTGTCACTATGGTCGCAGCACGGAGTAGAGACGATGCCATTATATGACTCTTCTTTCAGCGTAGTAAATAATCCACTCCAAATAAAATATTCTTAAAATATTGAATCCTGAACAGATAATAGATAAATCAAATAAAACATTTCTTTGTAAAATTCACAAACCGATATAACGGAAACTATTAAAAACGTTACAGAAAAACATGTGTGAAAATTTGTTGACCATAGTGTGACCGAAGAGCAATTAAACATTTTACTCCAGTCAATTCATTATTGCATTAGTATTTGCCCCATGATATCGTGCGATTGATAAACATCAAATTACAGAGAGGAAGTTAATGTGATTGTACGCGAATTTACGCGGAAGTCTGAGTAGAGACGCGACACAGTGACACGTTGCTTTGATAAGCAGACCCAGCTAGACATCTGGTCTAATTATTCACGACAACACAAAATGCTCGAGTATTATAAATTTTATAAATTCATATATTTAAAAACTGTTCATATACAAACTCAAAAGATTAAGTAACTTTCCGATTTATGCATCTTTCGTATAAAAACTTTCAATCTCACGATCCAGGAAGACAATGAGGGAAAAAGGAAACAGTTATCAAGTTTCCATAATGAACAATAAATATAAGAATCAGAGTTTGTTGTCTTTGATTTTTGAAACTCTTTTTAGCATCACGAGACTATTTCCTACATTGTACCCTGTAAGTGTAAGTGTCTATGCAAGTAATTCATACCAAAGGAGATTAGTGTTTTGTGTTGATACAGATGGTAATTATGCTCAATTAACCTAACTTAAGTCAAATAAGCGAAAATGAAGAATTAAATTTCAGTGTAATTAACTTTTCAGATAACAAGTTTACTTTTCATAGTGAATTGTTATTTATTGATTTCCATATGCAAACCTTTTACACATATAAGAAATAATTCTTACTTCTACATAAATAGTAACACCCTCCAAACAGTGTTATACGGGTTACCGCAAACTATGATTAGTGAAAATCTAAAATAGCAGAATCGATATACAAATTTAGTTTTCTACCTCCACATATTCACAAAATGTGAATTGAACCCTCTACTAGCTAAAAAACACACAAAGACAAGCGCAATGCCCTTCACAATCTACTCCGTCAGTTTGATTTATAGGCGAGTTGTGAGCCCTTCACAATCTGAAAATCGATCCCTATACTCCCTCAGTTTGACATAATGACGATCTGTAAGCCCTTCACAATCTAGGAATCGATCCCTATACTCCGTCAGTTTGATATATGGTCGAGCAATGAACCTGTCACAATCTATGACTTGACAACTATTCACCATCATTTGGATGCATACACAAATAAAAACCTAAATAAACTAAACAATTCTCATTTTATGATGCAAGATGTACTACAAACAAGCAAATTCCCAGATTGTGATCATTCCCAGATTGTTCAGGTCTCACAATCTGCAGATTGTTTAAACAATCTAGGAATGAAAAAAATTCCTAGATTGTTCGAACAATCTGCAGATTGTGATCATTCCCAGATTGCACGGAACATATACGCTCTTGTTGTTTCCAGGTTTTAAGGACTCAATTCCACCATCGTTGGTACATGAGCATAAAGACATTTAATTCAAAGAATAAATCAAGCAAGATGGCAAAAACGTAAAACAAAACGATTCCTATTTCACAGAAACAATTACACATGTACAAAAGTAAGGCAATTGATGAAAGATTATAGAAATACTATACAGAAATTTGTAATGACGGTAACTTTATATTTATAAAGATTGACACTTGTTTCAGGTATGTTATCTTTTTTGGGGAAACAGATTAGTAAATATCATTAAACCTCGAACGATGTACTGATAGAGTCGTTGGAGAAGAGCTTCATGTCAATTAATGTGTGAAATGTCTTGACAGCGTTCAAATTCTGTCTTAAAGTTATCATAACGTGTCCTGAATTGCAGAAGTCGGTTGTATACAAAACGTGGCATAAACACTTAATTTCAAAAGAATTCTTAAAGATCTGATAATATAAACCCTTCGAACTGAACGTTTCCAGTTCTGTAAGCGTTTTTCGGATAAGGTCTATTTAGCATTAGAAGTGAAGTCAGACAAGCCATGGTTTTGATGAAATCCATCGCAAATTGCTAGAAAGGTTATCAGTATCTTGAAATCAATAATCTACAAATCATTAATCTTTCGATGTTAGTAGCTATGGCAATAATGCATCACATGTAAAATAGTTTGTCTTTCAAATTCTCTTACGAAACGTTGTGTAAAGTTTCATAGATCAGTTATCAACTTTCGGCAATCTAACTGTATATTTCCAGGGAAATACGTTCTAATCGAAATATTTCATACGGAAGTATTAGGAGAATCATTGCTTCAAAACATGACTACATACATAAGGATAAGGATATATAAAGGTTTTTGTTGCACTTTTGACTAAGGCTTTTTTCATCTCCCATATCTATGAAAAATCATTTGTAAGTGTGTATACATATCGATTAAATAGTTAGAATTTCACCAGACGGACCTTTTCTATTCGTTAGCTCGACTGCTGCCGAAAAATACCTCTGTTTTATCAAATTGTATCAAAAGGCTTCGAAGTTCTCAAGTCATCGTGAAATACATTAATTTAGTTTGGGTTGTCGTTGATCGAGCTGATATCAATGTTACTACCTTTCCCTTGTTAATTCGAAATTCTTCAGTATTGTCTCTGTTTATAACTTCTGTTTCATATACGTCATGAGAGGATGGGGGATTGCTATGTTTTTGGAGCAGGTTGTTCATTGGTTAAGTTTGTTATGACTTATAAAAGGCTGCTTGATCTGGACTTCTGTCGTAAATGGCTTTATGTGCGCCAATGTCAAATGTTGTCCTGATGATCAGTTTGCGTTAACGTCACGTGCGTTAATGTGTTAAAAGAGCTTATGTATACGGCGAAACTGTCTATAATTATATTATCACAAAAGCCTTCTCACTTATTCGTATCGTGGGGCTTTGGAAAAACTTAGTTGCGATTATCTTAGACTTCAGTATCATGTTTTTTCTGGATACCATTGTATGCCATTACAGATATAGAAGCTTATTTTCGGCCTGGGCCAGCTCTCTAATTCTGAAATTTATTTCGCAATGAACGTCTAAATGTAACTGTTATCAAGTATTTGGAAACAGTTTATAAGAGATAATGTTGGGGGTGAAGAAAAAACATATTCTATGACTGTTTAGTTTTAATGTGTAACAAACGATTTTTACTACCTAATCGTTTGGATTCTCATTTTTTTTAAATCAGATGTACCTTTTTACCCTCGTTTTCAAAATGTTTTTTCATGATAAACTTATCAGTAACTTCGCGTTTTCCTTATCATATAATCATGTCATATATTAGAAATGAATATACATACAACATGCTTGCCACAACCTCAACTAATATAATTTTATACCGATATATCATATTGATTATATTGAAACGGACTATCTCCATGAATACATAAAATGAAATCCATTGTTTTCATTCAGACCGCAATCGGAATTTTTAAATCTTTGATTATTCCAAAACAATATATCTTTTAGAATATATTTTATAAAGCAATGGCCGTTTTGTGTTTCTTATTGTTTCAGCAATAGACCTGTGTGCAAGCAACCCGTGTCACCATGGAACTTGTTGCATGGGGTCTGGACAATTAGTTTGTGTTTGTCCTCCCATGTACACTGGAAACTTATGTCATATTTGTAAGTTATCTTACATGATTATCTTTATGATTTTTATGTCAATTATTTATGTCATATTATTGCACTCCGTCAGATGAATTACAAAATAGCTTATCAACTAATATCTTAAAGGTATTTGCAGACATGTTTTGCGACAAACATCTTATCTAGAAAGCAAACATTTCTCAGAGGCATTGCTTTTAAATATGGAAATCATTAAGAATATAAAGTACGGATTTTCCTTTCTTGAATATTTTGTCACCCTTTATGGGAGCACTTAAACCAAACGGAATTAGAAATAATTGTATATGAATTTTGTAGTCTAACAGGGGATATAAAAAAGTCATCAACAGTCTTTTTTGCGACAGCCAGTTTTACGTCCGTTGACCAAATAGCACAGTACCCCCTATTATGGAGAAAACGGCGCGCAGTGTAATTAAGATTTACATTTGATGAGCTGCACGTCAAATTAATGCTGAGATGAAATCTATTAATGACAATGACAGCCCATACTCTGACACTGTTGCGAGATGGAAAAGGAATTTCCAAACAGGCCATATGTCTCTCGCAGATGAGCCAAGAAGTGGACGCCGCTCACTTACTGATGATATGGATGTCATCAAGAAGGTTGAGACGCTGGTTCAAGAAGATCGCCTCGTAACTCTACAAACGATAATGCATGATGAAACAGGTCTGAGTTATGGCAGTGCATGGAACATACTCCATAACCAGTTGCATATGTCCTAAGTGTCAGCACGCTGGGTTCCTCGCTTACTGACTCCATTGCAAAAACAGACTCGAAGGGATATGTCACGGCAGGCATTGGAACTTCTGGAACAAGACAAAGAGGATTTCTTCAAACGTCTTGTTACCATGGATGAATGCTGGGTCTATCAATATGATCCTGAGTCAAATGAGATCAGCAAAGAGTGGAAGCAGAAGCGCCGCGGTATGATCACCAAAGGTGCATGCCATTTAGTTGACAATGCCCCAGCTCACACTTGTCCTGCAGCTGCCGTGGAGGCACGGCGATAGCGAACCATTTAGAAAAACCCTTTGGTTCCTACGCTTTAATAACACTGTATCCATTTGAGTATGCCTTCACCTGCACCGTAACGCCCAAGGTTATATGATCATACCTCTGAGCGACACTCTGTCAAAGGCTTTGGAAACATCACAATATACCTTACATTAATCTTCCCGTCCATCTAAAGCATAACAGATATTGTTACATAGTTCTATTAGTTGGAGAGTTGAAGAATGTCCAACCTGGAAAACTGATTAATATTTGTACAACAACTGATTATCAAGGAAGTAATTAGAAAAATATTTCAAGGCAATTCTTTCAAATAGATTTCCGAGAAAACTGATGAAGGAAATTGGTCGGTAATTACAAGAGCAAGACTTATCTTCTTTCTTATACAGTGGCATCACATGTGCTTTTTTCCAGATATATACCTGTTTATAATGATTTATTTAACAACAAACATAAGGGTTTACTAATAGATTCTGCAATAAATTATAATAGTTTGTGACTTATACAATCAGGGCCGCATGCTTTATATACCTGCAAACATTTAATGATATCAGTAATTTCACGTTCATTTACCACAATCTGATCAAGTTTACTTGGTGTAGACATTTGTAAGAACGGTGGGACGTCTAATTGACAAATTGTAACAAAGTATGAATTTAGTGATTCCGCTTCAGAAAATAAACTCAGGGTGTTATTCGATTCGTCTTAACACTTTCAAATATGATGACTTGTTTTCTATGCTCATTTCAGCTATAAATTCTTCCAGGTTCGAAAGGTACTTTCATTGCTTACGGTACGATAATTTATCCTCAATTATATTAATTCTTTTGGCCTTTCTTCTCAGCTGATTGCGTTTTCTTGATTCCCGTCGTATTTCCGAATTATACCAGGGTTGGTCGAATTGTTACCTTTTATGATGGAATAAATTCTCTTTTATATGTTCCTATATGGTCATAAAGGATATTTGTTGCTTATCAGATTATTCCAATCTGTGCTACTGATATTACTATTTAAAAGGTCGTAATCACCTTTATCAGAACACCAAACATCTCTGATATAACACAAAGACATTGACATAGGCAACATATTTTACCCCAATGATCACTAATACCTGCTTTGAAATCAATCACGCCACTATCTTGCACATCAATGTCATTACTGATAAGGATCTAAAAGGTTCTGCTCATTTGAATGATACGCGTTGGCTCTTTTATGATAATACCCAATGCCTTTCTGCTCATTACCTCTCCTAACTTTATAGTTTGTATGTCAAAAGATCTTCGTTTAAGTCACCAACTAATGACATTTTAGACGAATTGTCATGTGAATTTTTAAATGAGGTTTCCAATCTCTCCCAAAAAATTAGCTATTACCCGGGAATCTATAAGCAGCACAACTCATGATAAACTTCTGTGGTAAATATGTTTCCAACCAAATTGTTTTCATTTATTTTCTAACACCAGGTGTCTTTTAAAACTTTTTTTTTACGTAGATCATTACGCCCCCGACGAAGGAATTTCTATCTTTACGTATTGGTTCATGAAAAGAATCCCAAGTTAAATTTGAATCACTTATAGAATGATCCAAGTGTGTCTCTGTGAAACAATTTGGTTTTCAGATAAACATTCGTTCAGGTAATCTAACTTGTGCCGCATGCTTCTCGTGTTAAGGTGAAAGATTTGTAAAGCCTTAACTAATGATTGAGTTACATCATGTACAGGGCCTAGCTGAATTCGATATCACCAAAGAGCATAAGTAACAAAAGGAATAAAACAAGCGCATTATTGTTACCTAAGGAAGATGTAACAAAACACAAATTAAAGCACTGAATACAATGTACGTATTACACTCTGTAGTGACAATACACAATCCTGATCTCAAAAGACTTGCAAAATAGTTAAATGCATTTACTCGTAATGTATGAGCTTTCGACCGTACATGATTTGTGATTCTATAGAAGTTTCAGATAACAATTCGATGTTTGGTAATGTCATTTCCCATGCTTAAAAGTGTTAACATTTTAACATTTACCATTTCACAGATCTCATAGACTTTGAGTGTATCAGACAATGTAGATATAAGAAATATTAACATAGGATACAGTAAAATAGGATAATGTGATATGGATATAAGTAGACAGTTGATAACAGGGATATCATACAACGTAAAAGTAAATGTACATTATATAACAACGTAAATATACTATATACAATACTCAATTGCCTATTCTGATTTGTAGTCGGGTATGACATTTGATTTCCTACTTGGATTGTTTACTCTTATGTAAATCCCAATCATTTCCTCAATGCAAAGATGTTTCTCCTGATATACAGGAAAACATAATAACACCTGAACAGGAGTCAAAAACAGGCATGCAACGCCTTTCATAATTTTCTTTAAAATGAGAGTGTTGTTCAGTAAGGTGCCCAAAGGCCCATTTTACAGCGGGTAGTAAAACATATTTGTTTACATAAAGTGAGCACCTTGCTACATTTCAACAATACCATTATGATGTTATATGTGTTACAATTATTGTAAGAAATGTTCATGCAAAAATACGTATTTTACAAGGCAATTAATAACAAAAGTTTTCTTTGATGCAAATAATTTGACTGATTTCAATTCAGATGAATGTGTTTTGTAATATTGAGAAAGAATAACATTTCTCAAGTATATGTAACATAGACCAAGTGTATGAAAAGCGCATATTGTATTTGTGATTATTGTTTATTTTAGCAATAGACACAGAAGGCCTTAAGGTAAGGTCCTTTCACAATATCAATGCAAGACGCAAATATGAATAAATATTTATCTCCTGATTTTAAGTAAATATAAGTAAAAATTAAATGTCTACAGTTATCTATCATTTAATGTTGATTTACATTTTTGTCTTGTGTTAACATTAACAATGAAACGATGTTTGCAGGTTAACTTTGTGATGGAAAATGGCTCAACAATCAGGTGTACAACAAAAAACTGTACTATTCCTATCTTCATTCGAGGAAAAAGGTAAGGGTTGCCTTTTTATGATATGTAATAGGTGTGCATTATTTCTCAGTGTCACATATTTAGATTCCTTATAAAACAATCCATTTTGATAATATTATCAACTAAAATGAGTAGCACGTCATAATACAAGCCAAACAAGCCTTATTTTGTCTCTCCTTTCTCGTCTAATTAAGGAAATCATAAAACGACATTTTTCAGAAACATGAACAGATAGAGTGTTCTTATTCAAAATTTAGTTTAGTTGGCTTCTGAAGGCATGCTTCAACTGTTTCAGTCGCATTTATTACTCATGGATTGAACTATTTCATATTTCGTATAGTGAAGTTTCTTTTGTTTCTCAGTTTATCTAAATTTATGATAAAAATTATATCGATATCGATATATAGATATTGTGTCTACAGCTGCATATCAAAAGTTTGTTCACTTTCTACTGCATCTTAGTGCAAATATCATGTAATTTGGGTTTGGTTTGAACGTCAATAAAATAATTTCAGCAGAACTGACAAAGCATCTCCAATTGTCAATGTGTAAAATGACCATATTTTAACATTTTGTGGGATTGTCTAGTCTCTTGTGCTAAAATTGGGATTTTGGCATGATCAAAAAGACAGAAGGGGTCACATTTTGAATTTCCTATTTTCTTGAATTTCGATTAAAATGTTCCATTTCTACTCTCTGAGAAACAAATAAGCAAAATCATATTGACTTGATGCAAACGAACAAACATGACTCGGTTTTAAAGTTGTTTATATCACTTAGACAGGATTTTGTAGGGAAGAATAAAATTTGCAGTTTTCAAAATTTTGACCCCTGGTCACTTCAATGACCTACCAAAACCTATTACGATTACCTGTTGGGTATAGCGTTTATTTGCATTAAGGGGAAATGGATCTTCACTTATGTATTAAAAACTAAAAATTATCCGTTTCTTTTTCGCAATGCTACGATGCCTCAAACTAATGCCAAATTACATGATATTTGCACTAAGATTCAAAGGTATGTGAACAAACTTTTGGAATGCAGCTGTATGTGTCTCATGTACCATTTTATGAAATAAATTGCGGAATATTTGACATTTTTCGTCAAATACCATGTATATCATTTCGAGTGAAGTATAAATTATATTTCAAGGAGGGGCGCAGCCACGGTCTAAATATATGATTTTCTTCTCCACGTCATTATAAATACATGGTATTTGACAAAAATCGTCCCAAAACGTCGTAAATGACCTTAAAAATATTACTTGTGTAGCTAAATCGATTCACTATCGCGGCCGTCGCATGACGTCATTCAATTGTTTCTCGACGTCACAGACGACGTCATATGATTGTTGCATTATTTCACTGAGTAGAATACCATTATTATTTCACTCAGAGAAAATACGGATTTTATTTTCGCCGATAAATGGCATATATCACCATTGAAAATATAATAAATGATGGCCACAAACATAATCACCAATAATACTTACCCATCTTATCTGATCTTTCTTTCTGGCAACGTTTATACTTCAATTTTATTATACACAGAATTTAATACCCATCTGCTCAACGTAATAGGTTCATTTTTTAAAATTGCACCCATATCTGAATGATTAATATAATAGTTTATTAACTAGTGTAATATTTAAAGGGCAGTCACGGAAACAGTTACAGACATGTGAATCATGCCACCCTCGTTATTTGCAAGATGCAGTTCCACTGAAATTTGTAAATCAGTCTATGAACTTTCAATTGATTTCGATTCGATGTCTGTTGAAGTCGCCTGAATCCGATTTTTGGGACGAGGTGGAAATCCTTTGAAGTTTCATATTGTTAAATAAGTGTTGTAATAGGGGAATAAGACACTGGTTTTCCACAAAATGTGAAAGGGGTAAAATGTGTTCACTCAGGAACGAATATGAGATAAGTACTTAGTTGAGCTCACGACCTGAATTGAACCTTTGACAAACATTGAGTTCGTTGAACCGTGGCATGAAAGAGCTTGTTGGAGACAATGAGATGACGATCATTAGTCCCCATTCAGATCGAGTGTACAACCAGAAGAACATTATTGAACATTATAGGTATCACAACAGTATAGTAAGCAGTTTGATTGGGAAACATATCCAATCAAACGATTTAAGAGGCCGTCCCCTTTCTTTTAGTTTGATATCAGCCTTAACCCAGATTACGTCCTGTAACTTGTCTGGCTTCAAAGTCGCTTTTTAGTAACCAGGCTTTACATTATGTGACATTGGCGGAAAGCTGCTGGGGAGTTGGGTGGTTGTAGAAAAGTCAGCAAACATATATAGATGTTACCGAATGCTATGGGGTGTGGACAGGCAACCACTGAACTTCATTCATAAAGGAAGACTGGCTGAGCAGACGTTTCCTGTGAGTCAAAGTGTGGTAGGCTACTGCACACTTAGGACCATCATGCCAACCATACCACACATGTAGCGTGGCGGATCAGGTGTAGTCTTATGGTGAAAGGGTGACCGTTACCTGGATTTGGTGACACAAAAAGGGACAGTTACAGGCGCTAGTCATGGAATCAGGAGGTATTTATTTTAGTAGTTATCGGTCATTTTAATAACCGCGGGCTCCCGAGCTGTAGTCTATTATGGTCAAGCAATAACGACAGATTTATATTCCGTTGAGCATGCCTGGTACCAAATTTGCTGATAGTTTGATAGAGAAACCATTTCCCACGTAACATGATTGAGTTAGACAGCCTTGTATTATGATAAACAAACAGTATTTTAAAGAAAGGTTGCATTATTTATTGAAAATGTTTTCCTTATTGCACATTCCTAAACCTTGCTTTTACCATACTCAAATCGATATGTGTTTTGTTCCAAAATTCCCATGTGCTCACTTTCAATAAACCATTTCTTTTCCAGACGTTTTGTATTTAGTTCTCAATAATGTGTTGAAATCAAATCCAATTACAATTGTTTTACTGTACTTTGCCCACAGTGTAAAACTGAATTCTTCATCACGCTTGAATTGATTTTTTGGAATTGAAGGATTGATTGATATATTTAAAACCAAAAACTGAATAAATCTACCATATTAAGGTTGACGTAAAAGTCATTTACTTCAATCCTTCCAGTATGCCAAATGTGACTGAAAATAAATCGTCTGGGATTGCTGCATTTAACATTGGAAATAGTCAAGAACTGCAGCCAATAAAAAACATTTCTGGGCTTTTCTATCAACCTGTGACTGTGGATTTAACAGGAAATCGTGGAGAAATATGTATCACTTTGGAAGAAATCAGGTAGTTTAACCTTTTTATCAAATAAATACCTTTTGATTAATTCAAGGATTCCTAATGCGAATATACCAAGTTCGATTCAAGTTTCACATACTAAAGGTGTTCCCACTGATATTGCCACATGCAGTTTGGGCTTGAAGTGTGACATCTTATTCTGCGACTACGGATATTCAGATTGATTAATGAGATGTCTTACTCTTTGACAAGTATTTCAAAGTTAAAATCATCATTAAATATTTTGTCATTTGCCTGTAGAATTTACTAAAATCATAGTGGGACAATAAGAGAAATGATAATGATATTGGAGAAAAGGCACATGTATTGTTCAATCTTTTGTACGGAACGTGTTTGTATTACATTTATCTTTTGAGATATATGATAAAATGCCTGGGAAGTTTAGAAACGTATGAAATGTATAATTTAAGAGCTTTTGAAATACAAAATACAGTGAAACCCCTTTATCTGGTCAATCTAGTTCTTTGTTTCAAAAACATTTTTTGAGGATATTTCCATACTTTTCCCTGCAAAACATACATTTTTTTATTACATGACATTGTCACTAGAAAATAAATTAGATCGAGTACTGTGGATTTTCAACCTTGTTATTGCAAAAGGGCGATGTTTCGGTGTAATTGTAAGCAACGTTGAGAGTAAATAATGACAACATTAATTAAAGATGATTATTATAACATGAATGAAGATGCTCATTTGAAGATGTATCAAGAAACAAGGCAGTTTCATCCAAACCTATACACAAGCATAATTTACTACATTCATTGCGAGAGATACGTGATAAAACCTCCCGCCAATATTAAACATCATTGAGTCAAATCCTGACCTCTAAATTATCTGGTAAGACATCGAAGTTCTTGACATAAACAAGTTACACTAAAAGATTAGAACATTTTTTAAATCACTCAAATTGTGATAAAAAACGGACCATATTATCATAACCAACCAAAATGATTAAATAATTCACTCTGTCCCGCTCTTCATACATTGTGTACTGCAATAACAATCCAAACGTTTTAGCATCTACAACGAAAAGTTGAAAATCCACAGAGCACTTCCTCATTCATAAAAACAACTTCGAAATTACCCTTACTGAAGAAAATAGAACATATAGAATATAGTTGTTTAGAGTGGGCATAGAATCACTTTTTGGAAACCAGTCTAGAATTTTACATTTTTATAGTCACAGTTGGAATAAGCTATTAATTTTGTAATTGTTAAATTGTTGTACTTCGTTACCTCTCTCTGTATATAAACAAATGTCATTTCAGTGGCTCATTTTCTTTTGGGAAGGAAAATCCATTTCTCTTTGAAAAAGTATATATTGATTTCCGACTTTTTTTTATCTAGTTGTCAAATTTAATCCAAAGAAAATAAGCTTATTACAATTATCCTAACGCATGAGAAACGTCAACAGACGACTGATTAAAGCTTAAAAAATTATGTATCTTATACAGATAAGTTCGTTTTTATGAATAATTCTTTCTCAGAGCCAACGTAACTGCCCATCAGTAGATTTAAACGGAATTATTTTATATCTCTCCATTCATGATCTGTGAAGCTTTTTATACCAATCTCACAATGCTCTTTAACCACTTTCCTCTGAACTTCTATCATGATAAAACGAGATGTTATAAGTATAAGTAAACCCTTTCAGGAGCAAGCGATGATTGAATGGTAGAATCAGATTAGGTAATCTGCAGTTGATATGTAGGTTGATATCATATTTCTTTTCTCCACATACAAAATAATATTTTAAAATCCCCATTGTAATTTAAGAAACTGTTCTGTTTGCTTCAGAAAAGGAAAATCTTGTTAACAATGAATAGATTCTTTTTCATTTTGATATCTGATAAGTGTTCTGATAAAGAATTCGTATAATTTGGTTGATATATGATTAAGTTGCAATTACTACATGTCACATCGATTATAAAAGCCAATGATGTGCGTTCGTTGTACTATGTCACATTGTAGTAATGTAGGATATAAAACGTCACAGTTTGGGAGGGTGCAGTATTTGTTCAATATTACATGATTTTATGTCTTCTGTTTTCCGACTTTGAAATATGAAATCTTCAGTAACTAATCATTAAGAAGTTATGTGATACAAATTATAAACCATTCAATGAAAAGCGGATAACACGGTAGATAGTTAAGCGTCTTCCTGTTAAACTGCGGATATTTTTTTTATTTTTTTAAGGAATAAAACGCAAGCATGTTACAAAATTGAACTTGATACACCATCGGGAAAGGGCAACGCACATACTTATCAAACTATTGAGGTACGGGTAGTGATTAAAAACACAAGAAAAACCATCATTATTTAATAATTTATTTTGAAGCGGCAAATGACGAAAAGCCGATCAAAAAATCATTCTTAATTGAACACTTTACTCTTAAAGCTCAAGTAGAGATTCACAGATTAATTCAAACGTATGTTTTCTAAATTGGAGCGTATAATTGCAATTGTACAAGACTGTGGAAATGATAACGTGATTGATCTTTCCATTCGATACGGACATACAAGATTGATAATCAATTGACTATAGTTAAAATTGCCATTTTTTTAGGGTGGCTTCTCCAAGGAAACCCTACAAAATGGAAGCAAACTTAAATGCAGCGCCGAAATATGTCACCAATTCGTCCTGACAAAACCACTGGCGGGCGGCAAATGGTAAACAAGCTATTTACAATTCGACTGTTAAATTAAACAGTACTTTAACACAGAATCATTAATATATGAATCACCATTCGCAATGTTTCAGTGCACAGGTTTTGAAAAATGGAACGGCTTTAACAACACAGAAATCATCAAATATTTGTGTGACAGATGTTGCTTACAATCCTGATTCTTCCAGCGTATGTGTGCAGGCAAGGTATGCATTATTTCTATGCCTACAAAATCCAGAGACGATATTATCGATCGTTTAAGAGAAAGTTTCTGCGATAGATAGAAGAATCTAAAATGAAATCTCTCTAAAACGCAATCTTTAATAAAATTAATTTGTATGTTCATGGCAAATTTGAAACATGTTTTGTAGTTGCGATATACCAGTTAATCTAATCGTAATATTATTTGTCAATAAAATCAAACATACATACATTTTTCTTTTTCAGATTTAATGGTGAAAAAAGATGCTATGATATTGTGACGTTTGACAGGGATAATGGTGTGACATTTGTATTTCTTCAAGTTATGCATACAGACTTTAAACCAAAAACCATTAAAAAGAGTATTCAGTGCTTTACTTTTCCATTTCGGAGCAAATCAATAGCTAAAGAGTTCCTATTACTATCTACCACAATCAATAATGTTTTACCTGCATAAATATAATATGTTATGAGGTGTGGATATTATTTCAAAACTGTATTAGATATCTATCTCTTCGTCATATGTAATTTAAATACTTCTAAATGAGAAATATACGTTACAAATTTGAAAGAATCTTATAAGCGTTTTATACCAAATTAATTTTATTTCCAGTAATTCCAACAGACAGAGTCAATGTAAGTTAAACTCATCTGAGATCGTATGTAAACAGTCGCAACTCTTGAGGTAAAATTGTGCAGGACCATTAAAATATAATAACTTATTAAACATATAAAGTAATCCAACATTATTTCTTTTACAAATGTAATGAAGTGACCTGAAAACAGCCAGTACTTATCCAGTTTCTTTCACTTATTCAACCTTTTCATAATTTGTATTTATCACATTTAACAAGGTATTATTTCTTAAGCAATAATTTCATTATTTTTCATTCATATATATGTAGTATCTTAATGTATATGTTGTCGTTGACGCTGTTTTCAATTCATCTTCCCACGGCAAGGTGAAAATGTATCGAGATAGACTCCATCCATTTTCTACCTTGCCCTCAACGGTAACAAAACCTGTGGTACGAAGCAGCGACACCTAACGGCATTACCGAGTTACGGCGCTTACTAGCTGCTAACCTGCAGCCAATGAAATCACCGTTTACATTCGAAACCTACGCCCAGCCTTGAGACCTTATGATACAGAAAATCCAAGCGAAAATTTCATGTTATATTTTAGTCAGATGGATTATTTGCAGGTATTCACTGACAGCACCAAGAATTAAATTTTAACAATTAAATCACATCGGGCGTATAAACTCACTCACTCACTCACTTGAAATGAAAAATATTCCCCGTTTTGAACGTGCAGCAGTCAATATATATTTTTACCTTAGGCTATTATATGCATTTTTGACAACGAATATTTCGCGATAAATTTGTTTGAAAATTAAAATAATGAATCTTTTAAATTCCATTCGTATAATCAAGGACGTGTATAGACTATATAGGGCTATATAAATCCTTGGTATAATAATTTCGTATTGACGTTACTTTTAAAATTTACAAACTCTACAGTAAATATCGATCGACCTTAAACGTGATAAATCTACCCTGTATCCATCTAGATATATACCTGAAATTACATTTGAAATCATTTATTAAAATAGTCTTCTGTTCAATCGCGACAGGTCCCTACCGCCGTTGACATTTGAAGTTCAATTTGAAAGCCGCCTTCTGATTGGCCTATCAGAAAGTTCTGCAGTGGGCTAAACTCTTAGCACAGAAAATGTGGGCCGTGATGTCAAGGGCGAAGCGAAAAGAGTTCGAAATCTTTTCGTTTCGGCCTTGACGTTGTGAAGATGTTTTCAATTATGAAATCGTGATAATGTGATTTAATTTATTAAAGTCTAATAAGGAGTACCTGTAGTATTTGCATCATTGCAGACACAAGAGATCTTCTTAGGAAACGGTTCGACGATCAGATGTACGTTTGAAAACTGCATTATTCCTTTTTATACTCTTGGACCAAGGTAAGGATTTACGTTTTTATGTAACACAATCTTCTAAAAGGTCGCCCCTACTACCCAATTTTACATTTTATATACGTAACTCTCATGTACATGATTATTAATGACCGGTATAAGATAAACTGTTGGCAATAAACTTACAAGATCACAAATTTAAGACAGTTTATCTCAAAAGTGATAAATACTACTTAAATAGGGCTACATTAATTCTCTAGAAGACTTAAGTCAGTAATAAGAGAAGCATTATCTATCCATATATTTAAGAACTCGTCACTTTGGTTTTGCTTTAACAAGGCGAGTCAGTATTTTGAAATATGGCATTTTTGGTAAGTTTATGACATAAATAGACAAATAATGCCTAAAAATTAAAACCCATATTATTCGAATACATATCTCACGAAATAATGCATAATTCATATAAATTTCTAACGTAGATTCGGGAAATATTCTGTTGAAATCCCATTTTCAAACCGTGAGCTCGGCACCCCATGTATTTTTTTAAATATATGATATTTACATGGCCTTACCTTAATAAGTGACCTTTTGTGAATAGTTCTTGCCACAAAAAGTTAACTGTAATGCAGCCTGTGTGTTATATATGTATGACCACAAGAATTTTGAAAGGTTAGGTATTTTTCAACTATACCTTACTTTCTTCACAAACCTTGGACAATTTAATGTATCAGCGGATGATTAACGTTATTTTCATTTCATTCAGAGATTCAAATATGACGTTTAGACTAAAATCTGGTAATGCCACAGCAGAAATTGGAGATAGCAAAAAACTACCAAATTCTACTGGCCTGTTCTATACCCCTGTGACTGTACAGACTCACAAAAAGGACACCTCAATCTGTGTTAATCTTCCAGGAGATAGGTATCATTATTTTATTACTTCGTTATATCATATTCTCTTTATAACATTATTTACGTTTTATATCCATATATAACCCGTCTTTTAAAGAGATGCGTTTGCAAATGAACACTATATCAATACAATAAGTGCTTTTTAAAGATAATATATCAACATAGGGGGTACGATTGGCGGAAATACTTCATAACACAGTTAAGAATAAATATCAACAACTATTTAGGTTCACATCCACCTGAAAATAACAGAAAAAACGTGTTTTTAAACACTTCCAGAAAACAGACGCCAAACGTTTTATTAGCCAATCAGGTGCTAGGGGGGTTGTGACGACATAGACAGGACTCGTTAACGACTGGCTAATCTGTGTCATTGTTTACATTATAGATTCCATCGGTCGTGAACGTATATATTTTCACTGATTGTACTTATAAAAAAGCCCCTAAGTCACCAAAGCTATTAATATCAATACATCGACATATTCTGTTTGACATTACTTAACTTGTTATTTGTTTGGGTTGTTAATCTCTGATAATGCCGATCGAGTGAACCCAAACTGATATCTGCCGCCATTGTGACTGTTTTTTGTTTGAACACCTAGACAAATCGACTATCCCCCTGTGTAGTTGATTGACCATTGTATATGTAGAATATTTGTTACTACTTTGTGCCATATTAAAGTGTCAACTCAAAATCTTAACTCCGTACGTGTTTGCATGACTGTAACAATGAGATCTCGCTTTTGATGGACTGCCTCGAGCTCTCGGCAACTTCCGAATCTCGTCATTGGGATACGACGGTTCCGAGCAGCTGTTTTTGGCCTTAGTAACCAGTTATTAGTGGTAATGAAGATCAAATATTTGATGGGTTAAGTAAATGCACCTCTTGATTCGCGATTTGTCACCTTCATAAAAACTTAGAGTGACGTGCTCATGGTATTTTGCATAGTAAGGATACAGATTATTGTTGTTTTGTGTGAGTTAATGGTCAGTGTTTGAGATAAAGAGTGTGGTACTAATCTAGAGTAACGTAGGCCAACTTAAGTACCGGTATTTTACCAGGGATAGGTTTTTAGTTACCTAAAACTACTTTCACACCAGACAATATAGTCATAAAGCTATTACCTAACAGTCTACATGAAATGCCACACAGCACCTGGCACATTTCCAATAGGTAATACACAAGGAACTGATTAGTTATCTAAACTTTATCCTCACACATGATCAACAGCCTTTATTGAAACTTGATGAAGGTAATTAGGTTTGCCAATACACGTGACACATGACAATATATTAACAAATCTGTATTACTAAATATCTTATTTCATACTGCAATGTTTATCAATATCAAATAGGTTATAAATTATACACTGTAAGGCTACATAAAATGGTAAATGTTTCTCCGGGGCAGCTTTATGACTTTAATTTTACTTTTTGTTGCTTCTAAAATGCTGAAGGCATGTCTCTTTCGCAATGAAAACGTAGACGAATGCGACCATTATCTGCATTGATATATACTTGTTTACAAACAAATGCGGAGCGAGTCCTGTCTATGACGTCACATCCGCCGAAGGAGAGCTCAGGCCACTCTAGGGATTTTTTAATTGGGCTTTCGAGGTGGCCAATTTCTACACACTTTGAACCGTTATATCTTTTTAATTAAAGGACGCATCGAAACTCTGTTTGGTGTTTTATTTACTTGAATGTATTGTCTTTATGAAAATGAGGATTGAAGTCGGATACAAAACTGGGATATATTATCTTTAAGAGGAAGATATTCTCTTTATAACATTATTAACGTTTTATAGCCATATATAACCCGTCTTTTAAAGAGATGCGTTTGCAATTGAACACTATATCAATACAATAAGTGCCCTTTAAGAGGCCCACGGAGCTACGCTCTAAAAACTTATTTTTAATTTTCTCCAGAACACTCCGTGACTAGTAACATTTATGATTTATAAATTTAGTGACCCTGTGGCTCCTACCAAGGGTCACAGGGGCCACGTCCTAAAAATGTATTTCCATCTTCTTCTCCTGAAGCGAAAGCTATACTAATCAGAAATGTTCTACATAGACTCCGTGACTATTGAGGATAATAATTTATAGATTCGGAGACCTAGTTTACATATTAAAATAAATACGTTCAATATTTTAAAGTTGAATTGCGCCCCGAATTACCTCGAACGAACTAGCCAAATTATTCTCAAGATGAAGTTTAAGGTGAGGACCAAGCTTGAATAATATATCTGTTAATTTTTCCCAAATCGATAATTACCATAACATCACCATAAAATTTATGAATCTCTGCATCCTAATTTGAAAGAGGAAATCCATACACACACAAGCCCACACATAAAATACTGTTTTTGTCCAATAACATCATAGAATACTATTACGAAATGATGGTAGACATTGGCTTCTGAATCGAATGCGTGATGCGTATTCAGATGATAATTCAACCTAATATAAAATTCATAAATTGGAAGACATTATAATTAGACTTAAGTTTGATTATAATTTGTCGTCAAATATGTTGATCTTTGTATCAATCAGTAACACGACATTTTCCTAGCTTTTGATTATAGTTTTAAATGTTTCTTTCCGATCACTAGACAAATGCTTACAATTGTTTCATGTTGCTTACAGCAAAGAACCGATTTGCTACAACATTAAAGTTGATACATTATCGGAACAGGACCAAGTTCCGGCTACTGAAAATAAGGTCATTCAGGTGATGGTATTTAATGAATATTACGTTTAGGTTTGAAATAAATTCATATTTTACATGTGGTATTATGCTAGTAACAATATTGAATTTTGACAGTAAAACTTTAAATGACGTTCATATGAAGAATGATTTTTCTTCCTTAATGCGTGTTGCTATCGAACATTTTGTCATATTGGATATAAGTCAAATATTAGATGTATACTTAATAATAATTCAGTTTTTTTTTTTTTTTTAAATATATTTTTTATTACAATTTTCAGGGAGGGTTTTCAAGTGAATCACTGCCAAATGGATCCAAACTAATGTGCAGCTTCGAAACTTGTAACATCATTGTTTTTACAAAACCACTAGACAACATAACATGGTAACTAAACCATTATATCACTTCTTATCTCAAAATTTACTTATCGATTATATGTATGTAAGTTCATAAGGGATAGCTAACTGTTTCAGCGACCAAGTGCGGACGGAAGGAGCCACAGCTTCGACAACTCAGGAGTTGTCAGGAGAGTGCGTGACTAAGGTTGCCTATAATCCAAATTCTTCAAGTTTGTGTGTGCATGCGGGGTAAGCTTTAGTTATACGTCATATAACATTTAAGTGCAGAGACATAATCCTCTTTTGGATTTATGTTTTGAAATTAAATTATGAACAAAATTATCATTAATATGGTATTAAATCACACATTTTGAATACGATATGTTATCAATTATCATGTTTAAGGAACTATACACTAAATGCCAAAAGAAACGTTACCCCTCTTCTTCTTAAAATAACTTTTTAAGTAAAAAGATATGTAGCAAAGTAATGGTTTAAAAGAAAGCTGAATAATGTAGCTTTATGCTGATAACACATTTCAAATTCCTGGTGAATTTAGATATGGGCGAAATGCATCTTGCTTATGAAGATCCAAATTGTCCGGTTTTCGAACAGGCTGGTAGTAATCAATAAATGTGATTTAGATGTCCAGAAGACGTTG
Organism: Phorcus lineatus; assembly: GCA_921293015.1. Lineage (NCBI taxonomy): Eukaryota > Metazoa > Mollusca > Gastropoda > Trochida > Trochidae > Phorcus > Phorcus lineatus. Next base: position 18,837,922 of record OV121084.1, read on the forward strand.
AAAGTAAACTTTTACTTTTGTGATTAGACAAAAAGGTTGTATGCTGGACATCATAACCCGTAAACGATGGAAAATGATGTTGTTGAGTAAGTTTAAGTGTGAACATTGGAAAAATGTTCTTGTAGTCATAAAATATCTTTTCTCGTAATTTAACTCAGTGAAACAAGTTTACTGTGTTGTAAAATGACTTTAAAGTATTCAGGAACACAAACGATTATTACTGTCAACATTTTTGTTTGAAAATTAAAAGTTTTGATGTTTTTGTTTATCACGCAAACGCATTATCGCTCAAACGTAGCAAAATTCAAGCAGCATATGCACGAACTCAATGCTTCTACATACATGTAGTATGAAAGGCGCCTACTTTGCATGATATGGCACACATGTAGGAAATCATGCCGCGATTGATAGCTGAAGAGCGAGAAAGAGCTCTAGTGATGTTGCAGATGGGGTCGATCAACAACGATGTCGCCAATGCCTTCAGATGTCACCGTATGACAATCTTTCGACTTCATCGACGCTATCTTCAGACCGGGGTCACTGCTGATAGACCAAGAAGTGGACGTCCCCGCGTCATAACCCCAGCTGAATATCGCTATCTACGTCAAGTTCATCTGAGGGCGACGTGGTAAGCCAGGACTGCTCTTGGACGAAGACTAAGTGCTGCTAGAGTGAGAAGAAGGCTTCGTCTTCAAGGTTTAGGGCCATACAGACCAATGCGAGGTGTGTAGCTGACGCGGCAGAACCGGCTAAACAGGGTAGCGTGGGGACGTCCCGTCAGACGGTGGCAAAACCATAACTGGCAGCGAGTGATGATCAAGGATGAGAGTCGTTTTACGATCCAACATACCGATAGAAGAAGGAGAGTGTACCGTCTTCAAGGTAAAAGAGAGGCTCCATGCTGTGTTCAAGACGTTATACCATTAGGAGGCTGTGTAATGGTGTGGGCCAGAATAAAGGACGACGTTCGAACTGACCTTGTCATCATTGACGGCCATATGGCGGCACAAGTGTACATTGATCAGGTTGTCCATCCCGTGGTTATTCCATTCTTACAGCGTCACCAAAACACACTTTACCAAGAGGACAATGCACCACCTCATTTCGCAAGATCGACAAGAGATTTCTTGCATGCCAACAACGTTAACGTCTTGCCATGGCCTTCCAAATCCACAGACATTAGCCCCATCGAACATGTGTGGGACTTTCTAGATCGCAGAGTTCGCTTTTGACAGCAACAGCCGCGAAATCGTCAGCAACTAATTAACGCTATGAGAGAAGAATGGCATATAATTCCAGCTGCCTTCGTCAGACGATTGACCCATTCTGTTAGGAGACGTGTTCTGGCATGTTTGGCAGTCATACTAGATATTAAAAAAGATTAAAAAACAATAAAATCCTGAATTTTACACTATTTTGTTGTTTTTGAGTGATGATCGAAAACTGGACAATGTTGTCAGCCTTATGCTTTGTTGTTTAAGCAGAAATATCAGTCGATATTATCAAATATCTTTGTTGAAATATGATCCGATATTGTTTGGCTAGACAATGCAGCAAAACGTTCCATCGTAACTTTAATAGTTATTGCATAATTGATAAAGAAAGAGGGGTAACGTTTCTTTTGGCGTTTAGTGTATATAATAGGGGTAAACCTGTAAGAAAGACTTTTATGACGAGACTTGTTATTTAATTTTTCTGGAGAATATGACATTTAAGTAAAACATCTCCAAATAGATAAATGTTGCATTGATCTTTATTAACGTTCTAAAGTGTCTAGCTCATGTATTTGGTGTCTGAACAATGAAGGTAAGAATTATAGGTTATCGTTTTAGCTCTGGTGGCGATATGAGATGCTATGAAGTCGAAAATGTCAACGGAAAACATGGCACCAAGTTGAAAGGTTTGTAGACACCCTCGGTGCATTGTCATACTTCATTAATCAAATAAAGATATTATATTCTCATGTGAGAAATTTTCATTTGTTTTCGAAATGTTATCATATATAAATTCTGTATACTGTATCTATATTACATCTAATCTAAACTTTCAATCGAAATTGTAACTTTGATGATAAACCTGTTCTTCAGAAGTCACTTTGATTTTCTTATTTGAAAATATTTAAGAAAATCTTTAAAATGTTCTAACACAGAAGACTGTGGCAGACAACATTGCAATGGACATGGGGCTTGCCCAACAGGATCGTGGGGCACCGAGTGTGTCTGTTACGAAGGGTTTAGTGGTGCAAACTGTCATATTTGTAAGTATGTTGTTCCTACCTACACATTTTATTAGTTTCCAACATCGGTCTTGACTATAATAAGATCCGTCATTTTAATAATACTCATGGCGCTTTGAGCATGCTTTGTCATGGATATATGCGCGGTATAAGAAAGCTATTATTATATTATTATTATTATATTATTATAGAATTGTTCTCGTTTCAGCTGCCCTTGGGACAGACGAACCTAAGGTAAAAGCATGTATACTTCATGGTATTAACATTGATACCATTTATCATAATGTCTTTTACAATGCATTGCCACAGCTTAAATGATATCAAATGTTGATACAATTGGACTTGCAAAATCTTTGACGATCATGGGAAAATATAAGTTGATCGCTGTCTTTTTTGCTCACTAATGTTGACTGTAAAATCTTTAATATCTAAACGCTACCAATACATTGTTCTTAATTCGTACCTGGTTTTTTTATTTGACCTACTGTTAAATTTACATATAAAACACTGTTATTGGTCGGAGCATAACGAAGCAAGGGTGTGAGTAGAGCTTGTCAATATATTTTGCAAACAAGCAGTTTTCATTTTGCTAAAAAAAAACATTTGTACTTTTGAAGCCACGTATCCTTGAGCCTTCAGCGACCAATGGAAGTAAAATCCTTTGTGTGGACGTATGCGAGGTGCACATTGTTGTAGCAGCCGGGTCGGACAACCGGTACGTTACTTTATTGGGTTTTTTTTATCATTATTTAACGTATGGACACATTTTATTTCATATTTGTCCTGTTTCGTTTATTTCCAAAATAATTTTTTAAACATTGATTTATTATATAACATACCATAAACCTATAACAAATATGATTCGCCTCTTATCTTTCAGCTCACTAGACGTTCTGATGATTGATGGAAATAAAGTCCCAGTTAACTGGATACAGGATGAGAACGGAAATTACAAAATAGATACAAAGTTACCCGTAACGGATCTTGTAGCAGAACACTGCATCACAATCAACAACACTGCGGGGTTGGTATGAAATATGCTTAATATATTATTGTTGTCACAGGGGAGCATTCTTTCAAATGCCTCTGTTTCCTTCCCCATATCACAATTTTTATTTCATGCAAAGTTGACAAAACTAATGAATTAGAATGTGATAGAGTATTGGCATGTACATATCATATATACAGACTGAATGTAAATACAAATTGATTTTGTAATGACCTCTAAACCAATATGACTTTAAGTTAACTATTTTCATTTTTGTAGAGATGTTAGCAGGCCGTGGTGTATGACAGTTGTTTCACAGAACAAAACAGGTATCAGAGTTCTATCCTAATCAAGACTATAATAAATATATATTAATTAGTTATAAAAATGATTCTTGTTGATATACCCTTTCATTATAATTGACATGACCAAAACTGTTTTGAAATAACCTTTTTCAATATATTAATTTCCCCTTTTCGTCTTTTCAATTATTTCCTTTCAGTGGCAACGGCTGAACACAAGGTAATGAAATCATTATTCTTCAAAATCGTAAAAGATAACTTTGGATTAAGTGATAGGATTGCCGTGTTCTGTGTGCGATATACAATTGATTTAAGTAAAGAGCTTATCATTCTTAACTGTGCATGTTTGTGGACATCTTACATATATATTACTATCGTGGAGGGATACATGTAGTAACGTTTATGTTAGTCCGATTCGAACGTATTTCTTAAAGAAGTGTCTTTCGTTAAAGTTAAAAAATGGCAACTTGATTTATGTTTACCGAATTATTTTCCGCAACGGTAGAGAAACATGGGACTAATGTCTTATTGTTCAAGGAGACCTGTTTTAGGTTTCTTTAAATTTCGTTGAAAAAAAATAATTCTTTTGATGTTTGCATAAACTGTGCTTTTTAGATTTTTCTGCTAATAGTAACTTAATTAACCATTTTGTGTATTAATGTCGATCTATGGATACCCTTTGATGTCGGTTTTTATTGCACATATTAATCTGTTCCGAAATATAAAGCACATCACATCCAGCTCTCTTCCTCCTGGATCTATCCTTGCATGCACAGTTGGTGTCGTGTGTTCTATCAACTTTCAAACAGGCCCTGATGCTGGGTAATTCAACTCTTCTTAGATATATAAGATTCATCACAATTCCATTTTTAATGTTTTTGAGAAGTAGATGTAATCCTCCGTTTTGAACAAATGTAAGATGCCACAGCTGGTTACTTATGGTAATGAAAAGCCCGTTATGTCAACAAATGCAGTGTCGTTAAGAAATCTGAAGTAAAGACAGCCCTTCATCCGGGTTCTGCCAATATTGCTTTGGTTAAAATAATTTCGCTGGCTGGTTTTTAATAACAATATTACGCAAGTGCTCTGATAGATCTCAGGCTTTGGTAGAAGCATTGCGGATACAAATAGACTGACCTAGCTGAATGAACGCAGGTTCATTATTTTTAAGGTAACTATCTTTTAAAAAAGCCACACTCTATTGTTTTCATTTACAGGATACCAAAGATAGTGTCATTTGAACAGTGGAATGCGTCTCTTGCCTCTCTATCTCCAAACAATTTCACTCTGTCAGTTAACTCAACACAAGTGGGCCAACGTAAAGTTTGTATGGAAATGTAAGAGCTAAAGTTTATTCTTTATGCAAAGTTTTGATATCATGGCAGGTGTTCTATTTTATTACAAAATGGGAATGTTTAATGATGGACACTTTACTAAAGCGTCCTTTGATGAAAGGCTAATATAGACCATCTTACCTCTGTTACAAATAGACCACACAAAGTGTTTTTGTCTAAATCCCCTTGTGGTGAAAGATGCAACACGAATATAATCCTTATGTCTATCCAATCAAATACCCTTTGATAACTCTGATTCTACCATGAAAGTGCTGTATACTCGATTCTGATTGGCTGTTTTGTCCGACTCAGAGGGTATCAATTCACTATTGAAGTTGCTCTGTTTATATATATAATTTACCCGAAATCAGTTTACAATGTATTAAAACATACATTGACTTCCGATTATCCGACTGGTAACTTCAGAGTCGATATTCCGCTTGCAGGTGGGATTAAACTCTTTCCAAAAGGAATTAATCGTATTTGTCTTCGTGTGTTTACACGGAGAGAGCAAATTGTTTTAATTTTATGTCGTATTTTGTACAAAATAAGAAGTTTGGGTGAAAAATCACCGTAAACTAATCTTTCCGCTACTGGGCATGCAGCAGCATTCGTTCGAATACGGCAACAAAACAATGACGTCATTTCGCGAGCGCTTCTGACGTCATAAACCCTATTACGACGTCATAGTGGTCTACTGTTAGAGTCATCCATTTGCGTCATGAGGGGGTGTCGCGGTCTTTGTTTGCAATCAAAACAAGATAAAAGGCTTTTTAAACGATTCGATATTTACATTTGTACCACATACTAGTACGAAACAATTTCGTGAACACGCAGTATTAGGTTTAACTTAGTTAACGGTTTAATTTTAGTTCAATACTATGACGCAAAATCCCCGAAGCTGACGAGTTCATGTTTGTCTCCAGAAGTCGGAACATTTTACATTGTGCATTTCGCTATGAAAAAGAGTTCAGCATTAAAATCGTCATGGTAGAATGGAGATAAACCTAGTGTGTTTGAAAATCAGAGACATGTTATACTGGCGTTCGGTTTCAATTTAAAATTTACTCTCTATCAATCCAGTATAACATGTCTCTGATTTTCAAACACACTAGGTTTATCTCCTAACTAACTTCTGATTTGAAAAGAATTTGTGCGAAGATTGTAAATAAGTGTAGGATTTAAAGTCTTATTAATGGGACCACGAATCTTCAGTCTGAAACAACGTCACTGATTGCACAACTAATTTCTATTGTAACCAATCAGAATGAAAATAAATCATTGATTATTTTATAAAGGAATCATACCGAGGAGTGTTTTGAATTCCGGATAGACCCTAGTCCATGTAAGTATTTGATACCCTTATATGAAAGGAAGTACTCGTATGATATAATATCAAACTATTATAGAAACAAATACAGGTATTCTTTACGAGGGACAAAGTAAAATGAATTATTGTCACAAAGAGTTACGATGTTACTGTTGTTAGTACTGCCATGAGTTCTGAGTTAATTTTGCAAAAGTCACCGTTCTTAGTCGTAGTTTATTTGGAGATAATATACTTAAACCCCTTAGTCGTAGTTTATTTGGAGATAATATACTTATACCCATTTAGTCGTAGTTTATTTGGAGATAATATACTTATACCCCCTTAGTCGTAGTTTATTTGGAGATAATATACTTATACCACCTTAGTCGTAGTTTATTTGGAGATAATATACTTATAGCTGCATATTGGAGATATATAAGCGATCATATGAATGAATGAAATGTTTCATTAAATGACATATAATCATTGAAATGAAACTTTTCAATTTCAGTCAGTATCGGAAGAGAGTCTCTTCATGACAAGAATAATACAGGTAAATTTACAATTCTGTTTCATGTTTCACACGTCTAGTTCAGTTCATATTGTTGCAAATATAATTTTTGAAAAAGGTATGGCAGCACCTTTTATAATGACTCTCAAAATAAAAACAATATTGACATTCAATTAAAAAGGTTTTAATTCTAAATTGAAGTTGTTTTTTTAAAGATTAAACATTATCTGAAGGTAGTAAAACAACAATTTTGAGTAATAACCAAATCGATAATTTTCAAATATTTCTTAGATTCGTTAAAAAATTCATTGACAAACGAAATATGCAGACACAAAATGCAAGTAAGTAGTAATCCGCGAGGGGTAAAATTATCATGTCTTAATAAAATTAATGTTTTGAAATCTCTTTAATTAGACGAGAGAGGAGAGTGAAATAAGACGTCTGGGTGTGATTTAGGACGTCATACGTCAGTAATGCGTAAACGAATTAAGATCCATGAAGGAACATTAGGTCAATAATATCTTTTATTCAATAAAAACTCATATTTTGTTATTCATTTTACTTAAATCCTTAACTTTCTGTTGACAAAACATCTTTGAAGAAATTTTGATGATGTTTTGTAATGCCGTTGAGTGTAGTCGAAAAGGTTTATCTGTAAAAGCAATTTTTAGGTGAATGTCGACAAGAAATAAAGTCTGTAAACGGTGCAACCCCAATGAGCATACACTGTTGCAGTAAAACATCTCCTCGTTCTGAACAGGACACTGAATTGCCTATAAGTTCCTTGGTTTCGTATTGTTTTGGTAAAGCATTTGTCAGAAAAGTTCTGAATGTTCAGGTCGCTTACAGAACATAAGAAGAATTCAAGAAAAAGGTTGGTGTTGCAATATTTTCCTCCAGGTCTATGTATCTTATTTCATCACTACAATAGTTGTTGCACGTGTTTCCTTTCAGATCCGAAAGTACCATGCCAAAAAAGCAATTATGTAAGTCACACGTATTTTACTATATCCATATGCAAAAATCTTTCTATTTAAGGACAGATAAAACTCTCTAGAAGACCATCTTAAACGCAAGTCCTTCCTATACGAATATACGAATTTCAATATTCCAAGAGAGAAATTTACCACTAATCAAATATTGTTTTGTTTAATTCATATCGTGATTACCATCATACTGAAAACAAAGAATATATGCCTGTATATTTTTAAAACTATTTTAGCATAATTTTTACTGTATGAATTTTCACGAAAACGTGATAAAGTTATATAAATGTCTTTAAACTTATCTATGATTATATATATATATATATATATATATATATATATATATATATATATATATATATATATATATATCAATACTGTTTCAGCTGGAAGTTGTTGGACCAGGACCAGCCTCTGTTTATGACTGTCCAGCTTTTGGATGTAGCATTCATGTTGTATTCAAAACACCGCTCTGTAGGAACAAGTAAAACCACTTTCTACTCACTATGGCATGTCAAATGAATAATAGAAGTGAAATATGATCAGAAAAAAAATGAAAGAAACCCTCATAACCACAATTTCGTGTCTAATTACAACTTTTTGGAGGTTTTCTTTTCATTGTGTGTATCATATGGTAGCACCGATATTGAATACATTGAATAGAGAACAAGTGATTTACAACTTATTTATTGCAGGATTGCGACGTTTCGGTGTACATGTAGATACTAACACCGTTATCAAGCAAGTGATGTTGTTTTACTGTTCATCAATATATGTCACTTGCTTGATAACGGTGTTAGTATCTACACCGAAACGTCGCAATCCTGCAATAAAGAAGTTGTAAATTCATATAACTTGTTCTCTATTCATCTCACCAACTTCTAAATGCCTCTCAAAGACGTCAATTGAATACATTATGTTTTTCAATTCTTCCAAGTGTAATTATTACTTACTTTTTTCTAATTAAAAGTGACACCCTCAAGGTTTCCCCAGTAACGAGAGGGCAGTTTCAACTCGGGACAATCACTGATAAAGGAGTTCTGAAAGATGTTGTGATCCATCTTTCACAATTTGACGAAAAAGCTTCCCGTGTGTGTCTGACAGCGACAATGGGAATAAGGTAATAGCCTTAAAGTTAATGTATCATCTTGGCGGGGCGAATTTTGTGGTTATTGACGCCCCATGTCTTACAGAAAAAATTGCAAGCATGGTAAAATAATAATTATGTTTAATCCATGTCAAACCATTTTTTTTCAGGTGTTTCTTTTCCTGATGATAGATATATTCGGGTACTAGATAAAGTCTGATCACACTCTTACCCTAGCTAATAGATTAAGTCCGACCAGTGTTCCCGCTGCAGTCAATTTTCAATATTGTTACTGCTGCATCAAATCACTGGTTGGAATACTATGTGGTCATGTTGCGAATCATACGAAAGTGGATAATGTTAGGAAGTATGCTAAAATTTGAAAATTATTGCAAACTATTTGCCTTTGCAAGCTGATACAATGACTTTCCTGTCTGTGTGCTTATACGTGTTCTCAATCATTTGAAACATAAGTAAAGGGAAACATAAATGCGTCGGTTTGTTACATTGAAACTAGGAAACTAAAAATTATTATAACAATAATATAGTATTGTAATGTAAGTAAACATTTCGTATAAATTTCTAATTATTTCGTAAGTATTTCGTATCCAATTTTAAGAAATTAGCTCGATTTACCTGCATAACTAGCTGTCGGTCTCAATGTGACAATTTAATTAACATAGTGACTTTCCCTTCAATAATATTTTACTTTTCTCTCCGTTTGCAGCACTCTACCGGGTCCGTTTTGTATCGTTGTAGAACTCGAGCAGCAGCAGCGTGGTTCTAATCTAGGTACAAGACTAGATTATATTTTAACATTGTATCGTGAAATAGTGTATGATGAGAGTTTGAATATTCTGGATATCTTTGTTGTGAATAGTATTCGACATCTGTAATACCCCCCTCTATTTGTGTATGTGGAAATCAAGGGGCAATAGATTCATCAAAAAATGCTACAAATTCGCTCACTCATCATACTTATATCAGCGTATTTGTATTATCATAGCTGCAACATTACACTGATGGCTATCACGGCTAGTGCCTCGTGTCGATAATCAGTCAATGACATGTACTTATAAATGATGATAAATGAGGATTGTAGGATCAGTGTAGCTGTGAAGACTGCTGATGTAGCAGAGTGCGGAATATCTTGTTACAGCGTCAAGTCAGAGAAATAAGTGTTGTAAATTTGGGGGAAATTTTGTATTTTGTCATTCAACGTTAAAGCAAAATTCATAAACATATATGAACAAGGTATCATGCTACCCAGACCATATTTTACTGTATATATATATATATATATATATATATATATATATCACAGCTTTACATATATTTATATCAACTGTCCTTAAAACCTGCATATATTGTCCGCACTTCTACTGTCAAGTCTCAGACGTAAATTAAAGTGACTGTGACATAGTTATCATTTCACAGGTGATGCAAATGGAAATGGAATGGTTAAAGCAATGCTTTGTGAGGTTGGAACAAGATGTCTTCTACCTTTTGTAACAGATCCTGACAGGTGATCAAACTCTTACTAGAGCTATTCTGATGTGAAATTACTAGCCAGGTCTCGGTTTTAATTGCATAAGGATCCTATGATCGAACACACCTTCTGTGTCTGTTGCATTTCATACGATCAGCATACAGTTTGGTAATTTTTAATTTGTGATGGCCTGTTGAGCGTGATAAGGACTACATTTATTGCATAATTGTTTCAACTTTCGTTTACATTTCAAAGTAAGTGTGTGCCACTATTGTGTCTGTTAACATACATTTTAAAAATAATTTTGATGAATGCTTCCTTTTTGATGATGCTCTCAATCTGAAATAAGAGGATGCCGCACTTGTTAATTGTTCGTACAGAAGGCTGAGGCAGACCCCAGACTATCCGGTGATGTACACCTCAGTTGTCAATGGTTCCTCTGTCCAACATGTTCTGGTGGAATCGACGATGTCTGGTTTACAAAATATCTGTGTCGAGGCCGAAAGCTTAACCGACAAGTAAGATACGTATATTTCCCCTTCTCAGATTAATTATTAGTGAATAGGATAGTTCTTTATAATGTCAGTATGTACTGAGATCACGAGATCAAAGAACAATTTGTTGTTACAATCGGTCCATGAATTTCAGTGATCAAGAATATCTAGTGTCCATTATATCAACAATGATCTGATTTAAATTGAAATGTATTTTCAAAATAAGTACTCTGTAATCCTAACAAGATCTCATTTGTAATAAAATCGTCCTGAATTCAAACAATTGCAAAGGGCACTGATAATAAAATCGTTTATTGTTGGGTACAGAAATACCAAAAAGATCATTCATAATCAGTTATTTATTTTATAGTCGACCTTTTAATTAGATTATTTCAGTCTGATTAAAATCGACCGTGTTCCGAGGAATAAAAGTTTCAAAATATTGACTCTATCGAGATTCGAACTCTTTCTGTCTAGGCTATCCTCTCCACTAGGTCTGAAGGCAGCCTCACTGCACGCACGTGCCGACACCAGTTTAGCGCAGACAAAACCTAGTCAATAGCCAACCAATCACATCATCACGTTTAAAATAAAGATAGCGGCGATCAAGGTTAACGAAAGGTAAACGGGAGTTACTTGCCCCTAGCTACTGATACCGAATGCTTTTGCCGCACGCATTTGATTGGTTACCTTAGTTTACGCAAGAACGTGCGCTACAGTAGGGTTCGGTCAGTTCGGTTATTCCTCGGAACACGGTCGATTTTAATCAGACTGAGATTATTTTGTTTGTATTTTTATTGATGAAATGTATGATTGAACATAAATTAAAGACCACTAACAAAATTGTGTATATCTAGAAGGTTACAAAAGTGTTTCAGTGTAACTCTTGTTTGATTCTCATCAGAGCAGATCTTGATTTTAATACTTTACAGCTTTCATTTCTCAAAATTGCATTGATAATAAGTAGGTTTGATTTAGTTTATCGTACTTAATTAGTGTAAGCAAACAGCTAACTTAGTTATTGATGAAATTCCAACTCAATGATAGATATTTAATTTGGGACCAAATTAATGAAGACATTTTCTCTTTTCAATTTTGAAGGGACAATGTGAAGATGATGTGTAAAGAGGTTCTTTTTTCTAACAAGACAGCAAGTAAGTAATTTTAGCAATCGGTTAAGCATAAATTCTATCAACCTCAGTTACGAAATTCATACTGAGAAAATCACGACGTTAGGGAGTATGCTTAGTCCTTCATCAGGTTATAGGAAATAGCATAGACTTCCAACCGTCGTGAATTTCAAAATTTAGGAAGTTGTTTTCGAGAAAATCTTTTCTTTTTGCTCTAGATTTCTTCTGTAAGAGAGAGAAGTGTCAGATATTAGAGAATGCTAATAACTTTAGAATGAGACCATTCCATTGTGTCCTCAACCAACATCTTGAAAGGTTGAAGTAAAAAACGTTATCACAGGTTGATAGTCTGCTTAGATCATTTACTTTAATTTTAAGCTAATTCATTTATTTGAAGGGCTATCATACTTTAGCTATAGATTACTATAGAAATATCATTTAAATATTTATATAAGTATTTTAACAAATGAAAGGTGGATCGGATGAAATAAAAGGTTCAGGAAGAGAATATAAATGGTCCAATGAAACGTTAGTAATGGAAATCCTTTTTAAAGGTACATGTTCTGCATCTGATTGCAAAAACAAAGGGTTTTGTTACCGGCGACTCACAGAAAAACTATGCAGCAAACCATCACAACCATCAGGATCTTCATGCAAAGCAGGTGATGTTTTCTAGAGTGATAGTAGTGTAAGCATTTCCATGACAAAGTTACAGATAAAGCATCTTCATTTATACAGATTTTAGCATTGTTTGCAGAGTAATCCTGGAGGCTTGATTAGCACCGGCAATATGGTTGGTACCTAAAAGCATGTTTTTCAGGTCTTTGAATCCATTGGGGTATGATGTGATAAATTGATGACGCTCAAAATATAGCTGAAACAGACAATCACATTGAGATTGATAATTGATTTGCAAGGCGATTGCAAGAATGTACAATCATATCAATTTATGGTTAACCTTGTAATTAGGGAAATTAATAAATGTAAGGATTATTTCTTCTTCGTTCTCTTTTAACGTATCACTAAGAAGTGACACAGCCCATATAGTTATATCATAATAAGGGCAAGAGATATTATGACATCCACCTCTTTTAGTGTCTCGTCAGAGAATATGTTGTTTATGGGGTATCCATGAAAATATGTACAAATAATTTTGTACCAGTTCATACACTGTTATAACTCAGATTTGCATAACAAACATGTTCAGGATGACAACAAGTTCAGTAAATCTTGAAAAATGAAGTTGACATCCATATATTATAATTCATTATCATAATTTTCAGGCTTTCAGAGAATCCTTTAGAAAATGTTGATGGCAAAATCTATCATTAAATTTGTCTACATGGTCATCCAATCCTATGTCTTCTTTAAAATTTCGAAAGGGTCTAGAAACGTATAAACTGGGGGAAGGGAGCAGCCAGCCAAATGCCAGGCCGTAACCACACTCGCTGGTTGTCAAGACTTTCTAACTTTTGGCTATGCAAGGGAAATGTTAACTAAAACATATGATTAATCAACTCGTACAATTTGAGGTCTAATTGGAGAGATTTATGTAGTCTCATATAAAGTGATTTTAACATTAAAATCTGTGTGGTGTGAAAAATCAGAATCCTAGTAGGTTCATGTAAGTCAATAGGGTAACAAAACACCTTTTGAAATCATTTAACACTGTCAAATGAAAATCGTTGATCACTTACTGCGTGCAACAGTCACATATATAGAATTATGTATTCAATATTAATTCATTCAAATTAAATCTTATTTGTTGCCATCTAATCATAATAATTTGAATGTAATGTAACCATCTTTCAGCTGAGAAATCAACTATGGTAAGTCTTTTTTTTATTTCCGCAATTTTTTTTTAGAAATATCTGTCATTAGACAATAGTTTCTAAACATTACTTTCACTATTTAATATAACACTCTTTTAAAACCAAAACTTTATCTTGCTACATAGACATTTTCTACAGTGCTTTAATTTTATATTATAGGTAAATGCCTACAAAAAAGGCGTACTACGCTGCACATGCCTTGATGAAACTATCAGGACGATAGTGATACAGCCCCGAGCAAGTACAGGAACTCTCCTGCGAGCCGCTGCAGTAGGATTCGGAATTGGCGTGGTGGTTCTATCCCTAGTTGGGATCATCTGTATGGTCGTGACAAAGGCGCGAACTCGGCGCATATATTTCAAACAATGATTACACCTCAATCAGAAACAATATTTCTTCAATTGTTTTTAATGTTTCAATTCCTTTTAAAAGGTAGAAACTGACACACGGATTTGATATGTTATTCCATATATTTTTAATGTATCTTCTTCCACTTTCTTTCGAATGGAATGAACATATCGGCTAAACATTTTAGTGAATAATATCTATTATTTTGTATCTTAGGATTTTGTGTAGAGTTCACTTGTTTACAAATATATGGCTATACTCTGCAGATTAAATGTGTATTGTCATTGTTAATTAACGGTACAACATATCAATATATGGTAATTGTCTTTACATGAAGGATCATGGTCATTTTTTCAAGTTTTGATCGAAAGAATAATAATGTAAGGTTGATATTTTTGACAATGTTTATTTCAATATGTAAATGTTTTAAGAACAAAAAATAACGATCCTGTCTCAATGTGTTGTTATGAAGACTAGATTTATAATAAAGTAGTTTCTGCATCAAGAATTGTTTATGGTTTTTTTAACCATCTTAAGTTAAGAAAGGGAATTGAAAAATCCCTAACGTCAAATCAAGGGCAAGATAAGTCCCAGTTTTGGTGCCCTCAAAACTGTTATCTTACTGTCCACAACGTGTCATAAGACGCGGAATTTCACCACAAGCAACCACGGTAAGGTATACAAGTATGTTCATATATGATATTTAGCGTTTATCCGAATTTGTACTTTAAGAGGAATTATTGTCGAAATATTATTTGAATCAAAGGGACTTCAAACTTTTACAAACAAGTTCCTTATCATTTCAGTGACCTGCATATTTCACGTATGAAGCCATTGATTCTATTTTTCGAGGTGCAGTTTTCTCAGAAATTAACAAAACAAATAATTTATTTGTATACTAACCATACAGTTAAAGTTAAAGTTTCTCATAAAACTATTTATTTAAAGCACTTTTTTGTAATATCAAAGTTTCTTTGTTATTAAGACAACGAATTGTCAAGGACTTTTGAATCTTATTCATGAAGTTTTAATTGAGAGATCAAACGCCATCTTTATTTGTAAGTCATTCTTTATTGAGCCCACTTGTTGATATTGTAACTTTTCTGTACTAAAATTAGGTAGTAATGACTTTCAATACCAAGATGACATTTCTGTGAAGACTGTAAATATTCTCTTATTGATTTATTAAGTATTTAAGTACATGTAAGTTAACGTCAGTTACTCTCTTATTTTCTATACAGGAGTTTACAACTTGTAATTTTATAATATCTCGTCTGTAGAAAATTACATATCATAAATACTAGCATTGATCAAAATTACTTGTTTGATTATTATGTAAGTAACTTAATGTATTGTACACATTAATTTTGAGCGGAATAACAACTCCCTGATCTTTTA
The DNA here is from genome assembly GCA_921293015.1 of Phorcus lineatus. Taxonomy (NCBI): domain Eukaryota; kingdom Metazoa; phylum Mollusca; class Gastropoda; order Trochida; family Trochidae; genus Phorcus; species Phorcus lineatus. The sequence goes on from OV121084.1 coordinate 18,853,366, forward strand.
CCACCTTTTATTGAACCGATTGTGAACAATACATTAAAATGTTGCAAAACAAATTCCGAGGACATTTAGAAAATACTGAATATATATGTATATTATTCAAATACTGACAAAAATCTGTCAGGGACAAATGCGATTTTTCAAAAACAATACTGACACTTCAACGGTCGTTAACCTGTGTTTTCAATCCGTCCAAAATTGATTTTACGAGAATACGCAATACTAACACCAAATCAACAGTTCCCGGGAGCCCCGGGTATTCCAAACCAATCTTACAATACGTCTCCCTGTGCAATTAACTACAGCATAAAGTCCTTGGGTAAACATGTTAAGAATACTGCACTTTACAGAGGTGACATTGCATCTACATATATCACATAGAATAGTTGTTTAGATAGTTGATATTGAACCCAGTATAGGTCTTTGCAAACAGCATTTGATACTAATGAGATGGTAACATGTCACACACTTTCCATTGGATAAGGAGACTGAAACGCTTAAGCACATAATTGTATTGCCATGCTAAATAAAAGTAATATAAAACCAGATATTCCCACTGAAGATCAAATTGTCGCATAAATCCAACGACGACAAGATTGCATGAGTGTATATGTGTTGATTTCAGTAGAATATCTCCTTGTATGAAATATCGTGTTAAATTAGCGTATTCATTCTGATAGACGCTGACTTTGTACACGAGGCTCTTGTTTAACATGTGAATGCCAGATTCAGCATATGAAGAAAATGTGTTGGTAAATAAACATTTATTTTCTCTGAAATACTGTAGTCGACAGAGAATTCTATCCGTATTGTTGACTTTAAAGTAAAGATGTTTTATACTTTACTAAGGCTTTACTATTATTCTTATTCTTCAACATGTCTTTCAATGAAAATCTTAAATAAACAAATTTACTTTTCAACATGCAGTGGTTTTTTAAAATCTTTGTTTGCTGAAAGTGTCTTTCTTTACATTTGAAAGTGTCCAGAGATACCGTTAGCTTCATCAGCTGAATGATATTAAAGGAAAACACTTCTGTATTTTAATCATTTGGAGAGGCGCTTAAAAATAGTTCCATAGGTTTCAATATGATCATCTCAATAACGTATTTATATATATATATATATATATATATATATATATGATAATAATTCTCAACGGGAGCTCTTATTAGGTTTTCTCGTCAAAGAGAGAGAGAGGTTTTTTCACGAATGTAAGACTCTAGGATATAAAACAATAATGCTCTAACTCAAGTACAGAAGAAGTATGTAACAGTACTGTATATCGTATACATAATCTATCCGGGATTACTTCGCCCCTTAAACTTTACATTGAAAAATATTAATAATAAGGATATAATAAATTGCGCTAATTCACGTCACTAAGGGATATGCTCTAAGCGCATTGTGCATTATTACCCTGCTCTAACCAAAGCTGCCGGTTACAGCGCTCAAGGTCACCTCCTTGTCACTCTCTACACCAGGTACCCATTAGTACTGCTGGGTGAACAGAGGCACAATTTCAATAAAGTACGTTATACCTTGCCTGAGAAAACACCACAAGTTTTTCACTTGTGCTTCAGTGAGGGGTAGGGAATTATCCTTCAAACTCTCAGATGATACAGCAATTATCGGGTAACCCACCCATTCGGCAAGCCACGCCAGTTATTGCTGAACTTCACTGATAGCAGTCATCTGAGCTACGTACAGGACCAAGTGACACCACCTGAAGAGAAGTTGACAAGTTCTGCTCCGTTAAAAAAATGGGTTATTGATACAGTTTAGATTCTAATCGTTACCAAAACAATATAAAAGAAAATAACATAGTAAGCCTTGCATTTAAAACAATTTATCATTAACTTGCTGTTAGTCTTAGGGAAATCGTTCAGATACATGTGTTCATATACGGCTCCTATATGCTCAATGAAACGCTGGAGCAAGAAGTGACCTGCTAAGCGTTGCATTATTGTTGAAAATTATTTCATAGACCAACTTATAATCAGTGAAAAATCGTTACTGTTTGAACTTACCTCTCCAAATCCTCATAAAAACTCGCTCGTGAAAGAAAGCCTACGGAGTACATATTTTAAAAAATAATCGAATATACGAATTTTTATATTTAGATTTCCTTACATGATAGAACCACTACTCCCAAGTTTTCTGTATGAGAAAAAAAGCATGACTTGAAGTCCACGGAATTGGCCCTCCGATAATGTTTTTCTTAAGTTCCTATACTCATCCTTGTGATACGAGCGCTTCTAGGACTTCCGACAAATTCTCTTCAGCGAAAAATTATAGCAACACAAACTATCCGCGAAATTTCAGCCAATGAAAACACTGCATACATAGGTAGCTTTTTTTACCGAGGCCTTTGAGAAGATAATAATAACGACATTTATATAGCGCACATCAGGGGCATGCTGTATGCGCTATAAAGATTTTTTTTTAAATGTTTCAATATCTTCTAAAAAGATAAGTAAGATTTCTTTTAAAGATATCTGGAAACGGAAAGTGTCTCAGATCATAGGAAGAGAATTCCATATATCAGTGAATGCATTCTGAAAAATTCTGGCACCAAACGACACAGAGAGAATGAGCTGATCACCAGAGCGTAGAGTTTTTGTATGAAATTGTAGACAGATGTTAAGTTTTCAATGTATGGCGGAAAAGTATTATGGGCGGATTTGTAGGTCACCAAGTTCACTTTCCAGAAGTAAAAGGAAATAGCTTGGGCTTTTCGAATAACAATCTTTGAAGCGGCATGGCTGATTGCAAATCTTCATTTGATTACATGAAATCAGACTTTTTCGTTTCTTGACCGGGAAACGATAATAATTAGGACCGAGACTAGTACGGGACTTAACGACGGAGCTACCTCTGTGGTGAGAGAACGATCGCAGTCCTTCGTAGTATGTCTATGATCACTAAGTTATAAGAGTAACACATTTAACTTATTGATTGTTTACTATATCTAAAATCATAAGATTTGCTCATGAAATTATGTAGGTTAAAATCTTGTTAGGGTTTGTGGAGTAGTAAAACAGATATTAGGTTACGTTGAAGTACTTTAAGTTTTATGTTGAAAAGTCCTCGTATCAAATGATAAACGAGGCTGTGTGGCAATAAACTTGATTTATACAGGATCTCCGGTCACACAATACAAACACAGGATAAAGAGATTTACCTTACTATCTTATGTTGTCAGTCCAATGGAAAAGGTTGCCAACCTTAATATGAGAATTAAAGCCACCTCTATATCCAAATTTGAAACATTAAATAGATAATTCTATGAACTCATAAATATAAAGCAGAAAAATCGTAGGAGGAAGTAATACGTAAGAAGAAATCCCTGTAGGAGGAAATCGGCGTTTTATTCTTTTAATAATCATTTGAATATGTTGTCTGTACACCTGACGACACCTAATTATAAATATTTATCAATTTAGATATATAAGATAGGAGTGATCGTGTTTCTTAACGTACAGAGATACAAGAGAGACGGGAGATAGGAGTGTAAGAAGAAGTGGAATGATAGAGATACTTGAAACAGAGATGACTGGCAGAGAAAGAGGTGACAAGAGAAGAGTGAGAGAAAGAATAGTTACAAGAGAGGGAGAATGATAGAGAGAGGGAGAGAGTTAAATCAAGAAGGGGGATACAATTGGCGGAGATATAGAGTGAGAGGAGAGTGAGAGATAGCTTACTAAGAGAGAAGTGAAAGTTAGAGGTGAAATAGGCATGATATTGGGGTGACAAAGACAGGTGACAGAAAGAGGAGTAACAGAGAGAGGGTACTGAAAGATATGGAAGGGGATGTGTGCCAAAAATGAAATCATGTAAACTCTTAATTCGCAAGTTGTAACATGTCGTTCTCAACCATGCAATTCTCGAAAAGACAAGTCCAAGTATGCAAACCTAACTTTTCAATCCTGTAAAACTCAACTTGCTGTTCTCAACTTTACAAAGTTCAAATGTAATTCTAGAAATGTCAAAGTCGAAACTCATTTTTGTATTTCAAATAAGAGGGATATACACATTTAGCAATGCTACAAGTTACGTTTTACAAATGGTAAATAAAAATGAAGAGTTGTAAAATCAGCCTTACGAAACAGACTCGTTGTTGTCAAATACCGATCATCCTCGGAAATCATCGTCAGTCCACTTCCAAATATGGTCAATGCGAAATCGTGTACAGATGTATTTCGGAACATTGCAATCATAACCGTGCAACTCATGTAAAACTCGAAATGCAAAAGTCTGTTTCGTAGGCTGATTTTACAACTCTTCATTTTTTATTTACCATTTGTAAAACGTAACTTGTAGCATTGCTAAATGTATATATCCCTCTTATTTGAAACAAAAAAATTAGTTTCGACTTTGACATTTCTAGAATTACATTTGAACTTTGTAAAGTTGAGAACAGCAAGTTGAGTTTTACAGGATTGAAATGTTAGGTCTACATACTTGGACTTCTCTTTTCGAGAATTGCATGGTTGAGAACGACATGTTACAACTTGCGAATTAAGAGTTTACATGATTTCATTTTTGGCACACATCCCCTTCCATAGAAAGAGACGTGATATTGTGACAGTGACAAACAGAGGAGTAAGAAAACGAAGTATTTGATGAATGTATTTTCACGTATGTAAGCACAACTAAAATAATTTTGATTAATATGTTAATGCTATTGTGGGACGGGAGTGCAAAATACAAAAATGTTAAAGCGATTGAGTTTGCATTTTGACCGGTTTGTCGTCAAAGACTTTGTCAAACTCTTGTATTTCAGAACATGTTTAAGCTTTAACAATAAACATTTGATATTAAGAACATCTTAGTGCCGCAACTTGTAAATATTATTACCTGACTTGTGTGTTAAAGTAAAAGCCAAAACCTCCAAAAAAAAATCTATATAACAAATCGTTTCTGATAAGTTCAGTGTGTGTAGATAAGGGTACAACAATAGACCTGGTACATTTGCTGACAATAATGTATTATGACACTTAAATGAGATCAGGTCTTTCAACGGGGACATTATCACGAGGTAAAATCACATTAAATGTTCAACTCTTATGAAGTTTTATCTATCGAACAGTTATATTAATCGTTACATGTTTATGAGAGTTCGAATTTGAAAAACCTCTCAATACAAATGTTGATCTAAGGGCCTATTAAGTTTTTTTTAAATTGTAAAATTAAAGATAAGAACTTCGATTCATTCCTGTTCATGACTATTGTTTGCTCGAGGTGGAAGGTAAGAGTTTTGATTTCTGTGTAGGATAGAATTGTTTTGAAACGAAAATTTAAAGAGAGGTTATATAGTGGTTCAGTTGAGAAATCTTTTTATTTTTCTGGATATTCAATTTATCACAGTTTTAATTTCGAATAATTTCAATGAAAATCTTATTGAAAATCATTTTATTCGACCGTGGAAGGTTCATGTAATTGGCAAAAGTTTTCTACAGAACTACCTTTCTAGATATTTACAACATGTATCGTACAACAATATACATCATAAGACTGGCAGTCTATTTAGATATTTACATGAAAAATAAATATATTAACATCTGCAATAATTTTAATTTGGAAATTCTTTTATTGGGACCTGCATTCATCATAATTTCGGCATTTGAGGCATGAAGTTGCAAGTTTTGCGAGATGATTTACACCTCACGATCTACCCTGGCAATTTAGCATTTCTGCAACATTATATCATTACACTGAAGAGAATCCGTTAGTCGTCTAAATGTGACTATATTTCCATTTACAAAGATTTATTTCCAGAATGTTATAAAAGGAAGGCGATGATGCTACTAAAAGTACTAACTCTTGGAGTTTTATTTGTCTCCACGAGGACTTGGGATTACCATTTCACTGGGGGTGCCATCAGTTTCAAATTCATTGACACATCAACAAACATGTTCAAGGTAAACCTCAAAACCTCAAGGGAATGTGCTCAAAATTTTCTAGAGTTTTGATTCAGTTGACTGGTCACCGTTGGTATGGATTTTGTGAGGTTGTTTTGCTTTTAATGGTAACAATATGCCACAATGCAAGGGCAATAATATGGTTGCACAAATACCATATTAACCTTTTAACGGGTGCTTGTTGTTCTGCTTTTTTGTTTCGAATGCCATTGTTTTGTTAAAAGGTTAAATATTATAGATATACCAAAGTTCCTTTTTGTGATAAATCTATTGTAATGCAACATTTTGGTAAAATATTTTCTCCTTACGATAAAGTAACACAAAATTCATGGTTCGCTATTTCAGCTTAAACTTACCGTTATCACTGGCTGGAAACTAGAACAAGGTCCGTGTGGGTCCGGATGTACGTTGCAAGATGTTGGACGATCAACGCGAGATTCAAGAAATCAAGTGACAACAAAGAATGGCAAATACTACTTTGGAAATTGGACAGGTGAAACCAAACACTCTCATCAGAATGCCATTTATCAAAATCTTTTGAATCAATTTTCATCAAATATGTCCGGAGTTGTTGCTGCAGTGAACAAACCTATGGAGTGGGAACAGGAAGTAGCAGAAATCATAACAGAGATTGATCCGATCTCGACCTACATGGACATAAGGTATGATCAAAACATAATGGTGCTATATGTCCAAACCCCAAAGCAGTATTCGCTCCATAAGGCTACGCGCGGATATATAACTGGCAACTCTCATATACGCTCATAAGTTATACAACTTTCATATACCTAATCCATTTTAAACTTTATTGTGTTCAGTACAAATTAGTTTGTCAATATATAATCACCCAAAAAAGAAACGCACGGGCGAAATGCAAATTTAAGAAAGGTTAGTTTTAAAGACATTCAATCGATTAAATATGTTTGTGTTCTAATGACAATGAATATATGAATGTATATGCAGTAATCAAATCACTAAAACACACCATGTCCATGTACATGAACCCTTGACGCCATTGTCCTCTAAAATATCAAAACATAACATAAAATAGGAAATGACCACGGTTTTTTATTAAGTATTCCCCAAAATCAGCAATGGAAACACATTGTATCGTCGTGTAACTATTTCAGATTTTATGCGAGAACAAGAACAACAGATATTCATTTTATATTGTGATCAAAATAAGAAAATACCGCCAATAAAAATTTACAGATCTAAAAATTCGTCCTTTAATCTTGAAGACAGGGACGTAGCCCAGTGAATAGAGCGCCCGCTTGTCACACGGGACGCAGGGGTTCGATTCCCAGTCGCGTCTTACCAAAAGACGTTAAAAGGTCGGAGATGTTGTTTCATTGCTTGACGTTCAGTAATATATTAGGGTAGAACATCGTTTGAATTAAAGCTGCACGGTCGTTGCCGGTTGCTGAGAGCACCAAAAAAAATGTTCAATGTACAGTCACATCAATAAAGTGACATTTCCATTGAATCATTAATTATTGAAACAAAATGTGTATACATATATATAGTAGCGCGTGTCCATTATATATAAACATCTAAATTTTGAGGAAATACATAAACATGTTTTATGTGTGTACAGGTAGCATAACACCCAATAGGGGAATTTAATAACTTACGGAATTTAGTTCTTATGTAATAAAACGTTTTCACTTTACATACTACTTATAGTATATTTTACTCGACAGATTTTGTGAAAGGCTTTGCGCCTAAACTTCGATAATAATAAGAACATAATAACCTTGACGTTAGTAATGACCTTTGACGTTTCATTATTCTACCGGAAAATCTCATTGGAATCAGCTCTAAACTTGTCCCGCGTACTTCGCTGCGTTTCTTGGTGTCAGACGGCCTTGACCATGACCTTTTACCTTCAATTAATGCAACCAATCACAGATTGCGTAAAAGTTTGAAATGAGGGACGCTCTGAAACTTTTTGCCAAGTTTTGAATAAATTGCATTAAAATTAACACCATTGTTGTTGTAACGGAGATCGTATCATATTGAGTTGTATGATCAGCCTAGGGTGTCTTCCATTTTCGGTCGATAATCCAGGGGGGTGGGGGGAGGGGGTGGGAGAGGGATGAATCCTCCACCACTGCACATTTTCTGAGTTTTAAATATGAAGCGGTACGTCATTTATCATTATTTTATGGCAAATGTTTCTGTTAATGCTTAAGTTGATTTATACATCTGGCCCCATTCAGAGAAATTCTTACTTTGAAATTCAAAAATATAAAAGAATTCATAAAGATCCTTTGCCAAAATGAGAAAAAGAACAACCTAAACTGGCACTGTTTTTATGTTGGTACGGTGAATAAGGTACCCACTGTCAGTCCCCTTTGAAATTTAAGCAAACACTACATACCCTATCCTTTAAACATTATGCACTTATTTACTATTTTTTGTTATCGCTGTCAGTTTGAATTATTCCAATAGTTTTTATAAGTATTCAAATACAAAGATTAATGTTAACAAAAAAATATATTTCAGCTTGAAAGGAAAATATTGGCGACGCTATGATTATAATTCCATACCAGGAAAAGGTATCAAGTACTACTTGCAGGTCAAAATCTGGCCGGGTATAAGAAGTGACACTGGGCAACCCAACAACAGTCCAGTTGCGATGTTCAAACCAGTGTACAAGTAAGAACAACCTTCAGTTTAGCTGTCATTATAAACGTTAAGACAGTAAATGATAATGTAAGAAATGAAATTTAATAATTGAAGCCGTGTACGTCAAAATTAGAAGTACATGTATTGTGTAGAAATGTAAAATATGTTGAACATGGTATCCTATTATCATTGCTATAAATCTTAGGAAAGGCAAATTTAAAATAATATGAAATACAGCAGATTTTCATGAATTTAACTTTCATGTTTCTAACGCAAACGATGTGTGGGAGAATACGCTTACTTCTTTGTCTGATTAATGAGATATTAACTCGGAAACAGATTTACAGATGTTCACAATGACTAAGTTGTCTTGTACATAATATTGATTAAATGTCTAAATGACCTTCGATTGCTTGTTACATATCACAAATGGCTAAAGCATTAAAATTTTAACACTTGTCATGAATAAAAGGAAAATTATCTATTTCAAATTCTTAGCGAGAATATTGAAATTTGACTAATCAAGTATGCCATATTCGGATTCTTTTTAATCAGGTTTCTTCTGAATTCGGTGTCCTTGATAACCTTTTCAACAGTGGATTATGACAACGACAACGTGTTTTGTTATGAAGCAGGATTTGTTGCACTGGGGGAACTGAAAATAATGCCTAATGTTACAATACACCAGGTAAAGACAACCGTAACTAGGACTGTCGAGGCAGTACTTAGGTCTTCAAGACTTCCTCTTTGACCTCCACACAGTGTTTTACCTTCACATGCTTTTTTAAGCTAGTGGTAAATTGTAACTTATTCATGTGACCAAATCTCATAACCACACTGTGATTATTGCAAAAAAGAAGTTGTTAATGCGAAAAAACTATGCTAGTTATGAATTCGTTATATTTTACTTTTTTGTTTGTACTGTTACGACGCGTCATTCAAAACAAGTTTCAAGTCTCTAGTTGCATTTTGAAAAATTACCCCATGTTAAGTTTTATCAAAAGATGTTTCCAGATTTTGATCCTTGATTGTGAATCGATCGATGTTTTAACAGTTTCGTCAAGTCCAGATAAAGGTCTTACATTTCTCAAAAAAGGTGCAATTGTGAGTCTAAAATTTTTAGTTCTCTCTTTGAACATGCTTACATGTCGGCGATTTCAAAATTTTGGTCAACTTTGAAAGGTCACATCAACAAAAGGATTAACGTTGAGACATTCTCTTGCTGGAATTCATAACTACAATGCTTCAGCTACATTAAGTATGAATTTCAGCTCTCCACTGCAAGTATCTTCAGAGAAGAAGATTCTCAAAGGTGCATGGGGTCCGGAAATTTGAAAAAAATATAAAAAAGCGATATTGCGGCGAAACAATGCATGCTACGCATTCGGCATGATTTACTTTTTTGCTCCTAATGTAATTGCCTAACTGTTAAATCAGGTCAGGTCTCTAGGTGCATTTTAAAAAAATAATTCCCATGTTTATTTTCGAAAATTTAAGTGGGACTGTGCCTTTAACGCATGATCAGATTAAGCCCAAAAGCTTCGCGTGTCTATTCCTCAGTAAGGGCTATCAGCAAACCAAATTTGGTCGAATTTGAAGCAGCCGTTTTGGCTGTATCAAGTTCAGAAAAAAAGTACAAATTATAAGAAGAACTTGAAGAAATCGGATAATAACAATAGTTCTTCAAGACTTCAAGACTTCAAGACTTAATACCTAATATAAGACATCTTAATCGTTGTATTTTAACTTTCATTTGTGTAGATAACACTCATTTCAACAGACACTTGTTTCTAACTTTATGGTGACATTTTAATCAAGTGAACATCCTACATAGAAAAACATTTTGATAAAAACAACACATCACACACACAAGCACGTTTTCATGTTGGTTTTATTTGTATGTTGAATGTATTTTGTCTATACGCACTGGTATAGTGAATATGATGTCAAATGATTGACTTATGAATTGTGTTGCACAAATAGAGATAAATACTCAAGCAAAGATGTTTTTACAACATGAGTGACTGTAAGCGAGAACGAGGGTAATATCACTCAATGGCACGGGTGTTGTAAAAAAAATATGGCATCTCGCAATTGTGTTATATCATCCAAAGCGCCAGAAGGTAAGAATTTCGAGCATCGGGGTGCTGTTCCACAAAATGGTTGTAGACTTACGATCATTGTAGCCTATTGAATATTCTGTTAACATCACTTAGTTGATTGTAAGTGTTTGTGTTTCCGAACCCAGAACAGTAAACGGCATCATCTTTGGAGTACTCATTCGTGGCAACGCGTTTGGGTACATCTGTAAATAGTATGTATCAGAAAGCACAGCTAAAATGCCAACAATGTGGCGTTATTTTCAAATATGTTTCAAACGCAATAACCGTTATTTTGATGTATGTATCGGTTTCAATACATGGAGATATCACTTGTAACAGAGTTAACAGTCTCACATATTAAAATTCGAAACTTTTACGAAACTAGATCGAATTTATGTACACCCCTCGCTTTCCCTCGGGTAATAATAACCATTCACACTTGTTTCGGCATAATCATTTGACACGCTTCCTTGGGTAATAATCTCAATTATGTAATGACTTACTTGCACGTTATTGAATAATATACTCGTGTCTCTGATATCTTCATAAATCACAGTCAACTGTACTTATTTCAATTGCCGGTAACGATTTAATTCAAAGCGAAGACTTACGCAATTTCCCAGCTAGCTTTTGATTAAGTTACATTTGGACCTACCTACCTCAATTTCCTCAAATGAATAGGTTTTTTCAGCCTCTTCTGTTCAAAAGGTATAAATTGGTTATTTAATATAAAAATTTAACATCGTAACCTACGTTGAACATTCATATCATTACAATGTATTGTATATATTCAAACATGCAAATTTATCCCTTAGTCATTTCAAGACGCTTTCATTCATAAGCAACGGCCGACATGATATTGTTAGACAATATAATGTTCTTGCAGAACTGCAGCATCGAAGTTAAAACTTTTGAGAAGGATGGTTTCAAGGATGGTGGATGGGGAGCTATTGCTGTCAGGATCAGTGACTACAACACGAAGGATATTACCGTTGGTGGAACCGAGCAGCGTCCAGGGGGGTCGTCAGATAGACAATTGAGTGACATTCCTGTTCAGGTACAGACTATTTTACTGTACGAAGCATAAGGATCCACAAAAACATACATCCTTATAATCTATTAAGTAAGGGAAGTTGCTACTGTACTGTGTGATGGTTGGTTAAATAACGAAAAAGGTGATATGGGTATAGAAACTTTTTCGTCAATGCTGGCTTTGTTCCTAATGAGGCGTGAGATCTTGTGGCTTAGGGGATGATGCAGGGAATTTTTTGTGATGGCTAAGGCTAGTTGAACGATGTTTAGAGTTTGTTGAATTGCTCCACAAGCCGTCACCTTTTCAAGTGACAGGACCCTCAAACAGCTACTCAACGCAAAGAGGACGTATCACTGAAAGACCCAACCCAATGGGATGTATCTACAAAATCCCATGTCACTGTGTACAACAGTACACTAGAGATGCGCTTCGTCTAATCAATAGAAAAGCATTAAAGAACCGTGCATGTCCTAAAGAACAAGGCCCACATCATGAACTGGAAGGAACCCTAGGTACAACCAGCCATCAACAACAACTGGCGCCAAAGGAACCTTTATGAAGCCATAGACATACGACGGGAACAACCTGCAGTAAACGTTTTGGGATCCTTTGCATGTCAGGGTTCAAGGTTTGAGTTGAGAAATAAGTGAGATGGTTCGGGTTTAACGAGTTTTGAACAATATTTCAGTTATTAAACGCGTGGATAACAAACATCCGAAGGAGTTTAGGCAGATCAGCGAGAAAAGAAAGACGGAGGTGAAAGACGGAATGAAAGGCATAGCGAGAGATAGACAGCAGGTTTCAGAACAACACAAATTTGGTCTGGCTTCTACCCGTCGACCTGTCCAGCTTGGGTAACCCTTACAGGAGCATGTGGGTTCTCGGGGTCTCTGAAGCACGCAAAACGCCACACCACAATAGGGTATTAAGTCAAGTGGTGGAAGACAGTAGTGAGTGAGTGAATTGGGGTTTAACGTTCTTTCAACAATGTTTCAGTCCTTAAACACGTGGATGACAAGCATCCAAAAGAGAGTGGACAGATCAGGGAGAAAGGGATCGAAAAGATAAGGGAAAAGACGGAAAGAAAGGCATAGTGAGAGATAGAAAGTAGGTGGAAGACAGTGAAATTAATTCTTAACCGTGAACAACAGAGGCAACTTACTGGACAGCAACATAATCCTGACGATCTACTAATCATGGACAGACAAGATGAGCAGCGTTGCCGAGATAGGGTTCGAGAGCGGGCGCGGGATAATGCTTTTCCAAATATTTAACCACTGAATATCAAACAAACAATATTTCAAAAGAGTCATCCAACAAGAAAAATTAAAATTAACAGATTTTGAACATTAAAAAAACGCTCTGCAATGAATACTATACACAAATTTAATTTGGGTCCACTGCGTCCAAGATCGGTCGTAATGTGAGTTTTTGATAAGTACCTGAATAAGTTGAAGGCAGTTATTGTTAACTGAATGTTTATGAAATTATGAATGCTCGAAAATGATGCCATATTTAATTCCCTTACGAATTGTTTTGACTTCAAGATTGTAGCCAGAATATACTTATTTTTATCTAAAATCCTTCATTGACAATTATCCCTTGCAAAATCATGATAATTTTAATAGTGATTAAGAGTTCCATAGCTTTTCAATACATATGTTAACTTAAATCGAACAGCAATCCGGCTTTGGTTAATTAAGTAGCCGATCAAAGGATTTATACCTTCATCGGTGCATTATCAGTTTCTTTTGACTCAACTGCTACTAACACATTCGAAATCAAATTTATGTAGCAGAAGTATGTGGGTTTTTTTAAATTTGGTGAAATGTCATTTACCCCTTAATGACTGGGTTTACTTTCTAGCTTATGATACAGACGTTGAAAAACATCAGTGCACCACTGTTTGTGGATCCAACGACAGAGAGTCAACATGAATTTACAGTTTATGCTGGCTCGACACTTACAATCATGCTTTGTGCCAAGCCTTTTGACATAGCCTCTCCGTGAGTACTATTATAAGGTCTTCAGACGAAAGTCAGAAGACCTACTGTTATTATCCTGATTATTTTTTCTTATTATTATTATTATTTTCCACGATTGTGTGGCTCAAATTGCTGTAAAACTACTAACGCAAATTCAACGAAACTTTCAGGCATGATAGCCTCTCGGCTGAAATTGATACAATTGAAATCCAATTTCCACTTCCGCCTTCCGTGGAGGAGTTACAGCCCCTTTAAATTTCGGAAATTAACATGGGCCAAATTTTCAAAATGCACTTAGAGATTTGCAACTAGCTTTAAAAGATGCGCATTAAAACTGAGAAGAAAAAAATAAATCGTGACAAAGTTGTAGGTCACGTGCTTTAGACGCCATCTTGCTTTTAGTGCATTTTTCAGCATTTTCGACCCTATGCGTCTTTGAAAATCTTCTCCTCTGAAGTTACTTGCACGAAAGAGCTGATCTTGTACATAACGCAGCTGATGCATTGTCCTATTCAGGATACTCATCAGAACTGCGTAACCCAAATACATTTTTCACAGTGACCATTCGAAATTGTCAAAAACTGAAAAATCGCCAACATCAAGGGCACTGAACTCTAAAACTAAGGTCACGAATTGCATGATTTTTACAGGACGGCAAGACCTCATCTACAAGAATCGATAATAAAATCGAAGCGAAGAGTCATTTACGGTTTTTATTAAGGATCAAAAATGCACAATTTCAATTTTGAACAAATTAACATTGGGTCATTTCTAGAAATGAATCTAGAGACTTGCAAATAGATTCAAAAGATACGCATTTACATGAAGCCAAAAAAGTCAATCATGATGACTTCGTAGGTCACGTGCTTTGGCCGCCATTTTCCTTTTTTGTGTGACTTTGCAGTTTAAGGTTACCCTATTTCTTAGGCATTCAGTTTTTCCAATATAGGATTTTTACACTTTTATTTCAAATGTTTTGTCATTGTCAAATGTGAAAGACGAGCCTTCTAATAAATGGGGACATGTGCCACATCTTTTATATGAACATTTGAAAACTGAAGGTATTTCTGTTGGGTTTTGGATACCATCATATTTAGCCCTTGTTAAGATGTGTTTAAGATTTTTTGGCTGTCTTTTGCTTTTAATGATTTTATTTCTTCTCAACATGTGGCCTAACCTCTTGGCTTGACTATGCATAGGTAAGTTCCTATGTATAACTGGAAATAATTCCGCATTGTTGTTATTATGTGTTGTCACGAAAGTGATTGTGTTTTGGTCCTCATTTATCTTATCTTTAGGAGTACGTAACTCTTCAAGAGTGAGTGCCTGTGCTTTACTTACTCCATCTTTGATAAGAGGTTCTGGATAGCCTCGCTGCAATAGCGACAACTTAGAGACCTGAGGCTTTCATTGCTAATTATGACACAGACACGTCTAGCTAGACCATAGGGCAAGTTTGTTTTGACATGTCGATCATGTGCGCTTTTGAAATGGAGATATCGTTTTGTGTCTGTTGTCTTGTGGAAAATATCAGTTATGATGTGAGTATTATCCTTCTTGATAAGTATGTCTAAGAAAGGTAACTCTGTCTCGCTTGTTTCCATTGTGAATTTGATGTTGGGATGCATGTTTTGTAGAATGTCATATATTTGATATATATCCCCTTTAGATTTTTCCCAAAAAGTGAAACAATCATCTAGGTATCTTTTCCATTTAAAGATGAATTCATTTGCAAAGTCCTTGTCAAATTTTTCCTCTATGGTAGTATAGAGATTTTCTTCGAGGTAGGCTAGTACTAAATTGGCATAGAGTGGCGCAAATTTTGTCCCCATTGCCGTACCTAGAATTTGGAGATATGAATTTTGATTGAATTGAAATGTGTTGTTTTCTAGAATAAATTCAGCTGACTTAAGGATGAAATCTTTGCTAAAACGTGGATAGATTGACTCAGGATGATTGTCAATCCAGAATTCTAGTGCAGTTTTGCCTAGATCATATGGGATATATCCGCTAAGAAAAAAGATGGTATAACAATGCGAGTGCGTTGAAATCGTAAAGAAAAACATATTTTGTCTTCCAATTGATAAATCAGATTAATTGAATCATGTAATAAAACAGAGTAAGGTCACGATCAGCTTTGTCTTTGTTGACAGAGATGTTGAATCTTTTCACGTGAGGTCTGTGCCTACCAAAGTCTTCACAGTTCCAGCTCCAAGGGCCAACACATCTCGCTCGGCCGAGAGAGTGAAATGCACAACAGTTACCTGGACATCGAGGACAGACGACGTAGGGAGATATGTGCTTAGTGCCCTTATCACCGACACAAGCGGGTACTGTTTATCTTTTTTTAATGTTTTTCTCCACACTTTATGAAGTAACCAACCAAAACAATTCTTGAGTGACAGGAATCTCAACCCGAAATGTCAGTATGTTTGGTCAGGTGCTGTTTTTTTCGAAAGGAATAAGAAATATAATAATTTTATAGGAAACATGAAATGTATTTGTAATTTTACAGAAGATACGATATCACAAAGCACTATGGTAATTGAAGAAGAAATCTGTAAAGGTACCGTTAAGTGGCAAATGTAGTTGGTGTTGAAGCAAGTAATTTACCATAAAAAATTAAACGGAAATTGTAAATAAAGACATTTACAATGAAGACAAGGTTATCGCTTTTGAATTCAGTCTCAAAATTTGTTAATGTTTTCATTTTCTACAAAATATACGCTATTGATTGTTTCAGAGCTGATGGCGATGACCGAAACTACAAGGTGAACGTAAAATGTAAAGATCAAGTTATTGAGATGATATTTCTTTAACTGTATGAGGTTAACATCTTCTTCTGAATTCCCTTAAAAATATCTTTTTAAGACAACCTTTTGGAAGAAGAAAAAAGTGGCCACCTTCACATTTTATGTTGTCTTTATTTCAGCTTTGAACTTCAAGAAGTCTTCGGGCATTCACGGTGTAAGGAAGATACATTTGTTTTATTTAGTATAGTTGTTTCTGAAGTTATTACTTTTCAGGAAACATAACCACTCATACTCTTACCACATAAATTAATGTATAACGGGCATACTGTTTATATAGTTTAGACTACAAAAAAAGAAAATGATTATTTACTTATTTTCTACAAATGCTCTTGTTCATGCTTCGCAAACGTTTCATAAAGGCATCCACTAATACCCCCATTCCACCGAGCTTACGACCTCAATGCGACGCAAATGTCGTAATGTGGTCTCACTTGATCGCACCAAGCATCGCAACGGACGCCAGTCGATCGTAACTCGATGGCATGCTGATCGCAGAAACTGTAGCTGTGGTCTCAGCTTGGTCCTACTCACTCGCATGAATAATCGCCAATACGGTTGTGTGATTGTCTGGGGACCTACATACGATCTATCCGACCTGTCATAACAAACGCAACTCTGTCTCAATATGCTCGCTACTAGAAGGATATGTGATCACTTTTTTGTCGCAGTGGAATCGTACAAGTAGTTTGGTGGAAAGGCAAACGCTAAATTGTTGAAAATTGGTCGCTAAAAAGTCTGCGATCGCTGCGATCAACGTGATCGCGGTGATCAGGGACAGTCGCTTATCGGTCGCGGTTTGGTGGAAGGGGGGCATAATGGACAAACGATTCAATTGCAGACTGTCTAATATATAGAGAATCTCACCCTCGTGTCTTCTGATATCAAATATCAGTTGATTAAAGGTACATATATCACACAGGTGTCAAGTTTTTCATGATGCCAGTCAATTGTCGACTGTAGCTTATGACATAGTATATCTCAACCATGACGTCGTTTACGTCAATACATAGCATTGGTATTGATTCTATATTTGAATGTTTTTTATACACTAGGGAAACATGGTAAAGATCCCTGGATCTAAACCAGTTTCTATCTGCTCATAACTTCTTCGAAAATTATGCGACGTTATGAAATGTCAAAGGTCATTACCAACGTCATCAGACCCGGTTGACAAAGATCGTCTATAATGAATACAATTAAGTATAATATCCAAATATTTACAACGACGTGAACGTCGTTCAATGTACTGGCTGTTGAGGAAGTACATGAAAATATTCTGTATAAAGTCTGTGATAATTCCCCGAAAAAATATGTCTCTATCACTCATTTACTGAAAGGGTGTAACAAAAGTGAGATCTATCTTTAGTTTGATTGGTGGTTAAATTGCCTTGTACTTGCACCTGGAAGGATGTGATGTCGCACGAAATGTTCATAATCGACTTGTAATGCACTGTCTGTCCATATGAGCATCCAAGTTAAGGGTGTAAAGCGTTTTCAAAATCTGTCGACTTGAATTTTACAATCAGTAGTAGGCAAAGTGGAAACGTCGCTAAATTCTTCATAAAGCAACACGCTACCAGTATACACATTGATGTGTTTGCCCTAAATTTCGAAACACAATATCTTTTTGCACATCACCGATTTCCTCAATCAAATTAATAACCTTTGTGTAGAGTGTGTCTGTAGCCCTGACATTTGTTCAACAATATCAGATGCCAATAGCCAACCGTGCATCGATTGAAAAGTATACTGTCACAAATTTGTGAGTGTTATGGTAGTTCTGAAGTGGATTAAAACTGTTATTTTTGATTTCCAAGTCGTTTCAAATGAATAAAATTTGATTGGCGATAATTTCGTATTTTGATTAGTAATTGTTTTTATTTGCGCGTAAAATGCAAAATACATCCATATAATTGGACGGCAGCACATTCATCTATTTATCGTCATTCACCATACGTTTGCTTATTTTAAATTAAAACACACCTTTTTAAAAATTGAATTTAAGCCGTGCGTTTCTTTTTGGTTTAGTATATTTTTATTTTATCAACGACTGTATTTGATAACAGAGAACACGTGGGCATATCTGTTTTATATGGATGTAAATCACTTTTTACCATTTGATATCAAGACCACAAAAAATGTATATGAATCTTTTCATTTTAGAAAAAAACTGACCGTTATTCATCTTTTTCAGGGTGCTCCATATCTTGCGTTCTTTCCCGAAGCTTCATCCATTGTGTGTCTTCAAAATTCAACATGCTCTTTCCCGGTTTATTCAGCTGTCAAAACTAAAGGGTAGATCGATTTAACACCATCTTTCCAGACGAATTACTCAAAACATATCTTCGCACGTCACCGCTGTTAAACTATTTTTGGCTTGAAACAGAGAATCTAGAGAAGTTGTTTCAAAGAAAGCTGTTTCAATCTGAGCACAATGTTCCCGTTATAGTCGAGATGATATTTGTTCTCAGACACAAATATAAGTCGACATTCGATAGTACAGACATCAGGATGCGAGGGGACTGTGATTAACCTGTTCTGGCAAAGAATGTACTAAAACCATTGAAAATCAAGAATGTACCACTAACGTCTTAACTGTTGCCAAAAAAATTAAATCAAGAAAATATATATCATTATTTCTAGAGAGACGTATGGAATATAACCTTTAGTTTTAGCTTACTCATACATGACTCGTATTTGCCGAAAACATTGTCTATTTAGAAGAGACTCTCCTTAAACATGTATATTTTTTGTGAATTTTGGATAGTGGATGTAAATATCTTTAAATCTCTGATGATTTATGTAGATAGTAGTTTAAAGGAGTAAATCTTACTGAGTTTGTAATGTATTGTTTATAGTGTATAACTTTAAATCTAATAAAAACAATTTAACCTGTTACTGTCTAAAACAACATTCTATCCTCTATTTCTATTCAGCACGAATAATCACTATTTACCATAAACTGACCTGTTTTATGTGGAAATTGAAATTGCAAAATCTGAATTTCCCAACCAAAAGCAGATGAATTATTCTCGCTATTAAGAGGATTTTCTCTTGTGTTTATAAGTAAACTTTACGTATCACAATATGCATAAGACTCAATTTATATTCCTTTACATTCAAATGTTGTTTTCTAAATACATTCAGTCAGAACACAAATTGTCCAAATGTATAAGGTCAATATGCTGAAATTCTGCTGTAAATATTGAGCATCACATTGTATATATTCAACTTAACTGTTTGTTTATATTTATATGCTATACTGTTCCCGTTGGTTGTTGTGTATCAAGTTGACGGTGATAAAGGAAATATAGAAAAATAAATACTGTGGAAGATGTAAATATAAATGGTAATAATTTTTCTGAATTTCATTTTTTAAAGACGTTCCATAACACAAGTACGTCAATCATCACCAACATCACAAACGATCGACATTTCCTCACCAAAAGCTACATCGAAAAACGGCATTGATGTTTTCCTGACTGACATCAGTCTGGCATCATGCCTACCTGGGTCACAAAGATTGTGTCTTGAAGCAGTTGACGATTTACGGTAAGCCGTTATTATATATTTAAAATAAAATATGACCAAAGTTGTGGTAAATTGATAGTGGACGTGGTAAATACAGAAAATGTTTAATATCAACTTTAAATAAAGATTTTAGTTACTAATTATGGTAACTGTATTACGAAAGCGTATCAATGTCACGTTGAAAATGAACATCTGTCAACTGACTCCTACGTGGAAGAACGTATCTCCAATGCAGATTTTTCTATCTTCTCCGTAGGAGATGATATGTGTCAAGCCATGGTCACTTTCATGCTATTTCATTGTGAAAATGTTCTACTAAGGCTATACTGAGTTTCAATATAGGAGATACTCAATCCTACGTAGGAGATAGTATTTTCTCCGTAGGGTTATATAGATTTTGCTAAAGGGACACTTAGTAGTTGTTTACACATTTTAGTCTTCATTTTTCAGGGCAGCTTCGGAAGTCGAATGCCTTAACATCACGGTGGAATATCGAGGTCGTTATTTGCTTTATAAAAGTAGTTGATATCAATTCATGCACACTATTAAAAAGATGATAGATACACGTGTGATCCACAAATAAATTTAAATCTAAAATATTTGAAAGAAAAAAGTTATTACAGAAGATGTTAATACTTTATGGAGAAATTTAGATAGGTTTTCTGTATTCATTAGATTCCTGCAAATCGGCTCCATGTTTGAACGGTGGAAGATGCATTCAAGACAAGGGCTCTTTCATCTGTACTTGTCCTATTACACACTCTGGTGTATTGTGCGAATTAGGTATGTCATGTATCAGAAATAGAACACATCCACATAAGATTAAGAAAATAGCATTCTATGAATAACCGTAATTAAAAGTAGAAATGAGTTAACTTTTAGTTTACGATTTTGGAAAGTGCATTATTCTCCATGTTTTGTATAACGTAAATCCGTTGCGAAAAGAAGTACGTATGTGGGAAAAGGTCTCCAAAATTAACAAATCGAGGAATTATTACGAACTTACGAAGCGACCCAATTAAAAAAATTATCATTTAGATGTAAGGACCTACCTGGATTCCGGAAGTCTGTTTTCCAGTATGTTAGTGCAAGTATCATGTTATCTAAATTTCATAAGGACTTCAGTACAGCAAGTTTTCGGACTTTAACAAAATGATATAGAAATACAAATCGTGTTTTTATTTTTTGAATTTGTAATTACATCGGTTTAGTAAATAGTTAACGTTTTCTTACAATTTTTAAGAATTATTTATACAAAGAAAAATTAGAGCTTCGTCGATTTAACGAGCTGCAAAAACATTACGTTTTAATTCGAGGTAAATGCGGGACAGTCAATTGTCAATAGTGAAATGATGTCACTACTATGCTACCAAACTTAAAAAATATAATTATATTTCACTGCCATCTTACCATAAGGGTTAAGGGTTAAGGCCCATGCCCTAGGCGACGGCAGTATGCAGTCACTGTCAACCGTTTTTTTCGATTGATCGTTGTTTATCATTTGATTAACCATTTTGGAACCAAGCATTGTTGTAAAATAACGGGGTTTTTTTTTTAAATGATGACGATTGCAAACTATAAAATACGCGCGGTTTTGGCCCTTTAAAGATGACCCTAACCTTTTTCAATAATTACAAACGCATTACCCAGTACTAGCAGAGAGAATGCATCCTGCTACATCAGCGATTTGTATCCGTAGAGATCCTACACCACCCTGATGTCTATCACGTAAAAGTCTCGTATTGGTGACGGCTAATGAATCATTAATAACATGTTTAGCATAAAAAAAATTTCATCCAATGAAATGTCGTTATAAGAGCAACTTAAATATCTTAAATTCCGCGGTCTGAGATACGACGCATGTGGCTGATATGACAGGATGAATAGAATACGCATATGGCTAACTCGATGAAAAGAACATATAGCATTATGGTTGAAATATAACGAAACATTTGATTTGATACAACGATAGTGTTTATAATTTTCTTTTCAAATGAACATGAGAATAAGAATGTTTGAATGTTTTAACCATATCTGTGGGAAAAAAACATCTGAAGTAAGAAGTGCCAATGTGGTTGTTTCTTTCAGAAATTGATTACTGTGGAAGTGAACCATGCTTAAATGGAGGAAGTTGTTATGCCTTTAGTCCTCCATATATCTGTGCATGTGCAGCTGGTTATACGGGCAGGAACTGCGAGATGAGTAAGTTCAAGATCACGTCAATAACAAAGTACCTTTAAACACAAATCATGTTCAGACTTAAATATCGACTCGGACAAATTGGTAGCACACATTTGATCGACAAACAATTACATTTTGTAATAATGGTAGTATATGATTTCTTAACATTAGCTTATGTTGATCATATGATTTCATAAGAGTTTAAAGTTGTAAAGTATAGTAAAAAGAATTTTAATGAGATAATATTCAATATGTATCATATTGTCATATTACATATGTAATATGTAATTTGTACACATGTCATTTGTTTACATTTCCTATGAATAAAACGTTTGAGAACTGAAAAAGATTATTGTTAATTAATATACATGAAATACATCATGCGTCATACAGACAATCATCAGCTGTCGAATCATGTTAAGTTTAATTCACAATCTTAATTTACAAATAACTCACTGACCATGATGGAACAACTGTCAAGCTTTAAGACACAAGTAAACGGTGTCTTATTTTCAAGATGTCCCATATGCTTCTCAAAAGAATTGTTCAAAAATGTTGTAGATATCGCTATTTTAATTCTCGATTTTTATCCTTGATATACAGGTTTACCTTGTACTAATGGATCATGTCTCAACAACGGCGTATGTCTGAATAAGAAGTGTATTTGCGATTTCGGGCACGAGGGAAGCCGATGCGAAAAAGGTACAGCTTATGGTTAACCCTCTGAATGAATTCACAATACATTGACTGTATCAACGCTCTCTCGGATATTCGTGGAATACCGTAATCAATGATTAAGTTCGAACGAAAGATGACGAGTTTGACACCAAATCCTTCATGTGTTTAATGAACAAAGTTTTCGTGCACCTTGGAGGAGAGGCGCAGTGCTAGATTAGACATCTTTAAAAGCTTGAATGAAGTTCATATCTCTATATAAGGTAATATTAGTCCATATCTCAAGGCATAACTCGCTCAAGTGTCATTAAGTGGCTAAAATAAGCCTTGCAAGATTTCCCCAACTTCTGTTTCTACTGCGGTATATTTTGATAGCCTCTTCATAAACATTATGAAACTTGTCGCCAAAGCAGATGCTTTGCTTAAACCGTGTCTTATATCTTGCAGGGGGCGGTTTACTTTGTCATTTTTTCAGATAAAAATTTTCCCGGCCTTTATTTTGGGGCTAAATTCTATGTTTCTTCTGAAATTAATTTTCAATTAAATCCATTCGATCTGAATAGAAACATCTGATTTTGGAGGTATGAACCGCTCTGCGTTATGGGAGGTCATCGGGGGGTTCACTTGTTTGCTTGTTTTGTATGAGTTGGCTAACCTTATGAATCAGACTTTACATAAAGCTCGGTGTATATGTTGAAATGGTTTCATAGCGTGATAAAAAGAAATCCTACATTACGTGATTTGTTTACTACAGATCGCCTCCTTTGGAACACGGTGAGTTGATGTTTCTATTTCACAAATCATATACAATTAAGTATATCGATTATATTATTGAATGCTAAACTTATCATGATCTCATTTTTAAATGAAGACTTATTGTCAATGAGATAAAGGGATAAATGATTGCATTAGTAAACCTTATGGGTTGAGCATTTATCAGGGATTCTCAGCCCAAAGTTCGAAACACTAATACTTGATTTACATGTATAATATAATTTAATGCAAACGGTACTATAAGTTATCTTCTGCATGTACAGCGGCAACATACCTAAGGCAAGTGAAACAGTTTCAACAATGTCAGTATAATATTGAGAGATGAATGGATGGATTTTATTAATATTTAAGATAATCAAACTATTTCTTGATAACAGTATTCTAAGAGGCTGCAGTAAGAAAAAAGGTAAGCCTGAGTAAAACTGAATCCGAATGATTAAATGGTTGTCTTCATTTAAAATATTTTCTGGGATGCAAAAAATCAAGGTTCAAATCTTTTTCAGAGCGGATTAGTATCCCCATCACTGAAAAATGGAGCGCTTTTGCAGTGTCAAGTAAATAAGAAATGTGTGATTCCTATATATATCGTAGGATCTAGGTGAGTATGACTACTAAGATAACTAATTCTACATTTACACATAATAAACACTCTGGAGAGTATATATTTGAGAGCAGCAGTTAATAGTAATATTTATTGATAACAAATTCTTTATCATAAACGACGTCTAAACGAATCTGATTAGAATCGACCGTGTTCCTATGAATGAAAGTTTTAAAATATTGACTTTATGGAGATTCGAACTCGTTCTGTCTAGGTCTTTCTTCAGAAAGGTGAAATTCATAAGAACAGCAACGTGTTCTCGATAACAAATTATTTAATGTGAAAATCACGACGTTTCGGATATATTTTGTATTGATTGTATTGTTCTGAGATGCACAGAAAACGAGTTTGTATTATGTAGGGTTTAAATGCTCATCTAGGTATCAAAAACTTCATTTGGTGAATTGAAAACATAGTTCTTAAAATGAGTTTACACAATGTAGTACACATTTCCAAACTGCCTGTCGAAATTGTACAAGCCTAATCTTACAAAAGTTTGGCAACCTGGTGATATGTGTAAGTCGTTGTCCAGAAATATGTGTTTCAAATGGATTTCACTTTAAAATTGATTGAAATACATTTAATTCATTCCCGAAAAACAATTAGCACACTAAAAAAGCCCTTTCCCTCTCTTCATCCTTCAAAGAATTCAACTTTCAACATGTTTCAGTCTTATATTTCATCCAAAGTTACGATTTTTGCTGCTGGTAAAATATTATAACAGACTAACTCAACTTCATTCAAATTTGATTTAAACCATGCTGTTATATTTGCAGTGGGTCAAATAGTATAACTATTGGACCAAAAAGTCTTAACGTGAATGTAACCATTGTCGATCCGACACTCAACACAACAGTTCCTGGTGTTAAACAAGGGAGTATTGAACTTGTAGCAAAGTCTACGGGACCACAGCGGATCTGCGTGAAAAGTCCACTTAAAAGTCACGAGTAAATGTTTAATTATATTTTGTATATTATTCTTTCCAACTGATATTACTGCCTAATCCTTTTATTAAAAGATCTGTTTTTCATACACACAAGTTTAAATGAAGCATGAACATTAACATTTGCAAAATATTATGACAATTGCTTGAAACAAATAGGTTATGCCAATAGGTTATCTAAATCTTGCAGTGTCTGTAATACTGGAGTTGAATTGTCTTATTTTTACTACAGACTGAAGACGGTGTGTTACCATCTCCAGATTTCAAATGGTATGTTAAGGAAAATTTGTGAAGATGCATGTTTACATAGTGAGCCATGTATGCGTAACTGAGAATTCGAGAAATGAAATAATAACCATAATATTCGTCTAACCCCTATTAAATCAACGATATTAGGAGAGGTTGTGAAAATTTGCTTCATTTTGAAAATGCCATTAAGGTATTTATTGTGAAGAGGTCATTTGAGGACAGAACTATTCAATTTAACCATTCATACTCTCAATGTGTAATACAACTCAACAATCAATTCCCCGATCGCTTTCTCCATCACGTAAATATGATATGATATGATCTTAATTCATGTCTCGATATAAAGCTGTCATTATTGGATTATTGTTATCCTGTTTATCACATGCTCATCTATAGAAGACTATGAATATTATAAACACGTTTTTTTCGTCTTATAAATTAAAAGATATTCCAAATGCCTTAACCAAGACTCATTTAATTCAAATCAATGTCTCTATTACAGCACGGGAAATAAGGGTACGTAATACCTTATTTTATAGCATTTTATTGTATACAAGGACGCAATTTTCTATTTTCTCAAGGTCATGGCAATGAAAGTTTTCTTTATCGTTTTAGTGAAACAACTATTGGTTGAAATTGGATGATAAATCACGATATGCTATATATCGAATGTTTAAAACCTTACTCAAAATGTTTGTTGCATTTAACTTAAAGAGGCTTAGGCTTAGACCGTGAAACTTAATGATTAATGAGGGAAGTCGTTCGGGAGAAACGATAATAATAACCTATTATGTAAAAATGGTATCGAAGACGAAATACACTTTTTTATTTGTTCTTAACCAAACGACAATTTGTGGAAACAGTACACCCGAGATTGTTATCTTTTAAAGGCTCCTAATAACTTTTAATCAAATTCTTTCTTCTGATAATAATGCTTGCATTCTTAAGCTTTCACAGTATGTTACCTGTGCCATTCCTCATTAACGATAAATACTTTATAATTGAAATATTGAACTCCAATATATACTGGCCTGATGCCTTACTTACATATGTACAATAACCGATTTTTACTCCGACATGATATGTTAACCATTTTTAAGGTTATTTATGTTCAACCCCCTTAGATAATGATGTAAAGGCTAATAAACCAGGCTAACTATTATCTAGTTTGTGCTTCACATCTAGACCCTAGACAAATTCTTGGAACCAACACCAACCCCTGGCAGCTTCATTCCCTGTAAAGACTCGTGTCGTCTTCTCTTATACACGAAAATCAACAATGGTGTTTGGTAAGCATGTTGTTTCATTTTGATTACTTTTTACAATTTAACAATCTATTTATTTCTGTCGTCTAACCGTATTCTCCTCATCGTAAGTACGAGAGAAAGATCCGGTGAAATGAAACTGGCCACTGTCAAGACATGACCATTATTGTGTTGATTATTTGGTGCTATCCTTGTATCATATTGAGAGTAATTCACCGTAATAAAGTATTATACACCTATATCGTTATTATTCTTTCACCACAGCCGTACGGGGACTTAAATAAGAATTGTTACCCAAGACGTGGATTGAAATTGAAATTGTAATGTTATTGTGAAAATATGTGACCCTTACAAAATAATAACTAATCCTATTCTAAAAGTATATATTGTAATTCTGTTCCTATTCCAGTGGCCAGGTTACTTCTAACGGTACCCATAATATGCATGAACACGTCTTTACCACTACTGAGGTTGATGGGAAATGCATGACAGAGGTTTATTTACAAACTTCGAACGCATCAAGAATTGGTAATATATGTCTGAAATCGAGGTAAGATAAACTACAAAACGATATTAGCGATCATGATTTGTTGAAAATGGACATAAATATCCTCATCATCACATTTCCTTAAGAACAAATTTGATTCTTTTGCAGCTCAAGTGAAACCACCCAAAGATGTTTTGATGTCAGTGGACATAAATCCGGTAAGATGAGACACTCATCATAAGTCATCAACAATAGAAACCACTGTTATATAATTTTTTAAGTTATTACACATTGAATCATGACCTTGCGTGCTGACCAATTAGCATGATGTCATTATCTTAAAGTTTGACGTCGCACTGGTCATGTCGGTGATTCATTACAGTCTAATCAGCAGCTTATGAATAAGATACTAACCCATTTTTATGAAACTCGTGATTGATGAAACTCATGAAATACCAAACCACTCATTCGTTCATGCTATTACACAGGACGTCATTTAATATTCATTAAGTAATACATGTGCAAGTATCAATCAATCTGTTATTGCCCATACATATATGACACAATGCCAATTTACAACATCTCCTGATGACGAACAAACACAAAACATGTAGTTCAACTGTTTGCTTCAGAGCCTTGCAGAAACATGACCTGCAATTACGGAGCTTGTATCGTAGAAAAGAATCAAACAGCTTCTTGTGTTTGCGATGACATCCACGATGGACAAAACTGTGAAACAGGTTAGTTTATTCATTATTGCTTTTCAAGTGCCCTCTACTGAAACCATTGTTGCAGACTCATTCATTGGCATTTTGTACTTAAGTCACTGTAATTTATTCCACATATTTGAAAAATGGTCTTTGCCAAATCTAGATGCTCCCTGCAAATCTTCACCTTGTGAAAATGGTGGACTATGTGAAACCAAAGGGAAGACCTTCGTTTGTCACTGTCCCTTTGGATTCACAGGATTGTCTTGTCATACTTGTAAGTATGTAATCAATAGCGAAGAGGAAGGTCTTTAAAAACGTAACTTTTTAATCTGAAACCATTTTAAAACCACAAAACCAAATGTCAGTTTTATATAGAGTGCATTTCTGCTTATTCATTCAATTTTTTTTATTTTTTCAGCATCTTCGACAATGTCATCAAAGGTAAGATTTCCCCGACAGACTTTGAAATAGGTAAAATTATACGAAGGTAATGTTTAAAGTTTTAAGACTTTTTAAAAAACCTGTGTAATACATGTTTATACAAAAGTCTATTGATCTTGAATCTAAACTTTGAAGTGTATCTTTTCAGGCAACATTTAGTCAACCCGGACTACTCAATGGTGCAACAGTACGTTGTGTGAAGAACAATCCTTGCAAAATACCAATAGCAATTTACAAAAGTTCGGGGTTTGTACATTTACTTCTATATTTACTCACTTTAAGCCAGTACATCAATATTGTTAAGAATCTAGATGAGTCACAATTTAAAAACGAAAATGAACACAATAAAATGTTTGGGTTTGTTTATCTTTAATGAATATAGTGTTTTAATATGTTTATCTCTTACCTTAGGTATGCATACATGTACAGTTTATACGTCTAAAACATAATTTTTATATTGTGATTGTTTTATCAATTTTCTTTCGTAATCGTTTAATTCCTGTTCTTGTCTCAAGTTATTGAAAAGTAAAATTGATTCATTTCTTTTTTGATAAAATTCATTCCTTAACAACTAAGATACAGGAATGCTTTCCAAAAAGTACGTGTTTATTCAATAAAAAAGCTGTCATATTTGACAAAAATTTATGAAATAATAACAAGTTGCATCTACGTGATGACGTCTCCAGGGCAAAACCAACTCTGCAAGTAGGACCTCATAGTGATGGAATGACAGCTGAGGTCAAAATGGAACAATATCCTACTTTACTAGGCAACGGAAATATTTACATTGGAACGCTAGACGTCACACCTACCGAAGGCGGGGGAAATAAAGTCTGTGTTAAAGTTGATATAGCGTTTGGAAGGTACATAAGAAAAAGAGCTATAGCGATAGGATATACAATTCAATGTTATCAAAAATAAGTTTTAAATTAAATATCTGATTTTGGCTCAATAATGCTGATAAACATTGGCAATATTATAATTAATCATGTGTTACACATTTGGTCAATGGCACAAATGCGACCGGTCATGCGCTATATTACGTGGCAGAAAATGAATGCGTTATAATAATTTTGCCAGTTGAAAAATTAATGGGTTTTTTTACAAGTAAATATCATGAAATATTTCAATATTCACTTTTTCAAGTGTACCCCATGCAATTATGGGGGCTTAAACAACTTGATGAGGTTCTCGGGAACATTTTCCCTTTTCATAAAAAGTAAACATCGGAATGTATGGGGAAACATTGTTTAGTTGAAAGTGACTATTTTGAAATTTTCACCGTGTGTCCAAATGGAAACGAATTTCATGCTACATGTATGTTGGTATGTTTTCAGATCTCAGGGTGATACCGTTTGTTATCATATGGACGTCACTGATAATAGTAAGACCCTCCTTAACATGTCAATCTTTGTATTGAAATTACCCTTCGGATTCCATCATGATTTTTTGTTTTGTCTCGTAAAGACTTCCATATTGTTATAATATTTCAGAACTTATCCAATGTGATCATGTACATTTACTTGTATACAATATACATTGTACTACGCTCTGATTTCAAAACGTTAAACAATTTATTTCAGGTCCCAAAGACAACGTGAGTAGATATTGTCACCTTGTTTTAATATGTAAATGGCATTTGTATGACTTAACAATAATTGGATATTGATTTTTCTTATCATATATCTCAAAATACCTTTGGTTGAATTCGGGAATTCGATTAGAACCCAACTGCCATCACATTCGAGCAAATATGCAAATAGAGACACAAAAAGAATATATATTAATGATTCCAGAATCATTAAAAAACGATGTACATGTGTAATTTGGGACCAAATGCGTTTTAAATAACCCAATCTATTTATAAATTCAATTTGGCATTACATTTGTTTTCTTGTTACTTTGTAGACCTAAATAATTCTTATTGTTATCCAAACAATATACATGAGTGTTTGAAATGCGAAAATAATTATGTTTCTCGTACGACTGCCCTACAGTTATGTTTAATGAAATATTTTGTTCCTTTACACACTGAGAACTGAAATGATGCCTCAGCTATCGGTTACATTAATGTGATACTAGACACAAAAATTACAATAAAATACTAAAATATTTTTCAATGTGTATCTAGTTTAAATGTATATAAAACATCCGATATAGCAGTAGTTGTAAAACTTTATTCAGAAATATAATTTTACATACATGTACATTTTATAACCTGTTAATGTAATTTGTTGTATTCAACTATGTATCAGATGCCCTTCATGGATCCCACTCTCCCTAGTAATAGCTCTCTGCAGTGTTATGATGGTGTCGACTGTCATATAATGGTGTATACGAAACCTAGCAGCACAAATACCTGGTTGGTACCTATATTTAGAGTTTATTTGATGAAGTTTTTGTGTGATGTGGTGAGTATTGGAGGGTTGTTGGTTGTGTGTTGTCTTTTTGTTGGCTGTTTTCTTTTGTGGTGTTTTGTTTTACTTGCTGGGTTTTTATAATCTAGAAGAGGAAAGAGAACGATGACCTCGTAGATGGTCCCTAAAACAAACACTTTTTATCCCAATAGGCATCATCCACCGCATGCCTTTTAATTGCACCACACTTTACCACTGGCCTAGTTAGCATGTCATTGGGGCCAGCGCAAGTTGAGGCCATGCGTGGGAAGATGTCCAACGGTATGTGATACCTTAAAGGAATTTCATCACCATATCTTCCCATCCATCCGTCTCGTTTTTTAAGATGAAATCTAGTTATTATCATCTCTATGGAGTGAGTGAGTGAGTTGGTGTTTCACGCCGCTTTCAAGATTATTTCACTTATATCGCGGCTGCTAGTATTATTGCAGGGATAAAGCCCGCAACACCATTGTGGCTATGCATTGCGGTGAAACCTGCGAGCATCGGCTGGAACTAGCGAACCATGGGTGGTACTGCGCTGAATTTCAGTGTAGCATTGCATCTCTATGGAAGTAAAATTGTTAAACGTATAGGGCAGATGCAACGCGTAACGTGTATCTGGTTCTTTACATCTTTTTTATGTGTTTGTTCGAAACAACTTCTTTCGCTCTGTTAACATGTTATGTTTCTGATGAAATTAGGCAGCATATGGTAACCATTGCTGATATTTGAAAGTAAAAATTCAAACAACTATGAACAATGCATATATTCAGAAGCTAAGGTTATCTCATTCTATCACAACAGAGGTTGTTCTGTCATAAATTCCTATACAACCTCTGTCTTTTTCTCGGGCTTCCGGCAGTTTTCCCTAACGGTTGAATATTGCAACTTAAACTACCTGGCAATATTTCAGCCAATGAAAACACCAAATGCAATGTTGTCACACAAGCCTATGCAATGATGCAGTCGCAAAATTAGGCGTATGTGTTCTGTAAAGACTGAAAGTGCAAGTTCTATATTCGAATAAAGTGTAACTTTTGGAAAGCTTAGGCGAATATATAACTAAGGCGATTTGGATGATAACTTTTGAAACAGCGTCGCTGATAGTTCAAGTAGCTTTGATTGCATCCAGTCAGTGTTCTACATTCCTAGATAAGGAAACTATCGTATTGTACAGGAATTTTTGACTGAGCTACCTCTGTTTGGAGAGAATGGGGTTATCTGGACTTAGTATTTACTGTCCAGATTTAAGACGTCTCATTCAATGTTTGCTGCAAACTTTGGATGTCAGGCTCCGCTATGTTGAGCAAGCAACGTTAAATAACTCATTCATCATCGATGTTAGACTACAGTCGGCTATAGTCCCAACCAAGTGGCCAAAGTGTGAAATCTATTGACCCATAAGTATTAATTTGTATTTTAGATAAACCCTTAATAACTCATATTCTATTTGACAACTCTTCTAAGTAGATCATTGTTAAAGAATATATCTTTCAGAAGATTATTCAATATGGTCCTCAATTTGTTTGCACTTAGTGTTAAGGTTTTAAGATTCTACCCTGGAAACAGCCAAAATAAAATTATGAAGAATCGAAAAAACCCAAAAGGCTGTTGCTTTTATGCGTCTTTATTCTGTCTTTGTCAGCCCCGCAATAACGAAGTCTGGATCATCAGGGGCGGAGGTGAATGTATTTCCTTCCACGCTTGACGAAAAACGTATTCCACCTGTCTGTACTACTGACCTGTCGTTCACTCCTGGATCTCAAAGCACTGACCAAGCCTGCATTCAGGTGGAAAATGGGTAAGCTATATACGTTTATACTTGTATGAAATGTGCTAAATACGAATATGTAATTGTAATTTGGTTTTCTTTTTAAAAAATTTTGGATTTTTTCAGTTACATGTAATCTTAAATAAAATTTCATCATGAAAGTACTGATTTATGATTTCATATTTGATAGAAATGTTAAACAAACTTTTTGGTACGAAGTTTACATATAGATAATGTTTCTAGTTCTGTATCAAATAAATAGATGATAATTGATATTTCACGTCGAAATCATGGATATCTCATTGAGTGTAAAAATATAAATATCACCAGTAGCACATTTATGTTTGCAGATATACATATTTGGTGATATATACATGATGAGAATCGGCAATTATTCTACTTATCATATTTCCTAAATTCTCATTCAACGACACTAATTTCATAATAGGAGTAGTAGCAAATCGCGAACATCTCGCGACGTCATTCGATTTTTTTCATGACGTCAAGGATGCTTGCATGACCTTCGTGCTATTTAACAGAGTACAATCGCATGCCATTTCACTAAGCGAAATTTTGGATTTTCTTTTAACCGATGAATGTCGTATTTCTCTATGTAGAATATAATAGTGATGATTTATTGCAATTGTTTGTTCAAATGCAGTAAACAGATGACAACAAGATGCTTCAAGGTGAAATATAACAGTAATCAAGGTGGGTAATACAATATTACATTTCTCATCAAATGTGCTCGTTTAAAACAGTGATTGTTTTATTGATAGCTTCTTCCCAGCAGGCAATATGACGTTGTATAAACGTTGAAACGACGTCGTTTACCAACGTTGAAATAACGTTGAAATTTGATTGGATTTGAAATTTGCGGCGACGTCGAAATCCGACGTTATTTCGACGTCGGTTCAACGTTGAAGCCAAGACGTTGTATTGACGTTGAAAAGACATCATTTCGACGTCAAAGCTTGTTGATCAGTCAGGTTGTGTAAGGTTTGTTTCGTTATTATATTTGAAGCAATGCATCATCTGTGAGGCTATGCTTTCAACTTCAGCAGTATCAAATGCCTCGCATCAAGACTTCGATGGCTGCTCGTGTGTACTTATCCTAGTTATGAAAATTAAAAATGGAGTGAGGGTACCAATGTTTATATGACACTGCAACGATTTAGACTAAAGTGTCACCAAAAAAATGTTTGTTACAAAGGCACAATTACCGTTTTGTAAGAACTACTAAATTTATGCAAATCGAAAATTTATGTTTTCAGTTGTGAACATAATTGAAAAAAAAAAACTGTTGAAAAATACCATTTACCTTGTTTATTCTAATCAGACATAAGGACAGAGTTACTTCCCTTTATTGTGAAATTGAAAGAAAATAACCTTTATTCATCTAAATCCAATATCAATAACACTTTTAAATGTCGAGGATAGCTGTTCGTTTTTGCATTTTATATTTCATTCTTTAAAACAATCCCTAACTCATTTGATGTTATTAATAATAATGAAATGTTATAAAAGTAATGACATGTCAGTTTTAAGTTGTTCTGATGACGTTGAAACAACGTCAAACCACCAACAAAATTTCAACGTCAGTTAAAAAACGTTGTTCCGACGTCGAAAATTGGTTGATCGACGTCCTGACCTAAAATCAACCAAATTTCGACGTCGAAATGACGTCAGATGCCTGCTGGGTTATTAATGTTAAATACATCCTTTCCTTACTACAGATCCTTGCCTAAAGAAAAACTGCAATAACGGATCCTGCCTGCCCGATGATAGTGTGGCTAGTTGTATCTGTGATAGAGGCTTCAGTGTCGTGGACGATTGCTATGGTATGGATTAATAGTTAATGAACAAAATATGAATATTCTGTATTTAAAGATTGCTAAAAACATGTAAGTAGTTAATTTCTGTAAAAATAGATCGACATATAGATTTGTTTAAGTCTTTTGTGTTTATTAGCGTTAACAACAACATCTACCACAACAACTACAACTACAACTCCAACAACTACTACCACTCCAACAACAACTACTACAAATACTCCAACAACAACGATATCAACTACCACCTCCACTGCCAGTACTCCAACACCTTCTACTTCTGCTACTCCAACTACAGCCACAACTTCAATATCTTCTACTCAAAAAACAGCCTCACCATCGACGACATTTTCCTCTACAACATCTTCATCAACTTCTACTTCTGCAACTTCTACTATTAAAACAACAACCACAACAACTGAAATACGTACGCAATCGACAACCACTCCAACGATCGCCTCAACTCAGTCAGCAAGCAAACTGCCCTGCATTGTAGATATTACTGGGGCCTTCTGTGATATATGTATGTATGAATTCTTACCATTTTCTTTTGCTCTATATGAATTAACGCGCTTTGTATCCGGTATCACTTCATATGAGACATTTTGAAAGCTAAATCGTGGAAGGTACAAAAACAATATTGCATGTATTGTCAACAACATTGAAACAATTGATATGGATTCCATTTCATTATTGCCAATATAGATTTACGGGTTTATACGTTCAATATTTTGATTTTGCCATCTCAAACATGTCTTCCTCTGTAATAGCGCAAATCAAATTTAACTTCACTTTTCAGACAATGTTGGCCCATTACATCAGCTACCAACGACTGTAGGTACGCTTGCGATTCAAACAAAACAACTTCAAGTCTGTCACAATCATTTGAAAAATTTGAAACACTAACAGTGTAATAACTTTGTTTGAAATGAAAATGCTTGCTTTTGGTTTGTAAGTTTATATTTAAAACCGCTTGTCTTATGAAAAAGATTGAATGATATATTATAAACTTTCTCTGTTACTACCTTTTCTGTATTTACATCGCATAATGCATTCTCTCCCAACCTTTGTATTAAGAAAGAGGTTGTATGGGAATTTATGACGGAGCTAACTCTTTGGGGAGAGAATGTGAAACATTGGGTTACACACGAAAATGCCTTTGTCAAGACACTGTCGTTACACTGTTACTGTATTTATGAATGGATAATGAGTTTTAAGTTTAAACATATTTTATTCACATGAAAAGGATTAGGAACAAGTTCTCCAACTTAGGATACCCTCACCTTGAGATATACAATGGTAATTTACATATTTTAAAGACAGATGGCAGAAAGTTAACAAGAGTAGAGCATGGAAAAAGAACAGAAGATATTGAGAAGAATATTGGTTTACATGTGTTCAAATCACTTTGACGCACTAATGAATGATTGTATTAACTTATATACAGTTTTGCTTTGACATAGTGATAGGTCTGCACTTCCTTCTAGGAAAATGTTATGATTAACTGCAATTCCTACTAATGTACAAATGCGCTCAATAGGTGACAAGAATTTTAATCTCTGTTGTTTATACAACGGACATTCAAAGAAATAATGATATGAGTTCTCAACAATATTACCACATACACAACCAGGATCAGTTTTAATCCCAAATCTATACAAATCAAAGTTCAAACTACTAACTGAATACCGCAACTTGGTATGAATTCTATTAGGATTTATTTTACCGTACTAGTAGTACATATGTGCATGTGCCCCCAAGTTGGATATTGATGATTTAAACGCAGAAATATTTTGCGAGTTACGAACGTTGGTAAGTAAGTTATTCCAAGAACTTATTGTGGATGGGAAAAAAGATTCTTTTGAATGTTTAAGTTTAGAGAAAGGAATTGATATATTGTGCGAGCTGCGTAAATTATAATTTGATTTAGAACCCACGTTCATGGGAAGTAATTCGTTCAAGTTTCATTTTGAGAGAGATCTATTCGATGTATATTTCGGTAAACAAGTCACTATTCTCGCTGCTTGATTAACCATTTTTACCCCATATATTTAGTTTACATAAACTGGAATTCAAGTTAATTTCAATGAGTCTATTGTCAGTTGAGGAATATCCAAGAGACGAATCATCAGCAAATAGACGCGTTAAGCAGTCTAATTCATCATAATGTCATTAATGAATACAGTGAATAGGAAAGGGCCCAGCACTGGCCTCTGTGGGACACCAGCACTTAGAGTTCTCAGCTTTGAAAAAGATCCATTGACAAATACACTCTGACTGCGATTTGTTATATAACTACTTAACCAACCCAATAACTGTCCGCTTATTCCATAATTTTCAAGTTATGATAATGAGTATACAATGAGGTTTAGCTAAATTAAATGGGGAAAAGAGGACCAAATCACAGAGAATTTATCAAAGTGACAACATGACTACTCAAGAGTTACTTAACATGAAAAAGTATATATCATTTAACAAATCTTTAAAAACCTTTCCTTTATCCAGAATTGCTTCAATCCCTTGGCGTAGATGAGACAAGGGTGAGTATTAATACAATTGTATACGAGACACATATCGAGAGTTTTATAAATGAACTTCTAACTATTACTTGCTATATATCATCTCTACTCATTATCCGTCCGCGGGAGATGCTGCATTTTTTAAATATTTGATATACAATATAAAACAGTATTCCACTTGTGTTATTGTATGATATCATAACGGTTTAAATGGTTGATTCAGAATGCCAGTGGTGACATAAACATGATATGCGTCTATTTCAACTTATTGTTGGTGAAAATGTTGTTTAGCATAAAGTTGTTCGATGCCAATTTTGAACAATGATGTTATACAGGGGATCATATTGTGTGTATTATATCAACACTTAACGGTGTGTATAGGTAATATTTCTTATGTGGTCAAGATTTCAGGGACGCCGAGTAATTCATTCCACATTTTATAAGCATACCTGTTTTACCTTTATTTCTTTTACTTTGTTACTCATTTAGTATAGAAATAATTAGTTAGATAAAACCGAAGTTCTTATGATCATTTTCGTTATCATAACCTGCTGTTCCAGCCACATATCATCGAACCGACCATTTCTAACGGGTCCTTCCTAGAATGTGAACATGGGCAGACATGTACCCTTCCTGTAACAGCATTTTCAGGATCAGAAAGGTGATCATATGTACAATATTTAATATCTGCAATTCCTATGTTTTATCAAAGTGAATATGATATATTCTGATATACTTGTCAATGATATGAGATGTTTTGCATACGTTATAAAGGTGAGGCAAACCATCAATATTGCTGCCTGGTCCACAAATCAATATCATTAACAGCCTGGGGGGATGTTTGAATATGATTCTCTCTCTTTGCATTGTAACGTCATCAGCAACCTAGAGTGGAACTTGTGCGTTTTCGTCGCAAAACAAAATGTTGTAGATGCGTGTAACTGTAAATATTCTTCCAAAACATGAAAATAATCAAATGTGGTACTGAATGTTAAGTATTATGAATGACGCTGTAAGAAACACTTTTTCTTACAAACTTGGCTCTTTGAAAGCACATTTGTAAATTAGCAAAACTTAGTATCATGTAACCATATTAATGACATGACATTATTAATGAAATTTTTTAGCTTTAGAACAGTTGATGATAGAATGTTACAACATGTAGCTATTTACATCATACTTCATCATACTTCATGTCAGCCTTCGACACATATCAGCCCTCGGGTATGATATGAAATGTGATGTTTCATATCTTTGTCTGCAGAACCTGTCATGAACATATCCTATTCCTCCGACTTTATTACTATAAAACGTTTTTCCCATAAGTTGTTATAGTTCATGTTCAATAAACTACAAGTTCAATTGGAACAAGTTCTAAGTCTATAAAAGATTGCATCTTACTTTCAAGAATGGTGTTGACAATGTGTTTTAATCTCCGCATTGTTGCAGGCTTTATCGCCTCGCCCTTCCCAGGATCAGTCATAAAGTAACAAGTAGTAATGAATTCTGAAAACATTGGTTACAATTATCTGTATCCCTACAGTCGACTTAAAATGTTGATTGTAACGGCACCCTGGATTGTTTTCTCTTGATTTATTGATACGTATAGTCATACCATGAATATTCTAATGTTCCAAAAATTACCCGTGATTAAATTTATTTTGATTATATTTGTTTACTACTCCAGAGATAAATATTAACATATACACAAATCCACATTTGGCTCCTTCACTTCATTTTGCTAACAAAACAAGACTATCTACCTAGTAATAAATGTAAAGTTGACCAATATCGAAAAAACATTTCTTCTGTTGCAGTTGACTAAAAACCTAACCTTGATCAATCGTAGTAACGTACAATTTCCGTTTTAAGGTATTTCAAATTTGGTTTAAAACCATAAATGCTGCATCCGTATTTACACTGTTTGACTAATAAAATGATTGCATTTATAGGATTATTGTTTTTACCCTTTTAAGAACTTTTTTATTATCTTTTCAGTCCTCTACAACAAGTGTTAATAGATGGAAAACCAGACCCTCATTTAAGCCTTCTTTCTGGCGCGCCTAAGGGAGAAAAACTCAAGATGAATATAGTCCTTCCTAATCCTAAAGGAAAGGAAAAACATTGCATTTCCTTGAAATCTCATGATGGGTATACTCTTGATATTTTCTTTCTAATAATAGATAATATCTATTCTTAAAGATAGTTAAACAACTTTTCATCTAATGTTAAATTCTCGAACTACGAAGGATGGTAATTTACTCCATAAGGAAACACAGCACATTTATATCTCTTATACTAAAAGCTTTCACTGCCGTCTCTGTACATATCCGATAACTCTGTCTGTCACTTGATGTCCATTTTTGTAAGATAATGCTGTAAAATCTGCAAAGGGCTTTTGGATAACTTGTACACAGTCAATTTCTAGTATAAATAAACTATGATTCAATCAATCAAAATCTTATGATCGATTTCAATGTTTATAGAAAAATCAGCAGTCCTTGGTGTTTCGTGACCAATAAAGTAGCATGTAAGTAACAGGAATCCATCATCGTCACCATTGTATTGAGTAAACAAATTAAATTCAAGAGCAGTGACGAAATACTTGTAGAGATAACATGAGAATAACAACAATCAGAATATCATCATAGTATGCATCTTCCTACGCAAAGCTTAACTATTGCCAGTCTCGAACTGTCCAAGTTAACCCTTGCTGCCGAGATAAGACTTTCCTGTGCTAGCTCTCTAGCTCACTGCAAAGGAATTAGATAGTCCAATCAGAAAGCTCCTAGCAAAAGCTACATCCGGGGACTCGAACAAACATGGCTGCGCCCATGTCGCAGTCCGTCGACTGAAAGATTTGTAAAGAGAAAGTGCAGCCTCCAAAGTGATGAACAATATATTCAAGTTCATTTATGTTTATAGTCAATTTGCGTCATTATTTTTCTACAACCCTATAGCGGACAGCGGCCTGTCAAAGAATTTATTCTTAAATTGCTTGGGTAAACTAATCAAGCTCGATAAAATTGACCATGATTTGAAGCACCGACTCGATGCACTACGCCCGGCAAGACTTTATTAATTGTTTTATCTTTTGTGCTTGCAAAAACTTTATTGAATACCCGTTGAACCGAAACATTGATTAAATTTTACATAAATTAACCGATAAAATTTGAACATCTCGCGATGTCATAACACTCGAAATGTAGTAGCCTGCGACCTCGTTGTATCGCGGTAGTAAACGTTACTCTCAACAAACTTTACTTCTTGCAGTCAAAAACCAGGTATGTTGACGTGTACCATTTAAATATCATGTCGTCAATAAAAAAAAAATTTTAAAAGTAAAACAATTGCTATATTTACTTCCATTTTCACTGATTTCACAGGGTCATTTTCATTTTTGAAAATATTACTTTGGTACTTGGTATGTGCTTTGATATAAAAATTATTCTCTGTCCGTGAAATATTTCCCGTTTGGCTTGTACGTGTGTTTGTGAACAGTTGGATAATAAAAAATGAGACTTGTGCACATGATAAAGATAGACAATTGTTATGTTCTTGATATAGTGTCAAAGCTTACCAACTAAAAAGGTGTGCCCGGTAAAACTAAGACAAGTTAAGTCCATTTTTGTAGTAATTGTACTAGAATATTTTTCGTAGTTTTGCAAATGCTTTTATCTAATCTTAATATCAACTAAAATTAAATTAAATTTATTGTAATGATAATATTACTTTGTTTCGCTCACAGATATTAATTTATCAATTAAATCATAATTGCCCTGAAAATAGGGCACCTCTATTAATATACATTGCATAGACAATATATACTATTCATTGTATGTCTAAAAATATTTTCTTCCCTATAAATTTGATTTTCACATATTTTCCAGGATAATTTTTCAGCTATTTAAAAATAAACAATGTGTAAACTGTACTTATTTGATGATAAAATACAATTATATATTGGTAACGACCACGATAAATGGGCCTACATACTTCCCTTTGAAAAATATAAAGGGCGCAGTCATATGTTATTTTTTTTACCAAAACCGGTCCTAATAACAACAAAAACATCTTTTCCGTCCATCAATACATTTATAAACTGAATCTTCTTGTTTGAAAGGTTTGCAATGCCAACTTCTTTATAACCTGATCAAACAGGTCACTTTCAATGGGCGCGGCCATTTTGATTATATCGCAAATGACACGGCGTCGCCGATTGGCCATAGTAAGGGAGGTAACTGGAGATAACTAAAACTCGCCAGTGTGGGCGCTGGTATCAAGCCAGAAAAGTCTTATCTCGGCAGCAAGGGTTAACTTGGACAGTTCGAGACTGGCAATAGTTAAGCTTTGCGTAGGAAGATGCATAGTATGAATAATAAACAATTTGAACCCCGAACAGTTTCACACTATCAAACTTTCAAAAGGTCCTAAAACTAAATGAGAATTAATTGCATGACAGTTATTTGAACTCTGTGAAGAAACTTGGATTGCTCAAAAGACTTGCCATTTCTGTTTCAGTTAAACCAGGCGTCAAGGTACGTCTATTGTTTCTTATCAGTTTGGAATCGTGGTTTTATGAATTGCTAAAAGTCCCAATAGAAAGACATACGCTATTGCTTAGATAGAAATAATTCTTGTAAGAAAACGAGGTTTTGTTTACCTAGAAAAACATTTAAATCCTTTTATCATCCGTTTATTTACATCAACTTCAT
This sequence comes from Phorcus lineatus, assembly GCA_921293015.1. NCBI lineage: Eukaryota > Metazoa > Mollusca > Gastropoda > Trochida > Trochidae > Phorcus > Phorcus lineatus. Next base: position 18,894,941 of record OV121084.1, read on the forward strand.
AAGAATGTACAAATGTGCAAGTAATATCCATGAAAGTAATTTTTATTACAGAGTGGTATCAGCTCCGAATCTTTACCCGGCGGTTCCGTCATACCGTGTGTTGCTGGTGAAACGTGTACTATTCCCATTGTTACTGATGGAAGTGTACAGTAAGTCCATATAACAATTTGGCATTTCCACAAAATCATTAATTAGATTTCAATACAATTTGCATTAATAATTTAATTACTTCTTCAAACATATGTATTTTGAAAAATAAACCTTTATCTGGAACCATGTTAAATTTCTTAAACATGTAATCAAAAGTATTGACTTAAACGTTAGCATTGTAACATTTTCATTAACTTTCCTTTATATACTTAAGATCTTGAGTTTGCTATTAGAATCTCCACCAAAGATTAAGACATTTGATAATATTTTGTTCGCCCATTTCAGGATAACAGTTGACAGTTCTGAACTATCTAGCATCATAACAACAAATCCAACTGAACCAAAGATAAGGGATATTGTTGTGAAAACTGATATCAAGGATCTAGGCCCAAAAAACGTCTGTATTGATACGTAAGTTCACATCCAAATAATATCATACCTTACACTGACGTTCTATGAATTAAAAACACAACAGATTTAGATTGCATTTTGCATCGATAAATGTTATTTATTTATAAACTTAGTTTTCCATAACATCATGATTATAATTACATATTTTCTATTTCAAGTTACATAGGGAGAAAGGGAAGTCTTTTCTTTGGTTTCAGTGAACCAAGAAGTGAGAAGAAGTGCTATGTGATACGCGTTGACCGACCTCCAGGTAGCGACAGTCGTTGATTCCAGAGTTATATTGGGCAAATTATTTTCATTGCTTCCATTTTTAATGGGCAGTAGCAAGACGTTTTAACATGGATTTCGTAAAAGAGAACATAATAACAACATATGCACATTGTCTTATATTAAAGATAGAGAGAATGAGGTAACAATATTATGCTACAACTTTCCAACAAATAGTTATGATGATATCCCTTTTGACCAAAGCCTACATGTATACCGTCTTACATGATGATAGAACCAGATGTTTCTGTTATAGCAGTCAGTAAGTTCTTGATTACGTCAAATCATTATTATTCATTGAACTTTTTTAACAGATCAACTTGGATCGGCTGTTACCCTTACAAAGGTAGGTTGATACGATCCTAATTTAAACATGAACGTTTGATATGTAGAGATAATTGGTAGATTATAGAAGTTATTTCTCCAAAGAATATATATAATAATTATTTCATTTTATCATGACGAAAACACAATCCATTTGCAGCCAACGATAATCGGTCCCTTTGAGAAGAACGGAACAACAATTCAGTGTCCTGGTACAGAATGCAACCTCAAAATGATAATGAGGACACCACCTGGATTAGATGGGTAATATAAATAATATTTCAAAACCCTGTGTATACGTCTTCATTTTGTTGTCTAAGATAACATTTTACCCTTTTCATATGCCTTCGGCAAACTACAGGTATATGTCATCCAACCCGTGTTCAACTTGGGATAATGCTTAAGATTTAAATGACTTCGAGTTCTTCACTTTCACTAAAGAAAATCTAAAAAGTCATCAAGTAAAAGGATTTCTTTGCTTTAACACTTGTCATGTTGTTGTGTTGTACTGTTAATACGATTTCTGATTTTTATGGTGAGATTGTCAAGGCGTGTCGTCTAAAGACTGTCATGGCTGTGGTGAAAATAATATTGTATGGCAGTATCACATATCTTTCAAAAAGAAGACTTTCAAATTCATGTTCATTGTAAGGTTCTTCTTTATATGAATTATATGAAATCGTCTGTGTAATTCACCATGATATCAGAGCATTGTCTTTCTAGAGTCATAACACATGTTGCAACCCTTCCTGGAACATCAGGATCAGTGCAACTTGTTGATAACCAGACTGCAACCGGAACGAATCTCCATAATCTGAACATTAAAGTGAAGCCGGATCTTTCAGGACCTGATCTGCAAACCATTTGTATTGACTTTCACTCTTCATCTGGGTACTGTTTTCCTACTAAATAGTTTACAGGATAAATATAAAATAACACAAATACTATAATCGATAAAAAAAATACCAAACATAAACCGATGGGATATCCTTGAAATTATAACCAGCATGATTAATAATTGAAATGATAATGAGTTTCCATTGCACTGGTTCAGGATTGCGACATACTTTGATTTCAGGAAGGCCAGTGATCCATGGTGTGTGAATGTTGATAGAAAACCTCCAGGTAATCTTTCCATTAAGAGTAGGTATCCTGCCATGCGTAGGTATACATGTCACATATTGATATCGCTTTATCGACGCATACATGCTCTTGATTATTCTATAATGAAATGTCACAACCTTTCCCGTCTTAAACACTTAGAAATATGCCAGGTACGTTTGTTATGAACTTACGAATGAAGATAGTGAAGATATATGGATGAATGGATGAAGAGGATGTTAGGACCATGAAGCTTTATTTGTTGTGAAAGCAAATTTTTTCAGGGGTAAATTGACAGTAGCGCTGTTACCTTGATATAGCGCCACATCAATAATCAATATGTATTATCAACAAGGCTCGCAGCTCCTTAGTTTCGTAATAAAAAGTTTGTACCTTGATGAAGGTGTTAGTACTTAAATGTGCATATATCATTGTCTACTAAAATGTGTTTTACAGTGTGTGCGTCTGGAACCATAATATATACAATAATCTACTACACATGGACGGTTCAGAAAAACAATATTGTTGAAGTAGTTTACCAGTAACCTACTTTTACACCTTATTTACACAAGTCATAATCAGGGATATTCATTTAACCTAATTTTGAGAAATAAAACAAAGTAATAGTAAAGTTATAAAATGGACTGGTACAGGTGTTGCAATCGAATGAGTAAAATTTCAGTATTGAAACAAGAGTGGTTTTCAACTTTCATTTGGCCTGTATCCATACATCATTTTAAAGGTAAAGTAAAAGTAGAGCAACATGTAAATCGTTTTAAGTGTAATTTCTTTCTTTTGAAGGTAACCAGGAAAAGGTAATAGTCCCATGTTCCCTGGGATCGACGTGCTTTATTCCCATCGCAACAAAAAGGTAATTTGACACAAATGTATTATAACTATGAATGTGAAATCCAAACTCTTTTGATCATTGTGACAAAACGTTCTATCGCAGTTGTCACCAATTCCTGTGAGAAAATGTTGGTTTATTGCTGTTTGGCACGTCTGGTATGAAATGAATTTTACAAGACCAATTATCGGTATTATTGAAAGTGTAAGTTTAAGGTTTAGTTTCAAACGATTACCAGTTGCCACAAATACTACAACCTGTCGTTCAAGACATAACGTTGTACATAATGTCGGTACAAAATATATAAATTGAAATAAATTATAGGTGATTTTACTATGAGGGTAATGCCATAAAGTAGGTCATGTATACATTAACTTTTACATTTATCTTCAAACTCGATGTTGTGTACCAAATTTTATGCATATGAATATTTTTGTCTACTTCTCAATGATGAATGAAGGTTTTGTGCATTTAAGCAAAACTGTTTGGAAAGGTAACAATTTCTCTTCTTGCTACTCGGGTCCATTAGTCGTCATAATCTATGCGTTTGCCTCTACACCATCGCTATTATTGAACTATTTATAAATGTACATGTACATGGAAGATGAATTCATAGCAATGGCTTTTAAACTTTACTAACTCATCATCTCCATTATCGTCAAAGCGATTTATGTCATTGCCCAAAGCGTACTTCAGCGTTATAAAATTTAAAAACCATATTTTTCACTTATAATATTTTGCAAAATCCCAAAATGAGTTTGATACATGCCAACTTCTAGTTTCATTCCACAGCCCTCTTCTTATGCCTAAAACTGACGAGACGACGGTGCAAGGGTCCATGCTATCCCCTGATGGTAAGACAGTGGAGCACATTGTAGCATACAAACCCTCCGGATCAGCGACAGGATTAAAGAATGTTTGTTTAACAGAGCAAACCTCAATCATGAGCAGGTAAATCTTAACATATGTCCGTTAATGTACGCTTTGTAAGTTGAACGATTTTGGGATGAATTTCACTTTTATTCCCGAAATTAAAATTAGAAAAGATACATATTTTCAAAACATTTTCAATTATATTAGGCCAAATATGTACACAATGAACACCCTTATTTATAATAAAATGCTAGGAACTTTAATAAAACTGACAATATTTTGAAAAGTTATCACGTTCCCTTTGAAAGAAATTTTATATCGTTAACGTCTAAACACACCTCAATTCACTGATCAAAACGTAAACTTTGTATTGCATTTTATGACATATATTTGCATGTATGTTCATGTAGCTCATATACTGCAGCGTGAGTTAAATGTACAGTATTGATCGGAAGATTTTTTCTTTGTTCATTATTTTTGTTCAAATAAGATCTCATTAAAATTAATTGATTTAGCAGGAATGATATATTCTTTTCTTTGAAATTATATTTGATTTTAACATTAGGAGAACATAACTGATTTTGAAATGAAAAAAGGTATGAAAGATTAATTTTCTGTTTAAAGTGACATTACAATGAGCATATTTTGAGTGAATTAAATTCACGGATATTTATTAAAGGGTCATCTTAACGATGAAATGAATTCCACATTAGAAAATAAGATTTTAATAATAATTTTGTTAAAAGCATACGTTTATGACAATGGTATAGGCATTATGAGACAGACAGTAGATTTCTGATTGATTCGGGCAATTGTTTCAGTTTACAAAAGAGTAAAACTAGATAGACATAGCATTCTTTAAGCACTAAGAACGTATTAACCTTCCTTAAAAAACTATGAATATATTTCTGAGGTATTTGAACCCTTTACTAGGTTTCTATGACTATCATTTTTTTTCAGTGGTAGAGACAAATGTATACTGATAGATGTAATTCCAGAAGGTAGGAAATCATTTTAAAATAATCATGACTCAAAGATTGTTCGGACATACTTTTCATGTTATAATATTATATGAAATGGGTGAAAGTAAAAATTTAGTACATTTTGATTGTGCATTTACGATTTGAATATTCATGTATACAAAAAGTAACTTTATACTTTTCGATGGTTTCTTTAATGTGATATCTGAATTATGAATACATTGAATGATACATTTTCTTTTTCTCTAGTTTCCACTGCTCCAGTAATAACGCTGCCTCATCCTACAGGTACGAAAAGTAGTAAAGCGTTGTCAGAAACGTACAAAGCAGGATGTATGCTAATTATTTTGATGTGATTTAAAGTAAATATTTGTGATTTGTTGTTGAATTGCCGAGGAAGACATGTTCGCACTTTTTTGACGGAATGGCAATATTTTATATGGCAACATATTTTGTTTCTTAAGCCCCAGAACAACAGCTACCACAGTGTAGGAAACCGAGTGAGTTCTTCATTTACATATATATCAATATTTATAATAATAATTATCATTATAATAATAAATCAATGAGATACTAATTTCAAATAGGAAAGTATGCAGTTTAATTGTTTTTGTGTTTTTTTAACAAGATTTTAAACAACTGATGCTTTCTTCATTTTTCTATTTACAGCCAAAACAATGATGGTAGGTACTGATATGTTTTAATTTGATTTGTACGTTTAATTCATAATGGAAACGCGCTTCTATATTTTTTGGGATTCAATAATTGATGATTTTATGGAAATGTTTTTATTTTTCTGTGAAACATTGTAAACGATAGAATAAGCATTTGTCTCTGAGAGAGTACATGAACGTTTAGTGTTTACCTTTTCATGGTACAGGTATCAGTGTTGTGAACCTATTAATGAATCAGTTCTTCCAATAGGAAATGTTCGAATTGAAATTGAAAAATTTTCTACACAATAAGTTTTGAAAAACTTGCGTCAAGTGTGTAATGAATCTGGTTTTGGTCTATGATAGTTAACTTTGTCATAACTTAAACACGGGTACGGTTTTTATCCATTACCATTATTTTATACAGGAATCAGCAAACGAGGCAGGAAAATTACAATGCGCATGCGTGGATGCTAAAAGCCAATCAACGACGATAGTTATACGACCTAGGACGACTACTGGTGTCTTGCTTAGGGCTGCCTCGATCGGGTTTGGATCTGGTGTAGCATTCCAGGCTCTTATTGGGCTTATGTATCTAGCATTGACTAAGTTCTCTAAAGGCAAGTCGAAACCCTCGAGAACAAGAGTGTTAGATCTACGTTTGGGTAAACCCAACTGACGTTAGAATCATGCGGATTAACGAATATGAAGTGCTGTGTCCTTTTATCGACCTTGGTCAAAATATCAATGATCTAAAATGTTCATGTTAAATCCAAGACAGTTAGTTAGCTAGGGACTAATGGCATTAACCAGTTTGTTTATTGTATATATTATGTATGTATATATTGTTTATTGTTATTTATTGTTATGAATTATTCAACAAATTTGTCAAACATCAAGTTGGCTTTATATTGTAAAAATGATCACTTGAACGTGTACTACTCGGGGAAATAGCCTCTTCTTTTTCGCAACAACATTATTCTTAGATTATGAATTATTATGTGCAACATGTAAAGAAGTTTTAACTACGATAAATTCTATGTGAGAAAACAGGAATTATCATAGTGAACATTACAATAAAATTTTGAACGGATCCGTAATATAAGTCCTTTATCAATTCCGTGTCTACCAATGTTGATCTCAAGTGATTAATGATATGTGTCCAGTTGAGCTATATCTCAATAAAAGACTCTGCATGCAAATACAGGGATATCTTGTCATCACTTATTATATCCGACAAATGATTTTCTCTACATTGTCCTTTTCACTATTTTAGTTTAAAACATTGATAACACCATTGATGTACATTGATTAAGTACTTAAGTAAATTACTATTGTAATTCCAAAGTAACCACACAGATTGCAATGTGTGATATAAAACTCCTAGCATCCGTTTTCACGCTTATATACTAACAATAAGTAGCGAAAAATTACAAATAAAAATTGGAAATGTTGTTAAAATAATTTTATGCTATTCTTAAATAGTAAATGCATTTTACCGTCTCAAAATTACCCTCACCCTGAGCATAAAACTGTTAATTTGACAGAATACATTATGTTTCCTATACTTTCTTGATTCGCCTTTATTTTAGTGTTAAATATACATTAATAACAGTTTTATCACTTGACCTGTCTGACTTAAAACAATCAATTCTCCCAGGTGGATATATTCTTCCAATGGGCTGTTAAATTTTTTTAACAACCAATTTTCCCTTTTAGTAGAGCGGAACTACAGTAATATAATCTCAAATAACCTATCGCGAATGGAAACGTGCATTGCCATTTACGCATAAACGTAAGACAATACGTTTTCTGGATAACAATATCTTGCTGTCTAAAATCGACAAACATGGATACGCTTACATGAATGTATTCCATTATGAAACGTCCATATACTTCTTGTTCAAATTCATTGGTATTAAATGTCAAAGTTTTCTTTTGGCAATTTACGCACATTTATTTGAAAATAATTCAATTCACAAATGACATTGACTTTACCAATAAAAGGTACAACCCTTCCTATACTCAACATGACATGGTTTTGTTGAGGACATTCCTGAAAAAGAAATAGTCAAGAACGAAGAAAATGAATTTTGCAACCATTTTTATCAAAATGAATGGTACCTTAACAAGAGACGTACCTGATTCATAAGAAAGGTATTTTGCTACACATATAAATAATTTAGACATACGTTTCGTGTTATATAGTTATACTCAGCATATATATTTCATATATCCCTATACATCTGATTTTTCTTATAAACAAAATAAGTCAATATAGATATATAATACACGATGGATGGATTGATGTGATGAATATGATCATGCATTGGTCGGACAAAATATTCACAAATCACAACATCTAAACAGTCGTAAATCTGTCATAAAAATGGTATTAAAGCAAATGCAATAAATCTATATAATATCAAATCAAGAAACAAATATTGCAAAAAGGGTAATGACAGTAGTGCGTACAATACTAAGTAACATACTACATGAATGATTTTCATTATAAATTCAAAAATGATTAAACTAAAACCATAGCACTGCATTCTTGTCGTAGCAAAAGACACTGTACTTTCTTTTCAGTTATTACCATATGTACGACTTTTTTGTGATATTAAAATGAGATTATGTGTAAATTAAATCATTTAACACTTAAATAAAATTCATGTGTAATGTCTATCAAATCAATGAAATGCCTAGCTTTACAGTCATTTAACATCAACTTTCTTTTTACATGTAATCGATTTCCTGAGGTAACGTTAACAATTTGAAACTTCAAGCGTAACATTGGTTCTTTTTCAAAAGACATACCTAATATACGATTTACATTTTTAATTATGTAACACATTACTTTACTGTAAGTACTATTAGTCTTATACGAATAAATCAAGCCTCTAACGCCTGAAAGCCTCTAAAAGTATTTTAGTGAGAAAATTGGAATAATGATATATCTTACTTTCACACTGGCTACCAGTTAACCCAACGGGACACTGACACATGTGAGCTGTTTCGTCACAGAAACCACCATTGTGGCATGATCCGTTCGTACATGGCGAATCTATGGAAACCAGTTTTCTTTTGATTATTGTCGGAAAACTTCCTATCGTTGAGACTTTTAAAAAAAAAATTCACATTATCAGACAATATTTCAATCTATTGGATATAGTTTAAGCACATATATCATCTTATAGTTTTCAACTGTGTATTAATTGTTTTGTTTTAATACCCAAGGTTGTTATTGCAATCCTATGAAGAAACTGCAGTGCAAGATAATGTCTATAATCATACAACATATGCTTAATGAATAAAAGGGACGATGGAGAAAGGATATTATTACTTCCATGGTGTTAAACCTCTTGCTGATCGTATAATGGTTGTTAACAAACATAAACGTCTCTTCCTTGAAAACTTAAAATATCCGTTCATTATTTAATTCATTCAATTCAAATAATAATATGAGCGATTACGTAATAATCAACTCTTGACAGTGAATCACAGATTAAACATATAAAACGCGTTGCTACTTCAATTGAGTTAACCTTTCGGTAAAATAAAACAATACATTCATATGCTCATTTCAGCTAAGAATCACGTATGTGGCACTGAAAGATTTTTCTATTGTATCAAAATGTTTTCAGAGTAATATTATAAAATATACTAACAACTGCCAACTTACTGAGTTCACATCTGCTTCCCGTGTATCCCGGTTTGCAAACACAAACAATTAGAACTCTACCCGGAACCGTCATACACCGTCCATTATTGAGACACGGGTCACTTGTACACAGGTCAATGGCTGAAGTAGAAATAAGAAAATAAATGCAATGCAGTTCACACATAACCACCACAATATTATATATGTTGGCCTTTTGCAATGAACAAGTTTTAAATAGATTGAACAAGGAATAAAAAAACTCCGTCACTTTTGAAACATTGTGCAAATGCAGAATCTAAAAATTAATGGTTGTCGCAAATGCTGAACAAACTATATGGATTGTTATAAACCGTAACAAACTAAAATGCTCATCATAATTGTTTAAAAATAAGCGAAAATTTTTAATTAATATTTTGATAAAGATCAGAACAATCGTTCAATTAAAGTAAATTACGTAGACAATTCTAATAATCTTAAAATATCCTTGGACATTGGAGCATTCGTAAAGTTTGTTACTTTTACAATTGAATATTTTTACAACTTGTAATTGTTATGTTTTAGCGAATTATTCGTTGATTTTCTTTTTGAGTTACTGCTGCTTTACATATGGTGCTACAAAGACGATTTGTATCATTCTCACTGTACCAATAGACATAGATAATGTAACACACCCACGCTATACTTCACGTTACATTAAAAAAATTCGTGAGGTGAATGTCTGATCCGCAGCTATTTTGTATATCCCGACTTACCTGTCTCACAAATGTCTCCAGAAAATAAAGCTGAACAACTACATGTGAAATTTCCGGCATGGCTCGTGCATCTTCCGCCATTAAGGCAAGGGTAAAATCTGCAGGGATCTGAATCATAAATTTGTAAAGTGAATGGTGCATCACAGTTCGTTGACAAACTTCACACTGTGCCGAATTTCAAAAACCGAATTTGGTAATGTGCGATGCGATGTCGAGGAACGAAGACAACAGGGCCATTTGTGAAACCATTTTATGGGGTATAGTCTAGGCACCAAAGAGCACGACTGCGCATGTCTAAAATGTCTTAAAGTAGAATGACGACAACTTTACAACGCGATAACATGAGCTAAAGATGCATAATTTCCCTTTAATTGTTCATATTTTCGTTTGAATGAGTGAATTGATACCAAGCAATAAGAAAATGAAGTATCAAAAACAATATATACATAATTTAATGACAACAGAACGAAATCCGGCATTTGTTTACTAACGCTGATCAGCTGATTTCACGGCCACTGATCATGATTTGGTATCTACTAAATCGGGAAGATTTTCAACAAAGGCAAGTGTTCGAAGAAAAAACATCATACAAAGCAAGACAAAAAGTAAGACAGAACAAGTGTCCTCGGTTTTACAAGACCATTCGTACCCGGCTAGTCAGCCGAACAAGGAAGTGCGCGGTGAGTTTCAGATAATCGGGCCCGAGGATACGGTTGTTCTAACCCAACATCTTCATGACTGGAAGGGTGTGAGTGAGTGAGTTGGGGTTTAATGTGCTTTGAACAGTATTACAGTTATTAAACACGTGGATGGCAAGCATCCAAAAGAGAGTGGACAGATCAGGGGAAAGGGATCGATAGGATGAGGGAAAAGACGGAGGTGAGGTGAGGTGAGTTGGAGTTTAACGCCGCTTTCAAGAAATATTTCACTTATATCGCGGCTGCTAGTATTATTGCAGGGAGAAAGCCCGCAACACTATTGTGGGTATGTATTGCGGTGAAACCTGCGAGCATCGGCTGGAACTAGCGAACCATAGGTGGTACTGCTCTGAATTTCAGTGTAGCATAGCACCCAAACCTGACTGCGTGTAGAAATATTCTCTACTGCAGACAAAGTTGCCGAGCCCCTAGCGGGATTCGAACCACGGACCTCCTGATCCGTAGCCGAACGCGCTAACCACTGCGCTATCCCGCCCCCGGAAAAGACGGAAAGAAAAGCATAGTGAGAGATAGAAAGCAGTTTTAGAAGGGCTTAAGTTGGGTCTGGCTTCTACCCGTCGACCTGTCTAGCTTGGGTGTCCCTACCAGGAGCATATACGCTTTGGCTGGCATAGCTCTCGGGGTATCTGAAGCACGCAAACCACCACACCACGATAAGGTATTGGAAGGAGGGGAGGCGAGTGGTGGACCTGTTTTTTTCTCGCCAAGCAATTGGATAACTGTTATCAGTGCAGTTTGCCACTAAGGTAAGTTATTCAGACTGATAGAAAAATCTTTCAGCCGTGTAAGATACACTGAAACTAATAGAAGCTGACTGAATCCACTGTATGATATGTAGATTTCTTCCTTAGTATATTTCATACTTTTAAAAATATCAGGATGTGTTATAGGGCAAAAAAGAATTAGTGTACTAGAGTATCACTTTATTTCACTTCACCACACAGAACATTTTGTTCAAATTATTTAAAATGGTAATTAAAAATCAAAACTAATATATATAAATATACTGAATAAATGCCAATAACTTTTTTACATTATTATGAAATACTTAGATATTAGATATAAATTGGGCATGATATTTGTTTTACACTCATTTTTACTCATTTGTTCAATATAAAATTGTAAATTAGAATATGTGTGATTGGTTAATAATTTCATTTAGTGCTTTACACTAAATATATTTATCAAAGCCATTGCACCTTTCACTTACCTCATTCTTATTTTCCATTTCTGGTACCCTTGCTTTGTTGCGCTGCGCGCAATCGACCCGGGGAACCGAGCTTTTCTTCCGCGCTTGCTACGTCACTTAGTTACCAATGACGTCACTTTTATTCATCCAACGGCTTCCTGCTTCATTCGCTCACTTTCTGCCGCCGCGCAAACATCTTTTCAATCTATTTAGATCTATCATCTAAATATGCCTGGAAAAAGGAAGGCCGCTCTAAATCACCGGCTGGTACGCTCCAAAGGGCAGAAGCGGAGTGCTGCGAGTTTTGCGAGGGAAGATAAAGATAAAGGTGAGTCTTTTGATATAAATGCATCAACCCCATCTGTACCTATTCACATTGCCGATTTCACAACTCCTTCTGCCGATTTCGCATCCTCTTCCACTTCAAATCCTACAATTTCGGGGCAGCTTGATGCCATTCTTGCTCTCCTATCAAATAATGCAAGCAACAATCCCCCGCCCGTTTCTCTTCCCGTTGCACCGGATTTCTCAATCGCTGCTTCGGCCACTACAGCTTTGACATTCGAAGCTCAGGAAATCGGGGCACATGTGAAGCAGCAAACCCGTGACAAAATATTTAAAGGTGAGTATGTTGATTTATCCTTGTTACTCCCAAATGTAAACACGGGCGTTGACAATCAGTCAAAGATGGAGCTCGTCACTGAGAGCAATGGAAGTGTCTCCCTCGTCGCTCGACAGCAAACGCACAGTAAGCCAATCTCTCTTGGTGCATGGACATCTGCATTTCACATTTTCATGTCCATATTTTTGACTAAACATAGCTCACCCAGTGTATTACAGGGATTGTTGTCATATGCTGAATCCATACGCAATGCTGCCTGGCGCTTCGGGGGAGATGGGTGGAGAGTGTATGATCAACAATTCCGTCACAGAATGGCAAGGGACCCTACTCGTCAGTGGGGATGCGTGGACGGGGAACTCTGGCTGCAACATATGCTGACACCGCAACAGAATAAACCACGCACCGGTTCGGGGATAAGTTTCTCACGGAATACCTCTCGTGACTTGCCACTTAATATATGTTGGGATTTCAACAAAGGTAACTGTCAACGACAGTCATGTAAGTACCCGCACAAGTGTGGTAAGTGTGGAGAGGCTGACCACAATGTGCAGAGCTGTTTTCGTTCCAATGGGTCATTCAGAGCACCAGCTGTTTCGGGCACCAGTTACCAGTCCCGAACACCCCAGCAGTACAGACCCAATGTCTCTGGCCCCAACACCGGTCAGCGTAAGTAAAATGTTGGACTACCTTCACCCCTATTCACTTGTTAACCCCGTTGACGCGCATTCACTTCATGATGGTTTTCTTCATGGTTTTAAGCTTAAGTTCCAGGGTGCCAGGGTAAGCAGAATGTCTAAAAATCTGTCATCAGCGACAGACTCAATTGGTGTTGAGGTTGTTAGGGAAAAACTGAATAAAGAGGTCAATCTTGGAAGAATTGGTGGCCCCTTCCAGAATCCACCAATTGGCCTTGTTCCAAAGAAAGTTGACCGAGACGCAATCGGTAAGTTCTCAGACAATTTTCGTTTAATCCACCATTTATCATATCCACAGGGTGTCTCTATAAATGATAACATAAATCATCAAGACTGTTCTGTTTCATATTCATGTTTCGACGAAGCTGTGGAGATGGTTCACAGGCTGGGAACCGGTGCACTCTTGGCAAAGTTTGACATCAAATCGGCATTTCGCATCATCCTGGTCCATCCCCATGACTTCGAGCTCCTCGGCATTCACTTTAACGGCAAGTACTATTTTGACAAATGTTTACCTTTTGGGTGCTCTATTTCCTGTGCTATATTTGAAAGGTTCAGCACATTTTTGCAATGGTGCATTCTCCGCAATCTCCCGAATAAGCACTTAATGCATTATCTTGATGACTTCCTCACAGGGGGTGTGGCCGGCACCAATGACTGTCATTACAACTTGCAGGTTTGCATGCAGGTACTTAGTCAATTTAATGTTCCAGTGGCACCTGAGAAAACGGTTCAACCTACGACAAAGCTCACCTTTCTGGGTTTGGAGATCGACTCAGTGGCAGGACACGTTCGAATCCCGAATGATAAGATCGTCGAGACGACGGCACAAATCAGGGGCTGGCTGTGTGAGGGTCGCAAGAAAGTTACCAAACGGGAGCTCCAATCTCTTGTGGGTAAACTGAATTTTATGTGTCGGGCTATTCCCATGGGACGGGCATTTTGCCGACGACTCATCGATGAGATGTGTAAGTTACAGTTTCCATTTCACAGGTGCCGACTGACAATGGGCATCAAGGATGACTTGGTCATGTGGTTACAATTTCTTGATAGTTTTAATGGCATTTCAGTTTTTCAGAATTTATCGTGGACATCAAACACAGTACTGCAGCTTTTCACAGACGCGGCTGGCAGCGCAGGTTTTGGTGCTTATAACCATGGCAAGTGGGCATGTGGAAGGTGGCCACAGCAGTGGGTGCAAGAAGGCGTAACAAGGGACATGACGCTGTTAGAATTGTTCCCTATTGTATTATCTGTGCAACTTTGGGGTAAGTCCTTATCCAACAAGAAAATATTGTTTCATTGCGACAATCAAGCTGTCGTACATATCATCAACAAGCAGTCTTGCCGCGGGCCTCGTACAATGTCCCTTCTCAGACGCCTTGTTCTGTCCTGCTTACAGTACAACATTACATTCAAAGCTGTATATATAAACACTCATGACAATGTTATTGCTGACTCTATTTCGAGATTTCAGATAAACAAGTTCCGCAAATTGGCACCAGCCCCCTTCCGGACGGTCTTTGGAATTTCTAGATATTGAATCCCAGCGTTTATTACGCACATCCCTGTCGAGGAATACCTGGTCGACATATAACACCAGCTTACAGACGTTCAACTCCTTCAGACGAGATCACATGCTGCCCACAGTTTGGCCCGCCACGATAGACCAGGTTGTACATTTCATTTCGTATCTTTCAGTTAACCATTACTCAAGCAGTACAGCGAAAACTTATATTTCTGCTCTATCATCCTTTCATAAGTTAAATGGGTGGCAAGATTGCACCGATCACTTCTTGATTTCTAAGCTACTTGCTGGTATGTCTCGGGATCAGTCACGACGTGACACACGTAAACCAATCACCGTCGATTTATTGAAACTCATAATCCGCAATCTATCAGCCGTGTGTACAAACGTATATGAACAAAATCTATTTGCTGCTGTTTTCTGTGCCGCTTTCTTTTGGGTTTTTTCAGAGTGGGGGAGCTTGTACAGACCACGGTTAATCAGCCTGGCATTGTCGTCAACGATGTGAAGCTGGATACATCTGCCGGGCGAGTACAATTTACATTGAGACACTCCAAATCAGATAGGCTTAACAAATGCGTGATCATTACCGTTCCCTCACTCCCTTCCAACCCCTTGTGTCCCGTCGCTGCCTTACATTCTTACCTAAAATTTCGCCTCAATGGGCCAATACAGGCCTTTGTCCATTTTGACCACTCCCCCCTGACAAGGTACCAGTCTCAGGCTGTATTAAAGAAGGCATTAGCTCACAGCCACGTAGACACCACTGCCTTTTCCTCCCATTCTTTTCGGATTGGTGCTGCAACTACAGCTGCTGCCAATGGCGTAAATGAGCATACTATTATAAAATACGGTAGATGGGGCTCTGATGCTTACAAATCTTATATTAGGTTACCTCTCTTTTAACAACATTCTTCAATACTTCTATTTTGTCCCCCACTTCTCAGTGGTTGGGACTATTTTAGCATATAATACATTTCCTGCTTATCAGCGGGAGCATATCTATCTATAAATAATATTAAATATTACCTTTCATTTTCTCTGCTGCTGCTGCTGCAACTTCGTTTGCTACATTTTAATATGCTGCTGCTGGTGTCTACTCCGTAGTCGCCCATTTAACTCATTCTATATAGGTTAGGGCCTCCAAGAACCGCCACGCCCATGACCTTAACCCACAACAATTCTTTCTTTTTCTTTATGTTGCATGCGCAACGTCAACTCGCAATGTGTTGATGCCGCGCGTCCAACAAAATGTGTTTTGATAATATGTAATTATTTTCTCCGTGCTATCCCACTGTATTGGTGAGACGAGGATAGAGTTAGGAGGCTGGCTCCATGTTCCGTGTGGAAATCCAGCCTGTGGCTCGGTGAAGAGAATTGGCCTCGGCAGTCGCCATGGGCACAACCAAAAAATATGGGATGTCAACACCAAGTTGGCCATGGGTAAGTGTAGAAGATGTTCGTGAAATATAATCATAATATCTTCTGGTTTAACTTTTCTGATTTCTATTGCAGATAGTGAGTGAGTGAGTTGGGGTTTAGTTAACGTGCTTTCAACAATATTTCAGTTATTAAACACGTTGATGACAAGCATCCAAAAGAGAGTAGATAGATCAGGGAGAAAGGGATCGATAGGATGAGGGAAAAGACGGAAAGAAAGGCATAGTGAGAGATAGAAAGCTGGTTTTAGAAGGACTCAAATTTGGTCTGGCTTCTACCCGTCGACCTGTCCAGCTTGGGTGTCCCTACCAGGAGCATGTACGCTCCGGCTGGCATAGCTCTCGGGTCTCTGAAGCACTCAAACCACCACACATGTACTCAGTATCTGACATGTAATGTCTAATGTAATGTAATGTTTGTTTTGCAAACCAATTTCAGAGTTGTTATATATATCATTATTAAACCTATATGCAGGAATGATTAACAGTGGCCTAGGCGAGACTCAAGTGAACAACTTAATCACAGCCATCAACATTCCGCCAGTGTCCAATCAGACTCTGAAGGACAGGGATTTTGAATCAGGTCTTGCTATCGAGCAAGTAGCCGGCAGTTCCGTGGAGGAGACTATTGAAGAAGAAAAGCAGGCCACTGCAAACAGGTATTTACATTATAAATAGTTATACGTGAGGGATTTAAGTGTTATTTAATAAGAAGCACTAGTTAATAATTGCTTAGTTTGACCTTTTAGTTATTTGTGAAATGATTAAGTTTTGAAATGATTCATACACTGATCACTTAAATTGACTGAATTATTGCTTAGGTAAACAAAATAAAAAGACAGTTCAAACTAGGTGGTCAGTGAAAAAGCATTGTCTTTTTACTCTTCATAATGTTTTAGCTCAATACTGGCAATGTAGGAGTTACTCTGAACAATGTTGAGAGAAGCAGTACTTTGATCATCTGTATCTAATTCATCATACATATATGTTAACACTAAGCCATTAAAACATTGTTGCAGGCAAATCACAGATTCAAGTGAGGTCGAGCTTACCGCTAGTATTGACGGGGGTTTGCAGTCGAGGGAAAGTGGAAGGAACTACAAGGCCTGTAAGTTCGAAGCTGGTTTTAAGGTGGTTTAAGCTAGTCTGGGTTTAAATTTAGAGATAAACTTGGTTTGGTAATTTCAAAGCTGGTTTGCCTTAAACCTGGTTTAAAATGCCCTAAACCACCTTGACTTCAGAGCCAAATTTAAACCAACAAGGGGGGTAGTTAAACATGACTTTTCCTACTTGATATTGTGATACCAAATGTCATTAGAATACCAATTTGTCTACACATGGAATTATGTATAATTTTCACATGGAATCCATTTTCTCATTCTCTTAAATTAACATTTTAAATACATTTTCTGTATAAATGTATCTGTACCAAGTTATTGGTTACCCAACTCATAACATAACGTAAGGTTAGGAAGTTAGCCAGCTCCTTTAGGTCAATCTTAATATAATAAGATCTATAGCTTTGATCTAATACACAACCTGTTGACTTCATGAAGTTAACATGGTGAAACCTAAATAAAGGTTACGTGCAACTTGCACCAAAGTGAATAAGATATCTCAAATATTTACCGGTTCTCTTGTTTCTGAGATGGGAAATAATCTCAGTTTTGAAATAAAAAGTAGAGAGATAGGTTCTTGATAAGAATAAACTTGCTTTTCATAATACTACAGAATACAACAAACACTTGTTAAATTGAACACATTTTATTCCTACAAAACTCAAATGAGTAGGATTATATAATTTTGAACAACAACAAAACAAGATGAAAATATAGGAACAAGTTTGAAATGCTGACTTTAGGTTCGGTTGCATGATAACATGCATGACAGTCTGTGACATCATCATGATCATTGCCACCTTCTCTTGAACCAGCCTCTTTTCCACAAGAAGAAAGTCATTGTTGATAGGAAAATGGCAATAGGATGAAGGTTAGGCCTTAGTCTAAGTTAAGGACCATTCATGAACACTCGCTCTATAAGAGCTTGTCTCTCTCTTACACCCTGTCGTCGAAGTCGAATCTGGTCATTGTCAACTATCTTCCTCGTTATCACTGTCATCATCACTCTCTCCATTTGCATTAAAATCAGGATCATTGTTGATAACAGCAATGTTCTAGATAACAGCACATGCAATGATAATCGAGAAAACTGTTGGAAGTTTGACTCGAAGACCAAATGACAAGCAAGGAAATCGCCGTTTCCTAATTCCAAATAACCTTTCGACTATCCCACGTGATTTTCGTTGTGCTGCATTGTATCGTCTTTCAGCATGGGTTCGGGGGTTATTAATCGGGGTCAGTAAATATGGTAGAGATGGGTACCCAGGATCACCTAATAGGTAACCATTTAAGTCACCATTTTCAAACTTGTAATTGGCCCTACTTTCTTGTAATATTCTAGAGTCATGACTGCATCCTGGCCACCTAGCTACAATGTCGGAAATGAGGGGCATATCGTCACAAATTACCTGAGTGTTGATTGAACTATATCCCTTAATTCCTATTGATAAACCTAGCAGCGTCATGTCTACTTTGAGTTGCATCTCTGCATGATGTCAACCTCCTGGACTAGTTAACTATGTGCTTTGACAGGAAATGCCAACAGAGCATGCTCATACATTGGTTTATACAAAATCAGGAGTGGAAAATTAATGAAACTTAATTGATACATTTAAACTTGGTCTTAATCCTAGTTTAACTAAACTACCTTTCCATATTACAGTTTAACTTAACCCGATGGTCTTAGTTTAACTAAACCAGGACTGGCACTAAACCTGGTCTAGGAAAAACCAGCTTCGAACTTACGGGCCCTAACAGTTTGTCATGTCCGTACTTTTTTTATTTTTGATACCTCATGTAGAATCTAATACCATGTAAAGAGGAGTTTAGTTTACATAATTTTAAATTAATAATGAAATTAATTCACAGACGAAAAAGGTTTTAACTTTCCTGGAATTCAAGAATAGAATCGCATGTATATTGATATACCCCTGTCATATCTAAATAAACTTGTGTTTTTCTAGTGAGCATATTTATCATATTATTCAAGCTTTATGTTCCTTAACAGGTCATGTTTCTATGATTGGCATAGAAACAGAGCATGGTTGTGTACAGGTCAGCGAGCTGGCCTCTCACGCTAACGGCCCGGGTTCGAATCCAGGTGGAGACACCAAACATTTGTGACCTAGGCTTTACACTGTGTTGTTTACTTGGGCAAGGCACTTCATCCACATTGCACTCAGTCCACCCAGCTTTACACCTGAATACGGGCTGTATGGACCTATATGGTCGCGCGAAGCGCTTAGTAGCAGCATAGTAAGTATAATTCCCTCATGGTTATGAATGTTCAGCGATTTGAGCTTGTGCATTGTAACGGAAAAAGCGCCATACAAATGCACATTTATTATATTTATTATTTTAAGTTATTGGTTATGATGTGCGTTCGAAAACATGTTCCCAGTGCCAGATTAACCCGAATAAGTGCCATGTGTGTAGAAAAAATTGGAACGGTAGCTCAAAAGCTATGGAAGCAGAGTGAGTGAGTTGGTGTTTAACGTGTTTTAAACAATATTTCAGTTATTAAACACGTGGATGACAAGCATCCAAAAGAGAGTGGACAGACAAGGGAGAGAGGGATCGAAAGGATGAGGGAAAAGACGGAAAGAAAGGCATTGTGAGAGATAGAAAGCAGGTTTTAGAAGGACTCAAATTTGGTCTGGCTTCTACCCGTCGACCTGCCCAGCTTTGGTGCCCCTACCAGGAGCATGTTAGCTCCGGCTGGCATAGCTCTTGGGGTCTCTAAAGTACGCAGACCACCACACCACGATAAGGTAGACATGGTTGTAGAAATTCTTAAATGTGCTTTAGCAAAGGACACCAAAGTTAAACAAATTATACGTGGTGAAGATTCTGCAACTATTTCCAGAGTAAAAAGAGAAGTGAGCAGTGACATTTAAAAACTGTCAGACAGTAATCATATAAAGAAAAACCTATCCAACTTCCTATATGCTCTTAAAAAGGGTCACAAGCAGCTTTCTGTCTCTGTAATAAAATACATTTTGAGAAACTTTTCATATATGTTTATCGAAAACAAAGGTAGGCCAGAAATAATAAGAGTAGGTCTGGACGCTTTATCGCACCATCCATTTGGAGACCATGTCAGATGCAGTCCTAGCTGCTGAGGCTACCTCCAGAAACCGGACGGCTACAGTCATAAGTCCCTCCAACACAAGCGCCCGCTTACGGACCCAGCACTCAAGCAGAGTCTCAGCGATGTGTTTGCTGGTTATCAACCACATGTTGACAAACTGGCAGACATGTCAAGCTCACAACCAAATGAGGCTTTAAACAGCACTATTGCAAGTAAAGCCCCTAAAGACAAATGCTACAGCAAGAGTGCAAGTCTCAACTTCAGGGCAGGGGCAGGAGTTGCTCAAACGAACATGGGAAATGCATACATAACTGTGTGAGTAGAGTCAAGATCTTAAAGAGTCGGTTTTAAAAGGGTTTTTAAGTTGAAATTTAGATTATTAAAGAAATTGAATTTTAGATTTTATTTTACAGGGACTGCAATATTGGATTTTTGCGAATCATATTTCAGGAGATATCAAACAGAATTAAAACTTGCTATGGTCATGTGTTAGGATAGCTTTATTTTGTATATTTGTCGGTTTATTTCCATCAGAATATCAAAATGCACATGAGTGAGGAATGCAGCACCATCAGAGATAAATATGAAAAATGTGAAAAGTCTGACTTTGCATGTAATTATGTTAACTGGCTGCACGTAAATAGACGACTTCTTCTATCTCCTGGCAAAATGACTTCATCAAGGGTAAGTCTTTTAGACAGACAAACCAGGAGACTCCGTGCCATGAGACGTAGCATAAAAGGGAAGCGTAGACGCATCCAGTTGAAGACTAAGATTGTAGCTTCTAACAATAGCTCAGAGATACGAGAAGGCTTCACATATGAATCTAATCTAAACTAAACAGCAAGGAAGAATTTTATTCTCTGGTTTTTAGATGAAAAAAAAAATAAAAATGAAAATCATATTTCATAAATGCAAGCATTTCTTACAAGTTTTCATAATGATTAATTCTTCATATTCCATCATATACCAATATATGAAAATTCTATACTTTAAAACAATGCTCACAGAAAATGTGATTCATCTGAACTAATTTGCCCTTATTCATTATTTCATGCAACGATACCTTTGCTCATCAAAATGAACGCAAGCTAATATATTTTTTCAGATGCACATGACAATGAGAACATTCAAGAAAACACCCTCCAACCTTTCCCAAGTGAAGTGGAGAATGTTGGCCAAGCTCACAAGATTTTCTATGTGTGAAAAATCTGCTTTAAAATTCGGAAAGTTAAAACCTCGATTTTGTTTTGTCATAAGATAATTTTTTATAATTTTTAAGAATAAATATACAACATGTTAATACTTTAAGCTAATAAATTAAACTTAATTGTAATTGAACGATTTTTTTAACATATAACCTGATAACTCGCATTATGCATTTTACATCTATTTTGTGTAATTATTTAAATGGCTTCTAACTCTTTAAATCGTCCGGTTACCCTCATATATTCGTTCAATTTTAAATCAGCACATTGAAAAGTACCTATAAACCAAAAATTAGAAAATTCTTGAAACTTTTAATTTCTGGGTAGACTATACCCTTAAGCAGCCTTTGGCCGCTGAACATTAGATGGCATGTCAATTTTTTGCAAAGTTTGAATATCTTTGTGTTAAAATCTTCCTCAGGGACCGATGAACAGACGAAGGTTTTATTAATTTTATTCCACGAATCTAAATATGAAGATTCGTAATTAGATGCTATCAAAGTAAGTTCAGTGGTGTTGTTTCAAAAGTAGGCATTCATAAAGGCTCAAACTCTGTGTGTTTAAGGAGTACTAGCATTTGTTAACACCCAAGCCCGTTTTCCTTATTTTACACCATGCAGCGTTCGTAGATTGACCTTCTGACTACGTTACCGTTGTGCACACATAACAATAGTTGTCAAATATTTAACTTTGTTTAATCCTTTCAATGGTGAAAATTTTTAGAGTCCATTCGGTTTTGGTAAAATTCTTCAGATACCACCAATTGTTGAGGCTGATACCACTTTTGATCTCTTGTAATCTACCACTTGAACGTAATTAGATTGAAAGTTCTTGTTCTTATAATTAGTCACATCAAAAAGATTGAACAAACCTTGAAACTCTGTTTTGATGTTGATACACACCCGTGAATGTGAGCTGAAAAATTCAAGTAACTCAAAAAGTGTTAAAAGCTCACAAGAGTGTTCTTTACATGGTCATCAACTATTCCAAGTTTCTGTCTCCGTATTCATGTAATTGTATAATTACTTGATTTAATCGAAAATGATAATTAACCAAACCTCAGTCCGAGGTGTGTACTGTGCCTGCTTCTTTAAACAGGCAGTTTTCTATGATCAGTTTGACAATGAGACTGGAACTATGAATCTTAGAATTGCCAAGAATTTTTACAGACTAACCAATACATGTACATTGATGGATGTAAAAAGATATATCATCACACATATCAAAACAAAAATTCGGAGAATTCTTTTTCTTCTTTCTTTTTTGTAAGACGTTTCGAAAAGGTGGTCGCCTTTCCATGTTTGACCTCGTAATATCTAACAATAAACTTGGCTTGGCTCCGACTATTGTTTTCATTTCTGTAAAATCATTATTTCTAAGCAATACTCGAGAATATTCTCACGGCCCATTTAGTATTTACCAGAAAATTCATAACTTATGAAAATATAATCATTTAACACCCACCCTAAGTCATCCGTTGCATCGATGCAGACCCGCCCATGGCCACCCTGAGAAGGTGTAATGATGACATTACTTTCATACACTTCTTGTCCATTATATACGAGTTTTGTCGGACTTGATATTTCGATGTCAGAGATCGACGAGTTTGTTGTATTAACATGGGCGATCTTGTGCCTAAGAAGAAACATTTGACAAGATGTTTTACAAACAATACTATGATTCATATATGCATGAAAGACTTCTAACTAAGTCCTATTACGCTGCCTAAATTCGAAGCCGAAAATTATTCCCTAACATATATAATCTGGAATGTGTTGGTTATTGCATTTATTTTGTATTATTATTCTTAATTCAGTACCGTTAAGCCTGCTTTTACATAAAATGAATTAATGTAAACATAACATTGGTAGGAGAAACATATTATTATATTATCTATTACTTCTTTCCCACGTTACATGGAAATCTAAAAGTATACATTAAAAATATTCCGCTTTCTAGGCTAAATTATCAATTCTAGCTCTCCGTTGATCATAATGCAATTATTGCTTAAAACCCTTATTTTAATTAATATATTCATTGTAACTGAATAATCATTTCTCAAGGCATGGATACGCAATCTAAATCATCTAGACGTGTGACTGATTTAAAAATATTAGAATTTTATCAAACCGATCCCAAAAATAACTGACGGCTGCATATTTGTCCCTTAGACTAAACACACTGTCTGGTGAATGAAAAATTCACCAATGAATGTGTACATGAAAATGTCATAAATTATTGTTTATTCATATGTCATCTGACTTAAATCGCAATACCTTTTAAGGAGCCTATTTAGTTTCAAATTCAAACTTCACCACAACTTTTACTTTTATAAACTAAATTCCTTACCCTTCCCTTGAACTTGAGTAAACCGGGAAAATACATGTTGACCCCATAACACACGTAATGCTGTGGTTTTCAGGTAGAAACGGAAAGTAAACCTGAATAATAAAAAATAAGAACTCTTTTTTCTTATTTCAAGAAACAAGAAATGATGACTCACTTTGAGGTAATACTGGATCAATAAAGACAAATTGAATTATTACTATGAGCAGATGTCTATTATAGTGGATCAGCTTTAATTCCTTGAATGTAAATGTAGATAAATTCACTCAGTAAATTAATTACTCACATTTCAATTTCGTATGGAAATGATGATCCCTCGTTTTTTTGTTTTACTTGGCCATAAAAATATAAGCAACATACACAATTACAATTACAATTAAATCAAAGGTTTTGTTACTCACGATGTTCGGTAAGTAATAAGTGGAGAAATTCCCAAATTCCTGAGCGAAAGCGAGGTTAGTTTAAAAGGTCCTATTGGAATGTAAGGCGCCAAAAAATACAAGAACTCATACAAAGATTGTTTAAACGACATTGACATATGCCAAAAAGATTATTAGGACATTGAATATGTTTTTTCTTATCGACAACAAATCAAAAGAATGCATTTGAATGAATATCATACGGTCCGTTTATATCGTTATTAAAACCAGTTTTCTTACTTTCTTAAGAGGCTGATCCATCGTCACATTTAGATCTGAAAAATAAGAATTGTTGTATGCATTAAATCAATTATAACCAATTACTGAGCGACTATTGTAGGAAACTGATAAAGAATACGTGATTTCATTATTATTTCAAACATGAATGATTTATCGGCACAACCATAAGGTTCTAAGATTTTTAAAAAGCACAGTAGGTACATGGGATGCGAGAGCAAAAGCAACATGTGAAACTAAAATCTTTACACTGACTTATTTTTATGGCCATTTCCGGAAGACGAATACTAAATCGTTACTAAAGTTTGAACACCTATTCAATTACCTTTGACTGTAACAATGAAGTCTCTGTTATCTTCATTCCTGAAACAATTGTAACACGCCTATGACATTGATGTTAAATATAATTTGTTTTTTTCCGAGACTCCACATATCAGAGTTCATCATCAATAAGAAAAATACTACATTTTAATATGACGACAGAATTGATTGCAAATTTAAAATAAACTCTATTGTCAATTGCTATTGAAACGTATGTCTCTGTATGGAATTTAGTTAATAGAACCTAAAAGAGACAGTAACACGATAACAGATGTTAGAAATTGCAAGGCAATCTTTTTTAATCAAAATAAGCAGTTTTCAGCCGAATATGTATATGTATTAGACACAAAAATCCAGATTAGTCAAACACAGGGCAATTGGTTTCAGCTGTCTATTTGATAGTTGACCAGAAAACAGAGACTTGCCGGTTCGATCCCATCCCACAATAGAAACATGTGTGAACATCTTGTGTTTATGAATTGCCATTGCCATGTAGCGTCTTCATTTAGATGGGATCAGTGAAGTTTCAACAAATATGTTTTCTTAAAACGAAATGCTATCGTGTGTTCAGATGTTCATGCTTATATAAGGTACTTTTAATGATCACATGCTATGCTTGAACACCTCTGCACGTGTATCTCAAAAGATATAAGTATGAAGCCAATTAAGACAATGAACCAGTGGGCAAGATCTTGAGAATCGTCTGGCAAACTGTCTGACAAAGGGATTAGATCTTGCATGCCTTTGTCAAACCTTACACTGGAGCTTATGTACGACAGGGGCGTAACTCTTCCTTCAAAGGAAAACAATCAAACAGATTGAGTTACCTGTCTTTGTCTCAACACACCACTAACAAGAACTAGGAAGAGCACACTCCATGTAAAATATTATTTCCCACATTAGCAGATTCACCCCTCCTTTCACTGATCTACATGTAGATTTAGTTGTATTAGTTAGCTGGAATAAGATCATGTCAACTACGTCAACATGTCCCAAAAGCAAATATGAAAGTAACTTAAAGAGAAACCAAAGACGTCATATTACCAATTAGTATCGGCAACACCAGCAGTAACGATATATTTTCCCACATCTTCTACCCTTGGTCTCCAAATGACAGTTGTGTATTTCACTCCCTCCGACATCCGAGATTGATCTGTTTTTGGATACGTCACCGTAAATTTACGGATTGGAATAGACCTCACGGAGAAGGACTGGATATCTCTGTAAAATGTAAGAACTTGAAGTCACATAACCGATTCATGAAAAATAATTTTCGGCGCGTAATTTAAGGGGTATAAAGGTTTGAGCTCCAAACAAGTCGTTCATGTGTGTATGTGCGCATGCGTCTTTCCGTCCGTCCGAAGGGACAGCTTTTGTCAGATGGGACAACCAAATGAATAGTGTTGCTTCGTGGTAGCAATACCTTGCAATGTATGTAGTATGTATGTAGTAAAATGAGAAGCATGCGATTATCTTTTCCGTTATTATTGTCCACAGATGATGGAAAATAATAGCAATCTAAATATATAAAGAACGAATAATAATAATATACCCTCCCCTATACTAAAAGGCTGTAGGACAGGGGAGCGCAATATTGCCAAAACTCTCGCAAGACGTTTGTCGTATACGAAAATGACTCCGATTTGTCAGGGGGCGGGATAGCGCAGTGGTTAGCGCGTTCGGCTTCGGATCAGGAGGTCTGTGGTTCGAATCCCGCCAGGGGCTCGGCAACTTTGTCTGCAGTAGAGAATTGTTCTACACGCAGTCAGGTTTGGGTGCAATGCTACACTGAAATTCAGCGCAGTAACACCCATGGTTCGCTAGTTCCAGCCGATGCTCGCAGGTTTCACCGCAATTCATAGCCACAATTGTGTTGCGGGCTTTCTCCCTGCAATAATACTAGCAGCCGCGATATAAGTGAAATAATCTTGAAAGCGGCGTTAAACAACAACTCACCTCACCTCACCGATTTGTCAAATTTTATCAAGGTTGATCAACACATTTCAGTATTTTAAGCAGAATGATATGTAAGACAGTACGAAACAATTGAACATGACTTTTACTATCAATAATTATCCAATGAAGAGTTTGTGGTAGTTTTTTTTTAACCATTATGAATAAAATCAACTCGCATACCGATTTACAATCTAAATTCTGATCACGTCAAGTCTTGAATAGCTGTGTGGCGATGATGCGCATCGTAATTTCAGGTCAAATCAGTGTTTCGTCGATGGTTTGGCAAAGGTGAGTACATTACGATCGAGAATCTTCACTGATCTCCATTCTCTGATCTCCGATTAGTGTTTACTCTGATGAAGGGTTTAAGGAAAATGTTGTCCTTAATAAAGAGAAACAATATATTTTGGGATGTTGATGATTGAAATTCTTTTTTTTTCTGAATTATTGCTTAGAAAATGTCAGGAAAGGTACTAACAAAACGTTGGTTTGTCATATTTAAGATTAAATATCCACAATATTTTTTTATTGTCGCATCATGAATATGACTCACAACGATGAGGATCTAGCAAATAGTTTCTGAGTGAAAGTTGCTCCGACAAAAACGACGAACTCGTGCCGACTTTCTCTGGTTGGGGGGACAAAAGCAGGCGCGTCCAACTTCAGGACGGTCTGGACCATGAACTATGAAAGAAGTGTCATTTAGAAAACAAACATTGCTGAAAAAATAAAACAGGATATTCAATGTACTTGGAAATCATGACTACTTCAACAACTTAAGTTTGTTCATCAAGGTTTACAATTCTGTCGTCAGTGTTTCATTCCCTCACGAGTGCAAACGGAGTCTTATCTTCCCTTGTAATATAATATTTAAACGGCTTTTTAAAAAAAATAAACTCATTATGAACGCTCTCCAGTAACGTCAAGGACATCTTGGGGCTGTCAGAGTATGCACATATCTATATACAATAAAAGTGACTGCGCAATGGACATACACTGAACCTAAAGCCTTAAGCAGGTTTTGAAATTTATTTAGAGCAGAAACAACGACAAACATGGGTTTCTAGTATTCAATGGGTCATTTAACTTATATACACGTAAATGGAATCAGAATTTAGACTTTTTAACATTTATATCACCGTTTTCCAATTATCAATGAAAAAAAGAAAATGTTAACATTTTAGAATATATGGGATAGTTTTGCAAGTTTGGGGAGGCGAATTGAAATTAACACAGATCATATGGTATCATATGGAAGACACATGAAAAGTCATGAAACTTACCCTGTGTAACTTTAATATTACCTTTACAAATATGTTGCTAAAGGGAACCTGGTAGCTGTAGTATACTCGACTCCCAACAACCACATCCTGTGTAGCAAGATCGTGTACTGTAACAGCCACTGTCCCCCATCCCCCGTCTCTAAAACCGTCAGATTCAAACGTGCTGATCTCTATGCTGCAATCCTGGAAGACGTTTGTTGATAACAAGAAACAGGGAACGTTAGCAGGTATAACTACAGTTCATGAACAAAAGTTAATTTTCCCATTTCCATGTAAAACCATCATTTTTTGAGAATTTGAATGTCAGCATATCTTAGCAAGATACTACACAGTCCAAAATTTTAGATCATTTTGTGAAGCAATCATTTTTTTTACTAAACCTGCAGTAAAATATTATTTGACCACATTTAAAATAGACAACATGAGCTAATATTATAATATCATTGTGTGTTTTGACAAAAAAAGATGCGAAATGATTATTTCATAAGATAATCAAGAAATTTGAGATATTTTACCCTAGTGTTGCATAAAACACTGCCAAATTTGTTCCTGTAGTGCCGCGAGTATTATTCTTAAGTATGTGATAGAAATATGTTTTTCTCTTTATCGATTTAAAAATCGTAATTTTTGGTTGAATGCTGCTTTAACATGCGGATCTTAAGTCAACACAATTTTACATGATATTTGCACTAAATTTTAAAATATTGAATTAACTTTCGTTATCTGTCTTTCCTTTTAATGGTAATAATGATAGGACAAATTTGTACTTATGGATAGACAATTTCTTTATAGCTTTATTAAACTACCATGGCCTTGTACATATTGTATAAACCACTTTGCACTGTAAACATCATCTCACAATGATATGTACATCAAACCATTTACCTGCATAACTCCTTCATTATATCATATACACTAGCTGCTTGCTTACGAAATTTTATCTTATTCCTATCTACACCGAGACGTCGCATGCCATGCAATAAAGAAGTTGACTCTCCATAAGATTTCCTTTTTATTTGATTAACATCCCAACACTTCAAAGCTTCATGTAACGCAAGACATACATTTCACGGTATAAACTAAAGAAAAGCAGTAAGTAAAATAAGTGTGTTTCAGCCCATCCGAGCACTTTGCGCATTCTATTTTCTTCAACACGTTTGTCAGTTTTGAAAAAATACCTTCAAAGATGCATATTAATCTTCTTATTCCTATTAAAGTATTTCTCAAATGTTGTGTATCAATGTCGGAAAAAAAGAATTTTAAATAATCTAGAAAGTACCAAATGAAGTTTTTGAAGTATACCACCTTCTTTTAGCCTGCCGCAGCCCCAAAAGAACCCTCATTCCGTGACGTCATCGTTTTACATGTAGGTTTCCTACAAGTTCCGGTTTTAGCCATGGTGTTCGATGTCTTAGAGTCGACTTCGATAATTATCCTCCGCCCAACGTAGTTGGTGGGGGATACTGAAATGGTCTGCGTCCGTCCGTTCGTCCGTTCGTCCGTCCTTTCGTCCGTCCGTCCCGATAATGTTTCCGGAGCACAACTCCAAAACGGTGAGACCTATCTCGACGAAACTTGGTATGTGCAACGGGCATCATGCGGAGATTTGCCTTTTGGGGTTTTCAACTTCTTTGCATTTTTATTTTTACCCGTTTCCATGGAAACGTAACATAGGATTTCGTTTCCGGACCACAACTCCAAAACTGTGAGACCTAGCTCGACCAAACTTGGTATGTGCAACGGGCATCATGCGGAGATGTGCCTTTTTGGGTTTTCAACTTCTTTGCATTTTTATTTTTACCCGTTAATGTTTCCGGAGCACAACTCCAAAACGGTGAGACCTAGCTCGACGAAACTTGGTATGTGCAACGGGCATCATGCGTAGATGTGCCTTTTCGGGTTTTCAACTTCTTTGCATTTTTATTTTTACCCGTTTCCATGGAAACGTAACATAGGATTTCTTAAAGGTTGTTTGTAGAAAAACAACATGATCACTGTTCAATATTCCACAACTAGTATCCTTAACTACCCTTTTCCTTTGGCGGGGGATATAGCTGACTCTGTCTGCTTGTTTTGTTTATCAAACACGGATAAATATAAAAAATTTACCACACTCACATTTCCATCACTCACTAAAGACAAAAGATGTTAGCCATCCTCATTGTTACAATTGCTCAAATATACTATTCGACCTCCACCCAGGAGAGCATTTATCAAATTTAAAAGGAATCGAACACAGAGTGCAAAGAAATGTGTTCCACAAATTGATCTGGCAACCATAATTCAGAATCGTGACTGCTTTTAGCAGCATGGTTAATACATACTATTACAGATCAAGAGAGGTTCCATTTGAAGCCAAGTATTATATTTTATTACCATTTAAACACATTTTCGAAAGTTAAATAAATTTCCATTACGCCGATACATACCAAGTCCAAACTAAGTACTTACTCTCAGGACCTTTACTTTTGGCATGTTTCTAAGGTGCCCTAGTTCCTCCTGAATAGATTGTGAACACGTAATGTAGTCATCGTCTTCATCCATAACTGACAAATGTAGTTTGGTTCTACTGTTTAAAGGTAATCTGAAACGCAATGCCATTATGACCATCCTGTAATACAACTCAAAACATTCCGACTGACTCATTATCATTTAGGTTGGTGTTCTGACAAATGTTTTGAAATTCTAAACAACTATAAAAAAAATTGTCGAGTAACAAGGAACTGTGTCGTCTCTCCCATACATTGCTTTATTCAAATAACTTTCTGGGTTGGTAAGTTAAAAACTCAATTCAAAAAGTAACTCTGGACTCTGGATAAAAATATGTAATCAATTAACTAAGATCAAATCGAACCCGGATTTTCGCGGACAATGGTTTGAAGTGGAATCATGGGAGGATGGCTATAGCTGCAAATTCACGTGACATATAGATAAGATATTTGTTCATTATCATTGTTTGATACAATAAAGGGTGTGCAAAGATGGCTGACACTGGAGTGTTTGAAGTATCAATAGTAAAGTTACTTGTATACTGGCTGGAAAGAAGCCACCGGGCTTCTGTTAGGTTGTCCAGTGTCATTTCTTATCTGAGAATCCACATCCGTTCGTAAATCGTATGGTACATCTATGAATGGACCGCAATTGTATTCAGGTTGTCGCCAGTAATGACCGGTTAACCTGAAAGTCAACAGAGATGGTGAAAGTCCATTTTGACGAACTTTTGAAATAGGTAACATACCGTTATTTCTCATGAGGAGTGATTACATTAACACAACGCCACGATTCGGAACTCTTAAACGTCTGTTAACCGGCCTTTAACCCCTATATAAATCGTTATTGATGTCTTTTCCACATTTTCGTGGACGTCATTTAGATTTCAAAAAGACTTTGTTTCTGATGGGTTCGATAAAGTTCCGTACTTTCGTACATAGTCATACTTTACTTTAAAAAGAATTTGGCTTTCGTAAGTATAGACGATCCTGTTTTCCTAACGACCTCTTTGAACAGGGCCGTACTTACATGTCTCAAAATGTAGACAGAGTAATTCGAATTCAGACGTAAATTTGTTCGGCGAAGAATCAGAGTCTTCTTACGTATGGAAGTAGCACGCTATTATTCAGATTCATACTACTAAATAGAGACAAATATATTGTTGTATGTAGACTTTTTGAAAGGCTCTGACTTAAAGATATGAGAGGCGTGCGTATTAATAGAGAGACTTTGTTTATTTCACAATACGATCCGAGTTGAGATAGGTAGTAAGTATAGGTCTACCAATTACCTGATTTCTGTAATTTCCGCCTGTGGATCTATATCAAGAAAGAATTCGGTCACGTCTTGTTCCCATCGGAGGGGCATGTTTAAACCAAATACGTGTCCCGTCGCGTTTGATATGACGATCACAGTTATATCAGTTGTTTTGTATTTATCTTGAGTACTCCATGATCCAAAATTGCTCTTGCCATACTTTCTTCCTACATCAGAATAATTGCATAATGGGCCACAAGGTCCTTGGCCCAATGTCCACCCAGTAAGAGCTGTAACCTTCAACTGTACAAGCATATCATGGCGTCTATCATAATGATTCATATATATGTTTCTTCACACTGATGAAATAGGCGTATCTAAGTGTTAGAAAAAAGACATTGTTCTACTAAATTGCATCCGATCAAGATCCTCTATTGCTCAAAAACGATACAGTCTACTTGTGACAGAGGTTATTTATTTTATATTTATTTATTTCTTATATTTATATCTATTAGAGAAATTTTGTCTGCAAGTAATTAGAAAGTTGTGCACTGAAATTCTTAAACTACTTCCGAATGAGGTACCGTCATGTATACTCCACAGAAGTGATATGAAATGGTATCTTTTTTAGAAGTAGCAATACTCTGCATACCTTAATGTTGTTCAGTTTTGAGTAAAATTTAACGTAAGAATGTAATTAATGCAGTGACCAGCTGTTCCTTTTAACATTGACATCAAAGACGTGTTTGATATACCCTATACATTAACATATTACATATATATCCTCCAATTCTTTACGTAAATTAAGCTCTTTCATAATGTAATCTCTAATTTCGCTTACTGTAT
The DNA here is from genome assembly GCA_921293015.1 of Phorcus lineatus. Classification (NCBI taxonomy): domain Eukaryota; kingdom Metazoa; phylum Mollusca; class Gastropoda; order Trochida; family Trochidae; genus Phorcus; species Phorcus lineatus. The sequence continues at coordinate 18,927,724 of OV121084.1, forward strand.
TCAACATTTTTTTCTAATACAGGTGTTTTATAATAGAGGTAAAAATTTAAGACTTTATTAGATGATCAAATGATACTTGTTAAGAAGTACACTAATTAGTTTCTCTAAAAACACATTACCATGATTAGGTACAGTATCAATCTTACTCCTGCTCGCGATCGAGTGTTATTTGCATTTCTTAATAATAAAACATCTGGAATAGTGCATTTTCTTTGTAAATAGTTGTTCATAATAACACTTTTTTGATAAACTTGAATGCATGTACCTGTACCTGTATTTGTACAGTTTGCCACAAAATATTAAAAAAATTTAGCAGCAGATAAGATATAGGAATTTTCATTTACGCTGATCTGAAACGGTGTGACCAATTAGTTTGTTAGGATTGAATTGGACATGGTATGTGAAACATGCTGCATGGAAACTTATTTTGACTTTACCTTGTATGGCACTTGAGAAAATTCTGTAAACTTGAAGGACATGGAACCTCCAAGATAATGTTTGTCCTGGGCAACACTCAAATGGAGACAAAGCAGAACGATCAAAAGTGATGACGTCAGATAAAACCACAAAGAAAAGATAATACAAGCATATCATGATTGCAACATGGCTTAATGATAAATAAATGATAAATAAATATTTTTCGTCACTAAATTGGTCACGATCACTATTTTTTATTTGTGTAATTTAATCATTGTCACAGGGAATGTAAGTTTTTACCTGAACAAACTATTTATTAACATAGGATATTTACTTTTGCCTTTCTTTATTGCTAAATTTGTGGACTTTCATGATATATTTTCATCTCTCGTAATGTCCAAATATAGGTAAACGTAAATCTTTATATAAAATCGTGATTTAATAGTTGATAACATATCTATAGTTCTAAAAGCTTAATTATATGTTATCAACTTTTTTTAAACAAATGCAGGTATCAAAATTTTTCACTTGAATTATAATTATATCAATTGATAATGGTGCCAATAATTTCGTTTTCTGTTAAAACATTACTATTACCAGAAATAGTTTATGGAAAACACATTTAAATAATCATGTTCTAATATCATGAAACATACATATCATCCAAGGCAAGCTTACCATTGCAGTCAAGCTAAAGGATTAACCAGTCCAAATGATAGCCTGAAGGCAAGATAAGAGTGCTTTTATATCTTATTGTCACACGAAATGGGGATAAATTACTGTTTCATTGGCAATAGACATTGAAGTTGTGACAACCACAATAAAGCGAACCATCCGTAATGACACCAGAAAAAATAAATTTTGAGATACACTGGTACCTAAGAAATGTTGCAGATAACAGTTCACGAGACGCAGTTGAACCCTTTGCTTAACTTTCTACGGTAACCTTAACGTTTCTTTTATTCTTGTGTACAGCAGCTTTTTATTCTGTGTGTTCTGTATGGTAGGGTTATATATTTAGTTTCGTTGTTTCTGAAGCCTGTTAAAAAAGTGTTCATATTCATTATCGAGTTGTATCTTCTTTCTCTCTTGATTTGGGTGGATTTAACTGATCAACGAAATAGATAACAACATGAAGTTAATCGCTTGATCCGTGACGCTGATGAACACAATAAAGAATATTAATATCGACTGTGAATTTGTGAAGAAATTTTGAAATACTTTGGAACTTTTTCTAAATACTTATCTTAAATCTAACATCACTCTTTTTCAAAATTTACTATTATGTTTGGACTCTGTTCACACAATAAATTCTCTAACCATGTCATACTTTTGGCCAAACGATTAATTTATGTTTCAAGTATTAAACAACATGTTCTTTCTTTTGAGGGATGACATACAACATTGAAAAATTTATAGCTAGAAAAAATAAAAGGATAGAATCTTTAGATGAGAAGTGGAATCAACTACCTGCTATAATTAATTGAAGCACTCATAAAATACTAATATCTCAGTGCCTGCATTCTTAACGTATTCAACCTTATACAAATATATGTATCAACATTATCAAAACATTTTCCGTGATGAACATGAAGTTTTTTGTACTCCTGATTCAGTAAGAGGTAATAAAAGCTCAATGATATGTACATTGCTTTTTCATGTAAAATGTATGATATGAAATGGAATAAAAAAAAAAATTAAAAAGAATATTAATACTTTATTCACTGAAGTCTAGACCAGCCTCACGGACAAGCTTTATTACACCACATGCATGCTTTGAATAACAATGTCAAGAAATGATACTTACAATTTATATTTATCTTGATTGAACTTGATATCGAAACAACAAAAGAGGTGTCATGTCATCGTAAATTTGTTATCTTGTGTTTTTAAAATTAATTTACAACATTTGGAGAGAATACAAAACAACATATATTTGCTAAGCGTTCGCCAGGAGCAAATTTGCTCATACTTTTGCATGACCTTCCGACAATGTGCAGTTTTACTCCTGGAGTAATTTTACTTAGGTTAGTAATTTTTTTGCATATACAAACACTCACTGGGGTATATTTACTTCCGTTTCGCTTCTGCAATACATCTCCTATTTATGAAAAGTCTTGGATCCGATTACCTTGATGACACTCCTGTTGTGGTCTAAGTTTACGCCCGCGAAACACGATCACCTCTTTCCAGTTTTCCCGCGAAAAAGTTCAGCAAGGTTTATGATACACTTTGTAGCTAGTAGAAGCACAATTTGCACGGACTACGACGTTGCAATATGTTTCAGACTTGACCTCACGGGTTTGGTAGACCTCTTCGACGCTTTTGACGTAATGTAACCACTTCTTTGTTGTCTTCTCGCGTAATTTTCTGAAGAAGTTGTCTGTCTATTCTATGGAAATGTAGTCTGTGAGTGTCTCCAATCCACCATCGAGTGGGTGAGCTACACTGATTAACTTGTTCCTTTCCAATATCCGCTGGATCTCCGACGTTACCTCCAATTCAGTCTTGAAAGCGTTTACACTGAATAGCAACATTTCTTCCAAAATACCCACAATTTCTTCATTGAACTTCAACTGAATTACGGGTAGGGGAGTCTTTCTCTGCTTCCAACCTCACATACTGATGACTAAAAAAATGCCCCACCCTTCAATCAAGAGAAGATTGAAAAAAAATGCCCCACCCTTCAATCAAGAGAAGATTGAAAAACCTTGATTGTTTTGAATTGCATTAAAATGGCGTCAAACCATTTCCAAATACATTTTCAACCAATTATACCTGGTGCCTTTGTATTTTAGAAAAGACCTGTACATGGTTGTTAGAAATTTAGAACCAAATGATCATGTCGGTATTCCGAAATCATAGGTATCTTTACCAAATGATCATGTCGGTATTCCGAAATCATAGGTATCTTTAATTGATGAGGATAAGAAACGTTTTTAAACATCTCAAACTGAAAGAACTAAATAGTGTTTGGATTTGATCGTACCACATGTATGCCATTTAAGTGCAGTATTTATTACAGTATTAATAACAACCCATCCGCTTCAAGGATATCCGCGAGAAGGAAGTAAGTAGTGGACCAGATAGAGACAAATCAACATGTCTTACATATCCTCAGCCAGTCTGATTTTAATCGACCGTGTTTCGAGGAATAAAAGTTTTTCAATATTGATTCCAGAGGGATTCGAAAGTACTCTATCAGGAACTGTCCTCTCAGCAACGGTCTGAAAGCACCCTGCCAACCTCGATTTTAATCAGTGTATCCTAGGCTTTATGATGTAACGGGTTCAAGAGTATTATGTTCATATGCGGGTATAAATTGTACTGGCAATCTTTCAACTCAATAACACGCGAAGCATTTAGAAATATTGTTTTCCAAATCAACAAACTTATAAAGTGGTGAAGAGCGCCATTTACTGTCACCTGATCAGATCCTGAAAAAATAATAGATCAATTCCGTTTAGAAATAATAAGATATAATAATTTATGAATGATGCAGTTGTCAGTCATCAGACGTTCATATAACTTTTTTTTAATGAAAGTTACATCTTGTATCAAACTTTAACAAAAAATGCTTCTGAAAATCTGAAGACCATACTTTCTTTGACGATGAGCTAGAATAATCTCTATATTACTGATGATATTATAATTTTAAACAATTAAGTATTTCCGGATTGGCACGAGACGAATACAATGGACAATTGTATTAATTAATCTCTTTTTATCTTGCTTGCACCATCTTATAAAGTTCATTGTGATCAAAATCGAAATCTTAATGAGATTTCATGAAAGTTTTGAAGCGATAGCTTGGCTCTTCTCCGTTGGTGTGTCTGCTCATACTTAGAATCGTATTAGCGCAGTTGTGTCGTATTGGCCCCGTTTTCCCGTATTGGCCCAAGTGCCTTATCATATGGTCTCAGCCGTAAATAATGTATAAGTGTCATACGATTGGTAGTTGATTAATGAAAACATTTATAAGACTGAGTTTTCATAATAAGTTTAAGATTTACGACAAATTATGATTACGTGATTTCTAATACGGATTATTTATTATTTATATCGTTTGAGAAATCAAACTAGTAATTTAGGAATCATGTACAAGATACGTGAAATACTTTCAGGATTGTGCAATGTGAAATTTTCAAAGCAGTGGTCTATGTGCTAACATGAACATTATCAAAGCAAGCGCTCGTAAAATCTTCACTTTAAGCACGTTATGGTGACTGTTGAGACGCATACAAGCATCAACGAATGAAGGCTATTTGGTGTAAATATCTTCTTTTTTCTATACTTTTACACTTAATTTTTTTTTCAAGTGTTATCAGTAAATATGCTTTCAAACTACCTTTCATACAGTAGGATTGGTGTCATTTCACAGCAATCATTGAATTGTATAGACATTTAAACTAATTGCAAATTAGTGGATGTCTTTTTAAAAAATATTTTAACAAGACTATGCATCTATTTGAAAAAGAAAGTTTTTTAAATCAAAATACTGATTATCTGCTTAAGGTATATAAATGTTATATTTCTACAAATGGGTTACGATCACTCAGGATATATGGTGGTAGGTAAAGACGATGCAGAATAATCGGAGCTGTTTTGGAAACATTGTATGTATTAATGGACTAAGTATATTTTCAAAATCAAATGAAAGCCGAATATTCAAATTGACTTAGCAAAAATGAAAACAATCATATAAGGTCAATTAAACTTCATTAAATTTTAACGCAGCAATAATACTAGCAGCCGCGATATAAGTGAAATACTCTTGAAAGCGGCATTAAACCCACTATCACCTCACCTCAAAATATTTTAAAGGTTAACAATTTTGTTATTTGCATATTTTTTTATTGTGGTTTATACTTTTCCCTTATCTATTAACCTTTTAAATTTCTAGAAAATCGGACCTAAGTTAATATAACTTTGAGTCTATTGTTTAAAGGTATTACGAAGCGCCTTAAAACTAAAACCGTGAAGTTAAAGGAATTTCAAACCAAAACTCAAATACATTAACTTCTAGTTGAAAATGAGACTCATTTATCTAAATAAAAAAAGTTATTCACCTTGTGGGATTTTTAGAATAATAAAAGACTTCAAGAAACTTCTACAGTGAGTCATAGGTTCGAACTCGCAAATATGATAAATCAACAAAATCGAAAACAATATGTCAGAAGAGTTACTTCCCTTAGACTGTTATTCTGAACGCTCTATTGACAGGCTGGCTTAAAGCAGGACATGGTTTAACCATCAACTCGAATCAATGTCACGGCTTCTGTCGATAGCAAGATGTTTGAAGGAAAGTGCAGCGATAGAAAATAATCATAAATGTGAAAATAAATTGAAAGAATGTGTTAACAGTCAAACGCAATCATGTCCGTAGATAAATTACGGCAATACCATTCCGTCTCGTGTCAAGTTCTTTCACATAGAGGAGCCACCTTGACGTATACTGATGTTAATACGAGTGAGAAAAGCCTACAGCCCTGACTGTGCATATTATTAAGGCGTTAAAGCCAATTTCCAAAGTGACAGCTATTGCACTGTTGTCTACGAAGGTTCCAATATATTTAAAGTATTTTTAAATCTTCTTCCCAATTGACTCCTAGAAATGCAAACATTATAGCGGATGCCATGAATGCTTTAAATGCTTTCTGCATAATCTTATTTATTGATATCACTTTAAATTAGGTTCGATAATCAAAAATATTATGAAAATGTTTGCCATCTTGTTTTTATGATAAGTCAATATGTTCACCATGTGCCTACTCTGTCAACATCTTTTAATTAATGTTAAATCCATATATAGTCAACATACATATACAACAAAGGTATTGCAAAAAAAAACGAATTACTTACTCAAAACACCCTCATTCAAATTACATGGGGTTTCTCTATAAATTTAACCATAAGCACTCTTCGTCCTCTGGACACATTTTCTTTCTTGCTTTCCAATAAACAGATCAAGTTAAACTGATACTTTCATATTTTATTAATTTGATTCGCAATTAATTCACTTAGTGTTGTAAACTGACTCCTTAATGAATATCATATGAATTTGTTTGGGTATTCGAATAACACATATGAATGATCGACATGAAAAATACATAGTGTTCCACACATTTCGCAATGTGATATTTCACATTTTAACTTCATGACAATATACCTTTGATTTAATTCTTTATCTGACAGTGTAAATAGAGATGTATCTCAAATTGTATTCTACATCCATATGACGTATATCACGACTTAAACCTATGGTATATTAACGTACAGAAAACCTGATATTCAATGCACTTCATATTATATTATGCAAACGCATTCAGTGTTCCATATTTATACAGTATATCAATCGCAACTGATACTGAATAGATATTAAAAAATCTCTTTTTAAATTGCACAATAGTTATTTATTTCAATGGTTAAGCTTCACCTTGCGTCCCATAGAATGTTCATGCAAAATGCATACTGCATCGTGGGTTAAATTGTACCGGATACTCAATGTGTTACACGTTATCTTTCATCATAGTTTATACCGAATGCATAATGCATTTGCCTTTATTCTTACAATGTACATAACTGCATTTCCATTGTATTTCCATTGCATCATTTGCTGCTCAAAGCATTAATGTAAATTTACGTCAATATACATTTATCCTTGTAGGATGAATAATAATCGTCCAGTAGACATGCCAATCACACTGATAGTAATAACCACACTGTATTGTACGATGAAGGAACTCTTATTAAAACAGTGATGAAATATATAACATTTGAGACGCAAGTACAGAAACAAACAAATAAGTTGATCGACAAAGGTGTAAACATTTATATTCCAAAGGTTTCGTAAGTACTTGTGCTTCAAATATATGAAGTACAGGAAACAGTTTTTGTCATTTTGTAGCTTGACGTGAAAATCTCACCAAATGCAAGTGATTTGTCTTCGAATGAGACTTCAAATAAATTAAAACTCCGGGTGATGAAACATTAAGCTTCCATATTACACGAAATTTCTTTCTCAGACGATTGCACCTCCCGCGATCTTGTCCAAATAATAAACGATTTTTTAATAATGTTTACAGTTTTTAATCTTAATTTGCCTACACGCCTTGTGCGTCCATTGTTTGCATTTGACGCATAAACGCGCAAAGCCATCGATGCGGCCACGATTTGCACGCGTTCTGCAAGCTCCAAAAGCTCATCGCTGTATCAGTGATCCAAAATAGGACCTCTGCTTGTTTGAACGCTAAAAAATAAGTTCACGGGCACAGATCCCTAAATCTTTACAGTTGGAGAAATCAGTTTCGCAAAATCTGACTTCGTTTATTGCCTTTTTCATTGGGACAATTCTTTTCGTCAATTGTCGATCGTGTCGCTTTCAAAGATTGGAATTAACGGTATTTGTGACGGTCCGCTTGCCTCTCTCTGCTATACACGCGCTCTAGCCTTTCCTAGCTCCTGTGGCCGTCTTGCTGGAAAATTACGTTATGTAAACGCAAAGTCGAGTACTTGACTTGTCTAAACTGATTATCCCGATCCAGTGAGGCCGAGCTTTCTCGCCGAAATGGAAAAATCGAATTTGTTTGTGCAATTAGACAGAAATTTGAATGAATCAAAAAGGCATATAAATCAAATCAATTGAAGAATGCGCAGCCTAAGGTCGTTATGGCAGATTACAAGATACACGGGCACCTGCTATCCAAGTCATTGATGGCCCAATCGCCGCTCCGTCTCAACTTAATTGTAGCACTGGAAAACGCCGTGCTATAATTTCCTCCGATGACTTTCCGAGATGAAATTTAGAAATATAATTTACATTGATATATGTTGAAGGGTCTCTCCTACTAGGGTATTATGACAGCGGAATTGAGGGATTGGGCTCTGGTTCTATCTCGTAGATGCGACTCGGGAACACGATTGTGACCAAGTGCTCTTGACTGGCGGGGAACAGACGCGGCCCCTGTTCTCGTCTCACGTCAGTTCTGGATCATCCGTGGTCTCCATTGATCACGCTAATACAAGGCTCTTGAGATACGTGCATGGCCTACCATTACCAGACCACGGCACTTCAGAGGTACCGCTATGTGTCTGTGGAAACGGTAAACTGACAATTTTGTTCTGTGGAATCGGTCAACTCAGACAGGATTGCGCTAAACTTGGACTCCATAGCGACAACAATTGTTGAAAATGGTCATCTTCCAGAAATTAAGTTCACGTTCCCAATTTTGACATTAATCCGCGGTATTATTTTTGTTTATTTTCTCCCCTTTTATTAGTTTACATGGCGTCAGTTGCGCCTCTATTGGCGACAAATTGTCCGGCTCCGTCTGATTTATCAGTGTCAGAATCGAAGCAGACATTTATAGCTGTTAAAATGCCCCCTTTTTTGCCCCCGGTGCTGGAACGAGTTCCTATTGGCACTGTTGTGACTGGCACAAGCCCTGTTTCTCAGATCCATATTCTGCCAGAAAAAGACATGACGCCAGGCATGGTAATGACGAGTTGCCTCCCTTAGACCATTAACAGCACGCAGACCCTGTGCACTGGATACCCTCCGTAATATTGATTCGTAATTGCTGAAAGGACTTTTATTCACGCATGGTAAATTGAGATGAATTATTGTAAATAATACAGATAATATGAATGTTTTGGTCGTGAATATGTGTTGTTTAAACGGTTGCACTTAACTTAACAGGTAATGTAATCATTATACTATTTCAATTGTAAACTTTTCCGATTTAAAATCAGAGGTAAAATTGATGTAATGTAGATAACTAAAATGCTATTAAGGTCTGGAAATGACGCATTAATATTTCTTGGGATTTCATTTCATGAAAAATATTCTTTAATTTTTAATCAGTATCTCCATCTAGAAATTAAAGTGCATTATTAAAAATCCCTTTTCATACACATAACTGATACTGTAACTGTGATGTGGGTATGATCATTGTAATGATGGCCTATGAGATGACGTTTTCAACAGAGGGAGGATGTAATATTTCCTTTGAAGGTGTTTCCCCTTGTGTGAAGATATTATTCTTAATGTTGAGATGTCATCTTTGATATAAAATCAACCCTTTATCTAAGTGAGAATAAATCTGGACTATGACAAAGGCGGCATACGTCAATGTGTAACGAAGTGTTTCTCTTAACATATCAACATGAATTTTCATTTTATCATGCAAATAATTTTCGATAATATCCAAGTGTAGTCATTATATCTGAAACCTCATGCAATATTTCATACGAAGATTAAAAACTTCATGTGATAATGTGTATTACATCTGAAGATGTGAAGATAACTTTATGGTTTATTGTTATTATTGTGAGGATGGTCTTGTTTCAGTATCATACAGTCAAGAATTATATCTAAATCTAACTTACCTGTTTGTGAAGCCTACTTATATCATCAGGAGATCATGTTTTAAACTAAATTCAGTATCAACAACTCAATGTAAAAATTCGTAGTGTTTACAGTAAATTTCGTTGTGGTGTTTTACCTTTGCATATTGAAGTTGGCAGATTTTCAAAACCAGTTACCCCTCTATCTGATAGAATTTGTAAATACTGTGACTAAACACCATCGAAAACGAAACTCATTTTTTGATTAATTGTAAGTTTTATTCTGATTTAAGATATGATTTTTGAAAAACAATAAGTGATGCAGATCCCTCTTTTTGTAATCGTTCACCAGTTGAACAGCTGTGTTATTTAGTTAATAGCCAGTTTGTTACTCCTCTCTCTGCACTAATTAATTTAATGTTTCAACGACGAAGTGATTTCATACCACCATAATATTTTACCCCATTTATTGTACTTTTTATATACCATATTTTAATCTTTTATTGTAACACAATGTCAACTTGTGTCTCGTAGGCCGTTCGGCCGGATGTTGTTTTTTTTAAACATTTCCTATATTATGCAATATGATGTAAAACAACATGTGACACATAAATAAAATACATTTCTTCTTCTTCTTCTTCTTCTTCTTCTGTAATAATAAGAATTAATCGAGTTTGGTTCATTCCAAATGACAAACATATGACAGATGAGGGGTTAATCATTTACAGAGTGACATTCTCTATAAAAATGAATAATTTCAAACATTAAGAAAAACCATACAACTATTTCATCAAGTTTAGCAAACATAATGTTATTCACCTCGGCTTATTGTACATGGCTTTTATTCGTGTTTCTAATGACCAACTGACGCCTAGTTGAGCAACGTACATGTATAAATAACTTACAAAACCATTGTCCAGTTGACGGCAATAGCCCTCCTTATAAGAATTATATACACGGCATGTTTTTGTGATTTCAATTTATGATCAACGTATAATCAAACAGAATATCTGCGTTATTATTGTTCATTTCTGATGTCATGATAGATATTTCAGATCCGATCGATATACTGATTAATGCCAGAATCTATCGCTGGTGAATTAGTTGCAGAAACACGTCAATTGTCAATAATAAAATTGCGATCCACCTGTCATTTTCGTTTTTAATGTATATATTCATATGGTATATTTTTTCACAATAAATCACATAATTTTTGTGGCATTTGGCATTGAACCCATTTTGGTGATTATCTCAAGCAGCACAGTCTGTCTTTTTACTGTCACATTAGTTTAAAGCATGATAACTACTGAAATTAATAATTCTAGAATTCAAGTTATATCTACTTTTTGAAAATAAGACTATTTCTCTGTCTCTTCTTATGTTATACCAATTAAATAAGTAACGTTTCTTATTTCTCGAGACATTAGGTTTGTTAGAGCATAAACATTAGTCTTCATGTACCTTCTGTTTTCTATGTGTTATGTAATTTTGGATTTCAAATTTCATATTCTTTGCGTTAAAATATTAAAGTGGGATCAGCACAATGATGTAACAGTCATAATCTTCTTTACAACTTTTATGTACATTTTACAGATTTATAGTGTTTAGCATGTGGAACGACTTTGACAATAATGACAGCACATGATGAATATTAATGATCAAAAAAGTATAATCGTGCCATTACAAGCTGTACGTTACAACATAACGAATTTAGTTGTTTAGGATGGCCATGTAATTTTCAGTGATTCACGAAGACACTTTCAAATTGGTTACGTAAAGTTTTTTAACTAAAAACAAAACAAAAACAACAAAATCATTATTTTGAACGTTGTTTACAAAGTCACATATCAAAACATGATCACCATCCAATTTCACCAATAATTGTAAATTTCACAAGCCATGAAACAAATGCCTCGAAGTCACCGTGTAAATTCTCAGAGTCAAACTTTTAACCCCCTAAAATAAACTTCACGCCACGATAGTCATCGAGTCTGTCAGAATTAGACTGTATATACGCTGACGTTATATTGCGTTATAGTTTACGCTCAGTCCTTCACGTCAAATATTTTGACGTTACGGGATGTTGAGAATTTGCGAGAGACCGCGTTCGACTTTATGCCGGCACAAATCAAAGTTTAATTCGTGGTTTGACAGCGTGTAATGACGCAATGGGTCCGCTGTGGGGCGTTACGTTGAGTGACTTGACGCTCAGTAACGTAACATGATGGCATTTTAATAACTGCAAGAGTTATGGCCCCTGTCGATGACGTTTCCTTTGGATTATGAAATACATCGGCCATATTCGCTTCCGCAAGAAAAAACAACTTTTAACACTGAAAAAGAGAGATTACATTTTGGAACGTTACAATCATCTTGAAGAATTTGTAAGTTCTCGCATGATATGATTCTGTTGTGGGGAATTTATTTCGTGTATTTGTTTTAGTTGATATATGTCAATTACATCGTTAACATTGATGTAATCTAAAATAAAGGAGAACAACACAATTAGTCGTAAATATATACTTTTATCTATGCGTAAATGAACATCAATTTACTAAATTTATATGAAATATTAAATTACCCTTACTTGCATCATACCGTCGCTTGACATCTACGGCAAAAACATTGAGGTTGCTAAGTAACATGCATTTCTACGACCACAGTTTACCAACGAAATTTGATTCTATATTAAATCATTTTTATTGTTTTAACATGATATACCTTCCACAAAATAACAATTAACAAGGGTTGATTTAATTTTCGAAAAAATGTTAGGTTTTAAACTTAAAAAATTGACATGGTTAAGTAACGCGATGTAAATGTGCGGCAACTCCGACGATTTCGATTATTTTTTACAGAACGGTTGTTAATTGTATTCAAAAACACTACACTGCCTTCAGCCCCAAATACGAAATTTATGATTAAACAATCCAAGTTTTATAAATTGAAACCAAAGCAAAACTGTCTCTAAAATCCCTTTAATGTCGCAAGTGGAAGCCCGACTTTCTAGAATGGTAGACTTGCTTAAGCTTCTTAAAGTTCTAACCAGACAAGATAAGATTAACCATTGTAACTTCTTCAGCTATCTCCAGATTTGACCAGCGGCGTTCACTGGCTGTAATGCTTGACCACTTGAGACGCATGTGATCATCTCTCTATTGGCCATCATTGGCTCCCAAGTGAGAAGTATGACAGTTAAGCGCCCTCAAACAATGTGTAATTAACGTTTTTAATGGCACCGTCCACCTGTGGTACAGAAAGGCCTCACCTCCCTTAGCCCCACGTAGATGCTCCAGACGCCTAATCTAACCTTTATCGAGAGCCCGTGTCAATAATATGATAAGAAAGCCATTTCGGGAAGTACCGTGAAACATAAAACTGGCCCGGGCTGGACTATCAGCCCTCTCAGGGTGCCAATTGATATGAAGCAGTCTTTCCGTGTTAATTAGACCATTTCTACATCTTAATGGCACACGTGAGTGATTTGACAATATCTTAGGGTAGTTAAATCTACGTTTACACCGCTATAAAATGTGCACACAGTCTGCGGAGCTCAGACTTCAAGCCAATCTTCATGCAACTCGGCGCTTTTGTTTCTTCTCAATCCAAAAGGATTAACTGGTTGTTATTTAATGTTAAAAGGTTTCATCCTCCAAGATTTTTTTGGACACGTAGCAGATGTTTTTATAAATTTATTTAAGGATGGGTCATCACTGATTAGGAGTTCACACAAAGTTACTATTGTTGATAATGTTAGGATAACAATGATTAATTATCTCGTTCTGCTAAATTATTTAGTTACGCAAAAGACAACTTCACAATATCTTAACTTTACCCTTTTGTGTTCATAATTTTGCTGAATATTTAATACATAAATATAAGAATTTTATAAGAACTTATATAATGCGTGTCTAATTTATCACAAAGTATTTATTCAATCATTCTTCTATTCTTAAAGTTTATTGTTTTAATATAAATATATGTGTCCCATAAGCCATTTACTGGCTGGGCTAATAATTCTAAACACATCGGGCGTGATTGTATAGAATGTATCTACTTCTGGAATTGTTGCGTGACACCAAAATAAACATTTCTTCTTCTTCTTCTTCTTCTTCTTCTTTTTCTTCTTTACTGGTTGTTTTGTGCACTCTATTTATAAATGAAATGATACCCGGTCGTTGATTAAAACTCTAAATGATTGAAACTTAAAACAGATTTCTGAAATTGACGGTTTATCTATCAGTGACATACTTCTAAATTTGTTGTTATTTTCACTTCGTTTCTATCAAGGCATTTTTATCGTTCTCTTCAACACAAAGCAATTACTTCTTTTCAACGTTTCCCTATTTTATTACTCTATTTTAGTGTCAGGATAGTTTTGTTTTAGCATAAAACACTCCAGTTGGGAGCAAAACTAAACTAAACCGCCCCTCGGCAAATTAAATCAGGCGCTGACACGTAAAGACGTGAAATGAACATTCCATGTCGATTTCAGTCAGTAGTGAATCATATCGCGATGTACAGATCAATCAGCTGTATGCCCTTGTACATTTCACTGCGGAGAAGGTCGTTCAAAGCTGACATAATCAACCAGAAATATAATTTGCCCTTTAAAAAACGCTATCTAATATCTGGCACGGAACAGCCATTAAAGTAAGCGAGGGGGTTCTAAAAGTTTAAGTGAAATTTCCTCTCCAAATATCGCCAATAAAAAGGGTTTAACGGTTTGAGGTAAGGCGCTGATGTTGTAAATTTCAGTTTCTACTCAAACTAGTCCTTCGCTTTTTCCGTCCGCTATCTCCAAGGGTTTTAAAGAACCAATTGTTGTCTAAGAAGAACGTATAAACTCACCGCCAATTACAATCACGATTCTAGCATTGACACCGTAAAGTCTTCGCTTTTATATTTGCCTATTGCAATTTTAGGGTGACAAAGTAGTATTTTAGATGGAAAATTAAATGTTTCAGGGCATTTCCCCGATAAATTTGTCGAGCAGGTTTTTGTTGAGTTTGTTTTATTGGACATTTACAGTGACAAACTTCACTTTTATTATGCAAAACTACAATAACGGTGTCACGGGCAAAGCGTGCAACGTTTGGTTGCCGTCCAAACTCGGAAAGCACGGGCTTTCAGCGTAAGGTTGTAAATTTCAAGTTTTACCACATTACTGTTGGACGGCGAATGGGATACTCAAAGTTGACGTGACAAAGCACCGTTTTATTCACCCTTGTTTAATACACAGTGTTTTAATAGGGAGAACCTGTCTTTAACATTAGTCGTAAATACAGCGACAAATTGATGCAATTAATGAGCCGGTTTTATTGCATTCGATCAAAACATATGATGCCATGCTAGTGATATTGTAATCATGACCTTATTCTTAACTATTTTTCATATCTTATTGGTTATCTTGTCGTATTGATAACTATTTTTTCATAATTCACAATATCCCACAAAAAATGGAAAATGATGAAATTGCCGTTATAATGTATATCAATCACAAGTGCCATTGCATGTTATTAGATATGTAATTTGTTAATACACACTTTGTCCTATTTTAAAGCTAAACAACATTTAACTTCGTCGATATATTCATAGATCTTTAAATCGGTCGTATTCAACTTAATTATATGTTTAAAATTAACTACAAAATCGAAAGTGTCAAAACTATGATTACAATAGCCATCTAAACATTAATAACAAAGGAAACGTGATTCTGCTTCTTGACCTTTAAATGACGTTACGCCAATGCCAGCGTACGTTTGTCATTAGTTACGGCAGATATACGACGGATATGAAGTGCTTGGTCCCCTACTGTATATATTGTACACATATATGTTGGGGGCGGTGTGGAAACGAGGCACTTTCTCTTCTTGCAAGTGTGCTTCCTCTAGGGTGCCGTGTTCAAGAAGAATAGTTTTGTCGCGACTGTATCAATAAATCTTGCTCGCTGATCGTGAACTTTGATAGGTGACAGGTCATTATTAGATCGTCAATATCAAGGAGAGCGTGTCCGATATGAACACGCAGGGTGCTAAACTCCCATGGTGACCCTAGGGGACCATTTTGGCGGCCATTGTTACTACAGAAATGGCATCTAAAACGGGTCTATTCCGGGGTTCTATCTTGTGGTGGAATCGGATGGTGCCTCTCGAAACGATCAGGAGCAGCTGTGATGAGCAGGCTGACATGCGCTGTTCAGGAGATGCGCCTGGGAGGACAATAGAACCGCAACAGAAACAATTCCTCACATAATACCGTTGTTCCAGCGCGTCAGGCTTGTTAAAAGAAGCTTGCCTTGTTTTCGTAATTCTTCTCTCCCAAACCTCTTCCTTTATTAAAATTACACGCCCGGTTGGATTGTTTTGTCAAGGAAAGTGAATTGTGCGTTGTGGGCACGTGCGTGGCTGTCGTCTGCCCGCGGAGGGTGATGCAGACGACACCTGCAGGGCGCATGCGCCACGCGCCATTTCCCCTGTCATGGCTGACCCTTGACAGCGGGTGAGGCGATTTCTTACAAAGTGACCAAAATATTTAGAAATGAGCGTATCGAAGGAGCACCCGCCCCGAGCTTTCCTCCCCTGTTTAAATTCTTATAATGGGCCCGATGATCATTTCCCCGTACATAAACTGCCCCGGCACAGCAGACCAAGGAAGTGTATCGAAGCGTGAGAGATCCCCTGGGGCCGCCATCCCCTCACTCCGCTAACAGGAGTCTGTCGCCATCTTGAAGACATCGATCAAATACTTGATGGTCCTACTATTATCTTCCCAAATCGCCTGGATAACTCCCTCAACGAGAAGGGTGACCGTTAACAGCCAGGCGCTGCCATAAACTAGTACCTTTTACATGTTTATTTTGTCGCCCACGTACGCACAACATAAAGAAAAGTGCTTTACCATTTTTGCTCTGGTTTGATGGCCAGGCTAAACACCCCTGGTCAAGCGGTCCCGCAGATCAAGCCTCTCCCATGTCCGTAAAAGACATCAGTATGAAAAACATCCCTTTGTAACAGCTCATTGCCTCTCCTAAAATAACAATCAGGGCTAGACTCATATTTACTCGTGTACGCTCGGCTAAATGTATATTTATGAGGGCTCCGAACATTACACTTGCATGGGGATAACGATCGAAACATTAACACCATGTCGTGAAGAGGAGCTCACCGAAGATTGTAAATACACTTGGCATCTTTGTTGAGCCTTCTAGATGTTCAATAACATCCCCTCAGTGGGTGATGAATGTTGCTATAAAAGTGTCGTTTACTTACATAAGATAAAAGATGCGTTACCTAGATGCATGCCACTTGCCGCTCTGAGCATCG
This sequence comes from Phorcus lineatus, assembly GCA_921293015.1. Classification (NCBI taxonomy): domain Eukaryota; kingdom Metazoa; phylum Mollusca; class Gastropoda; order Trochida; family Trochidae; genus Phorcus; species Phorcus lineatus. The sequence continues at coordinate 18,944,811 of OV121084.1, forward strand.
AGATCACGGACTAACAAGACAGCCCGTTACAATGATCTTTCATGGATGGTGCGTCTTATGAATCGCTATGACAAGGGAACTGATGTTTTTCGTTAACTTCAAAAGTTTTTCAATGATAAAATCTTCGAACCTTGTATCATGATACTGTTTAAGTGAAATATGATGATATCTGCTCAACATATTAAGTGTGTAAAAGCGCATCTGTGCATGATATTCGTCAGAGGTTCTATGCGCTTTGCGAGCACAACTTAGATGATTGTAAAAACAGACCTCATTAAACACATACTCAACTCAAGAATTTTTAACGAATTTTCATCTCAAGTCGTTTATTTCGCTTTAAGCATGTTCGGAAGGTGCGCGTGCTCGACTTAAGGTAAACAAATTGAATTTTAAAAACTTAACTGTCATATATCCATTAAACAGGAAGAAAGTTGATGTCTTGTTTATTTCCGTTAGAGTTGTTATGAATTTTATAGGAGACTTATACCACGGAGACTTAAACTAAGAGGAATTTATGAGTCGTGTAGATTGCTTGTAGAGATTTTGCGTCTAGAGCTGTAATTATTATTGTGTGTACCAACTGTCTGAGAATCAAAATTCGATGGGCTCTATTTCTTTTATAAATATATTTAGGCCTTTTCGAAGTTTATACTCTCAATGACCCGTACTCTCGTACTCTCAATGCTTCGTACTCTTTACATTACGACGTGCCTTGAAATACCCATCATAACATACCTTTGTATTAAACAAAGCTTAGAACCAAAGGCATAATCATCGTCGACATCATTATCAACATCATAACCATCGTCAGCACAATATCAAACTTTGTATTATCAGCATCATAATATTTATAAGCAACATAATCTTCTCCAACTTTATTCAGTTTATTCATATTCATAACCATAATCAACATCAACTGCCGCAGCTAAAGACGCCGATATCGAACTACAGGTACTGAATTTGACTTTTGATTATCCTACTCACAGTATGACGTCATTCAATTTGAAGAGCATAGTCTTGGGAAATATTAAGAGTTATCGGGTGGTATTATAAATAAATCAAATCTAAATTTGCATTGAAATTTAAGAATTATGATGTCGATTTGAAAGTTTACAATAAAATCGACATTGGAAAACTATAACGATTCAGAAGATGTTTCAATCCGGAAATCAAGTGTGATATCAATTTTAATTTGATATCCGGCGCCGATTTTACTTATCAACACATGTTAGATGAATTCCCGCATGTGGGACGTATTGTTGTTAAATCATGTGTAAATTGATGCACTTATGACGCGGCCAAGACCTTTCGATTCGGTGGTATGTTTTCACAGCAAGCAACCAGCCCGCCGACAGACAAATGCCATTTCGACAGTTTGGCGAGACAGGGTTTGATTTGCATGATTGATGTTTGACGTGAATACCCTGTGCTACACGGGCAATTTCAACTGTGCGTGTTAAATATTGCCAAGCGGCAAGACTGAAACCATTCTGGCGGCCGCCATGTTGACAGCTCCGCAGTTGGAGGCCCGGATGTTGAGCTGCAAGTGCAGTGCGTGTGACGTAATCTGGCTGACCGGTGCAATGGGATATTGGGATGTAGGTGACCTGTGTCCGCAGTTTAATGGCTTTATTGCGCTACTGGATTACCAAACATCCGCACTTTGGTGTAACATTTCAACGCTTCCACATTATGCCAGTCATGACAGTGGTTGTTTACGATGATGGATAAAACAAACATGTTTGGTTTACGAGAAAGCAACCCTCGTTGTATGTTGTTGATGCTTTTGTTTGCATTGCATTCGGTTATTATGGTACTATCTCAAGGAATATTGTGAGCAAACTGTATAAGCATAAATGACTTAATATATCGAAAGTTTTGATGTGTTATGAGAATTTATTTCCTGCTTTTTGTATGAACCCAAATATTTTGATACATGTGTAAAATAATTAACGTTAATATCCATATATATGAGGGGTGTCCCATAAGTAGCTAGCCTCAAGTAGAAGCCGATCAAATGCAGCTGTTTCGATGTTAAAATGTTTACTCTTAGTAGATTACAACCTTCAGGAAGTTGGTTGTGTTATATTTCATATCATGATCCCAAATTTGTTCAACTTTTTATATTGGAACCATAAAAAAGTCATAATCAGCAATAAATATACAACAATGGAATGGTGCATTGTGGACTTTGACTTAAAACTACTTCAACTACGTTGATTTGAAATTACATGAAAGCTGTTATCCCCTTCATTTATCAAAACAGCTTTTTTGCGGGACACTACCTGTCATATTATGAACCGTTCACAAGGACTTCCCCTGTTGAATAGTTTCCATTTACATGTTTAGGCTTCCACTACATACAGAAAGGTCTCACGGGTGTCACTTCTCACAATATCAAATCCACTACAAGCATGATTGCCTGAACACATTGATGTTGTAAAACTAAAATTGATGTATCATTCATAACCAACCCCATCATAATCTGAATTAAGCAATGAAAATGTTTGAATTGAATGTGACTTGCGATCATACCATATTTTATGAATAAGTTTTTCCTGATATGACTGCAAGACGTACCGTTAAAGACCTCCAAGACTATCGTTTTCTGCTAACTTTCAGTGATATCGTACCCAATGTGTCAGGATAACTGTTCTATCCAAGATCACATGAACCAGATATATAAGAATATGTACATTGCTAAAGACGTCTTTAAAGGATATGAAAACGTTCAAACATTGAACAAAGAGAAGAGATTTCAGGTCCCTCCGAAAACAGGAACACAGATAAAATAAGAGCGTCTATAAGATTGCTGAAACCTTTCACACATCGTCATATGAATTATCTCCCTTTGACCATTAACATAGTCTACTTGTTATCATATGACAATGAAAATGATTCGTTTTAAGGAAAACTAGTTTGATACGTCCGATCATCTGACTAATTTAATTTAAGGTCAAAACTGTCAGATTTAAACGTGCAATGAACTCAAAATGATGCAGGAATTTAATGGAAATTGTCAATGATTTGTCGGTAACCTTAATCAAATTCATAATTGGAGTATTTTTAAATTAATAATTGTTTCATTTTAACTATGTATTAAATTTGTTTAAAGTTGACCGTGCTAACTAAATATCTTACATAACAATTTATCAGTTGTAATCCAATATAATTAATATGATACTGGTGTCATTTTGAGAATGGGAAACAATTTAAATACATTTGTTTAAATATAACTGTAAATCAATTATGTGACCTTCAGAATCTCTAAACAAATTTTAAATAATCGGGTCTTGCTAAAAAGGAAAATGACCCCATGCGTCATATTTAACCTACTATCAGTGAACCACTTTGATAATACAATTTATGATTTTTAAATATACAAAATGCTATTGCATCTTCGTGACGTGCCTGTTTACAAATTCAGGTTCTTGGAAAGATAATCACTGTAAATTGTGACACCCTGTCAATCATCCAACTGAAATGAACATGACATACGTTGGAGATTCCGTGAAATCGTTCACATGGTTCGTGTCATAAACTTGATAGTGTCACAACTATTCTTTTCTTAGCAACTGGTGTAAAGAAATAATTTAATTTCCATGGCAATTTGACACCTAACCCGCATGGAATCACCACAACCATTTTGTATTTTCAGACGATAATTGGATAAATTTCATGATCAGATTTCAGATAATATTTCAATGTCTGCTGTCACCTTTCCTATAAGGGGAAAGGTCGTAGGAGAGGGTAACTGAGGATGCAGGCATATCCCCAAACTACCCAGGGGTTCCTAAACTTCTCTACTGACATCTCATTGCTTTCAGTGGCCTGCTGGGCAAATGAGTCTCCCTTTTCCGATTGTCGTAATATGTACGACATTCGATCTCGTTTCTGGCTGCGCAAACCAAGATGGCTGAATGGGGTGGGTCGAGCCGTTATAGATACCACCCGGCTCTTGTTCCCGGTATTTTAACCGGCTTCATCAATCTTATAAAGAAACGACTGTCTTTATTCTCTAAGGATTCAAAAAGAAATCACCCGCCAATGGGAACCATTTAAACTCATTTAAACCCGCCATCATCCTTGATACGTTTCTTTGAAAGTCACAGGACTCTGTGCTTGTTCGTATAGAATTTCACTGCGTTGACTTAATGATGGGTTGTTGTCTTTCGGTCTGCTCGGAAAGCGTTGTTGTGGGGTTTGCAACTTCCGCTAAACTCGTTCAATCGGCGCCCCCTTTTGCTTCATTTAATGAATAGCGCAATGAACGTACGCCTTTTTCATTTCCGACTAAACGTCGCGCCGACAAAATCTATATGTAGGGTTTTCTCCTGTTCGCTGTCTGTTCAGAATTACCCCTATCAAATTTCGTTTTCAATTAAATGTTTGAAAATATAGTTGAAAATGAAGAGGATAAGGGTTTCCTTCAAGGTTATTCAAGGCTTTCAAAGTTCAAGGTTTTTGACAGGATAATCTTGTCATATTAATGTTTCAATTGTCTCACTTTCATCCGTTTCGCTGTTATTAGAAAACGTACAAGACGATATATGGTGATATGAACGTCTATCATAGTCTTTGTTTATTTGATTTGTTGAAAGAATTTTAAAGATGTCCATTTGTGGTTTCTCGGTGAAAAATCAAGAGAATAAGGTAAACATTCTCACAAATAACATGAAACTCATATATGAGTTTAACCAGAATATTCAGTCAAGCAATATGATGATTTCAAATAAAATCGTTTATCTTCTAAAACGTATTTATATATCTTTTATTCATTCATAGAATTACGGTTGGTGTGACACCAAACAGATATCCTTTTCTGACTTTTTTATCATTACACAACAAGAACGAGAATATTTTACAACCATTCACTACACCTGTGACCAAACAAGTTTATCAATTTACGAAAATTTAGATTTCCTACTATATAGTACTCACAATAGGGCTTTGTCGAGGGTTTCTTTTTCTTATCGAATAACTATTAATTAAATCTATGATAGCTTTATCTCAAAAACTTAATGAAAGGCTATCTGAAGTGTTTCATACGTAATTGAGACAAAGACAATTTTTACTGAAATCGCCTTTTTTTTCTCTTTTGTCTTTTTTCTATTTTGTCTTGAAATGACGTACTTATTATCAGAGTGATAAATAAAGTAAAAGGAAATTCCAAGAATGGCCTTTTTATTGAAAAACTTTTAAATTGATAGAGAAATAGAAGTAACGTGAAATAATCAGCAATATGTCTTTTTGTTTATTTGAAATTACACCCTAGCGTTATTTTGTAGACTACGATACCCTTGAATATGTAAAATATACGACGAATTTGTTAATCGGCCACTCCCGCGACGCCATAGACGTAATCAGGCCGACTCAAAAGTACTCCATATTTTTTCCAATCGAATAAATTTACATAAAGGTGATATCAATTTCAATTTAACAATTTCGTAGACGCGACAGTTTTCCAATTTAGACAAATACGGATTATTCAGTTCCGATTTAGGCAAATCATCATTTTGCATCAATAACTACATTCCACCATTCCAAGTTTTTGATTCGACCGGATCTGTATCAACAGTCGTCCAATCACTCATATTTCTTATGAGAAAAATATGCTTTTCGGGACGACATCCCCAATTGAGGGGCCCCATTAGTAACCTAATATGGGGCCAAGAATCTGCCCCTTTCTTTAATTAGCATTAATTCGAAATATTGTCTTTTGGTTTATCATTTTTTATCATCAATCTCTTGTTAAATTTGGCAGCTATTGAATAATTGAATTCTGGGGAGGTTTCTATATCTTCTTTCTTGATAATTGATTGTTGAAGGGCAAATTTGATATCTATGAACTGTTTTAATGAATGCATTTCTATTAAATGTTGCCTAAATTTGCCATGCTTTATGCTCTTCATTTGCTTTTCAAACGTATAAAATGCACTTGTTACCAATGTCTTTCTCAAATTGACATTTTCATTTATTCTGTTGTTTGACCTTTTTGTGACGCCGTTCCCATACTGATATGATTTTTAGATTTGATTTGTTTCCGGAGAGTTTTATTAAGTTATCCATTTCTTTATTAAGTTTCTGTTTGGTATAGTTTCCTCTCGGTTCAAGCTATTGTCAGTTTCAGCTGTCACAACATGTACATCAAAGTCAATCACGCTTCGCTTTGTCTATTGCATAAGGTTCCCGTGCTGAAATGTACAAACATATAAACATCTTGTCACTTTAATGGTTAGTGACAGTTCACCGCAGACAGCTTTTGACAAGCCTAATCAACAACACCCCTTTTTACGCTTGGCATACCCTTGAGGTACGGTATCAGCGAAACATCTGCGCTTTTCCTTATCTCTAAAATCAATTAATGATCCAAAATTGATGGGTAGAAATATACCCTGTTTTATCTATGCGTAAATCAACTGCGCAATGGGCAACGAAAAGCGCAAGCGAGAGAGAAAGTTTTACTAAGAATTGTAATTGAAATTCTGGACCTAATTTGCAGTACGGCTAGTGTATTATTATCCGTGTTTTGGTCCCGTACCCTTTCATTAGAGCGACTTTATTTCTGGCCCTAAGGGAACAAGCTCATGTTATTGCACTGACGTCTGTGTTAGCTGTCAAAGTATTTTCATTTCTCAATTTGATCAAAGTTCGACAACTGTTCAATTTGTTACGTCGTTTCGTTACTCGCACTTTAGACATCAACACTAACAAAGCCGATTCTCTGTCCAATATCTAACAACATATTATAATTTCAGCATGCATTTTAGTGACAAAAATGTCTTTGTAAAGCCCTAGATTACAGATAATCATTCATCTGGTGCTCCGTACACACTTTGCTATAGAGATAATCATACGTTATGACTGTGTATTAAATAGGAGCCTTTACTACAGTCTAGGTCTTCATTCAGCAAGTCCAGATTTGACTGCATCAACACTGAAATGATGAGCCTGTGGAAACGAATATCATGGATGAAGGAACTGTGAATTATTAAAATATTTCAAAGACTAAGTTTTAGTATTCTTTAGTTATATGTATCACGGTACGGTAACTGGGCACAAATATGAAAATGACGTCATGATTTGTAATATATTGATACGGATGAAACTGAGTTCAACACACACACTTCTGGACTCTTATCTACCAGCAGAGATGACTCCAAATTTGACTATCGCCCTTATCTGAATGCACTCCAAAATTTTGTCGTTCCCAAAATGATCATTGTTTTATGAAATATGCGTATCCGATGGAAAGAACTAAAGTTTTACTGAGGTTCCCGAGACACAAACATCAACAAAATCGTTGAGACAGAACAAACTTGAATGTACCTTTTAAACTTCTCAAGCAGTCAAAAACCTGCTGTATAGTGGATATATGTAAAGCGTAGCGTAAAGGATAACATTTTGAAAAGGTTTTTGATAAATTGGACATAGACTCAGGTTTTGAAATACTCGAGCGCTTTGGACAAAATATTTTCCAAGAGTGGCGCTTCCATGACTGAAATATCTCGAGATGAAACTAAACTTGGTATTTAACAAAAAGCATGAAGTGTTCTATTATCTATATTATATCTTGTAAATAAAAAGTGTATTCTAACATAGCAAATCCATACTTGATAGTAGTTTCGACCACTGGCCAGTAACGATATATCTTATGACATGTTACGGTATAGATATACGTTATCTTAGCTGCAGCAGCTTAATAGAAATATTATTTCACTGATATATCTTGATATTTCAGAGTTGATTATGATGAAATACTTTACAGATATAAAAAGATAAGCTTCATAACAAATAACCTAGCTCTGATACGGACAAAACGTTTTTGGTATGCTGGATTTTCAAATACGTTTATTCTGAATAATGCTATAATTCTCCCGTTGAAGATACCGCCGTTTAATAAATCTACAAAGTTATAACACATTGTGTAATAACATCGCGTGTTGATTGACGTCACCTGACGTCGCAATCGTTAAGCATGACGTCACAATGTTAGCGGCGCAGCGACAATGGTTATCCCGGGATTTTCATGATTTTACTTTGATATAATTCAGCGAGAAATACATGAAATACTAAACTCAGTCCCATAAAATTACATTTTTATGAAACTCGTAAATGGTATCGGTATCTAACTCGCTTTCGCTCGTTAAATACCAAACCACACACTCGTTTCATAAATATGTTATTAAACGGGACGTCGTTTAGTATTCTCTATGTAGTCGAGGACTAAAGCCTAATCTCTGAAAGCACGGAGTATCAAAATTATTTGCATACAAGAGCAGGCCGCCTTTTGCTATTATTGTTAGACATATTATCCAATGTCTCCATTCACTTTGTGCTCGATAGTTTCACTATTTGTAGTTTTCGATGTCGATTAAAAACAACGTCCCTATTCAACACAAATTCCATTTTTATAGTCTGAATATATTCACGTAGATATTTCAAATCAATTTACAGTTTTGAAAGTTTTCCTATCGTAAGTTACCCATTTATAGGATTTGTTCTTATCAAAATTCATGGTTATTTATGTTCGTAAAGAATGAATGATTTGGCGTATTTTTTTAGATACCTTCCGTTACTTGCTGTATAATAAAATAAAGACTTTCTCCTGGTTTTGATTTTCTGTTATTGTCGACTTTTCGTAATTTCATTTTTAGCAATAGTTCTTTAAATATGGTACATGCTATGCCATCAAATGAATACTTATCTTTCTACAAACAGTGCCAAATGTAGAATTTAAAAAGAGTTCTACATTCATGATCACTATAACTAGATATAGAAAAAATTAGGTTATTTTTTTCGACGTAAGATTCGCATGTCTAAACACTATAACACAGTAAGAAGGCACTCTCTTGATTATGATAGGGGTTTAAATTACAACCTAAGCGTTGTAGAAGTCACTTTGATTATAGCTGTGACTTCAACGTCTTCCGCGAATTATATCATTAAAGCTGTAACGAGATCCCTACAGTGCTGGATGCGTTAAAATAGGTAGCATTAGCTTCCTTGTCTAAATATCCCGCGCCTGAGAATACGTGAAGTGATTAGAGGTGAAAAATATCATAATGATATATTTACTTTTAAGAACTTTCATAACAGCCTCTTAAAAAGAATTATTACCGCAAATGTGTGTATATTTGGTAAAATGATTTGAGGTTTATATATCATTCGTAATTCTACTTTTAAGAACTTTTGTATCAGCATCATTGAGCTTCACCAATGTTATAAGCATGTTGGATACATGATTTTAGGGAAATCTTAAAAGTAATTCTATTTTATAGTTTTAAACTTCAATATCTGAAAATTATTACCATTGCTGCAGTTGTGTGCATAATTGAACATATTATATACATAATAAAAATAACAAACTGAAGATTGGTCTTCATATAAGTTCATTACCAACCGGTTTCACAACATAGTGATCATCAGGGTAACTTATACATTATTTACATTGCAGTAACTGTACTGCATTAAACGGCCTGATGAAGCAGGTACATTCGTACATTCGTACCTGCTGAAAACGTTTGCCAAAAATAATTCAACTTCATCTTCTTCTTTTTGATATATATTACCATAGAGTTTGAAAATTCTTGTTTATATTTTAATATATATATGGATGGTAATTTACTAGAAACGGTACGAACAATTTGTTCGGTAAGCAACTTTTTAAAATCTATATATGTGACGTTTCAACAATAGTTTCTTATGTCGGTGTCAAGTGAGTATTAAGTGAGACTCTTGACAACGACAATGGATTCTATGTAGAGACATCGCTTACATATATTACAGTTGTTGCTTTTCCATAAAAATACCCGTAACGTTCATCACATCATCTTCTAGAATGCCAATCAAAGACGGGTGATAAAATGTTTTGAATATATTCCAAAAGATGTATATCTTAATTTTGAATTGAATCTTACAAACAATGATTCTGTATTGAACTGCTAGCGTATCGAATTACAAAGCGATATTCAAAGCTGAAGAGAATATTGGCAGTGGAAAGATGAGATTTGTCATCGCAATGAATGCGATGTTTTAATGTCGAAAGCACCACAAACGGTGCAAGTTTTTTTTTAAAAATATATATTTAAGTCATGTCAACCATCTTTGTTTACATGGTCTTTATACACAATAAATCAAATTAAATCAGTAACCATTATCAAATCGCTGATAGAAAAAACAACATAAACATACTGGTGTTACTAATACCTACCTTTCATATTTGAAATGTTACTTACATACATTCTGGCATGATATAAATTTTAGCATAAAAAGATTGCTACTAACCAAGCATATGTCTCGATTTTGTTCGAATTTGTAGTATTTGTTGTTTTGTTGCAATATATTTCTCGATTTGATTATCTCTATTAAAAACAAACGGTGCAAGTTACATCACGACAACGTCGCTTTAGTTTAATAGATATTTTCACTATTTATTAACTCTCCGCCTTATAATGACTATAATGATACAATAATGATTTCATTAGCAATAATGATTGAGTTCGCTTTTTTCAGCTGCTGAATTAGTGATTATCGTCTTGGTTGCTGAACGTAGACTCAGCGCTATATTGACTTCTCATAAAGAATAAATAGAGTATACTGAATGGACTTTCTTCATATCTGTTAACAAAGTGAACGGTAGTTTTGACTATTGCCAGGCGACGATATTTTAAGTCTTCACTGGTCAGTGGATATTCTAGGTATGTCTCTCGTGAAAACTAAATGCTCTCCAGAAATGTTTGATATGTGCACATGTGCAGATGTGAAATATTTGATACTTTATTTTGTTTCACTATATTGGTGTAGAAACTATTTATTATATTTATATAATAAAAATGTATATTATACATATAACTAACTAAATAATAAGAAATCTGGTGATACAGTTTCAATTAAAAGTAAAAAATGTCTTTATTCAACGCAGTATAATTAGATAAATGGTCATTGATGCAAAACAGTGGGGAGTTATCTCCCATGGCGCAAAGTCTTTAGCCTCATTCGTTAAAGGCGTGAAGCGTGACTACTCAAGCAAATGCGCCTGTTTTTCTTCAGCGCTGCACAACGGCGTTTTTTCGGCCGATGTGTTCTATTAAAAGGGTTTGATTCCATCGAGATTCCCCTGGCGCCCCTCCCCACCCCATCTCATCAGACGAGTGATTGATGTCTTCGTGAATCACAGCATTTCATCATCGGTTGCGACGATATCGCTGGTCGCTCGCCTTTCGTTGACAGCGTGCGATGGTCTGATAACGCAGCCATACTTTGCGAAGACTTTCGCATGGGCTCATATCCCGGGGATCTGACATTAGCGCCTAACGACCTGACCCCTGCGCTTCGATGCATGCTTTGCAAATGAGTGCGCAGTCCCAATCTGCCATTATGACCGTACGGCCATATTATCCGTTGTCACGGCGTAGGGATACCAATGACACCGCGCGGAGGGGATCGATGTCATTCGGTTTATAATAAGACGAGTGAAGGAGAGAAGCACGGCAATAATCGGCGGACCATCGGTGAATGGCAATGGCAAAAAAGCTCATTTCGTCGGGAAATGCTTCCACGGGTCCCATCCGGCAGCTTAACAGTTGAATTAAATGCGCCTGATAATGGCGAGCGGTTCTGTGTGGGACATCTCGTAATCAATGGCGGGGAGAACGCATAAACGATTTCGTCGATGATTTAGACCGTTCAATATTGAAGGTAATAAGCGTAAAAATTGAAACGACATGGCACAAACTGCACAATAAACTGGGCTCCCAATGTGTGCAAGTTTGGCCTTGACGGGATTTCTATTACATGTGAATTAAGTTTAACAAAGAATGTCATCAAACCTCAATATAGTGGACATACAAATCGGCGTCTTTATTCTGCCTTCGAAACGAATGGCTTCGTCTTTTCGTCGTATCTCCATCGAGTGGCTATATTTGTTGGTGTTTTCAATATAGTTTAATCGGAGGTCGGTTAAATTCACTGTTATGAAGTCCTATTGATGCTTGTGTTGAATAAGAGTTACTCCCCCTTGATCATATTCTTGGAAAGAACACTGTAACCTTATTCGCTTCATTTGGTAAGTTTCGGTGCGTACAATTTCATTCAAAAGACAGTTGATTCGTCATTGAGTTGCATTAAAAAATCATTACACTGACAAACTAACGACAGCAACATCACTAATTTGTATTTACACATTTTCTGTAGAACTTCTATTGTCATATTAACACTACACAATTAAGTACCGCAATGTATTCTGTATAGCGAGAAACAAAACTTTACAAAAATACACATATCCATGCTTTTGCTTTTTTTACCCGTAGTTTTAAGACCTTTTTCTCATATCAGATCAAGATTTAAGAGCTGTTTTCCTTTGTAACAGAGAATTTGTTTTTATTTTCGATTTATTTCAGTTAAATCGAGACTTTCTACACGTAGGCTGTTTACTTGGTCATTAATTCAACACTCGCACACAACTATCAACGACAAACGTCTTATCTTAAACTTTGTAACTCAAAGGTCGAACTGACCTTCTTAAGGTGAAGGTCGTGCAGGTCTGCGATCCTGGCTACCTCTTTACGCATTACCTGTCTTCACCGGTAATTAGCGATCCGCATGGCGTCCGAAGAGAAGATCAATGCATCATCCTCCGATTCCACTGGAGCCAAGATTGGTCCAATTAACTGACACAACCATAGCAAAAGATCATTGTTTTCCTTGGATTAGTTTCATAGCATTCAAATAGAGCCGAAATTGCCAGGTGGATTTCAACTTAAAGAAAGAAGACGTTCACAAAACCATCAATCATGGGCCCGTCTTGAAATTGACATGGAAATTTAGATCGTTTTTGGACCTAAACACGTATCGATTACGCTTGTTTTTTTCCCTATAGCCAGGTACTCTAAATCAATTAACTTATTTAACTGTGGATGCAACCGTCATAGGTCGCGAAGGAGAAATCTCGTAAAATATCATGCTCTTGTCTTCCCAGACTGATTTAATGTTTGCGTAAATAAGAGAGGTATTTGAAAGAGGGTCTATTTCTATGCATTCCACTACATCAAAGTTATTTATTTTCCTATCTCGTGACTCAATTAGCTGCATTAAAATTGAAAATGTTCTCATTAAGAAACGTAATTAAAGCGATCAGTGGATCCCTTTCGTGTTGAGTAAAAAAATCCTCGCAAAGGCATTAACTCGATCCCTTTGGCCAATAAATAACAACTTAAAGCGTAGATTTAAGATTTAATGGGGTATGAGTCTTGAAAGAAGTAACACGTTCTGTCAACGTAGATGTATACTCCGGCAGTACATAGTGATGAAGTGAATCGCGAAATATTCGGTTGTATGACCCTGGTTTAAACCTCTTGAATTTTGGAAACTTCATCACTGATGTTTTCTGAATGTCTCAAAATGATAAAAAAAACAAGTAAAGTAACCTGTTTTAAAATTTGTAATTCGAACTTTATCTAAACTTTATTGTATTTACATCATCTAACAAAAACAAAATAATAATGTTAAGCTGTTTTGATTCGTCTAAGGTTTATCGATTCTTAATACATATAAGTAACTCTCAGTTCATAAAAGAAAACTTAGAATGACTTAATGCGTTTTAAGCAACCATTAATACATAAAGTTACGAATTAATTTCAATCACCCCAACTAAAATATGTATTGGACAAAATAATATAGGGATGTAGTTATCTTGATGATTGGTATTTTACAAGATCGACAATGAATATATATATAATAGGTATAAGGTAAAGAAGGTCTCACCTGAAGTAAAAAGATGTTTGAAAATAAAATACTTCAGACGACACTTGCTGTAGATATCATTTTAATTATGACTGGATGCGTCGCATTTCAACTTGATAACAAGTCTTTTCAACAGTGTGGAGTTTTCACAACATGGCAAATATATAGGTACACATGCTTAACAATGTAACGTGTCTACATAGAGAACCACATCCCTGCCGACATCCGGAAACAGAATGCCAACATGAGGACACTCTTGAAGGAGATGGGAAAGGACAGCGACTACATGATCTCCCGTAATGGCTTCCTGTCTAAGAAAAGGAATCAACGTGAGTCCCGGGACTAGGAACTAAGGCTTGGAGTGTGGAATCTAGGGGGTTGGTCCCACATCAACGAAGATAAAAACTCTTTCAAAATAAATGCTATAAATGTTTTAAAATGTGACTTATTTGGTGTATGTGAAACTTTTTTAAAAGGTGATGAGAATCTTTTTATAGAAGGCTATACATGGATTGGTAAAAACAGAAGATCTATACATAAGAACGCTAAGAGAGGTTCGGGAGGTGTGGGTGTACTGGTGAACAATGTATTTCTAGCGGGTAACACTGTTGAGGTGTTAGATGATGAACATGACGATATGCTATGGTTACTCGTATCTAGTAATGTAGCAGACGACAAGCTGTGCGTATGTGTGTCATACCTCCCGCCGATTGGCTCAAGCAGGTCAAATGACTCTGAGCTATTTTTTACTCGCCTGCTTGAGAAAGTGTACACCTATCAGAACACAGGGCGACTCGTCCTGATGGGTGATTGGAACGCGCGCTGTGGTGCGCTCTCTGACTTTATTGAAAATGTAGATTCTATATGTCACCGTGATATCATTGATACTTGTGTTAATTCACATGGACAACAATTTTTAGATTTTTTAATTGATTGTAATTTATGTATGGTGAATGGTCGTGTTGGCCAAAATGATTTTACTTGTGTATCAAATAAGGGTCGTTCAGTTGTTGATTATGTCATTGTACCACATGAACAATTGAATAATGTTGTTGGTTTTAATGTTCATCTTATGACTGATATAATGAATGAAACCAACCAACAACATTGTGAAACAGTTTCAGACCACTCTGTACTTGTGACAACTGTCAAGTTCTCTAGGAGCGAGGAGCCGAATGCAACACCGAATCTAAACCCTAAACAGCGGAAACATTATGATGTCCGAAATATACCACAGGACTTTTTATCAGATGAAAACGCTCTTCAAATGATCACAGAGACAGTCAACAAGATAGAAACAGCTCTTAATCAAGAACGCGATGTGACCCAGGCCTATCATCACTTTATAAACCTTTTAGAAAATGAAATGACAAATAAACTGCCGTATAAACGTGTTTTTACGGGAAAAGTAAAAAACAATAAAAAGTCTAAATCTCGATACAAACCATACTGGACCGACGAATTGCAGCAAGACTGGAACAACGTTGTAAAAGCAGAGCGAGAATGGCTGAGAAGTGAAAGTAAGAAGAAACGAGCTTGTCTTCATAAGGAATTCGTTTACAAGAGAAAATGTTTTGATAGATCACTCAGACAATCTAAACGCAAATATCAAATTGACCAGCAAAATGAACTTTTAGAATTACAGCACACACATAATACTCGAGATTTCTGGAAGAAAATAGGACGCCTTGGCATGTCAAGTGAAAGAAAACAGTACATCCCCATGGAAGTGATAGGTCAGGACGGCAATGTGCAGACCGATGTTGACGACGTATTGAATACTTGGAGGACAAGCTATGAACGTCTGTATAGTAAAGACAACTCTGTACCAACTCCGGATCCCCCTCCTCTGACGTCAGATCCGGCCGAGCCAGTGTTAGCGGACTGTTCTTCACTGAATGAACCAATCACGATTGAAGAAGTTGAAAAGGCAATTTTTCACATGAAAATGGGAAAATCGACAGGCCCTGATAACATTCCAAGTGAAGTTCTTCGAAACCGAACATGTATCCAGCTACTGCACTACATTATTAATTTCTGTTTTGAAAACAGTGTTAGCCCGGCTGCCTGGCGCACAGGCATCATTACTCCTATACCAAAGACCGGAAGTGACCCGAGAGATCCGCTTGGATACAGAGGCATCACGCTGATATCGATACCATGCAAGATCTATGCTGATATATTAAATGTTCGTATCCAGGGATGGCTGGAAAGTAATGATATTTTAGCAGAGGAGCAGAACGGCTTCAGAGCTAAACGTAACTGTGAAGACCATATTTACTCTTTGTACAGCATCATCAACAACAGAAAAACAAAGAAAAAATCTACTTTTATATGCTTTGTCGACCTGCGGAAAGCTTTTGATACAGTTGACAGGAACTGTCTGTGGTATAAACTGATGCGGACGGGTATGTCAGGAAGAATTATCAACGCAGTGCAATCCCTGTATGATGACGTCAGCTGTGCTTTACGTGTCAACGATTACGTCACAGACACATTTAAAGTGGACAATGGCGTAAAACAGGGCTGTAAACTCTCCCCGACTCTGTTCTCGATTTATGTCAACGACCTAGCAGAGGAGATCAAGAAACTCGACTGTGGTGTGGATATCGGCAACATGACTCTATCCCTGCTGCTATACGCAGACGACATCGCCCTTATTGCCCCAAATGAAGAATCGCTACAGAAAATGTTAGACGTTTTACAGGAATGGTGCGTGAAGTGGAGATTGGAGGTGAATTTAGGGAAGACAAATGTGATTCACTTTCGTATACCATCAAGGCAGAGAAGCAGCTCCGTGTTTACTTGTGGAGACGAGACAGTGGAATATACTGACAACTATCGATACCTTGGTATATGGTTAAACGAACACCTTGATATGAGAAAAACTGTGAGAGAACTTTGCAAGTCTGCAAGTAGAGCGTTATCCTCTCTTTTCACAAAGTTTAATAGAGCTGGAGGAATGTCTTATGAAGTTTACACCAAGTTATACAAAAGTCTCGTTGAACCTGTATTATTCTATGGAGCCGGAATCTGGGGAATTAATACGTACAGAGAGGTACAGACCGTACAGAACAGGGCCTGCAAATACTTCCTGGGTACCGGACAAAATGCTTCCAACATAGCAACACGAGGAGATATGGGGTGGACGTCTTGCACAGTAAATCAGCGTACAGAGGTATGCAGACTCCTCACAAGACTCGACACTATGGAAACTAACAGAATCGTCAGTATCATACACGAATGGGGGAAAACACAACCGAAATCTTGGGAAAAGAGAGTGTTTAAGCTGCTGGAAAATCTTGATGCTACAGATATACTTGGAGCAGATCTTACAAATAAGATGAAAGTGAACGATTTTAAAGAAGTTTTTACTCAATACGACCTCAACGAGTGGACACGTGAACTTTGGAACGACAACAACAAACCAAATGGAAACAAACTCAGGACCTATAGAACATTCAAGAACGACCCGAATATCAGCTGTTATGTCCAAACAGTCAAATATCGAGATCAAAGACGCATTTTATCAAAGTTTAGATGTGGTAACCTCCCCTTAGCAATTGAGACAGGAAGATACTCCAAGCCTCCTACCCCACTAAACGATAGAGTATGCCAGTTCTGCGCAGCTACAAGTCCCACGGTGGAAGATGAAACGCATTTCCTTATTGATTGCACATTTTACTCGGATTTAAGATACAAATTATTTACAGAAGCTGAACGTGACGCCCCAGGTTTTATCTATATGGATAGGGCTTATAAACTTACTTATATTCTTAACCACAACCATTTACAACCACTTTTAGCTTTTACCCTTTTACAAATGTATAAAAGAAGAAACTTTTACGTATGAGACTTAACACAAATATTTATTCTTGACAACATATATGTAAATATCTTTTTTACAGTTTATTTATACAAATATGTTTTATAACTGTATTTTACGTGTCTCATAAGCCAATGTGGCTGGGCATTTACTCTTATTCTGTGATTATATATTGTACCAATGTGATGAGTTTTATGCGTGACACGCAAATAAAATATTTATCTCTCTCTTTTATCTCTCTGTAATAATGTACAATAGACTTTGATTGATTGGCAAGTGACAAGTAGTAACCTCGATTAGCTAACAATGCGCTATTTATGAGGGATTAAGATTTGAGTTATTGTAATAGCCTCTTCCTGGTCGGTCCTAGTCCATCAATTGATCTTTTGTTTCAATTGCACAGTTGAACTCCACACTGTTGAAAAGACTTGTTATATAGAAAAAAGAAAGAAAAGAAAATTATTTTATTAATGTGTCACCACATGTACAGTACAAACATGACAATGTTGTTCATATATTAGAAGTACACGAGCCGGCCACCGAAGGCCTATGAGACACATAAAATCAATAAAATACATAATAAATTAATGATGCATAACAATAAAAGATTAAAAAGTGACAACGTTTTGTTTTTTTAATATATATATATATAAGTTCTAAATTCACGTTTATACTTCATTATCTATTTCCAGCAAACATGTCGATATGATGTCTCCCGACAAGGGTAACAGATTATCAGAGAAAACATACAAAACGACACTGCAAATAACTTAATTGCAGTTATTAAACAAAGATATGATTACTTTGTTATGTTTAGTTACTGACATCCTTCAATTAAGTTCACAAACTTCAGAAATACGTGAAAGTTAATTATTTTTGTTGTTATTCATAGTTAAATGGTAACATTATAGATATCAGATATCACTGGTCAGTACCCAAATGTCATTATGGGAAATCTCCATATTACATTAATATTGTAATTTCTCATAATATACTTCCTCCTTTTGTTAATACAAGGTCTATGAAGCGATTAAACAAGCCTAGTTAATCGTATGTTTCTTTGACAATGACGTGATATATGTCGAAGCGTTTGTGTTACAGAGTAAAGAAGTCAATCATCCGAACAAATGTTCGTCATTGTTCATTAGATTGATAGGGTTTTAGAAGCAATGTGAAGCTATGCTAGTTGAGACTGGAATTCTTGAGCGTGTAATCCTTCCAATAGTATTGTTTCACGGCTCATGTCAAGAAATAGACTTTATTAATTTATACCTATAAAATCAAAATGCATATAATTGAAAACAAAGACAAAATTAAAATTGGTAGTTTTGCTTGTCTTGGTATGTGTTGGGTTTCGTCCTTTGAGGTTTAATCTGGGTTGGGGGATTTCATGATTGTGTACTACTTTTTACGTACCATGACTTGGTAGCAAACGTCATAATTGAATACTCATACATCACAAGATCATGTAAATATTCCTTGAAATCCTTTGATTGAGGCTATCATTATAATAACAATGGTTTTATTATATTATTTTATAAATATTAGGTCTGGAGTACATGGAGATATTATTTCCGCAAAATCCCCTGTCTTGAAGTTTGGTCACAGTAAGTAGCGGATGAATGTCGGTTTCATTTCGCACGAGGAGGTGTCAATCATGACGATATGTACACTGTCTGTGCTCGACTTTCACGAGGTTGAGAAGTGCGTTTAACGTCATTGAAAAGTCTGGGCGGGCTGTACGTGAAAAGTGTGTTATTATTATTTTATCATTTTATTTTAGATTACAGCCTGGTTTTCTCTTCGAATTGGAATGAAAATCAATCCAGCGTTAGAAAACTATAAGGGGTTACCAATACATGGTAAAAGTAACATTGTGGGTATACTTAATGTTTAATTGTATATTGTTGACTGGCAGTGTTCTACCAACCAAGGAAAAGACCCTATTCGCCCTGATGTCAGTTTCACCTCAGCAAAAACGGGTTTGTCTCGTTCCTAAATGCAACATAATATGAGAGGCTTTTCAACACAAAGACAAAACTCAAAGCAATGGATGAAATTGATGTTCGTAGTTAGTTGAATCGTAATAAGTAAAGTACTTTTAACTGATTCGTACATTTTCGCATTAAATTTTGGTAAATCTTGATCAGTCGGGAATTTTCAAAAATGAATTTCACGAACTCCCAATTGGAAAAGGTCTTAGTTAATTCGTAATAAATGCTTAGGCATCGCACCTGATTCGAAATCGATTCTTCAGAAATCGTAGGCATTCTATACACATTTTGGGGTCCTCAACTTATGACTCAAGGTGTATTCTACAATCACCGTCAAATCTTTCACGTATCCTACGAATATATCAAGCAGCAGGTACGAAGAAGGTTATGCGAATCAAGTAAAGTGTACTAAATGGCTGGAATTGGTTACGAATCTCACGAACCAACCGTTCGAATTAGAAATAATTTGAGAAAACAAAACCTGTCTCTGTGAGACACATGTGAAGACATCAATATGTGACAATCGAAAATTTCACAACTTTCATTTTCACGTACTCGAACTCTCGATAGATTTTGAAACTTATACTCGTTGTGAAAACAATAGCACTAATCCTTCGTCTGTCACGTGATCGATTTTTCAACCAATCGACGTCATATCAGTCTCCATCAGAAGTTATATTAACATTTTGATATCAAGTACAACAAACTAAATCCTTCAAGCTGTTCACTTTGGAACATGCTTTGAAGTGCAAGGGGTGGTCAATATATTTTACTACAAAATCTGCGCTGTCAAGATTTGTGTAAACAGGGCCGATCAACTGGACAAACACTGACCACTGTATCCGGCCTGTGCATAATGAGTTTAGATGACCAGTGGCGTGCTCTAGCCCTCGAGTGACCACTTCAATGGCCCCATGTGTCTGTGTCCGAGATGGGGAGGTCTGGTGCAAACATATTAATCGTCAACATGCTTGGGTATCAGCATCATATGTAAACCATGTGAAATCGACACAAGATTTCGTACATAGATATTTGTAATCTAATCTATCTGCCCAAACAAAGGTGAGAAAATGTAAACATTATTAGTGACCGGATTTACATAATCAAAGCATATGTCTCATGTTTGAGAAACATTATCGGAGCTTAACTTAAACGATCACGTTTAGAACTACTACCGGGGAAAGGTGGTGGAACAGCTAGCGTTGGCGTTAAACGGAAAAGCGGCGCCTAGTCTAGCTGCTCGGTTTTTATACCATCTAGATTTCTATTTCTTCGAGTCTAACTATCCTAAAACATTTCGTAAAATCCCATCATTGAGATCTATATAAACTCATAAAAATATTGGTTAAAGTATAGTAAAGGAAGTGATTTGCATTATGTGAAATGAATTCGGCGGGAGGTAGGTGGAACAGCGTGTTAGGAAGAGCAGTGGTTTATCGGCAGCTGAGGTGAATGGGATTTTTGGGATCTGTTTCGGTTCATCTTTATCTTTTGTCCATCACGCAGCCGTTGTGTTGGTCCTTAAAATTGGACAGCTTTATTTCAAGAAATAAGAAGATTATCGCAGTTTTTGTCGTTAATTCTAAACATCTGTCAGACCTGTACTCGAGACCGACGTTGACATATGAAATTGACAAGGGTCCATTTGACGAGGACAATGCTGCAGAAGAAAGATACACGAATAGTTGACATTGAGTGCAAAAGACAACAACTGGGTTCAAAATGTTTGGAACATTTCGTGTTATTATAAGTTGAAGAGATACAGCCGTACTCATACCTCTGTCGTTGTTTTAAGACAGGTGTAAATGCATTGAAGGTGACCTTACGAACTTTACGAACCCATGTTTATCCTAATGCATCGTAGCTTGGTGATGATACTTTAAAAATGAGAAAGGTTGTTTAATCATTTGCAAAAATAAAATCTTTCAACCATTTTCGGTATAATGGATGGTAGTTGTCAATAATTGAATTTACATTTAGAAAGATAGTTTATCAAAGTTTCACTTTTGTATACAATAGAATATTACATATGTTAACAGCTACATATACGGCCTATGATTAACGCAATAGAGAAAATAGATAAGTAAATTATTATCATTTCATACAGATGATACGAGGCGGATAAGTTATGTAATTTATCCGGCATACCGTTTTTCATTTATTTCTACAGTGTGGACATTGATTGTTGGCAAAGACATTTATTTGATGTATCGAACATTCAAAATCATATTCATATTCTCCACAATCGAAGAACATATATTATGACAAATATTGCATCATTTACCATTATGTTCTGAATTAGAATTACACTTGACAACCCAAATCCTCAAAACAGAATAAAAGTTACAATCAACTTTAAAGTTTTATCGAATATCGAAGATTATTATTATTATTAGTAGTAGTAGTAGTAGTAGTAGTAGTAGTAGTAGTAGTAGTAGTAGTAGTAGTAGTACCCTTTATTCTAACATGTATATGCGCTTTGAGCATGCACCTTGTGTATGGATATAGCGCTTTATAAATACTCATTATTATTATTATTATTATTATTATTATTAGTAGTAGTAGTAGTAGTAGTAGTAGTAGTAGTAGTAGTAATATTATTAGTATAAGTATTATTAGTATTATTATTAATTAATAAATGTAGACTGAATTTTCCGAAGTTATTGGTACGAATACAGAGAGAGAGAGAGAGAGAGAGAGAGAGAGAGAGAGAGAGAGAGAGAGAGAGAGAGAGAGAGAGAGAGAGAGAGAGAGAGAGAGAGAGAGAGAGAGAGAGAGAGAGAGAGAGAGAGAGAGAGAGAGAGAGAGAGATGTTATTTATTATTGTCTCACCCAATGCAATATACAATCTATATACGTAAATATTTTACTTTTTTATACTGGCTACCCCATATGTTCTGAGAGAACTTTTTATCCTCTGTATACTTAAAGTACAACAACACTTAGATAAAAACACAAAATAGCCTATCTTACATACAAAAAAATATATGTGTTACTAACAAAAACTACACTTACACTCTTAGTTCGAACCTCTCCTGTATCAAACATCTAAATTTCAGTACCTATGTGGCTACAAAAAATTACTTTTTTTCTCTTTATTTTATATATAAAATGTCATGTCAATTGAAATCATCCTGTCGTCTACGCGCTGTTATACATTGTAGCTCCACATTCATTTCACAGATATATTTCGAAGAAATAGTCAAAGACTTTCCACAAAGCCTCGTATTCGTTTTATGTTTGAGATAATGTAATTTGCCGTGTCTCTTTTCGACTACCCTTCACGTATGCATCTATTACAGTAAGCAGTGGCGAGGTTGAGTATTTACTTAGACTCGATAATCTAGTTGTTATTTGTCAGCCGTTAGATCAGAAGCACGTACAATGTACACGGGGTGTCAATTTCAACCTACAGTTGTCAATTTCTAAGCATTGAAATCTCCCGCCGTTTGAACCACAATTTACAAGGAGTCCATTCGGTTGTTCTTTTCACTGGAAGCGACTTGGTTTGTTCTATTGGGAGATCTTCACTATCAGATCATGTTCCTTCAATGGAAATTCGGGCCAATATTTACACAAAAGACCTAAAAAAAGATCCCAATCTACTTGATCAAATTTATCAGTCTTCTTGAAATCCATCCACGGCGTTTGGCACCGTTGAGCACATTTTATCTTTGATCCACGCGCCTCATTTCCGCCACTGCAAACAAACGCCGAGTAAACACGGAGATTGCCGAGCTGTCACGAAGAGATTGATGACCCTAAATGCCCATAAAGTATCTTCGATTTTGTTTATCCTTGCCCTAGTCCATATTTTAATTTCTTCTTCTAAGAGCACGTGGGTTTCGATTGCTCAGCCTCCGTCTACATTACAGCAATTGTCTCTACTTTGAAATGTATTCTACCAGCCATCAATCATTCTTAGACCTGTCATACAGTTTGTTATAACAACACCGGCTCCCTCAAACAGTTGTATAATAACCCCCGTATTCTCTTTGGCGCCTCTTGGACCGACCGATGCGTCTTGTGAGGGTCAGAGAGGGGGAGAATAGCCGGGGAATAGCCTCTTTACCCAGAACACGTATCAAAACGATAGACGAAACGGGGCATCACAATAGATGCAATTAAACACAAGCATCTTCAAAATACCACGATAAACGTCTGTTTCTGCAACCCCCTTCATCTCGGGCTAGGGCGATAGTCGAGCAAAAGGTTCTGATTGCCGCTCTTTTAATGCAGATATGACTAAGAACAGGCAAGGTCAAGGTCAAATTGTCTACCGAAAGTGTTTTCGGTGCCGAAACTTTTTTTTCATTTTAAGCACATGCGATTATGACTTTTAATCTACCTGTCTATTATAGTTATCAAAAGACATAAATAAACGGCATATACATTTGTGTACCACTGATTTTAATCACAGCCTGTCTTTCACTATTTGATTTAAACCGTAATTTATTTTCCGAAAACATGAATAATGCAATTCATCAAAGATAGATAAAAAAAAAGAGAAAGCTAAGCAAACAGGCTAGAAAATGAAAATGATAAAAAGGCTTCACCTAAATGGGTTAGGGTTTTTTTTATTTGAAAAAATGCCATCATATCCTCTTGAAAAGCATGACTATATCTTTGAAAATATAATACTGTTCCTGAGAGCCTTATCATTCACATGTCTTTAAAATCATGTTTAATGTCGAACTTTTAGAGATAACTAATTCACTAAAACTGTCGAAACTGAAGATTGAATTATAGATAAATAATCTTTTTTACAACTAAAACTCTTTGTTTTGAACCTGATTGGCTGAATTATTGCAACAGAATAGAGATTATCATTACATGATAAAAATATCTTTTTATGTCATTAGTTTCCTATCTATAACTCTTCTAGTTTATACACCGCCTTCTTAGTACATCCAGTGTGTATTCAATTTCACTTTCATGTTTCATTTTCCTGTAACGTGTCCTTCGCCTTTCGTGCTCTTTACCACACAAAAGTTAATTGAATACCTTTTGAAAACGAAGTTAGGCCATACTGAACTATATCTTCTTAAACTTAACATAACTGCCAGTGTCGCTTTGATCTCTTTATAGAATCAAATTGAAAGTTTTTAAA
Organism: Phorcus lineatus; assembly: GCA_921293015.1. Lineage (NCBI taxonomy): Eukaryota > Metazoa > Mollusca > Gastropoda > Trochida > Trochidae > Phorcus > Phorcus lineatus. The sequence continues at coordinate 18,969,484 of OV121084.1, forward strand.
ATATTCAGTTTTCTTATTACCAAAGGTTCAATATCAGAAATGAAAAAAAATCAAAGAAATGCAGGAATCTCTTACATCCATGTACTTATTTTTCTGTAAGAACAATTAAACGATGATCATTCTAAAGAACTTTTTAAGATTTCTTGTGTTGATTCAGCGTCAGTGTGTCAATGTAAAACATACGCTGTGTCGTTAAGCATGTGTGTACACATGTATACATGTATATCACTTTGCCTGATACTGATTGTTTCTGTCCGTGTAGACGTTTCATCATTAGTTACAGGCTGATGGTAAAAAAAAAGGACCACGGCCATTTATTCATGTTTAATTCGTAAATTATGAAAAATAAAATACACTCTTTTCTTAAAGGAAGTTATGCACGCATGACGCGCTCAAATTGACCATCATGGGGCACTTGAGAACAATATTTGTATTTGCAAGATATCAGTGTGCACTAGTGCCTTTAAGGCGATATGACACACTTGCCTCTTTGGTAGTCACTGTATCTTGTTTTATTTTATCCATCCCCCATTTTAAAGTTTAAATGAAAACGAGCCCAAGACACAATATTCTGCATTCGTTGGTAATCAAATTTACTTTTTTTTATTTATGTATGTTGCTTATATTATACTTACATTTTCCAAATCATTCTCAATGGATGACCCTCTAGTCATTCAAAGGCTTTTATTTTCTAGCACAGTCTATTTTTATTTTGACACATTAAGTTTTCTGAATAAACATGCAATCACTGTACACAATAATTTTTTCTTCACCTTTTAATGAAACGACATATTACCCTGTAATGACAAAACGACCCTTAAATGAGATATGTGTTTTTCTAGTTCAAGTTTAAGCACTTAGAATTTGAATATGTTTTTGTGCTGACAACCATATCCTTTCCGAACGTTGATAATCCTTTCTTAAAAGAAGGGAACCCAAAGACTTCATATTACTATCTAAACCCTAAATTCACCCAGCATGAAAATACTCTCTTGAAAAGAAAGTCGATATTTGAGTTAAACAAGGAAGCCTTTTCTCTGAGGCTCCATTCTTGGTAAGTATCTAAGTAATCGCTTTGTTAGAATTATTTTTCATAGAGTGAACGTTAGTGTAAAAGACCAATATAGATCCTTCGTTCTGCCTCTTTTTGTCTTATTGGCATATCAAAAGGTTGCTTTCAATTGTACTGCTGTTAAACATATGAAAGTGTGAAGTGGAAATTATTGGTGGAACCTTTTACAATGCGAGTACACTAACTATACAGAAGCTTTAATTTATATTATTCCGAAAACATAACTGTTACCGTGACAAGGGTGTCAAACTTAACTTACCAAGTTTAGATTGCTTTGCTTTTAGGATTACTGACTGGTTCCAGTGTTTAGTTTTTTCTCAAAAGGAGCCAATCTCATTGAAATCAGCCCGAAACTAATCGCTCGTACCTCGCTACGTTTCTTGGGCCATCAGTTTCGGGCTGATTTCAATGAGATTGAAAACGATTGATTGTTATTCAATGAGAATAGCAGGCTTCAACAAGTACTATCTAATAAAAAGTTGTAACCCTTTTACCTAGCATATAAACATATATAGGTAATAATCGTAAATTTATCATATTTCTTCCTTTCAATGTATCAAGAAAAACATAAGTAAGTTGGATAAAGGTTCAGATAAACATTTCTATTATCATATCTATATATTTGAAAGTGTACTCTATTCGTATTGCAATGGTCATATTACATATTTTTGAAAAAAAAAGACTTCATGAAAAACCAAGTGATTGATGGTGCAAATGAAGAACCTAAGAAAGATGATAATATCTGAATGTAGGCCTCACATTCCTACTTTTTTCGTGATGCCAGAAACGGCTTGGCTGTATCAAATAATTCCCTTTCTTCAAAATCACTGTCAAAGTGATGGATGAGTTGTTTTTTCATTCTCGATGGTCAATTTCAGTTTCATTTGAATCAGTAAAATATGGTCACAAATCTGTTTTCAAAAATTGAAATTACTTTAGTCATAGCATTTTTTATCTTTCGTTCCCAGAAAGTGAACGCAAAAACATTATTAACATTTTTCGAATTTTAGTTATTTTTCCCTAATCGCAACAATGGTTCTATAGACCTCCCCTAACCCTAATTTCGTTTTTTTAGTATTTCGTCAGTTTTCACGCTAAATCGTCAATCGATTTTTCATGAAGACAATTTAGAAACAAGTCCAGTCGTTAAGCGGGAGAGAAACTTTTGCTATATTTAAGGAAAAGATCAACATTTTAACATCCGCTATCAACTGTAATGTAATTATCAGTCGCTAGTCAGACTTAACGGAGTCGCTGCTTGCCACTTTGTTTGAACCACATTATTTTCCAATATTTTAAATGGAATTATAAAAATGAAGCAATGATACAGGTTTTTCAAGACTTGAAAATATGATCGCTTATTGTAATAAATATTCTAGTTGAAGCAGAGAAGCTTTTTCAGTGGATATTCTTCTCCCATGTGGCTGCAAGAAAGGTAGGATCGTTCGTATATTACATAAGATACTCTCTCAACGCTTCATACTAATTTGTTACAGGATGGACTGGAAATGAGCAATGCAATTTTTCACCATTTGGGGATAAAATTACATTTAGAACGTGGATTATGTGCAAAATGTTAAATGGAATTACAATCATCGAGGGATTTAACATTTGTAGGAGGTTGTTGTTGATTATTACATGTTTTCAAACATTCCGGTGCATTTAGAACTGGTTTACTCACTTCTACGGCATTGCTTCTACATATACACATATGTGTATGAATATGTGTATCAATATTGATATAGGTAACCATATTGAATGTGTTTCGTTAAGAACATTGTAATATTCATAAATAAATGCCTTAATTGATATAAAATGAAAATAAACTTCTATATAAACCAATTCAAAGATTGCATAAAGTATTTGTAGAGAGACAAAGGTTGTGTATTATCACCTAGTAAAATGTCGAATTGTGCCAGTTTAGATATTGCCACAGTGTCAGAGTCTTGTACGGACATAGAAGCAGTTAATTTATGAAAATAAACACCCTTGAGAATACAGATGTAAGACGATATTTTTTCAGAATTTTGTATGCAACGGTTTAATAAATGGTCCTTTGTTATTGAACACAACTAAAGGTAGAAGCGTTCAACACCATTTATAACTCAGAAAGTGATGCCATTTTATTAAACGCTACTCCAAAGAGCACCTCACTTAAAGGGGCAGTGCTATGCGCGTATTTTCCACGGAGGGATTCAAGTTGATACGATTATGCTATACTCAGAGACGGAAATTGTTATTTTTTAAATAAATGGAAATTTATTTCCTTTCGATAGTCTAGCACGGGTGTTAGTTGATTAGTTTGATAGACAAAACAAGCTATGAAAGCACATAGTGAAATGTCTCTCTAATGAGACAATGTATTTTGAAGAATCCTTGCTAACAAAATACTCACTTAGAATATTTGATTGATTATATCATTAGTTTGTAGATCTAGAAAATTCCGTCTTTCTAATGTTCTTCATTGTTATTATTTCAAGTTTATTTTCTTATCGATGCTTTTCATCGTTTCCTTATCTCAATCACACCCGTTAGTTTATATCATTTCATTTAAAATCTCCATAATTAACCCTACCTTGTTAAGTTATAATCACCTTAAGAATATTTCAGTTTTTGCTTCACTTCTGTCTTTTTCCAAATCCCTCCAAATTCCAGGCGCGCAAAGGATCGCATTCAGTTCATATAATTCATGTGTTTATTTTACTTTCAAAATGATCTTAACAAAACAACATTTTTATTTATTTCACAATGTCTTTATACGTATTTTAACCTTGAAACTAAAATTACAAACATCGCAAAATGAACTGCAGCATAGACCTATACACTTTTGAATTATAATTGATAATAAATCTTCTTTTGTATTCATTATGAAAAGACTCCAATACACTATACAGATAAGTCGATGCCATTATATACATACGAATATATAAAATTTAAAAAACTTGTAAACCGAAGTGACACAACATGCTTCGATACTCAACATCCTTTCACGGATAATAAATAGCCTACCAGAGCATTAATAATACATAAAAATCGATCATAATTTGACCTCAATTACTCAAATTTATTTATGCGTATAACTCTTTTTTGTAAACAAATACATCATCGGAATACAATAGATTTTCCAAACAAGCCTCTCAACGAGAACACTACTTCCGCCGAGGGAAAAAGAGAGTTACCTCCCTTTGCCCACAAATTTGCTTCTGTCGTTGCAGATACTGATCGATAAAGTGATTTCATTTCACTGAATCCAGTCATTGTGCGGAGAGCGAACTTCGTTTCATCGCCCGCGAAATGTCTCTAGCGCTATAAAACTGGCTGTTTTTACTTCCATTCAGATTCAATGACATTATTAAGACAATTGAACGAGATTGAAGGGGTCATTTTCCCGACAGCTTATGAGGTAAATATATGACTCCAAGCGAAAGCAGTGTCGTTTATTGAATTCGATCTCGTTTTTGTTCAACACACAATAAAACTTTGTCAATTACGATTTATTAAAGAAGATAATTCATGCCATTTCTGCGGTTATTTCGTTGCGTTATCTTTATCGGTAGTTACTGAAAACTGAATGGTATCTTTATTTCATTTTTTACAAAAGCTGAGGATTTTTTATTAAATCAGCAATCCACGTGTTATGTGGATATTGGTGTGGTTATGAAATACTGAAGAGGGGGCTTTATTAAAACATTGATTACCGTGGATTGGTGTGACTGATGTCCATTTAATGTTGATAACTACAAAAGACATTTAATATATTTACAGGAAAATAGAGGTGAAATTGTTTCGGGCCGTATCATATTTAGAGTATTTTCCCTTTGAATTTGTCATTCTATTAATTTCATTTTTGTTTTACTAAATCAGTTAGGTTTAGACATAGATAATGAACAATAAAACAACGTTTGACTAACACCCTTTAAAGTATCCAAACAGTGCAAGAGTTCGTAATTAGGCATCTTAACTCTGGAAAGTCATTACATATGATAAATGATGGACATATTATTATTGTTTGATATCGACATCCCTATGTAGAAATTATATATATAAATATATAACCTAAATAATATCATTCCATAACATCAACAATACTGAGTGAAGATTTGTATCAATAATCACTTATTTAACTACAATCATGAAAACCTTACTTCGAAAAGAAGGCATATTATCTTTCGAGATAGAAAAGATAAACATAAACGAAAAAATCCAGATGTTTATATATGTTTATAACACGTAACAGTGGGATTGCATTATAAGATATCCGATGATCATGAAGATCAGTCAAATAGGGAATTTGATTCGCGATCTTTTATAAATAACATTGTTGTCGAATTTACTCAACAAAATAAGTTTAAGACCACCCATTTTTTAATATCGAGATATTCTATCGTTCATATAATGATCCACGCAATGCTTAAATACTGAATATGGTAATGTGTCGTTGAGTATGTTTATTACATTAAACTAATTGTAGTTTTTACTCGTGACACCACGACTCTTGAATACTTTACTTTTCACTTCCAGGAGTGTAAAAATGATTTATTCCTTACAAATACCAACTCTTTCTCATTAATTGATGTACAAAAGTTATGCTACCACGTATGACATAGTCACGACAGACTTTTCACAACTTTTCTTAATCACATGAAGAATTCCATGGCGTCATATCGCTGTTCCTTTTTCTTGAAAATACCTAGTTTTTCTCCTCAATTGAGGTACCAAGTGTATGTTTTCACGAATCATACAGAAACGACTAGGTTTATTTAAACTTTCTTCATGTGAAGAATTCAATGAGGTCATATCGATGTACTTTTACCTTACAAACACAAAGTCTTCTCGTCAAGCGAGGTACAAAGTTTATGCTTTCACGAGTGATACAGCAACAACTTGGTTTATTTAAACGTTCTTCCCATGAAGAATTTAATGACGTCATAACATTGTTCAAGAACGTCAGAGCATCGATAAGAAGTGACTAGTCCAGTCAAAACAACTAGTCATATCCTAAATGATCCGAAATCTGGATGTTAACAAATACCGATAATTATGTATTCAGAACGTGTCATATAATTTCAGGTATTATTCCACACGATCATTCCTTGATTGTATCTAATACATGACTTAAATCATAACTATTGTTAATTATATTATCACCAAATTAAATTGTGAAAAAAAGTTTCATGTCTCTCCTTGGAATTTTGATTACACTTTTCTTGTTGCCGTTATACCATTATCTAATTCTCCATGCTATGATGGCGCAAATATAACTCAAAATACATGAGTGTGCACTACGACAGCAAGTAAGTGACCACATTTCGATGTTCAATCTGTTCTCAATCCTCATTCAAATGCAAGCATCATTGTTCACGGTCAATATCGATGTTAACATGACATTATAAATAATTCCATGTCATTCCATTGTTTTGTCTGAGTGAAATAAGAATCATTTTATGATTTTTTAAGCGTAAGAAATTTATTTATGTGAATACCTAAAAATGATAAATGCTTGAAAAATATTTTAAAATAATCAGTATATTATCAAACTGCTTTGAAATCTGAAACAACATTTTCCTTCACTGAAGCTAAAAAAAATTGCATAAACAAATCGTTTTAAGTGAATGTACACATTGCCAAAGTTTTCAAACTTTTTGGTTTGTCATTTGATTTGCTTAATTGGCAGCTGTTTGTGAATATTGTTCTTAAATGCACACGCACATGTATCATATTATCATACAGGTGTTCATGGCTTGTTGTTGATATATTTGCTTTTAGTTTCCACCACGAATTAAATGTAATTATGTTAAAAAGGTTATAAAAGTGATAAATCATTCCGAAATATTAAGATTAATAGGGCATCATTTTTCTTTCTTCATTCACCACATACGGATTACTTGAAGTCATGTGGTAAATTAGATTTATTTTTATTTCATTTTGCTATTTTAAATAATCCTCTAAACTGCATTGTTAACCAAAAGAAGTCGCTGTTATTAATTTGTCATTGAGTCAAACATTCACCACACACGTATCACTACTATCAAAAGTTGTTCGTATCTGTTATTTCTTTGAGGAGTGATTTTGAACTAAACCAAAACTTTACACTTTGTGGAAAACGCAGCGTACTATGAATCAACTTTATTGTGAGTGGTATGCCACGTTTTTGTAAGAATGTTGAGTTTAAGTTCAATTCGTTGTTTTAATAAAGCACAAAGATGTACAAACATTCTCTCCAATTCTCGTTTAACACAATATTTTTAGTCCTAGCTTAAATTCCATAAATGACTCTGATGTGAATGCAATAAAGATGTCAATTTGGGCATTCCCCATCAATCACTTTTTCGGCAAAATTGTCATCACCTTTATCGTAAAAAGTTTGATAAAACATCGATCAGTAAAATTAAGGTATCATAAAATATGTTTCATATTTGACGACGTAGATCCAATAAATGGTTCGCCCCGGGTCAACATGAAGAAAAATCTGACATCTGCTTTTTACGATTCCATAAGTGCAAAATCTTGGGTCAACAAGACTAGATCCCTTTGCGCATGCGCAACTGCCTCAGGACACATAACTCTAACTAAATTTCCTGAAGAAGAAAAATCGGTTGGAGACCGAAGTTTGACATGTTATGCCTTTCCAACGTAAATTAAAACCCGATTAAAACGAAGCCAAGGGCTAAGAAATATATAAAGTCGCAAGCGGACATAAAGAAGCCTAAAGTTAGTTTAGGACGCATGTTTGAGGTTTTTAATAACTCCATTCTAACTTCCGGCTCTGATATAAAAGTGTTAAGTATGGATAAACGTATCACATTGGTGTTTGGATTGTGAATATTCATAATGTAATTGTTAACGTACTATGCTTGAGGGTAGAAACTACGTAGAACGAGGAAATGGATGTTTAAGTGGTTTTATTAAATGAAAATAAGCAATCCGTCTGGCGCTCAATTCATGAATTATTGAATTAAATCACCATAGAAAAAGGTTTAATTTTTTTAATAGCGTCTCTTAATGTTCTCTTTGTGATGTAGATTTTAGTTTTTTTAAAACTGAAAGTCTATCAAATGTTCACTTCTTGGTAAAGTTTACAGATTATTTTATGAATTTACTGATTACATTCATATAACAAATATAAAAAAACCAATGACAATATCTGGAACGATGTTCATGAAAATGTTTGTTTTAATTTCGTAGCAAGGAATACATTGTGATCTTTGTCATATAAAATGTAGGACTTTTCTACTCAAAAGTTCGTTTTTGAAAGTTCATCCACAAAAATATTTTCAGGATTTTAGGAAAAATCACAATAATAGAAACAGGAGTCTAAATTGATATAACAGAAATGATTTAAGTTATAAGTTATATTAAATAATTCAACAGTTCAGGTGACCAAACGTTAAAAAAAAAGTCGACGTGGTGTTTGAAATAGTAGCAGGATTAGTATTATAGAAGTATTAGTCTGAATAATAGTAGTAAGAGAATTAGTAATAGTAGCAGTAGTAGTATGAGAAATAGTTATAGTGGTAGTAGTAGTAGTAGTAGTAGTAGTAGTAGTGGTAGTAGAAGTAATAGTAGTAGCAGTAGTAGTAGTAGTAGTAGTAGTAGTAGTAATGGTAGTAGAAGTAATAGTAGTAGCAGTAGCAGTAATAGCAGTACTAGTAGTAGTAGCAGTAACAGCAGTAGTAGTTACAATAGTAGCAGTAGTAGAAGCAGTGACGTTAGCAGGAGTAGTTTGAATTTTAGTAGTAGTAGTAGTAGTAGTAGCAGCAGTACCGATAGCGATAGTTGTAGAAGTAGTAGGTGTAGTATTAGTAGTAGTAGATCGATGTAGTAGTAGTAAGAGTAGTAGGAGAAGCAGTAGTAGTAGTAGTAGTAGTAGTAATAGGAGGAGGAGGAGTAGTTATAGTAGTAGTAGTAGTAGTTATAGTAGTAGTAATAGTAGTAGTAGATGTAGTAGGAGTAGTAGGAGATGCAGTAGTAGTAGTAGTAGTAGTAGTAGTAGAAGTAGTAGAAGTAGTAGTAGTAGTAGTAGTAGTAGTAGTAGAAGTAGTAGTAGTAGTAGTAGCAGCAGCGGTAGTGTTAGTTGTAGCAGCAGTAGCGGATGTGATCATAGTAGCAAATAGCTAAAGCAGCAGCAGTACTGTTTTTTGTATAATTATCATCTTTTATTTGTAGTATCAATGTACGTGCATACTGCTGTCAAGTAATGCAGTTTAATCAAGAGGAATAAAGTACTTGTTTAACTTCTATACTTGAGCCGAGTAGATAAATATTTCAATAAATTATTCAAGTCATCAACGTATTACATTTGGTTTAGGATATCGTAATTGTTTGGTCTCTAAAATTGTTTAACATAATGTCAAAGCATTGAACATTGAAAAATACGAAATAAAAAATACTAAATATATCATCTAAACTCCAATTGAAATTGAGCATTATATGTGTTGGGTTTTTTTGTGCTAAACTAGATTTGCAGGAAATTTGATATCCTTTCCGTTGCCTATATGTACACAGCACTCTCACGGTACGGCAATTGAGACAATATTACGTGAAGATGTTTAGAGGGCATCCATGTAAATAAAGACCTTGGACTACTGACTATGTTATTGCATACAAAATGTGATGAGAACACTTGGGACGAAACAGCAAAACAATGTAAAAAATTCATATTTCAAATAAGACTTAACATTTGGTGTATTCTCCAGAAAACTAACGACGGAAAGATTCTAATGAATATCCAAAATATTGAACATAACATGGTAGCTCTTCCCATACCGCGTACCGCTAAATACTTTTCCATAGATCTGAAATTAAGTTTTCACTATTAAAGGAAGAGGAGACTCTTATTTTGCTGAATGAGAAATATTTTAATCTTATTTATTGAGACAAATTTACTCTGACTTTCACACAATTAAAAACACAATAATTAAAGGTAATTGGATTACAGATGTCTTAAAGAAGCAATAACTTATTTACAATTCTTTTTATACTGATGAATTATTAATTTCCATTTATTAATAAAACATGCATATGAAATTATTGAAATGTACAAGTCACATATCCTGATGTCACCGAGGTGTCACAGTTTTCCGAATTACAAGCTGTCAAATGAAATCTACACAGGTGATACATTTCAATCTCGGGCTAACGTGAAACTTCACATTGCCATGTGTCAAAAGACGTTTTTTATCATCGAGATAATTTTGTATCCATCTCCAAGATACGGAAATTGGCTATCTTTCACCACAAGAGATAAAATCTAACATTAAAACGATCGTTACGCTACACACATGTGAGTTTACCATTCAGCTGCTGTCATGATGTTTTATACCGGGGTTCCCCTCTAAAACGCCAACCAAGATATACATGAATCGTATTGTATATGTTCGTACAGTTTTGTGTGTATAATAGGACTCACTTTAGTATCAGTCAAAACTCTTATATTTTATTTAGGAATGACTGAAATAAGGTATGAGACATTTTTAAAATTTATTTTTAATATTCGTTCCTGAACATGAATATATCAATGATAATGAATGAAACAAATACTAACTAAATAATCGTAAAAAATATAATGAAAACAAAAAGTACTGGATTCCGATAAAACAAAATTATGAATCATTTGAAAATGTCATTAAATTTTCAAATGAAATTTATTCAGGAATGTTTTCATTGAAATAACTTATAAAAGTAGTAGAAAAGTTAACGTCTTGTTACAAAAATGTAATTATCGAAGTTGATGTATAGCAGGTGTTCATTTCGTTTGACTTAAATATGATTGTTAAAGTTACTAATGATGTCCATGTCGATTTCACAAGGAAGTCCCTGTCAATCAAATACATTCAAAGATTTTAGCTGACTGTCACACATTTGACAGTAGGTGGACAGTCAGTCAAAGAAGTATTCGGATGCCCTATTTACATTGTTAGATATTCTGTTACTTGCCTAAATGTGTGTAGTTTTCAAATCAGACGAAGCACAGATATTCGTTATACGATCGCAAGATGACAGTTGTCAAATTTGTTTGTTAATTTGGGTGATATTGATTAGCGTCAAACTTTTTTAATGTTTCGTAGTTCATGACGCCACGTGCAAAAAGACCGACTTGCTGGTTTATTGTTCGTTTTATGACTAGAAGTCTTAAGGAACTGCAACGAAATTGTCTATGTTTATTGTTGTATTACGTGATTTAATTTGAAGCAAGCAAGCAGCATTTCATAAACTGTGTTTATTGTCATGACTTATCTGTCTCAATTGATTATAGTTTGATAAACGATTGAAAGGAAATATGTTTAGAATTTTCGAACAAGCAGTGAATTACAGGTCTTAGAACATTAAACTTTTAAATACAACTATTTAGATAGAAGACGTACAAATGGTACATTGTGGTGTAAATGAAATAAGCTAACCGACAATTTTACGATTCATTTGGCGATTTTAGGTCATTGTAGCACAAATTATAATAAAGTAATCAAATGATCTTGCCCATGACGGAAGTAGATAACGGCATTTTACAAGCCATATCAGTGTACATGTTAAACAAGACCAGCATTCGAGAGACACGGGTTGTATTGACGCGATACCACCCACTTTCTCTGTGCAGCTGATAAAAGGTCGTTATCACGTCCTCGTGTACTTAAATATGTCATCATAATCAAGGTCATGCTTAACGTCAAGTATGTTGAAACGTCTGTCGTGACCTTGACCCAGACACTTTTTAAGAGCTGATACCCCGCAAAAAGACACTCCTCAGTCTCCTAGTCCTCAATTCCATATACAGTTGATGAAGAAAATCCAAAAAATGATATATAGTTCTTTTACCTTTTAATCAATTGATCTTAGATATATCAGAAAAGCAAAACTTTTTTGCAACTTCTTTTTTGTGTTCAGATACAGATCAGATAAAACGTACCCACCCATGAAATCAGTGTCTGTTCACATGACACAAGCTGTTGCTTTTTCTTCACGTCACTGACTTTGTCATCCTTTGCATGATCGAGACATTTTTTCTCTAACATCCATCATATATAATCTTAATCGTCGATATACATTATAACTACATTCAAAAAGCTTCTGCACATACTTACCAACCTTTGTGCAAATATCATGTAATTGATGAAACTGATGATATTTCATTTCAATTCAGATGAGATGATTCAATGTACTACAAAACAATACCTCACAATTAAATGTAAGCTTTTGCGGCTCGTTGAAGTGACCAGTGGTAAAAAAAAAAATTTCAATTAATTTTTTCCTCTTTAAAAACAAGAAAAACCTAAGTCATAAATTTTAATTTATGCATAGCCAGTGTTCTTGTGGTTCAAAGTTTATCATGAAGTCAATGTAGAAAGTTTTATTAAAAAGAAAGGAAACTGGAATTTCAAAAGTGAACCCTTTCTGCCTATTCAAGATTGAAGCCAACAATTATATTCAATGCAAAACGAATGTGAATCGTGCTTGACTTGAAAATATTATATCTAACTTTGTTGCCTCTTTGTTTATGTATTTGAACATGTCAAATTCGTTATTGAATTTCGGTTTAAGATATGAAATCAACCATCAGATCAACCATAAGAAAATCTGTTTAAGTGCGTTCACTTTGCAACTTAATTTTATTGTTTTGGTTTTTCATATCTTACGTTTTATCTATCGGACACTACGAAAAATCGCACGTCACAATATTGTTGAAAAAGGAAAAACAAAATTTACGTTTCCAAATAAACATCAAAATATGCCATGAACCTGTCATACGTAATATTAGATCAACTGTTCATAGTGACGACCATTCTTTGATAAATCGAACAATCTTGTCTCCAAATTGCCAACTTTCTCTTAATTGATATCAGTGATGGTGGTCAGTGTGTTAATACAAAAAAATATCATTAACGCTGACCAGTGCCTTTTTTCCGGAATCTAAAACGAATCAGGGTTCGATCTTTTGCGTCAGGCAAGGGAACAGTCATTATCGGCAAATCACAACTGCCATTTCCCCAATAATGACCCTGGAAATCAGGGGCTGTCAAAATCCTGGAGTAAAAAATCCCCCATGGTTGCAACTCCCTCAGATTCGCGCCCTAAACAGATCTTTGTTCCAGATTAGGAAATCGCGAAAGAGATGCGCAGCAAATTTGACGGATGAGTATGACTTTTAGCTTGTCATTTCACGAGATAAAGTCGGCTTTAGTTTCACTCATTATAACCCACAGCGAGACAAGAAACGCTTTTTTATTCGCACGCGCTCCAGACGTACGGTTTGGGCGCTTTACTTGCACGATAATTGGTCATGGTATATTTTCTATTTAATACAGTTGGCAAAAAAGTGATATCATTTTCCTCTCTAATCTTCAAAGAAGCTGAAACAGGGCGGAAGTGGGCGTGTCCCTGTTGCTGAAATGCGATGCTGTTGCATGATCGCTAAAGACAAGAATGAAGTTCAGAGTCTTCAAAAACATTCCATCTGTCCTCCTTGGTATAAAATCGATCCTAATTACTTAATAACAAAATGGGAATTGAGGTCATAAATTGCGATCTAACGATGTTGGTGACATAGGTTTGACTGTAATTCCTTGAAACCGAAGGTTAAGAAAACTAATTAAGATATCTTATATCATTGTTCTGAGGTTTTACTATTCTTCTGAGAATAAAAAAAAAACAATCAAACAAGCGATAGACGGCAACGATCCTCAACCATGCTCATTACGCTTTACCAAGAATACACTCATCGTATGAATCTTTTAGGAAATATCCATGATTATTTCTGCGGTTAAAAAACGAATCAGCAAATTTCTTTCATCTTTCAAAAAGAACATTTTCAGTCTTTTAAAGTGTGTCTTTGTGTCAATTTTCAGTTTCGTTTAAATGTTATGACATATTCACATCACTTTTATATATTTTCAATTACTTCAAGTTTACATATGCCTGTATTTTTATTTCAATATTAACTGTCTATTCTGTCACCGAATATACATAAAGCAAAGTTAGTCTCACCTCGTCTATGTTATGAACTAGTGTAGGAATCTATATACCTATCCTTATATTTCAAGACACAAAAAACGTTCTACATATACACAAAACAACACATCACATCGTTCATTAAAGTCAAATCTTTCCTTCTTGGATGCTGCAAAGTTTAAGAAATAATTGGCTCACTTACAGAACTTGATCATTTTATCACAGAGAACCTAAATTCTATATTTTCGAAAATAAGCAAAGAATTATCATTTTTATACACTTCCATCTTGATATTCTACTCATTTCCAAATCATTTAATAAATCACATAAATTTCTTCTTTAAGAGGCATTTACCGTTCAACGTTAACTACTCATTATCCAGAAATTTTCAGAAACAGAATACCGATATTCTTCATGGTACAAGTTGAAAATCCAACTCAGTCTTGGAACCCATAAACACCTTAAATGATTCAGTTTAAATCTTATCTTTAGCCACAAATGGTATACAAAATGCATATCGATATCGAAATCAGTTGCAAGAGCTTTATATCCAGTGAAGCCACATTTACGCCACTGATATATCTTGAAAGGATCAATGAAATTATACATCAGAGACTCTTTTCATTGATTTTTTTCAAAATGGATACTTTCTTGCATTTCAGAAACTGAACAATAGTTTCTCAAAGTTCAGATATACTTCAAATGTAACACAAAAGTAGTTTTGACGCAAATGTTCGCTGTATTCAATGGAAGTTTACGAGGATTACCGAAAGCTACCGAACATGCCAGACGTCATATGTTGTTCATTACAGCGTTATCAGTGACCGGGGATTGTCATTCACGATTTATCGCCCAGCTCTCCATCCATCGTTAATCTGTTATCGTGTCTACTCCCTGCTTACCAAATACATGTAGACTGTGGGGGGTAGGGGTGCAGACGGTTAGAGGTTGGGGAGACATCTGAGGGTCTACGAGGAAAACGGGGGAAGGGGGAGGGATCTAAGGGGGAGTTATGATCATCCATGTATTGATTGGAGTTGGTGATATATGACAATGAACAAGAACAAAAAGTGCAAGATGATGTTGTTTGGTTCAAAGGAAGGTGCGAACAGGTCCCGTTATGGAGGGGAAAGAGATTATTTGAGCTTTTGTTGATCATTAGAGCCATATAAAACATACGTAATGTATAGATGGGAAGTTGAATCTGCTATGTTAATTTCTGCAGGTTCAAATATACAAATAATGTTGAGAGTGTTGTTGTTCAGGTTGAGAGTAATGAGCGATTCGATGTCACATTTGATAAGTTTTATCATATTGATAATTCCGATCCATGACTGTATACAGTAGGAGCCTTCTAAGGCTTTAATACAGTGCGGAAACTTCTTCAGGAAGTCAAAAATCTACTGATACAATACGACAAATAGCTAATTACCAATAATAGCAAAATCGGTTCATTATTAGTATGTATGGTGTACGTAATATGACCAAAGGTTGAGGGGCCCTGGGTAATAACTTCAGACAGAAAGGGTCAAGGGGTAGGGAAGACTTATTGCGCTAATATTGATAGGTATTATCATACAAGACACAGGCCGGTCTATTTACGTAAGGCCAACACTAGGTGGACACGCCCGAGTCTACTTACTTTGTGGCAGCAATATGAAAGTGTAGATCCAGAAATGTTTCTCCCACATTGCCCGTTGCCAACATTACAACAGATAAACAATAGGTACGTAATCTTTGACAAGAAAGTGGTTAACATTACTTCTCTTATTAGGGATTTCAGAAAATGTCAATGCAGTATGCTTTGTTCATTTAACAGAAATAGAATTACGAGATCGCATACTAGAGTTTCACTTTTATCTTCCCCATGGGGTGTACAACAGATCAGCTAAATAATAACTATTGAATTATGAATAGGTAACTCCTTTCCAGCAATAAGGCTATGAAATTCTTAAATCTAGGAGCACCGAAATTGAAGTTTTTTTCTCCTGACTCATCGACTTTCAAATAAAGATTAGAAACTTTTTCACATTTCATGAGGTAGGTGAAAAAAATTTATTCTGACGTAATACTTTTCATCACATTTACAAATACTGAACATCTATTGTAATTTTTATACATGGTGTTCAGCAAGGAAATCTCATTGCTCCTTATCATTTAACGTTAATCGGCAATAAAGGAGAATTTGAATAGTTACATTACCAACAGAGACTTGGACATCTGTGCATAATGGAATTAACATTTTTTCATTATTTCGGAAATTATTTGATAAATTGATAAATAAAAAAGATAGACATTACTCATAACGCCATATTCTTTTTCATAATGTGACAGAGTTTGATTTCGGGTTGGCTCATGTCGCCGTGTTTCCGTCTAGTTAGAAGAAACAGACAAACATTGCAGTCACAATGGCGACATTCAAACACTTGCAACTAGTTTTCAGGAAACGGCAATAAGCCCCTATAGTGAATCAATTTATGGCATCCTTATGCACGAGAAGAAAAAGTAGTTATGATTGATACATTTTGCGACAAGCACGTAATTTGATAGCATATTCCAATTTCTTTTTGAACAAGTTGGAAAAAACGAATTGAAATGGGAAATTGAAACTCTGATATATCGTGTAATGATAGCGATTTTTATCTTTAGGAACGGAATTCGAGGAAATCGTATAATCAGCAATAAAAGATGGAGATGTTTTATTGACCAATTTGTTTCACAATGCCTTCGTATTGTTGTAGACGTTTTTCATTCAATGAAAGAAGTCGTTGCATAGTTCAATACATCTTTCCTATTTGAAAATAGTGTAAAATTCGGGTTTGTTATATAGGCATAACTAAGGAAAGTCTTCAAAGATTCGAAATTTCGTTCCTCTATTTTCATAAAGAACATGATAACGAAATAAAATATACACATGTACAAATTCAAGTTCAAGACAAGAGATATGTATATGGTCTGAATAGCTATTCTTCCTTTCTCACAAGAGATTTGCAGATCAAATTATTCTCAAATCTTCTGTATAAGGAAAAAAGGTTAAAGTGCTAAGTAAATATAAAACTTATAATAATGTAAAATCAAGTTGTCAATTTCTATATAAAATGAAAGTTATAATGACGTCATCCCCTTTTAGATGTGCATGATTGACGTGCTCTTGCATTTCTTGCATTTTATGATAGTGGTCTGTCTGTATGGTTTAAATATCGTTGTTTAAAATCTTAACATCGGTTATGAAACATATTTCTGCAAAGGGTATATATATATATATATATATATATATATATATATATATATATATATATATATATATATATATATATATATATATATATATATATATATATATATACATATATATATGAAATGTCTTTGGTTGTTTCTTTGCCAGTTTTGGATAAATGTGTCTCTATACTTAAAGGCACTATAGCAAGCTTTTTCGGCTTTTGAGGCATATGAGGGTAAAGGCACTAGCTTTAGCTTTCTAACGATGCTATGAAATGCTTATTATCCTTTACAATTGACCTGTAATCAATATTGAAGAAGTAAAGACGGCCGAAGTTGGCTTAAGTCAACTGAGTACCAAATGAAAAAGATACGGACAGTTAAAAACGGCTGAGGTAGTAATGTGTGCAGCTTTTGAATTTTCTGAGAAATGAAAACTATGAACTGAGAATAAAGGATGATATTTTTTATTAATGCAATCTCATTGTTATAGAAGTAAGATAGCGGCTGCCGTTTTCGATCTTCTGGCTGTAAGCAAAATTTGAATATTTTCGATATCGTAGTTCATGCGGATTTAATGCAACGTTGCATATATAATATATATATAATTTATAACCCGAATACGTTCATATATGTTACGAGGTAGATTACCTGAGCGAGATTAGTGAGTAATATGGAGAGATATGCATGATCTGTGCATTCGTTGTGTTTACGAAATATTGGTTTGCACTAGTAACTTTCGAAAATGGGTTGTGTAAATTGAGGAATTTTCAAATAAATACGACAGTATCGTTAATAGGGAGTCTACATAGTTGGAAATAAAACATGGAAATAGGGGTTGGATTTCTTAAGGAATTGATCAGTTTTAAAATATCAATATATTTACATAAAAATTTCAAGACTTTCGAAAAACTATATTTCTGCACGACATGCCAAGAAAGTACAACCATTGAATTAAATGTGAGGAATAAGAGTTCAAGGATAATCTTTATTAATTTATTATCGCCAAATTATATACATTTGTATTGCTAATTTTTGTATTGGTCCTTCCCCTGTTAACTGGATAACTATTTTAGCTTTAGCTATTTTCAAATTTAGATTCAAAGAATCACAGTAGTCCTTAAACAAATCTGACATATATTGTAATCCTTTCGGGGAATCATCAAACAGTACTGCATCATCTATATGTAATAAAACTTGATATATCTCCAGGGCCTAGATTTTCGAAGCTCTCTTAGTGCTAAGATAATCGTAAGCCAATGTTAATGTATGGTACTGACGACTATCTTAGCACTAAGAGAGCATCGAAAATCTAGGCTCTGGTCTTCATCTTCAATGTAGTTTAGAGTTACCCGTTACAGTCTGAGGTCGGTAAATTGGTTTCGTACATGTACATGTACATGTCAGAATATAGGGACTAGAGGCGGCGACAGATTCTCCCCCTGCCGTACAACCCAATTGCATGTAAAGTAGTTCGATATGCCGTCATCACATTGTACAGGTGATTTGATATTGCTACATAACAACATTCGTGAATTTACCCTATATGAAATGTTTCCCTAATTTCAACCGCTCAAGAGTAAAGTACCTTCTTACCTTTCAATATTTGCTAACAGGTTTTAGATTATCGATGTCTGGTCACCAAGTGAAAATGACTTCCTGAACCAGCTTAGACAGGTGTAAGTATAACATTTAATTTATACCGGCAAAGAAATCAGAAATGGATATATGGTACTTTCGTGAAGAGTTTCCGAAACATCTCAACACAGTTTATCCCTGATGTCTTACACCTCTTGAATTGTTCAGATTCAGAGATGACTTCATCGCTGGTAATGATTCTCTTCGAGACGTCACAGGAAACCTGTTAAGTATTATCAATATCATCGATAATAATTCAAGTATCAATACGATTTAATTGAGAACTTGACATTCACGACATAGCATAAAAACATTATGTCTAAAACAGCATAATCCTTTTAAACTTTCATTCACTCATTCCTTTCCAATGGGCATGCATCAAACCTTACGATTGATAAATATTATCTTACTAAAAATTAATAAGTAAATAAAAGCAACTCGTTCAATAAATATTTCCTGAACGAGAATTCAAACGTTTTTGAACTAGTGTAAACTGAAACAACCATTAAGCTCAAACTAAACAGATCATTTTCAACACCACTTAATTCCGTATTAATTACAACAGTTCGTGTTAATCCTTGCCCTTTAGTACAATATTATTGGAGGCGTGTAGTCGCAGACTGCCTAACGACCCGAGCTCCTAATCCACACGCACTTCCATTGTCCGACTCTGTTCTACAAAGAGTTCTTCGCGTCCCTCCCGACTCTATATGGGCACAAACACGGCTAATTATTCCAACGTCAACTGATCATGGCGAACAAACAAACGTCTTTGAAACCCGCGCCGGGCGATACTAACTGTATAAAGGCAAATTCCGTTTTTCGTGAGGGAATAATAGTTTTGTAAACACAGCAAGAAATAAACGCACTCGTGCACTTTGACTTTGGAATTCATTCCCCTTGATCAAACATCCGAAGACGATTTGCGGAATAACTTCGTTTATTGGCGTTTATAGGGTGGTGATATTAATACGCCGTCAAAACCGGCAGCGATTATTTGAAGTGTTCGATGAGAAATGAACAAATCTTTATCACGGGTTAGACGGGATTGAATTCAAGTAAAAGGAAGTTTCATTAAGGGAAATAGAGGCAAACACCGCCTATATGGACAATGGGCCTGTCTAGGGTGATTGATGAGTTACCAGCAAACAGTTAGCAATCGCAATAGGAGATTGGTAATCGCTTTGCAAAATGACTATCCTCTCTGTCTGGCAAATTTGGATAGTAGATAGGTTCCAAGATGGATCGTCTTCGTAGGTAGAGCGTCTTGGACAAGGCAATTTCGAAATCTATTAGACCTATGTTCAGACTCGTATCTTATATAGGCCTACTTGCGATCTTTAACTTAAACCAAAAACGGTTTTATCTGTAAAATGATTCTAATAAAATGATTGAAATGTATTTTATTCTTTACCAGCTGACCCAATGTCAATTTCTTTGACTGACAATTTGCAGTGATTACAACGTGTCGTGGCAAAGGTTTCTAGTACAGATGTTTGTTTGTGAACTTGCCAAATATCTAACTTTACATGCACTGCCACTTCTCATTTTATTTATTGAAAACAACAAAGTTGAATCAAATAACGTCTTTAATACCTCAGAGTGGATAACTTTAAAGTTTAAGAGTTATTTGTAACAAATAACGCCAAAATTAATTTGCCAAATTGCAATATATAAGCTAGCGAGTACCACAGGACCATAAAGCCAATACTGTGTTTTAAGCACTGTGGCAGTGGATTGTTGCAATGTATTCTTTACCAGAGAGAACATATTATATCAAGATTAAAAGAAAGGTATTAGTACCAACTCATGCTCGTAGGAATTATCCCCTATCCGTCTCACTTTCATGTTGGCGGTTTATTCCCAAGGAGTTCACCCTATTTGTTCACAAATGTACATAATATTAATGATATACTTATCTACTCGACTAAAATATTTGATGCATGATCATGAAAAGAAAAATCAGTAAACATGATATCAAATGAGAGAATCGTATGACAAGTACTACGTAAATTAGGTAATGAATGTTTGAAGCATATTTGACCATTGTATCAAACAATTGCTGCGCTGTTTATCACTATTACAGTGCGATATTCCTATAAGGGTTTGAATAGTTTCACCTACGAATAGTATATAACAGTTTTAAAATCTTAACGAAACGGCTTAAATAACAAGTACAGATGATTAAAAAGCTTACTTCGCAAGCATGAAAATGTTCAAATATAATGTCAATAAATGTTAAATAATTTTAACATTCAACACACGAAAATTTTCCTACGGTGTCTGCTCTGCGTTTTAAAAAATAACAAATTTTAAATGAAAACGCTGCGTGAACACCCTAAAAAATCTTTTTAGCACAACAAGTAGCTCATTTCCACTTCGTTCTAGACTCAACTATTTCAGTCATATCACAACCACGTGCCCTCCGTGTGGGTTTTCCTATGCATTCTTACAACGTTGCTATTGCGTTGTGTGCGTTTCAAAGTCGTCCACTCAGTTTCTCCTACGTTCTTACTGCGTTTGTAATACGCTTGGTGATTAACGATTGATTTTCGTTCGAATTGCTCAATTGTCTTTCTTGAAGTATGTTCAAAGGGGTTCTATAATTACTATCAAAAAGTAATTTATTATCAACAAACACTGAGAAAAATCATAAATTTATTGAAGTAAAAGTACGTGTATAACTTACACAGAAATAGCAATTTATTTCATGTTCATACAATATTTCCATAAAGTCGGAAGGTTTGATAAATATATGTACATGTAATAAACCTCTCATGCCCGATGACTGTATTAATTCAACAGGTTGAAGTGAATAGAGTCACTTTTTAAGAGAAATGTCAGCACGCGCAAGAGAAATGCACATTTTTGCGAATTAGTCGCTGCTTGATGCCTTATTGTAATATGGCACTTTGTTTTGACAACGCGTCCGACAACACGACGAAAAAGCTGAAAACATGTCTTAAATAAATGCATAATCCTTTTAAATTCCTCTCCGGAGATTTGCAGTCTTCAAGCGAATGTTGACTTACACTGTCTAGACAGGTATTTCCAAAAAATAAAGACGTTTTTAATAACTACTTAAACCTTAGATGTAAAACTTTTTTAACGAAGTCTCCATCGGAGGGACACTTATTTCACGCTTGATTGACACTAGCATGAATATAGACACGAGAAATGTTGAATTTCGTAAGAAAGACATTTCACCCGTCATGTGTCAAGCACAAAGCGGATGAAATCGACAAGACTTGTCATAATTCGCCCTGTAACTCCCAACTTGCCTGGCTATCAACGGCAACATGACAGATGATCACTCGCGCACGATCTGCCCACCAGAAACGTGCATATATCATACACATGTCGATTTCCACCCATTAAGAAAGCTGTCAATTGCAACTCTTTAACGAGAGGCAAGCCGTCTGGAGGGGAAGAAACCAAGCGAGATTCGAACTTAGTCCCTCTTGTGTCTTTGGGGATGGTGATTAGAGACCGTCTAATTGACAATCCACCGGTTTCAACATCGATGCCTGATATAATTTCATAGAGTCTTGAAGTAACGGATTTCGGTTGTCGCTGCAGGCTTTCCTACACGACCATACGTCAATCTTTGTCCATTTCACCTTCCGCTTGTGCAGCACGAAGTGGCAAGACGACGGTTATCTCCCTTTATCGCATGTGTCGCACGACTATTCCCTGCTACATGCATAAATGGCTGATGATATCGGCAAACCGGGCATTATATTATCGAATCGACTTAGCCAGCGCTGAATTAAATCGCGATAACGTCAAACGATTTCGTCTTTTATGAATCTGGGCCTTAGAAATATTGTCAAACCTTCATAAACGTAGATTATCGAGCAATCATCTGCGGTTGAAACTGACCTCACATTTAACCCCAAGAAAACAAATGAATGCAGTCGTTCCGAATTATCTTAAGATTTGTATCAAAACGAACAAGGAGATAAGACATACTATCATTAGAATTTATGGAATATCAAAGTAGAGAGGGGGTATCTCTTTAATGCACAGGTCCAGACGAGTTTATTACACGCTGATAACTGTTTAACGTTTATGGCGTTTTGTGTCTTTGCTGAGAAATAAACCGCATTTGGACGAAACACAGAAATCGGCGAATGTTTCTTGGATTTGATGAAAGAAACATGTACTTTTGTAGTTATTAAATCGTATAAACATGGCGCAAAAATGTCAATATGAAAATCTTTTATTTCGTTTTTTATGTTTTGCACATAACAGTATCATATATTTACATATCCTCATTAATCGAACAACAGTGTGTTTTAATTTAATACAAATGTGATTTACAGTAAGAAACTAAACTTTCGCTTAAATTTAATTTGTTCTTAAACTTCTATCTACAACTTCTTTGTATCGTGGAAACTAATTTTATTTTAATTTAAAACCTATTATTGTTATATTATGTTGTTAAAAATCTTATTCCTCTCCGGAAGTTAGATTTCAAATCAAAATCGTGGTCATCAAAAAATATTCTTTTACTCTTTATGATAACGGAAAGTTGAATCCAATTCATGTAAAATTTTCAATTATCTTTAAATAACAATGGCTCCGGTATTTCTTCTGTTGGAATTATTTGCTGTAATTTAAACTGAAATTTTTTTCATTATTTTCTTGTAGGGTTGACACAAGATTGTTTCGGGCTAATTCAACTTTTTTAGTTGATTATTTAGAAAATGATGACGTCATTGGTTATAAGGCAATTTTTCAAAATTGTAATCATTTTTTGCACGTTAAAAGTTTGGTTTTTCGAAGTGTTTCTATCATTTTTGGAAATGGGGATGTCGGGGATCTAGTGTCAGCTGTCAAGATGTGAACTGGCCTCCGCGAACTGACATATTCCTCCATGGGCTGTTCTAAACCCATCCTGAACAAGCTTTAACCAAACAAGATTCGAATTTAAATCCACAGACGTCGGGCGCCTGAACTGACAGAGAAGTATCTAAATTCATAATGCAGAATCCCATAAGATACAGAAGAGTCTTTTTACCAGATCTGATTTCAACTAGCATTAATATTTACAGCTTTTCCCGTTTTATTCTCGTCAATATGATATCGTAGAGGCACATCCATATTCCCGATGGAATATATTTCGTATTGATAGGGAAGTTTTCTCACGAGTTTTCAGAAAGTTTCGGTTACGATGTAGAAAGTTTTGTAGCTTAGATTCCGAATCCAATTATGTTGTAACGTTTAAGCGGTTTCCTTGCGTTGATAGTTCTTTTCAGAGCAGTTTAACTTAGCTTCTTATGGTTTTAGTCATTGTGGTAAAATGTAAATACTAATTTGTTCGTTCATACGGAGATATTTAACTAAGTTAAAAAGTTTTATGAAGAAGTTAGAATTTGAAGATCGGTAGAATCTGTACTCTGTTACGATTGTCATGTATATATTTTCACTTCAAACTCTTGTCGTCAAAAATGATTTTCGTATAGGAAAAATTTCAAAACACTAAAACTTGCAAGTAAATAATAATAAAATCAAAGGGATTCATGTTCTGAACACTTCTCCTCTAACTTGCTATAGACTAGTATGCTTATTTACCTTATTTACCAAAATTAAGATCTTATAACACTAACAGCACATAAAACTATACACCGATTTAAATTAACCAAATTATTTGTGTAAGAATACATTTGAATATAAAAAATCAAAATTTTACTTGAGAGGTATTGTTTCGATCTTTTATGACATGTTCAACACCGTAGGTAAAATTCTTAGATGCTTTATCTAAAGTCTATAATTCGATTACTTAAATTTTGAGAAAAATAACATTACAATCTCCAGAATCCTTTTTTAAAATCTCGATTAAAAAAGTCACAAATGCTAAAACTCGTATACCGTCGAATTTTATCCCCAAAACACCTAACTTTTGGGACTATCCCTTTAATAGATGTGTGCGTATCGGGCTACCTTTTCTGACTAGGCACGGCTATTGTCTAGCGAATGAAAAAGTAGCCAGGGTGAGGGGTCAGTAAACAAACTATACGTCGTGCTGTCAGGGTCGGGCAAATTGTTTAGCTCGTGTCAACAAACACCAGGGGGTCGAGACCACCCTAAGTATGAAGATAACCCCACCCCAAAACCTCCGCCCCACCCCCATTCTCCGCAAGCAGGTGTGCTGGGTGGGGTTGTTAGAGGTTAGGTGTTCTTTTCCGGCGTGATATTAGATTACCAATTTAGTCAATGATGTGTTCTTGTTTTTTGTAAATACAAAACGAAATGTCATATTATTTATGGGTAAAGTCTTATATGAAGCAACACATTTAGCAAACCCAATTAAGTCACTCTGTATGTTGTGATTTGTGTTGAGATATGTTTGCCAAATGTTGAAAATTTATATGGCAATAATACTTTTTAATTATCATAATGACTACTTTTCAATAGTTTGTTACTTAAATATACACTAACACAACACGTAAACAGGAATCATGATTCATAAGGACGAAAGCCCCAGATTTAAATAATTAAACTTTAATTCAGAAACAGAAAAATGTTTTTAGAAACAGACAATTGCTTATATATATTTTATAATTCATAATTATTAATCAATAATATTTGAAGTCACATATGGCGAAGTAAAGTTTACCATAGAACCATGGTTAACAATTTAATTTTTAAATAGAGTATACAGACCAAAGGAATCTATTTGTCAGATTATTATTAACATTATCGTATAATAAGGCATGATATCAATATTTATAGTAATACTTTTCTTCCAGGATATTACTGTATCTTTGACAATATTTTTTGTGTGTATGATTCTTAATTAAACAATTTGAAAATGTGGTTAATTTATGGCACCTTGTCTCAATTAAGATAAAAAAAAAGTTTGTAGCATGTATACAGTTTTCTTTTCTTGAAAACACTTTGTATTTGAAACAAATTCGTCATTGATATATAATTCATATGTGTATTCTAATCACTTTTATGAATATCACTATTATGTATATCAGTATCAAGTCTTATTATTTTATGAAAATTATTTCAAAAATTACAATTTCAATCTTTATTTCTTAACCTTCGTGTTGATTTCAACGAAATTTAAAGTTTTGTGATGAGATTAAAATCATATTGTTCTGCCAGATTATACAGCATGATTAGAAAGCATCAGAATAATTAAAAATGAAGGAGTTGACAACCAGGTTTGAGTATCGTTAATGGGGGGAATATGAAAACAAAAAGCAGGCAAATTTAAAGTGAAGTATCCTCGCCATGCCACCGGAATTGTTGTGATTCTGAGATACGGGATCGTTTAACCTTCGACCCTGTCCGTTTTCTTCTATTTATGTCATGTGAACCCGTCAACGTCAATTTTAGTCGTTGTTTGTTACGATTTCCGTTTTCATTCACACCCATAGAGCTTGAAGTGTTTGTAAACACGTGTCATTACCTTGTTGACTGATTCCAATAACTTGTAAATTATGTTTGTCAATTTGTATAACTATATTAAACCGATGACTGTTCAACTTACTGTGTGTAAGTTACCAGTACCTACACAAACAATGTCACCTGATCATAACGGGTTTTCTATGCGCTTGACTACATATTGATCTTGTTTTGGATTAAATGTTTTAATTTGCTATTAACGTTAATGTGCTAGACTCCCTCAAACCATTTTGCCTTACACGTTGTTATGGGAAATATGATTAACACAATTTATTGTATTTATATTTTTTCACATCAAATAGCGTTACTTTTTAGATAAAGAAAATAACACGTTTAGTAATCGCAATCATGAAATACAAAACAGTAAAAGGTTGAATTTAAAATAAATATGGCAATGTGGAGATGGTTCACTTGATCCGAAAGCTGAGAAATAGTATTTCTAAGCTTAAATAGATTTTTTTAAATTCTTGCTTACGTATGCAAAAAAAACTCGAATCGAACTCTGTACATAGTTTGCCAAATCAGCATTTAATTCTGATGAAGTTTGTTCGAATTTCAAAATTTTGATTAATCATTGTTCATAGATAAAACTTAAGTCATAATTCGACATAATTGTCATTCCCCACTCGTATTGCTTAAACATAGATACTATTATATTCATACTTATATCATCTGTATTTTTCATACTCAATGAATCTAGATAGTCAAAAATATACAATCATTGAAGTTTAACTATTTTCAACAACTAGCTATCGCAAGAATTAAAACTTACCAATGGCTAATTGCATACAAATTCTTTTTTTGCTCATAAACCAAACATATTTTAGGATGCTTTATTTTCCCTGTATTCCCTGTATTCGACTTATAGTAGTCCATTCAAAAGAACGCTTTCATATACGCCACATCAAATCAAGCAAAATCCGAATGGAAGACGCCACATTTCATAATGGAAGTTTTGATGTTGGTCACAAAGTAACCGCACGGTATAACACCTTGTGAACACTAAATGCAGTCATAGTTCGTTCCATGTCTGAGATTATTTGTTGAATCTATCAGACAAGTTATTACTCAAAGTAATATATCAATCGTAATTTAGTGGGTTAACTAAGAGGAAAACCACAATGAAATCGAATTTTATTTTACTACGTGAAGTAAACTAGTTAACAACTTTACCTTATGGCGAATCCCAACATCAATTGACAAACACTGTAGACAACAATTCACAAGAAGGAAAATTAGTTTCCTTTCCTTTCTTATTCATAATGTGGTAAATCATCTTTTATCAACGACTGTCAATCTCTCTCTCCCTCAATAATTTCGAGCACAAAATGTAAAGTTTACGCATATGAAAACGGATTCAGTGCCCAGTGTAGTGTTAAGTCTCCGCTTGTGCAAATGGGAAAAAATAGTCAAACGTAATTTTGGAAACTTATCTAAAAGAGCCCGGAGGGCAGTTAGGAATTAATAGTACTTGTTAGGTTATATAACTAGTATCCATGTATATTGGACGTGATATCTACACCTCTGTGCATTTATAAAGCTGTTTTTAGATTTTCGTGGAAACCAGTATTTGTCATATTATGTCTTTTGGACATGAAAAGTTAAGATGTATTGATTTTATATCACCACATATGACATTTGGGTTCGTGTCAAAGGTAAATGATATGTTATGACAATCACGGAGTGGCTCTTTAAGACATGTACAAAACACCTAACCTAAACCAAACAACAATTCAACAACTTTTTTACATTTTAAAATTTTTAAAAAAATCAACACCCGTCAGACGCGATTTTCCTCTTTGTCTCCATTCTCTCCCCTCCCTCCCAGACAAGTAGGAGGGACGGTCTGGAAATGCTTTCAGGTGTTCTATAAACTCTCACAAAGAGATCTTTTTAATCATTTGCATTTTTTTCGATATTCAAGCATGCTTTCCGTTGTCACCATCATTATCCATTCCCCATTGCTCTTTACCTATCAATTCCAACATACATATGTAAATCAGTATTTAACAAAAAGATCTTAAGATCTAAAAAACATTAAAATAAATTCAAAGAGGGTATCAAAAAATGCAGACTTCACTACAACTCCCCTCCCCGCTCCCTCCCAAAAAAATAGACAGGTAGGATGGACAGATCGCTCATTAGAAGCGACACAAGGTGTTGCCTGAACCCTCAAGCCGCGCAACGCTACGAGGCAATTGACAACAGATGCTTCGAGTCCTGATGACTGAAATCTATCTTCGTCAACTTGCTGTATTTTAACGAAATGAATCGTAATATAAAATGTTGGCCACGCCCTTAATTCGCGAGTTATGTTGTGGAGAGGCTGTGGGGTCGGGGAGAAAGCCTGGGGGTATAGCAGTTGGTCTGGATGTACTAATGAGGTAGCGCTAGTGAAGGTAATTATCGTTAGTTGATATCATTGTTTTCCGTGTACATTGCGAGACGTCAGTGTAAATTACAAAAATGGTAAATGCGTAGACGTTGTGTATTGGGGTGTACATTGCAGAATGGTCGGGATTCATTGAGAAGAGATCAATGTATAATGGGAATAAATCTTTGTCCATTGATCTAAAGCGATTCCTGTAAATTTAGGCCCTATACTCAATTGTTTATCGTGTATATTGAACCCGTTTGATCAGATACGCTAACAGTGATGTCTGTTGCCGAGTAATGTATTTCTCTGGTTTCCATGCAAATTAAAGGTTATTGATGTATATTGACAAAGAGAAAATGTATTTTGTAAATAGTAATATATTCAATCTATCACATTTAAATGAGAGATTATAAGGTTGTCCTTGTAAAGAGATTTCAATATATTCCAAGTAAATTATTGCATTGCAACGAAATCCATGTACATGGTAAGGATATTGTTAAATATTTCTTGGCGATTCTATATGTTGCAAGAATAGTTAAATGCGGTGAAATGCAAGCCCTCGTATTTCCTCGTATTTCAATTGCATCGTCGTTGATCATAAAGTTATTGATGTACATTGCAAAGTAAGCGCTGTTCATTGCAAATGTAATGGTATAGATTGCCGATTGTATATTTCACCTTCTCGACAGTTGTAAACAATGTGGGATATAACTCATCGTGGCAGAAAGAGGGGTGTTTAACGTTGCCTTATCAGGGAAAGCCTATCATAAGTTATTTTGGTTTGCTCATTAATTCTAAAATCTTCA